>JAAIXI010000258.1:3688922-4315915 GCA_013403645.1 Heliconius nattereri | reverse complement strand
TACCACTGAACCACCGATGCGTGTAAAGCAGGGGGCGCGGCGGACGCGCTTGTATAAGCCGTTTCGCAGCAAGGGTTTTTTGATATTGTAACTTCTAAGGTACTTATTAAAATGAAAAACAGTAAAAGACAGTTTTGATCTACATTAAATGGCCAACGTAACTAATATACTTATTTATATGCTGAGAGTAAAGGATAAGTGAAACTTGAGTAACATACAGCTGATGTGTCAACGGCGTGATGTGTCAACAATTAAATGCGTTTTTCTGTAAAACTATTCGCAATTTCGAAATAGTGTAAAAAGCAAATTTTATCTTCGTTTAACGTAGAAATTTAGTAAAGTATTTTAAAGGATAAGGATTAATACCATTATGGAAAAATATCCCTCACAATAAAAAATATATTGAAATTACTATTTTTAGACAGAAAAATGATCACTACGCGTTATTCTTAAAAGATACGAATATACTGTCGCTAACTTTTTTGTAGATCTTATTAAGAGGAACAATACTCCAGCACATTATTTTCATATAGTACTTACCATGAAAGCAGCGCATGCGCGAAAGTGTACCAACGGGTAGGACTTTATACACATTTATCTTATTTATGTTAACTTACATAAGAATGTACAAATAATAAACTATATATAAACCTTCCCTGAGAAATACTCGACATAATGGTGAAAACCGCATCAAAATCCGTTGGGTGGTTTAGAAGAAGAAGAGTTAGAAAGTTCAGACAGACACGAAAAACGACTTTGTTCAATAAAGAAAAATAAAGGTTTCTATGATTTTTTTTTTACTTTTTTTTCTTATATAATTAAGCAAATACATTAAGAAATACAAAAAATCTGTTATTCTTTACATCATTGTTGGATACTAAGTGGCTAGTGACATTGGTGACTAGTGGTACTTGTCGTGGCACGTAAAATTTAAAATAATCAAATTTAAAATAACAAATTACCTATTAACGTTTCACTCATATATCTAACAAATAACATATTGGTTATTTACGATTTTAATTGCAATTAATGCAATAAAAATGCCAAACGCATCATCGAGCGTATGTCTAATGCATGCGCGTATGCATAATGTATGTGATTTAAATCAACCGACTGACATGAATATCTGGCGACATGCAGATGAGATCGCATACAACTTGCCACTCATTCAAGTCGATCGAAATTGTGGAGACGGAATAAATCAATTTGCCTCTTTTTCTATCTTTTTATCTATCTATCTATATTTGAGGCTGTAGAGCAGTGGGACTACGGGACAGCTAAGACAACCCGCAAGACAATGGGTTTGTTCACTGAGCAATGAGACTGGAGTATTGACACTCGGTTCTCTCTGCCTTGCTATATGCTAAAAGCAGTGGGAAGCTGAAAAAAAGAGTAATCAAAACCATCTTTGGTCAATATTCGAGGAAGTTCCGATTTCTTGTAATTAGTTTAGTCAAGTACCAACATTGAATACCTTGGAGCCATGGTTAGCGTTAACACCTGATTATTCTTTGTATAAATCAAATATTTTTTATGTAAGCTCAATAACTTATATATATACAATACAGTTCAATAATGTGAAAAAAATCCAGATAACCAAACTTGAAGTTTCTTTAGATCGAAAGAACAATAACTGAAATTAGATATTATCGACATATAAATATAACATGAGGCTTAAACGATTCTTATCATTTGAAGAAATCTTATCAAAATCAATTGATTTAATGGAGCCTTCACAGTGGCCAATAAATATGTCACTGTATAATATATAATAGGGAAGAGAATAGCTCTTAATGTAATTTTTGTTACAGGATGTCCAATTCTATTCTCGGTTGAGGTATATATAATTTTTCCGTTACAGACAAAACTACGAATATAGAAAGCTGAAATTTGGTATGTAGGTATGTTAGGGAGTGTAGGGGATGAGTAAGAAAGGATTTTGGAAAATTAATACTGGAACGGGAAATAACAGAACTTTCCATTTTACGTGTTAAAGTTCACGCAAATAAAGTTGAGGGTGATGATGTGTTTGATATATCACATATTAACTATCAATTCGTTGATTTATCATTTAAATTAATACTGAATGTTTCTGTTTGCTTATTGCATGCAAAATTGTTGATTCTCTTTAAAGTAAAACTAAATATACTGGTAAATTCAGTTCGCGAGGCTTAAAGTGAGCTATGCATTTGTATGAGCGTCTCTAAAATAAGAGCCAGATTTTTTTTACAAAGAAAGTATAAGTAGAGATTGATTTAAAAAATATATAATTTCTTTTACACCGAATACACATCCTGGTAATTTTCACTTTGTGTCGTTTGAGTTAATAATGGATCGTTCCGTTACATCGCCGAGAACAGCGTTGTGTCTACAATTTTTTTTTTTTGCATACAATTTCCCATACTTGTATATTGATAGTGCCGCCATCTTTCTCTTTCACTTTTATTAAATCGAAGACAAAAGTAAATAAAATGAAATACGTGACGCTTTTAAAAATACAGTACCTAAAGGCAAGTCACAAAGTAAAGTGAAGTGACAACAAATGCTAAGCTCAGCTCAGATATATTCGAGGGCGGGCCTAAACTGCGTGGACGAATTTAAGGTATTATTAGTTTTTTTTGGGTTGTAGCGCACCAATTGACACAAGTTAAAGTGTGACACCATGTAGGTGATTATGGATTTAAATGACAATGTATTCATATAATACAGGTTCTATAGCTATTTCTTTGCTATTGTAAGACAAAAGCATGCAATATGAATGAAAATGCGTTTTTTAAGTATTAGGTTCTGCCCTATAAAATGCAGGGGAGCAGAATGCCACAGAACCTATTCTTTTTATACTTTAAATTGGCACTCGCCCTGTCATTTGACAGTATCAACTTGCCACCAGCTATCCCTTTTCAAGCGCATGTAATAAAGATCTAAGGACATCCCATTTTGATCAGATAACATTTCAGATCGTCACCATAGATATGACGATATTTGAAAGTATAAAATGTTTGGACAGCAAGGAATCTTACTATGAGCTTAGTTTGTAATTACAATTTCAATTCTATTACCGTTGACATAGAGTTCAATTTGGATCCAAATCATTATAGCTCTGACTATTTCTATTATTTGATATAGGAAAAAGAACTTTAATTCAATATTGAATTGGTCCAAAATTGTGTACTAATACGTATCTCCGTCACATCGAGTTTCGCACGATTGATCGGTAGTATTTTTTGCGGAGATTTTATTTATAAAACAATTGAACGTCGATGCTGTAAATGCACCTACCATTCGCTCGGAGTAAAAACTATTGGAAAATCATAGTCTGTGTAAGCAATGAATTTAAATTCTAATTATTGTTTGTTTCTTGTTAGCGCTTGGTTGCATATAATTGCATATACCTACCTCTCTATAGGTAGTATGTAGGTAGTATGTAGGTACTACTGCAAGTCTTGTGTGGCGAATTGCGTTTGCTATTCGAAATGATAGTGAGTGGTTAAGAATGGTTTATAAATGTAGTATGTCTTTATGTAAACTTATTACTATGAATAAAGTAAAGTAAATGCTATGAATGTAATAGTGTAAAAATATTCATTCATAAGTTTAAATTTTTCTTGGATGTGTTGTCGTTTATTGAGGTATTCGTAGCCCTGTGTGACAGCGTCTGATTGTAAAGGCGACGTTCGCAGTTGAGGATTCGTTTCTCACTTCAGGGGATATTTGAAAATTTATTTTTATTTTCCCCGCGCTGGTAGAGCGAGGCGTTGAGTTCCGCCACTCAACACAATGACACAATCTCTCAAAAATTGGAGACAGGACCTCGAGAATTGAAGGGAATGTAACACTTGGTTCTTTCTGCTTATCCTGCTATGCTGGCTGTTGTTTCATTTTGTTGGGACTTAGTAACATATAAACTAAAATAAAATAAAAAAAAAAACAGCTTTACGCTGCCCATAGATAGCTCCACACAGCCGGGTGGGCAGAGAGAACTTAGTGTTAAGACACTCCGTTCCCCACTTTCCGTCGAGTTTTGGCGGCATTGCGTGTTGTAGTATAATTTAAAGGTTATAGTATGTATAGTATGTATGTATGTAGTACCTATGTAGATAAAGAAATGCCAAATCAAAAAGGGATATTTTTACAGCCGCCGCACAACGTAAACTTAATTTTGTCTCTATAACCATCGCGTGCGGTAAACGGTGGGTACCTTAACGTTGTAAGAGCACGAAGATATCATTGGAGTTTTAGAATAATTTTGAATAATAGATTTTTTTCCCTAATTATTAGATCTCCTATACACTGTCTGTATTTTTAGTATCGGTTGTTAAATACAACGTATATTTACCCTCACGCTGTATCCCGAAATGGTAGATATGTGGGAACTTAATTTTCAACCATTTATTTTAGCAGTGTTATTTTAACAGCTCATGGAGAAGTCACAAGGAATCTGAATTGTCGGCATATAATTGTCAGTTCATTAAATAAATATTCTTAAATGATATGTGGACATACTTAGTCAAATTACTCTTGCCGCTCGATTCTTGTTATTATTATTCAGATAACTATAAAATATTTCAATGAGCTTATTGAAATTCTGTATAAAAAATGTATGTTTTTTATCGGCAAATAAGCTATACAATGTATATGTTTCGTTCATATCATTAGGTTTAAATTATTGTACAAAAAAAAAAGCAACTGCACGATTTCTTCCACATTTTCCGTCCGAATTTGAGGCAGCTTATTTCTGGTTCTGGTCACAAAGCAAGGCGTTGGGTTCTGGTTCTGGACTCCTTCGTCCGCCCTTGCGGGATACGGCGCAAATATAAAATTAACTTTCAGATCTTAGAAGACTTCCTTATCCCATACAACTTAAGGTATTTCACAGTGAGATAATAACTTTAACCAACTGTTCGGTTGGTATCGTACATTCTCATAATACATCGATACGTCATCGTTTATGTGACGGATCATTAAATCATTTGCCCAATAAATATTTCACTTCATGTTTCATAATAAACCTCATACAAATGGGTTCAGCCGTAACGTTGAGCCGCTATAAAAATGCTAAATGATTTTATTGGAGGTACTTACTCGAGGAAAGGTCTTAAATCTTACCGTGTTACTCGATGACGACGTAAAAAAGGAGTAATGTGTTCACAATATGTTATATTTGTATTGTGCGTGAGTTTTTTTATATGTTCCAAAGTCTCATTTGAACTTACAATCATCACGTTCTGTCACGTAATTGCCAATTGTGCCAACTGAGGTTGTAAAAATACAATATCGACAATAAAAAATCCAATTTTCCACACACCCGATCGTCTTTAAAGAGTTTTCTCCTTTTAATTTCTTATTTTCTTACATTTTTTATTACATTTATTAAATTTGTAATGTCTTAAGCTAACTGTATGTATTTACTGGGGAGTCTTATGGTCTTACTGGACGACGGGGTAAAAGCAGTAATGCAATTAACGATGTGGTATAATTGTATTGTGTCATTTTATTAGACCTTAATAATAATCAATTTTTCTAGGACAGGTTATCTAAAATAATATTTAGTTTTGTTTTCTAGGTAAGTACAAATTTAATATACAGTATATGTAATTTAATATGCACCGGTTCTCTTTTATATACACCCATATAATTATCGTTCATCGAATATTTTTCCAGCGATTTCTTTAAGTATTTTAATGGAGTTAATTTCTCAAAACGTACAACTTAAAAGGAGACGACTCGACTTCTTATAATAAGCTTTCAAATAAAATAAATATATTAAGTATATACTATGTTTTCACCCGCAAAAAAGATCGATCGATCGACTTTTCCGAAGATATCGATAGCCATCTGAAATATTTCAACAACATGTCAACTGGTCGGTAACAGCGGGACATGCTGGCAACGGTAGCATAAAATACTGGGCAAAGCCTAATTAATATCGATATTTATTCTAATTTTTTGCGACCACACTATTTTGTCACTGTCGGTGGTCCAGAACATGTATACGAGTATAAGCTGTAATTAAGGAATGCGTTTGGTAAACAATTATTTGTAATAATTTTTTTATGAATATATTTTTATGCACATATCCTTTTTAGATACTTTTCAATATGAACACATGTGTTAGTTACTGTTTCGGTCGCTTAAACTTAACTAAGCTAAACGCCGTGCGCAGTGGCCAGAGAGAATGGTGCTCCAAATGCTATGGTCTCCTCCTGGTGCATGCCTCTTTAGCCTCGTCCACTGTCATCAACCTCTTTATACATGCCCACCGGGGGTTCCTTATTTGCGTATTACATGACCTTCCTCCAGTATCTTTGATACTGTGTTTTCGAAGGTCGGTACCAACACTGCGTTGTATATGTCCAAAAGTATATATAACGTTTTAGATACATAGATCGTTGACTTTGAGGGATTTTTGGTGTACTAGTTATTTACTATTAATATATTGAATGTATTTTTCACATACGTCGAGTTAGGCAGGGAGAACCGCGCTTAGCACAAAGTCTATATACTAACGCGGTTGGATTAACTCGACCCCATTTGTAGAATAAAATATTTCTTTCGCTCTGGTAGAAACTTAATACACCACATCAGGAATTTAGGAACTAGAGAATTAGTGTGATGACACTAGGTCCTCTCTCCACCTTGCTACATGTGGGATAGCCGAGCAATATTCTTCCTTTACCAAAGCTTGATATTTTTTAAGCTATCAACGCCTAGGCCTACAAGTATATTAGATACGAACATAAATGTAACAATTACGAAGTTACCAATACATTACACGTGAAATGTGAAAAAGCGCAATTTCTAAATAAACAGCAAGTATATAACGCGTCCAATAATTTTCGCAAACAGCAAAATAATTCTCTCTAAATTAGCGACGAGACAACGCACTCAATTTACGTTCGAACTGGACTCAGACAATACAACCGCTACAAGAGTGAGCACTACCGCGCATTACGCATTCTGCACACGATCACCTCACGAAGTAACCAACAATTGAAAATCTGAACTGTTATCTATCCATTGATTGCTACCAGCTAAACCTCAAAAGCTTCACCTTTAGCAACGCGCAATGTAATACAATCGAAAGCTTCCAACGTTAAAGCTTTAAGCTCGACAATACTAAGTCCGACACAACCGTATCGCCCTAGATAAACGCATTTTCTTATTGTACGTTTCCAGATAGCCACCACAATGCACTTTGAATATTACTAATTAGGCTTATGAGCCGGCCATTGTTGAAAGAATGAGATTGTTATCTCCTGTCCGCTAAGATTTGCGATGCTTTGTCGGTCCGGCTTTTGTTTCACGAAATTATTATATACGAGTTGGTAGTTGGTATATAAATACGTTATTACGATTACGGCTTTTGTTTATTTTGGTTAATCTGGATGGATAAATCGAAATATAAACTAGTTTTATATAATTTTTCTGAAAAAAAGTTTATTTATTCTTACACTATGACTCACTCAATTTTTTTAAGCTTTTACGCTATCTCATCATGATTATGAATTATTTAAAAGTTTAAAAATGGCAAACAGTAGATATATCGAAGTTCTTTTTTCATTGAAGTTGGGTTCTAGATTTTACTTTATAGTAAAATCTTGTATGTATATTTAAGTACAGCTAGTTTGCGACTCAATAAAAACCTATAAACCAGATATAGCATTGATTCTGCTCTACAAATAAAAACACTAAGCATTGGGTATGCAAGCAAAACTCATAAAAGTCCGCCTTAAAGTTGTAAATGTGGTAATATTATTTAATATAAAATAACTGTTATTGTAGCCGTTGTTTTTTCTTCCGGCCCTTCCAAGAGGCGCGGATTCATATAGCGCTATGTTTAAATTTTTATAAGATTTCTAAAAACGTTTAAATCAGATATGATTTACCTGTGAGAATCCAGTGCCAGTATATTTATTTATTATTAAATATAACACAAAGTAGCACAAATCTCATTAATATATTTTACTAGCGACCTGTCCGTCTCCATGAGTACATACGTCCTATAAGTGACGTCCATGCGAAATTTGAGACTGCTAGCATTTGTGGCAACGAAGTTTCATACAAACTTTCAACCCCAAAAACAACCCCTTAGAAGTCGAATATTGCAAATTCCCAATTCCCAAAATCGAATATTGCAAAGTCTTAGCAAGTACCTACGTCCTATAAATAACTCCTATGCAAAATTTGAGATTCCTAGCACATGTATTTTCTGAGATTTCGTGATGAGTGAGTGACCTTTCGATTTTATATATATAGATTAGAACACTCCACTTATAGATTTGCAGAAATAAATATATTAGCATGTTTTGTCATTAGATAAAAATCAACATTTTGTAGTTATTGCACAATGGTTTGTAGCGTTTTATGTTAATAACACGAATGTACACGTGGGCGGGATGTCGAAACTGACTAATCCCGCCGTGGGCCGTGGCGAAAAAAATGCCAATTTTAAATTATATACGCTACCCACATCTGACGAAATCACTTCTATATCTAACTTTTATGCTTCTATATTGTTAATTACTTAATTACTGAAAAGTATCGATTTTTGTATCGATTGTCGCCCACTCGTTAGCGCTGATTTACGCGACAAAGGATTTAATGTTATCATTAGGAGGTACTTTATTATATTTTAAATTTAATTTCTTTTTTGAACGTGGCTATAGTGAATAATTCAAATTAAAACAATGGATTATTATTACACTAGGTTCCCACCAAGAAGCTAGGGTAGAAAAAGCATGAAGCTGATTTTGCCCTATAATATAATAACACAGAAAGAAGATGCGTATATAAAAACCAAATACAGGTTCCATTTAAAACGGTATTTCGAATTGTCTCTGAAATGACGTGAAAGCTCGTCAAGTTATCGCATCGATCATTGGAAAGTGCGAACTTGGAAGGTATCGAATAAAAGTGTTTCTTGTTGTTTTGATCCGCCCACGCTGATAACTATAATCTGCTGCACCTCTGCCATATTTACGACTCTTTAGCTTAATTAGTGTTCATGAAAGTTATATGGTAATAATGCTGTCACATAAACCTCTTTCTGCTATTCTTAAGTGCTACTTGTCAGTCGTTGGTGTCGCTATTATTTTTTAATTGTTGTAGCTTCCTACGTTGCCTGGTCACTTTCACTGTCTAAGAAAAATGTAAGGAAATGCTATATTTTAATAATATCTATTAAATTATATTTTAATAAAAATAATGCAGGTATATATATCTGTTTCTTCATTTCGTTTAATAGAAATTGTTAAATAGTGAAAGAGAAAATAATAAAATCTCAAGACTATATGAATAATCATTCTTAATATATACATATCTTGATAATCACAATGGTCATGTTAAACTGCAGCGTTCAGATCCACTCGGGCGATAAATAAAGAACAGAGTGTCTACACACTAAGGTTATTTCTGCTCATCGTGTTTTGCAAAATGTATATATTTTTAAAATGAAAAAAATTTTGGTACTACAAAGCTAAAAACTTCTAATATAATATCAACTGTCGAGTTTGTAGTAGTTCTGTCCTGCGAAAATTAATTTTCCACACAAACTAGCTTACACTTTTTGTCCTGGAAGATAGATGACTTTGGAAAAAATACCACGTAATGAATTTCAAAGTTGGTGTGTATTCTTTAAAAATATTGTATATCCCTTTTTAATTGTTATATCTTTTTTAGTAAAAAAAATTTATTGAGCGGCTGGGATGAGTTCTGCCACTCAAAAATTGGGCGGTGCGGAACGGAGAGTTTACAGACACTAAGTTTCTTTCGCCTGCATTGGACCAAGTACAGTGAAAATGCAATTCACTACCTTTCCTTCATCTCGATCATAAATTAAAAATCATCACATCATTTTAAAAAGAACCTGCAAAACTATTTTTCATAAGATAAATTACAATCGTTTATTATTAACGCGTTCACAAGTGACGGTGTTTCTTGGAAATTAAATTTGGGTAATTATCGCTTCTGTTATATTCTCACATACTGTACGTGTCGTCGCCATAACTCACTGTTAATAACTGCCGGCCTCCTACATCAGTCTTGGGATGCGCATGTCTTTGGTGAGGGTTGAGTTATAAGTTACTTACTTTTTTACTTTCTTTCAAGAAAACGTTAAAAATAGTTTCTGCTTGTTTATCGCTTTTCAGTTTTATCTTCTTATCTCATTACGAGGTCGATTGTAAATGCGATCATCGTTATACGATTGCTCCCGAGCTTGATGTTGTTTCCGTATTTTTAGAATAGGTATAAAGTGTATATTAGTCGTAACAGAAAAATCAGGGCAATGGTATATATCACTTGGGAAAATAAATAAATAACCTCTAAAGTACCAAAAAATATAGTAAAAATAGTTTTAGCTTCGTTACCTATACAAATCTGCTTTAGTTAGTGAGGTAGGCAAAAAAAAAGAGTTAAATCATTCTATTCTCCACTCTCATCCCATTTATATAAAATTAGTAATCCACGTCCTCAATCCCACTATATAATAAATATTTCCTCCATTCTCCGCTTACCGTCTATACCTTAACGCGCATCATCACAACCGTTCATTAAGGTACGTGTTTCGGATAATTATGCGCAGATAAAGCAAGCAAATTGTCCGCGAATTACCATCTTGATGAATATCACCGCTGACCCAGATACACTGACACTTGATATTCGACGCTAGCTGTACTATATAGGGGAGACAGGGGCTGGGGGCACAGGGCTGTTATGAAATAAAACTATACTCAGGGAAATGAAAATAATCAAATAAAAAAATAAATAACATCACATTCAAATTTGTAAGAACCAAGTTTGTTTTTTTTGAAGCTTTTTGATGTTTCTATAGCTTTTGTCCGTAAATTTCAAAGTAAAGTCTACTAGTGACGGTTATGAAATAAAATATTTTATATTTTCATTTCCTCGCTCTGTTAACGAGGCAAAATGTGACTTTGATTTCCGCCACTCCACATGCAATGCTTCCAGAATTGGTAGGAAAGTCAGAAAACGGAAGCGTTTTAATGGGGAACGGAGTGTCTTTACACTACGGTCCCTCTGCCTACTCTGCTATGACCGAGATACAACGTGAAGCAAAATAAAAAGAATAAAAAGAATTTGTTGAAATTTCTACCGAAATGCTATAATCATTATTAAACATATTAGTAGAGATTTAAATTATTGTACAAGAACCATATTAAAAAATATCTTTATGAATTTAGGACGTTTTGTTATCATATTCAATCTTGCTAAATTAATAAAATTATTTTTTATACAATTTTCTTTTACTTCTTCTATATATTTTTCACCGTTTTTGTATAAATGTATTCATATTATTTTGATACAAATTTTATTAAAATATTAACGTCTAATACGTTCAAACGTCGTCAATTGATGGACACGTCGAAGAAGAAACATTTTCCCAGAACTTGCTAAATTATCTGCACTATAAAACATCTGCAGAATACTCGACGCGAGAAAACGCTTATCTGAAAAGATGAAGAAAAATAGCTAGTAGCACTTTATACTTAGTCTTGCCATGAATATTGTTACAAAGAAAAACTATTTTTTATGGCGCGTAACATTTATTACTAACAGTGTGTTAATTTAGTTTAATACATTAATATAAAATCATTAAAAATATATAAAGATCATTCGAAGTATTCTCCATTGGCAATACAGGTCCAACATTGAGGCCAGTTATCAATAGCAGCACGCAACAGCAGGCACTGTATACAATCCCTAAGTGAAGGTTATTCATTACCTAGGTAAAGAACGTAATGGACAATAACATCATATATTGCCTGGACGCCCCAGATATTGTTTACATTGCCTAGATATTATAAAGAATACCTGAATTATACAGATTTGCTAACACACAATGAATCCAGAATTCGACAGAAAGTGGGGAACGGAATGTCTTAACACTAGATTCCCTCTGTCTATCCTGCTGGGTGCGGGATACAGCGTGAAGCTGATTTGATTTGATTTTTTTTGATAATCACTTTAGTGATCACAATCACTAAAGTTGAGTATAAAGAGTGTAGAGACGCGTTACCATTTCCCTTTGCATAGTTATTTAATAAAATTCATAAAAAGAGGTGTGCCTCTATGATAATTTATTATTACTTTAATTACTATAAACGTTTGATAACATTAAAAGCAAGCCATAAAATTATTAAGAATAAAACATTGGAGATTTGTGATATTTTAATACATATGTTATTCAATTTGGTGTTCAACACGACTTTTATCAGATACCGTTGTTTTTTCCCAATTACACCCACTTACTAATTATGAACTTAATAGATCCGGTTCTTTCGTTAGATATTTGACACAAAAGTTTATATTCCCTTGATTTTACGTAGTTTATCGGTTATTAAATTCTATTATTATAGATACTGTTTTATCCATATATCCACGGGCGTAGGACTAGGGTTCAGATACCTATCCCAGATATTTTATGAAAAAAGTCTTTTAGTTCACAGCCACGACTAAAATGTACATGCTAAATTTCCAACTCTTTCGTTTCCGGAATTTTCGTTAAAAGAGTTATAAAGTTTTTGTGCATTGATTACCTACACATCTTTAAACTGCCCATCTCCGTATTTTAATTTTAAGAATAATATCCAACGTGCTGCAACGGTGTCCTTTCTATTATATAATTCATTTTATATTATTATTTAAAAATATCTGGGTTACCAAGACAGAAATAATGAAAAGACTAATTACTTGAACAAAACGAGATATGCTGAAGCCACGTCTTAATTAAAAGCTCGCTAAAGCTCTGATGCTTTGCGACCTGAAATAATTAATATCGGAAAATGTCTGAAGTATAAACGTATTAAAAATTAATATAAAGCTTATTTTAATTAAAATAAATGGGGATCGTGGTGCGAGGCCCCAAGTGTGCGACTGTAAATGCGACAGGTTGTCGGTTCGATTCCCACACGACGAAATAAAATATCGGCGCAAAACCGAATTGTCTTAAAAATAACGGAGTGGTTTAATACTAGGTTCCAAGATCCCTCTACCTACCCTGCTATGTGAAGGATACAGCGTGAAGCTAAAAAAATTACGTTGTATTTTTTAGCTTCACACACGCACTTTTTGCATTTTAATACTAAGTTTTACTAGTTTGTTATGTTTTTTGTAGCTAAAGGCTGTTGGGTCCTCCATATATACGCAGGGGGAAAAAAGTGATGAGACTCAATTCCCCACTTTCCTTGCTATTTTTGAGGCAAATATGTTGAGATATAACATTGAGTTGAACCTACAACCGCTGCGATACAATATATTTAAACGCTAATATCCACTTATTAATATTATTGGCGGATTTTTACAAAAAATTAAAACAGTTATAAACATGTATGTCTATCTCTTTTCCTCGAAGGAGGAGTGAAAAGGATGTACATTGATATAAAACATAATATAAAACTTTATGATATAATTGGATGGACCGTGGATGAAGTGAGAAAATGAGGTTGTATGAAATGGTTATTTGGTAAATTATTTAAAAACAATTGTCGTTTATAGTTGATATATATATAATATAGATAATAAATTTATTTTGAAACGTATACAACTTGAAAGTAGCGCGGGACTCGAACCCCCTCCTGTCAGAGACTGTCCAATATGTTCTTATTTAGCTAAGTCGAAATTCTTGTGCGATTGCTACCACTTATATTTGCATTATTATTTTATTCTACATATTCTACGAAATTTTACTTGTATTAGAAAGTTGTAATTTGGCATATAGGTAGGCAAGAGATTATTAGGGAGATTATTAGGGCACTAACGTAAGACTCTCTTTTTTTTGCTAATAGAGATTTCCTATGGGAACGGGGAAAACACTAGGACGACTAGTTAATAAATAAAAAAATAATCTGGAATGATTATCGTATATACTTATCGAATACTATTTAAATAATATTCAATGCTTCCTCAATATTCTGCCAACAAAACTTATAACATCTGTCCGTATACTTTATTACAGAATAGTAAAGTATCATTAGGCGAGCGGAGTCGGGATACAATACAATGCGTACAATACACTGTGACAATGTTAATACAGCCCTTATGATGATAAATGCATACGTTTTGTCGTTGCTTGTAAGTACGGTTAGCAGAAAAATGTTTTCGAAGTTTTTTTTTGTTTTACTAAGACTATTGGACTTGTTTATTTTCTTTTTAGTTTTAGGCAGTCGGGGCTTTTGTTTTTTTTAAATATCTTTCTCACTTTTTTGTTAGGATTAATTATGGTAATGATAATCATGAGATACCTTTTTGCTATCCTCGTATTGAGCTCTTGAATTTGATACCCATATTCGAATTTTTGTCACTAAGTCCAATGGCGTACAACAGCCGCCATGATTATTTTTTTAACGTCACCTATCTAACAACCCTAGGGCTGTTGAGACGAATTTAACGATACCACAATTATGTAAAACCGTTCAGCGGTTCTGGAGACATGAAGTAATAAAGAATATTACATACATACATACATACAAGACGCGCGAAAAACATAACTGCTAACAGTCGGGAATAATGTCCACATCATAAATCATAATTTCTGATGCTTTTTTCGCGAAATTTAATTTCAATTTTGGTATTCTAAATAAATAATATATGGATGTCAAGAAAATATTAAGAGCAATTTATAAAATATTTTAAATATATTTAGTATCTACTGAGTTGAATGCTGACGATACTCGCGTGGCCACAACGGAACAATACGGTTTCTAAGGTGACCACGCCGCGCGAGCGTCCGAGCCCGTACATCATATCTGAAGGATGGTTTTATGTCATCCGTGATTGTCACTATTTTACTTTTTTTTACTTTTAGGTTTTGAACTCTAATTCAGATATTTTTACATGACGTAAATTATTAGCATTTAGACAGACATAACTTGGAAGAAAGTATATATATTATTGACTAGCTTCCACCTGCGGCTTCGCTCGTGTGGTAAAAGGAAATTACTGAGCAACAAATTTCATATATTAAAAATTAAAATAAATTACGATGCTTTAATTATTTCATAAGCTGTATGTTTGAATTTAGGTCAGCTTTACAGTCATTCCCTCCGACTCCAAAGATCGTTATTAGAAAAACCATGTAACCTTTAGGATAATAGCATCGAAAAAAACAGTTAGAATTTTACAGTTTAGGTAGAAATGCTTATGGCCAAGAAAAGGAATATTTTATATAACACTATATATGGTAGACATGGGGTGGACACACCTGCAAACGGAAATAAATGAGGTCTAGCTAAATGACGATGACCTGTAGGTACCTACAGTGTAAAAATAGCTAAGCGTTATGTACATAAAAAGACTTATATATACACGTATATTCTTGCTATTTAAGTTGATTCCTATTAGAAATAAAATTATTTTTTATTATTTCTGTATTTTTTTTATATATGTTTGTTTTTTATATTGAGAACTCACAAAAGAGTATTTCTTCTTTCTGTCAAAGTTAATTTTCTGACAAGAATATCAATGTAATGTCATCCCATACAGACACTTATGTCTAATCATCGAAAATAATTTAAGTAGATCAAGAATACATTATTTAGTTTTCTATTATATTTTTTTTTTAATTAAAAGTAATTTTGACTAATTTAGCAGCGTAGTAGTACAATGGAATTTTAACTTTACTTCCATTATCAGATTCGAGTAAGCAAATCTCTACGTGTCTATTTAATGTTAATATCGTCTTATATGCATGTATTGGTTTCCTGTTTGCCTATCTCACATTACGCAATGTAAAACACCTTTGTGATGTTCTTTATGCACTGTGCTCGGGCACTTGTGTGATCCACTTCCTGTGCCTGACCTAATTATTAATTAGCTTCAAGTTGAAGTTATTTATTTGTTATTTAATGGAATTTAAGTTCCTTTTTCTACCTGTTATAGTAATAATATGAAAGTCTGTCATCAAGCAGATATAATACATATTAATGTTAAATGTTAAAATTATTATTAACATATTTTTACTTAATTTGTAACATGAGAGCTTTTCTCAATAAAAAAATACTGCTTGTTTCTCTAACTGTATGTTCTAAGGCCGTGATTTGTTATATTATACTACATATAAATATGTAGAAAAATATCTAGATTAGTCACTCGCAGTCTTGCACGTTCGTCCTTGTGTTTAAGACTTACGTACCTGCCGTGTTAGCTTTAGTTTTATTATTTTATATACGAACTAGCGACCCAATCGCGGCTTCGCCCGCTTAACTTCGTACTATATTATAGGTAAATTATAAAACATTTTTATAAAAATTGTATCTTATGTGCTATTCTGATGTATAAGTTATATCGCCGTAAGTTCACTAATGGCGCAGGGGCGCAAAGTGTGGGTTCGACCCCTACTCGAGGATATGAAATATTTTTTTAAATTTATATGTTCATGTAGTCGCTCTGGTGTCGAGGCAAAGCGCGGTATTGGGGTCTGAACTAACACGACACTGACGCTGACACTCGACACGCAATGTCTCCAGAGCTCGACGGAAAGTGGAGAACAGAGTGAACACTAGGTTTCCTCTGCCTACCCTGCTGTGCGCGGGATGCAACGTGAAGCTAATTTAATTTTGTTTATTTAAAAAAAAAAACAATAAAAATTAACACTTATTTTTTTAGAACAAGTAGTCTCGAATCATATCTTGATAGAACAAGTTTGCCTAATTGATTAAATTATTGCACATTTTGACATTTATGTCTTTTTTAATATAGAGTACTGAAAAGTATATTATACCTACAACATGTTACGTGTTGATTTTTTACCTCTTTACTGAGAATGTTAATTATGTTTTGATTTTACTTCTTAGGAAGAGTTTCTTCGATTTTTTGAGCTTCGTCAAGTCTCTAGTATTTCTTTATAAATATGCTAAAGAATCATCAGGATGAAGTGTAATAATCATATGGTGGTGGGTTCGATTCTCACTCGGAGGAATAAATTTCTTTCCGATGCAAAAAAAATCGGCATTAAATCTCTCCACTCAATACGCCATATCTCAAATTAGAGCCTAAAAAATAACGGAGGAATTAGGCACTCTGTCCTCCCTTGATGACAGGATAAATCAGAAATGGAGCATTTTGCTAATAAGTAATGCTCTTACGATTTTTATTCACAGCCAGCACAGTAGAGCTACACACGTACTTAGCACCAGTTGATACTTAATTTCTTACTTTTTTTATCACACTTTTTACTCTGTTCTTATTCTATTTATACCTTTGTTAATTTTACCGTCATCATTAAATACATGTATTATGCTTTCAGGTCGATATTACAAGTAAATCAACACAAGGTTTGTTCGCGCATGCGTGTGTGCTTAATAAAATACCTAGCATTTTTATGTGTGATTTTTCTAGAATTACTTGGAATACTTAAATTATAATTAAACTGTCATAATTAAAATAGCAAAAATATATTTATAAGGTTTACTTGTAGCCATTACTAAGCTTTAGATTGTTATATAAATTAAATTATTCGCTTAAGTGAAAATTTAATCTGTATAATTAATAGATATGTTAACTTAAATAATAATCCTATTTTTATTATTTTTATGATAAAAGATAATTATATTATAAGTATTGGTTCCATCTCGCATGACTTATCCATAGTTGACACATTTTAAAGAAAGCTCACGTTTCGCCCACATACGCTATTGTATCGGAAATTGGGATAAATTATGTAATTTGTTACTTCTAACGTTCAAATGAGAAATGTAGGTGAAAATTTACGTAACTTATAAGTTAACATGATATTTAGAAAGAATTTAATCTTAAGTTTGTTCCAAATAAAAATTAAATTAATTTCACACTGTATTCCCCTTGATCTTAAAGCACTCCCTTCTTCACTTTCCATCACAAAAACCATCTACGGGACATTGTACATTGAGTGGCGAAACTCAACGACGCATCATTTTTTTGTATTGCCATTATTTTGGGTTGATAGAACCCACAACCATCGTGCGTATAGTGAGACGTTGTTCTATTACGCCATGGGGGCTTAAAGTTAGATATAAAATCTAGCAATATAAAATCTAACGTAAAGTATCCTAATTTTTGGCATATGCATGCATATGTAACCGGTCTCGCTGACCCAGTTGGCATTGCGGACCTTGGTCGCCTTCATTCGTTTCACATTTTATATCACGATTATACTTGAGTCTGTATTTATACTGACGAAATGAGAGTTAGTTAAATATGACTTGTATATTTTTTTATAATTTAGATTATCTTTCTTTTTTTTAAACATGCTTATATCCCATTTCCAATAATTATACGACGCATGTTTAGGTTCGTATAATATCTTCTTTTTAATGGACGATAAAATGTAAATTTTTTTTAAAGCCAATTATCTCTTAGCTTCTGTCGCTTTTATCCCTTCTTTTTTAGTTTTTTGCCCGTTGCTTAAACTAAGCCATAATATGTTTATTAAGACTAAAATGGCTGAATTTAAGACCCCGTCCATAACTTTTCCGCGTAGACTTTCTGGTCCTTGTCATTTTCATTTGTGTCTTTCATAATTTCCAATTGAAACCGTAAAATCGCAAATTTTCTCACTTCTGGTTTTTTTCCGAAGAACCTAAGAACCTACATGCCAAAACGTCATTTGGTCAGTGACTAACGAAAGAGTTTTTAATATAATCATTACTCTAAATTACTATTCTGCGAGTTTGTATAATATAGAAATATTCCGGTTTATTCATCTTCGGTGGTCCTCCTAATAGACTGTAATGCAACTTCTAGAACCAAGTATCTACATACGTCTCAATTTATTTTCGCTATAAATCTATAATTAACACGAATTACTTTAATGGATAGGAATAAAACGATCGTTTATATAATATATTTTAATAATAGTAGTATGCTGGTCTAATTAAAAGCGAGTCGAGAGACAAGTTTATTAAAGTTGAAGTTGCTTATTAATTTTGACTTAATACAAGAAAATTGGGTAGGAGGAAAACCAAGCTTTTCTTAGAGTTGAGACTTCGTTAATTGTTCACTTCACTGTGAAGGTTGATACAGTGGACGAGGCAGTAGAGGTTATGCGGAGATCGTAGAGTTTGGCGCTCCGTTCTCTCTGGCTACCCCGTTAGGGATAGAGCGTTAAGCTAAAAAAATGTATACTCTTTCGAGTAGGGTTATATATAATACATGGTGATTGCTTTTGTATATGAACCACTAATTTGAGTTCTTAATTAATTATTTACAAAAACGTATTTCTACCGTTGTGTTATTTCCCACGTTGGGGGGACATATTTTTAATTCCTCTGCTTTATCTACATACTATATGCGGGCTACGGTATTATGCTAAACAAACAATATAAATTATAAAAAAAGAATTATAAAGTAACTAAATGATTGTTTGTAATCATAGATATGTAAAGGTCGTTTATAGACAATGGCGCGTATAACTCAAATGTGTTGCGTAGCGTGGTAGCGGATGGAGGCTGGCTTAATAGATTTTGTGGCCACGAAACATTGCCGTGCGTCCGTGTTGCATAGGCGCAAGCGTGTGACTGTAAACACGATGTTTGTCAACTTATTTAGGTTTTTGTACGTTTTTACAAAACGTATACGTGTAAATACACGAAATAGTTAACAATATAACATGTCGATGTAGCTTGAGAAGAATGTATGTCTTAGTAGGTAATCAGAGCGCTTGGACGGTAAACGATAACCATGGTTTCATATCCTGCTACGTTCAACTTTTTATAAGTTTTATAAAAAAATATTTTTTTATTAATTTTAGTAAAAACTAACTAAGAAGAAACAATTTTAATATTTTTGCGTTTCTTATTGAAAATTCGTCTCAAACTATAGGTGAAATATGGGAATACTTTCTTATAACCACGTTTTTAGTAGCCTAACCATTTCTACGCCTCAAATCATATAGCGCGGTTCATTTGAGCAATTTACGGCGATGTTTATATTGTTTATAGCAATATCCGCATCATCGGATTATCGTGATAGCGGGATCAGAGTGAACTCAACGGTTTCTAGAAATACGGATGGGCCGTAAGGATTTTTTCCGTTAGGGGGTTCTTATCGTCATGTAACTTTTTTACTTTGTGGAGTAGAGAAAGTGAATGAGATAACTCAATCCGCTAAGTGGTTGAGAATTCAACTCCTATATAAAAAGCAGCTTCCCACCTTTTTTCATACAGCATCTTCCATCAAAGAGAACGTAGTGTTAAGATACTACATTCTCCTGTGACGTCGAATTCGCACTCACTCAACAGTAAATGCTTAGAAAAAATGGTGGAAAGTAGTGAATGGAGTGGATAAACACTAGATTCCCTCCATCTGCCGTGCTGTATGCGGGATACAGCGTGAAGCTAAAAAAACCACTAACGTTTATGTCCCTAGGTATGTTAAATAAAAGTATCATGTCCATTTCCGTATAACTTTTGAGGGGGAAATGTAACTGTTTTTATACTCAAAGGCTATATGCCAATAGTCGCACCGAATTCAATTTCCGTTTCCAAACCTTTGCTATTAGATTTACTACTTTTCATATTGGTGCATTTTCAGATCGAAATTCTACTTTCGCTCTTTTTGTGGGATTTTTTAAAATTTTGTGATCTATGGTTGTTAATGTTGTTTTATACTTACTTATATTTAAGTTAAGCTTAAAATTATAAATTTAAATTTTGTTTTAAATAATTTGTTTTAGTGTGATTACTGCAGTAATATATATTTTTAAATGTATTAAGTTACCTATTTAATAAACTTTATGTAATTGAATTTGTAAGCAAGCTTAATAAGCAAGCGTTAAGCAAGCTCATTTTAGGTGACGTTTTCTAACAACAAACTTTGCAAAACGTTGCTTAGCAACGGTCGCATAGCGACGGTTGTTATTGACATGGCGGAATAAATTGCATGTCAAATTAATAAGTATTTTAATATATTGGTATATATCGAAAATATTACAAATATGAGAAAAAAAAGTATCCTATGTTCATCCCGAGACCCTCAAGTATCTCTATATGAGTATTTTATCACAATTGAATTAGCGGTTTGGCCCTGGTTGCGTAAAAGACAGACAGACAGACATAGTTACTTTCGAATTTATAATATAGGTATGGATATAAATAGCTGTAATATTCGTTTATTACGACGAAATTCGACGATTGTGGATTCAATTCCTACTCAGGAAAATGAAACATTTCAACAGCTAAGCTACTTATCTAATTTAGCCACAATACTAACATTTTCAATTTAAAAAATCGTTACGTAGGACTCAAATTGACGACCTTCGCTTTTCAAAACGATTAACACTGCAGCAATAAAATAAATCTTGTCGCTACTTAATTCAATCTACGAGATAAACTAAAATATTCAGTAATAATTTTACAGTATATTACAAAACAACTGGGAACATATGTTATTTTTTATAAGAAAATAACAGTATCTGTAAAAAGCGTACTTGTCGCGGTTAATTGCATAAATAATTCACGCGGGGATCTCTCGTCATCAATAATGTGTCACATAATCAGTTTCATGTCGACACCCATATGTTGCGATATTGGACTTTTATTATACAATCGGTTTTTTTTATGTTGATGCATATCTCTTCTCTCTCTCTCTCTTTTTTTCTTAAAAACAGCAGTTTCACGCTGTATCCCTCTTATCTTATTAGCTATATAGCTGAAAATTGGGCTGTATAGCTGATAGGAGGGATACAGGGTGAAGCTGCTACCTATATAGGTAGGCAGAGAAATTTTAATGTTAAAACAATTCGTTCACTGTATTGACGTGACGCTTGTGGGTTTGATTACCAGAGAGATTGAAATATATAGGTAATGTTTTCATTTCCTCGCTTTAATAACAAGGCGAAGGATGACATTGACTTCCGCCACTCAACGCGCAATACCTCGAGATTTTGGCGGTGCGTGGAGAACGGAATGTTTTAACACTAGGTACCCTCTACCTACGCTTCTATATGTTAGGTACAATGTGTAGTAAACGAAAATATATTTCGGCTTCTATTTAATTTAACCATTATTTAAAATAAGAAAGTTCTGATAATAGTTTTTAATGTAATAATAGTTTGTACTTAAACGTTTGCAACAATGTTATATGTAAGTATGAAGCTTGCTCTAAGCACCAGCAATATATCACCTTTTTTTTCTTAATTTAATTGGTCACTGCAAGGTGCAGTGTATGAATAATTTTAGTAGATAACGAAGGCAGGAAGGTTAAACAAACAACGCTAAGTAACGTACATATTTTAATTATTATGATTATAATTTAAAATTTACATCGTATTATGACTGCGTGCGTCTCATTATTTTTACATAAGTAATTACTGCTTCTGTCGAATTTGGAATTTTAATAATGGTTGATTTTTTCTTTCGAATAGTATAAGACTTTACTCGATGATCATATTGTCGCATATTTTTTTTGGGCTACTACGTGATACTTTTCAGCTGTGCCTCGTTTCTCTGCTTTGGTGCCTACCAGAATGAGGAGGTGTTAGTTGTGGAGAAATAAAATGAAATTAAATATAACTATTTCCCCCAGTGGGATTCTACCCCACGTTTTATAAACCCACGATAGCAGCAGGAGATGCATTCATATAAACAAAAAAAAAATACAATCGTGAAAATCAAAGAACTTCATATTAAAGGCAAGTATCTTCCAAACACGTTGCCTTGTCTCCGAAATTGCTTTGCACCAAAATGTATTATCACACGAGGTCATTTCGTATGTCAGCCGTGTCAGTTTAATCTTGCGTGTTTTCGTTATAACGGTAGCGCGGCCGTCGTAGAGATTCATCTTCGTAATTAATCAGAGTTATCACAGGCAGATGTGCCTTTATGTGACTCAATATTGCGAGCCGGAGGCTGTATAGATATGGTTTTGCTCGTAAAATTAACAATTGAAGATATTTTTAGTGTCAAAACTGGTTTAATATAATAAAATGTGTGCAGAAAACGTAGTGATTGGTACTTTGTTTTCTCTCGCTATTCTACTAGGGGAGCGTTAAGATTAAAAAAAAAATCGCCAAGAAATCTTTGTAACATAGCTTTGTAACAAAGGACTAGGATTATTAGTAAGGACTAAATTATAGGACTAGCAATGCACTAACAAGTAACCATGCAGAAATCCTTCAAACGGAAAAGGATAAGAAATTTACATCACACTATCTTTTAAGACTTATTGAATGCAATTCTCGTAAAACCATCTATAACCACGTCCTGGATTTATTAAAATAGGGCATATATTTTTACACACATCTTTAAAATTCTATAGCCAAGGCGATGACTTAAAATATATTAGAAAAGTAATCTTTGACTAAAATTGGCATAACAAAGCCTATTAGATGGCATAGTATAGACTAAAAACGACTAAAACCCATGATGTTACATATGGCTTATGCTAAAAGGCACAAGTATGCGTTTTAATCTATTTAGGGTGATGTAAATATGGTGGTAGTAATAGCAAAAGGTGTTTGTGTGACCTTATAGTGTTTAATGAATTAATTTATGCATCAATTTTCTAGGAGATGGGTAAGGAATTTTTGAACGGCATGTAAAATCTTTTAGCAAATCTGCCTTGTAATGTATTAAGAGATTTCAAGATTACCTAAAGTGTTATTCGGCGAAAAAAAATATCTAAAAAATGGCGACAGGTGAGGTGCATACAAAGTAAAAAAACTATTTCTTTCTCTTAAATAAAAAAAAATAGAGGTATAATTTTTTTTTCGTGTTTTTTATAATAACAAAATAAAACAGTACAATTAATTTTGACTTAAAACTAGGACGAGCAATCACAATGGTGGATATATCTAATTTTTAACATTGAAATAGGGTTTAATATTATAAAACTTATTTTTTCACGTCATTTGTTACATAAATAATATATAGGTAAATTTTGTTCTATGCTTTGGAAAAAATCTATCTATATTACATTGTATAAAATTCAATTATATTAAATTTACGTACGTCGTAATTTAACGCCGTAAATAATCAAAAGCTATATACAAATAAAGCTAGGTGACAAAACATGTTTAAAATAACGCATCGACTCCACTGGGTTGAACTACCGTTGTATGACGTCACCACCAACCGGTCGGAGAAGGGCAAAACAACCGAATACAGTGAAGTGGTCATAAATGTACTGAAATATAATAAAAATACACTGATTCACGTAGAAAATCACTGCGACGAGAAATATAACTATATCACTATTACGAAATAAAACATTAAAAAATTTCTATTTAATTTCAACTGTTCAGGGTAAGCTTCAGTTTCTCATTTTCCGCGGAATTCATGACGCATTGCGTGTTGAGTGGCGGAATTCAACGCTGCGCTTTGCTCTGCCGGTACGATAGTCTTCTCTATTATTTAAAACCCTTTATTCTATTAAAACTGCGAAGTATATAATTCATATTATAGTCTTTAACTTGTGCCAAGATACGGATTATATCTTAGAATTTAGATCTACGCGTATGCGCAGCGTTTATTGCTTAGTTTTGAAATATACTTGATTTCTCTTTACAAATGTTATTTCACACTATTTTAATCCCTATATACTTGAAATGAGAGCTCAAATTATATGTTTAATATTACTCGTCCCTTATGACACATTGATCCTGAGTTCCAAAGTGTTGATATAAGTAGATAAAAGAGAAATGATTTTATCTCTGTCTAATGTATATCTATAAGATATAGCTGTCCTTGTCTAAACTATGAATAGGTGTGGAAAATAATATTATTTACGTCTCAATTACCGTCGGTTTCAATAAAATAATTAAGCTAAATTGTCTTGTGTTCATATAATTTGTTATCCGCTTATTTTAGATTTGAATTTATAATTGTTATTAATAAATGGTTATTGTATATAGAGAGTAGACCGTTATTACTATATACATGGACATACAATTTTATTAACTGTTGTTCAGTCTTTATAGAGTACCTAGTGTTCTTAGACCTAGAGTACAAAGGGAACCTAGTGTTCTTGCACTCCATTCCCCATGTTTCGCCGAAGTCTGGAGACATTGTGTGTTGATTGACGGAACACCGCGCTTTGTCTCAGCACTAAAGCGATGAAATAAGATTTAAATTTAAATAAGTATTTCTTTTAATATTTCAAATAAAATTTCAACAAAATTCAAAAACATACAACTATTCACATTTCACATTATTCGTAATAAAAGTCAACTCTCGTTTCTAGAAATTGGTAGATAAAAGCAATAGAAATTCTCATATCGTATCCACATAGGCGAGCCCTACGCTACTAAATAACCAACTTCGTATTCTTCTCACAACCCAAAAACCGGACATGTTGCAGAAAGTTCATAAACATGTTCATCTGTCCGTCCGTAACTGGGCAACCGACCGCCAGCGCCAGTACGTTTTGCATGAATTTTAATGTCGCTGACAGTATTAAATATTGTTCAACTTGGCTTCCTGACTGTAATAATATTGTGTAATACATATTTATATACGGTTTTTATTATTTTACGGGAGAAGAGAGGGAAGTTAGTGTTACGATACCTAGTACCTTGCTATTTCTATTTTGAAAACATTTTTATATTGAACCAGCTTTTTGGTGGCGTTGAGTTCCGGCACTCGACATTCAAATCCTCTAAAATTCGACGGATAGTGAGGAAAGGATGTTTCTTAATGGTAATGGAGTGTCTTTACACTAGTTTCCCAGGTTCCCTCTACCTTTTAGCTCTGCACCTACTTGTCCTTATTTTCTCTGTCCCTATTTATTCCTAGTTTGAGAACTTTTTTCTTTATAAAGTAGTTAGTTATAACAATACGATTCATAGGAGTCGTTAAAAGTATCTAATTAAAAAAAATTACAAATAAGTACATAAGTATCTTTAATTTTATAATATCGTAATTCTATGAAAAATATGTAGTTAACTTTAAAACATTGCAACTAAATATTTGAAATATGCTAACTTTCGTAGTAATTTACGCAATGCGTGTACTTATATCGAATAGAGTTTTCCAAGAACTTTATACTCCTCGATGACCCCAGTGAGCCGGATGGATTTCGATAACTAGACCAGTCGGCCGATAGCCGCGCCTTCGCTTCCCGGCGCGTGCTAATATTGCCCAAGTTATGGAGTGTAGCGAGTTTGATTTTTTTTAATTACATGCTATATCTATCCCGCATATAACAAGAAGTTAGAAGGTAGAAGGAACCTAGAGCTAAAACTCTCCGTTCCGACTTTTGATCAAACATTCTACATTTTACGTGTTGAGTAGCTAAACCCAACGCCTCTTTTTGTTTCGTTATTAGAGCGACAAAATTACAATAATTTCACCGAATGGAAATCGAACTCATAACTGCTGTACGTAAATAAGTCAGACGATAGGTTACGACAGCGGCGAGTATCCCGTATATAGCAGGGAAAGCTGAGTTAAATATAATCATTCTCTGAGTGGTAATCGACCCCACAAACATCTTTACAATTAAACACAGTGCTTCGACGGGTTCAAGTAAAATATTATGAAACTGAAACTAATATCAACATGTGGATATAACTTTATACCACACACCATTTCGAGGCCGCGCCGTTTCCGTCATCTAAAGGAAAAATTGCCAATACATTTCAAGCCTTAAGTTTAGGAGAAAAGAGTGATTTTTAAATGAAAAGTAGTGTTTTTTTTTGTAAGCCGGCACGTATAGAGTCCAGCGGGTGCGTTAAAAGGAAGTCCGAAGTCTATACGATCTAGATTCTTGCGCGGAGAATTTTAATTTTATTACATTTTACTATTTTGTAACTTGGCATAAGTATTTTAAATGTTATTTATTTTGTTTAAAACTAGTCGCCGGATGCGACTTTGTACGGATACGAATACAAGTTTCATACTGTATTTAAATTTCTTGTTTAGATTGTTATGCTGATACCGTTCAGAGGCAGCACAGCTTATAACTACAGGCGCGCCGGTTGTGGGTTCGATCCACAGTCAGGGGAATTCGTTATTGTTATTTCCTTGCTCAGATAATAAGACAAAAAGCGTGGCGTTGAGTTCAGCCACTCAACACAAAAACCAAAACTGGGCGGTAAGTGGGAAACAAGGTGTCTTAACACTAGGTTTATAGTCACATGCATTTGTCTCTGCGCCCCGATAACCTCGATAATTAATTCTAACACAACTGTCTAGCTTAACGTATAAGCTTCTCTCTGTTCCCTCTGTCAGTCTCTGCTGTCCTGAAAAAAAAGTGAAACTGCTTATTTCGAATGAATCACCTTAAATCACTGTAAAGTGGAATGTGAAAAAAAACAGAGAAATGCCGCTCTATGACTGTATCTCGTATATAGCGGCATAGCCAAAGAGAATTAGTATCAGAACACTCCGTTCTCCTTTATCTGCCTTTATTGAAAACATTGTGTGAGGGCGGAACACAACGCCGTTTTATAACATCCATTCAGATATATGATTAATTTCTGATAAATTCCTCTCCAAGACAATATTTTACCTTTAAACTTTCTTATAAAACTTAAATTAATAAAAAAGTCGAATTTTCGAATAAATCATCTTAATCAATTAAAGCTTTCAGCGTAAATTGTATGGAGTAATGAACATATAATACACACGAGATTTAAAGAGAAAGACCCATAAAAAGATTAAACATTTATATCAGCGCTTTCTTAGAAACCCCCATGATTTGCGGCGCGGCGGTAAATAAGGATGTGTGCTTACTGGGCGCGATTCTCATATTTTTCTTTTCTTTTTTTGGATAATAAGATAAAATGTAGAGTGTTAAGACACTACGTTTTAGGGATATGACGTATTATGTACAACAGCCACGATGTTTAATTACACCAGGACCTTTAGTAAAAATAAACATTCCTTTACCCCATCGTGGCGTAGGGGCACAAGGGTGTGTTTAACTACCCTGGTATTTGCGGGATACAGAATGAAGCTAAAAAATCATTTTTCGAGTGAGGAATCAACTCACAACAACATCACGTAGGTAAAAAATCCACTTATGGCATTGAATATTTGATGTTTTTTTTCAATAAATTGCATCAGATGCAAGGGAATGTTTTTCGAATGTATGTAGGTACCTATATAGTGTATATGTAATTCTGTGACACACACAGCTGGACACTTTTTGACATATAAGGTCGTTGAATTATATCATTATTACTAAAATGGTATCTGCAAATTAGGTTTTTGTTTGCATTATAATTAGTTGTCTAGTTAAATTTCTTAATAATTCTTTAAACGGTATAGACGTCGTGTTGTCTGCAAATACAAAAAAATAAAAATATATGTGGGAAACAGCGTGATGTTATATTTGTCTTTTTTACCAACTTACTAGTGTGTATCTTATACATTTTTTCTCAAGTCATTAATTACAGGTATATCTATCTGAACGTCCCTTAACAACCCGAATTTTACTTACTACAATGAAATCTTGATATTTCAAGCAAATTTTGTACCGAATATAATGATTTTAAGTTGCAACCGGATAATGTAATTGATTTTTAATGTATCTCACTGAAATTCCTTGAGATTTTGTCGGCGTAATTAGTGAACTGACATGACAGTGTTACGCGAGTTAAAACTCGGAGTGTTTTAGCATTTTGTGTTTTTCTGCCTCCCGTAGGCTGAAAAATAAAGGAGAAGCTGCTGTATTTTAATTATATAGCATCACGCTCTATCCCGTAAGAGCACGCTAGGCGGAGGGAATCCAGTGTTACAATTTTATACTCGTAAATAGATAGCATTGTATGATCAGCACACGTTCCTAATTTGTGTCAGCTATTCTAATATGATATTTAAACAAATTACGTCAACTTATATCAAGTTACTCACGGATTAGAATTTCTTCGTAATAAGAAGATGACAGCATAGATTTCAAAGATACATTATACTTCAGATGCTGTCAACCTTTTTTTTATTTTTATGATTTTACTCATAATTTTGCAAGACAAAATAAGGAAAAAACCTAGTCTTAAAACACTCCGTTCCTATTGAGACAAATTCTCCTGCAACTTTCTTTGCATAAAATGTAAAAAATATTTTTTTTCGTTACAATGTATTATACAAGTAGTATTATATATATCTGAAATAATGAAAAATGTTATGTATGTAAGTACCTACTTACATACATAAAATTTTTCATTTTAACCTCCATAAAATAAAATGAAGCAGTAGGTACATGAATCAATCTAGGTAGATAGATGCATTTACCTACTGCTTCATTTTATTTTATAATGGTAAGTTAATTTTCTTTATAGAGTTAATGAATACTAATTTTCATTATTATTTGAATAATAAATATAATGAAACGCCATTTTGCTCTTAAAGGTGTAGCACATCTGTAGTTAAACTAGTATTCGTGGTACGTTGCCTAGATAAAGCTTAATAAGCAAAAGATTAAATTACAATTTAATTAATGAAATGGCCTTAATATGTTTTATTTTAATTTTTAACTTTTTAAAGTATGTTTTGGTTATTTCTTTTCAAGAAATTATAAATACACAAAAAGCACTTGAAATGACATTTAACATTTCTTTTATCAATCAGTTATATCACTGTCTAAATAGCTCTGCAGATGAAATCACAAATTAAATTTGAATGAATTATTATTTTCATAACTTTTTTTTATCACGCAATGTCTCGAATTTGAGCGGAAAGTGGAAAACTAAAATTTTAACTAAAAATTTTGAAAATAAACTCTCTTCCTACACTGGTTACGTTAAACTAAATTTAGTAGTTAAGTTCAGGATTTTCAATAATCTTGTAGAAAATACTGATTCAATATAATAAAACATTTTTTGTCCAGCAGTGGGATGTTAATTGGCTGTAACTTACGACGGCGAGACAGGGCGTGACGTATGTCAGTACATAAATTACCCCAACCTTACATAAAGATGGGTACCACATATATCTGAACTTTCTCCTGACAGAGCTTATTAAAGCTTGTTGTTACAGAGTAGGTTAATATACATGATTCGATTGATTAATACTAGTATTAATATTTGTTTCTTAACCATTGTGTTTTATTAGGCAATATAACAACACAATTGTGTTATTCATTAGAATGGTTGTTTGATACCATGTATAAAAATATGCGTCGAAATATTAATGAATATTTAATTAGTATTTATGTTTTTTTTTCTTGACGGACAGACAAGCACTAATAAAACCACTGGACTCGGAAAGCTCAGATCTAGCAGGTAGGGAAAGGCAGGTAGGTGGATAAAGGAGTGTAAGGAAGCACTAATGGAGGATTTCGCGAAGGTCCTATGGAAACGAGAAAATACGTAACTTGACATTTTTCGTCTTGAAGTATAAGATTTTATAAATCACAATATGGGAATAGGAACCCGTTTTTAATCTTAAAAGTTCTGTTTCAGTATTACACTGTGTCTGAAACGGTAATGTCGTTGGTTCTATATAGTTTACGTAAAGTTCTCGATATAACGAACTGATTGTGAAGCCTACTTTTTAATTTATTAAATAGGGCGCAAATACTATTATTGGCATAATTAATTAACTAAATGAACAGTTTACTATTTAATTTTTAGTCTATGGCTTTTTAACTCAATTATTACTATTTATTACAATTATTACTATTTCTTGGCAAAACAAGGTTCATATTCTATTCAGACAGACAAACATTGACAATGGAGTGTCTTAGCTCTAAGTTACCTGAACCCTCTTAAAATGAAGCTAAATCAAAATCCTTATTAAAATTTCCAATTAATTTCTTTGAAATAACAAACCGAGGGTGGCGTCACATTGAAGTTATAAATCTGACACAACCATATTTTTTATAGAAACGTCAAAATATATAAGCACACACATTCATAATGTAAAATTGTCAATTATACATTTATAAATGTATATAACCATCATTTCCTTGCTAATGTTAACGATAATGTCTGTATTTATTTATTTGAAAGCTCAAATAAAATTTAAATTTTAGGTTTTGTATGGACAATGTATGCTGTATCTGAAGAATAATATATTTATATTCTATCTTCAATAGGCTATTATCCAGTTGGGACGGAATCGTGCATATAAATATGCAAAAGCCATAAGTTCAATACATTTTTGTTGGCAAAAATGTTCGAGACTTAATTGCGTCGTTAGCCCTCCGCAATGCATTGTTCGTCACTGATAAAAAGGCTTATTGAAATTTTTCTCCAGATCGCCCCCTAGCTACTGATTTTATTATCTTATAGTGCTTGTTTCCCATGACTTTTAATATGGACCTACTTAAGAATATTTTTTCTGACTGTACTACTTACTTCTGACTCCCACTCAGGTGCAACGAATCATTTTTTATCTCTCAGGCTCTATAACAAGACATACCGCAGCGTTGAGTTCTGCCACATATCTCGCAAAGTCACTAAAATTGGGCGATCGGTGGAACGCTAGGTTCCATGGATTGCCTATATGAGGGATACTGAGAAAAGCTAAAAAATATCAATAAACTTAGCCATTTTAGTTAACAATTGGACATTACACAAAAAATGACATTTCACAAGAGCTCTTTGAAACAAAGTACCCTGTAATTGATGCTCGAAAATATACATACGTGATGAATTGTCTGCTCGAAGACAAACCAAAAAGAACAGAACAAGTTTTAATTCTGTCAACATTGTAAATATCTGGGGGAAAAACAACTCGTAAAAATGTCGATTTTGTACACAGCTAGTCTTTATATACAAGCAGTTGATGGACATGGATGGATGGACGGTTTTTAATGTATATATTTTTATTTTCACACCCATCCCCATAGAAAAGACCGACTAGCGTCCTACTATAAACACCATGGTTGTGGATTCGATCCTCACTCAATGATCCTCACATGCATGAAGAGCGTAAACATAAGTATAATGATGAAGAATTATCTCTAATGTTAATTCTGGTTAAAGTCCTTAAAGGCAGGATATATTCCTAGTATTATATTAAATACGTTCTGCTTACATAACTCAGTGTAGGCATTCAGAGCAAAAAATAAAAATTACCAATTAAAAATTTGTACTAAACGACGCTACCCAGCGGGAGAGCCATCAGGCTTCTCGCAAAGTCGTTAAGTGTTTGTTTAAGCAACGTCCTTTGAATTTTCTATATATTGGCATTATTGGCTTGAAAAACTCGTGACACTAATTGTTAAGATAGCTGTTGTTAGTTTTTTTATTTGGTTGTTATATATATATTTTTTACCATTATATATTTTTCACTCTGGTAAATAAAACGTGACGCTGAGTTTTGAAATTTTAGAAAATTTGAGTAGAAAGTGGAGAACGGATTATCTTCTCTTTTTGCCCTGCTATATTAAATTCTCGTGTTGAGTGGCGAAACTCTATAGTCAGTATTAATTTTAGTTCTTAAATTATATAAACAGTCCTATATCAGATATGACAGTAGCAGCTGAGAGTTTACAACAGCTTTCAAATTTACAACTATTCTAACGAAAACTGTTAGGTTAATATATCCAAATACAACTGAATCACTACTTGTTGTTAATTGGTAAAATTGATTTACAAACTAACGAACATGAGGTGTGAAGTTTTTCACGGATTGAGCGGATGGACCCCCGCAGTTTCATGATTATACCGATTTTAATGAAGCACATATCGCAGTCGTGTTTCAGGAAAAAATATTTTAATTTTTTCTTACTAGCGAGGACCTCACGGTGAGAATGTCGCAGAACGTGCTCAAGTAGTTTGGCCAGATCGAGAGAATGAGTGATGAATGAATAACAAAAAAGTTTTATGAAGCAAGAACCATTGGTAAGAGAGACAGGGGGTGATCTCTGGACTTTTGAGAACACAGTATCAATGGTATTGGAGGAAGTCACGTATAAGGCTTAAGGACTCCCCAGGAGGTTAATGGCCATGGACGACTCGAAAGAGGTATGCAAAGATTGTATATTTGACGATCCCTTGTCCCTTTTCTTCTTCATAGTGGATACCCCATTCTTTTCAGGAAAAAAGATGCAGCGCTTTGATTACGTTTGCGCTGAAACTAACACTATTTTAAGACAAAGAAAAATATTATTCATACGAAAATTTGTGGTTATTTTTCACAACCTACTTAACTATATTTATTTTGGTCTGAAATAAATAATTACCGAGGATAGTTCTCAGCCCTCCACCCAAAACCCAATGCCTTGCCTTGAGCAGCAAAATAAAAATAATTTGTTTCAAAGTTTGAATCGAACCTACAACCATCGAATTTACGATCACCTTTAAGCTCACAGTAATAATTAAATAAAGTTGACCAAAGAACGAGCTTTGCACAATAAATTGCTGGATATTATATGCGAACAATTGATAGCACTTAGTTGCCATATTTTGAGGCAATCTTAGAACCTTGTACAGTACTAGGAAGCTGTAATACGATGCGTTTTATCTTATTGACTCATTCTGTTTACTTTTGTGTCACGTAATGATTTGATTGAATCTTAATATAAGTTTTAGTGGCTGATATGATCAGGTTTGATGAGGATATTTTAAATTATAATTGTTATAAATCTGAAAAAAATTATTTTTTTATCTGTTTAATATAAAAAAATAAGTAATAAGTAACATAAAAACGAAATATCTTAATAATAGCACACTAGGTTTCCACATTCCCTCTGCCTACCCTGCTGTGCGGGATTCAGCGTGAAGCTAAAAAGGTAGCTGTTGTAAGTATTTTCATTTGGTTTCCTCTGTCGACGTTGATGTGCGGGAAAAAATGTGAAACTTAAACATTAGCTATTTAGGTGACCTGTACAATTGTACATGACTTCACATGCGTCAACGGTTTTCATTCATGTGGTCAGTATTGACATAAGGACTTAAATAATGGAAGAGGATGTAGCAAAGTTGCGAATTTAAAGGTAAATCTTATCTAATCTTGACCTACTCGTATTTTGAATTTTGCACTTATTATAAAACGATATTTTCATTTTTTAAAGTGTTCTTTCACACTAAGGAAAGAAAAATATTTTTTAAAACCTGCACGTCTTGGACGGCGTCCCGTTACGTTTGTTTTGCTTTGTATTATTCTTTTTATTACATTTACAGTTACAATTACAATTTTAATACATTTTCTAAAAAATATATTTTTTCTATTCCTAGTAATGCAATTACTAAAAATATAATATAATAGTTGTTAAAAATTACACCTTTTGACTGCTAAGGCGGCAATGGATTCCTTCAACAATGCTTTTCAAACAAAATTCTCATACAAATAGTTTACCAATACATACATATATAGTTCCCAGGCCCCGCCCACAAAGCGTACATACAATAATTAGTAAAGCCACCAATAGGTGTAAAATATTTGTTATCACTTACGTCAGTGTTTGATAAAAAATATAATAAAAAAACTGTATATTTGGTGATTATGTAATGACTTTAAATTGCATACATTTTTGTAGTGTTGAGTTACGTCACTCAATGTACAAAATGGAGAACGGAATGTCCGGACACTAGATTCTCTCGCTTGCCGAGATATATGAAGTTGTGAAATAGTAAAAAATAATTGGCGTATTATGTTTATGGATAACGCATCGTTGAATTCTGTCTTGAAAATAATTTCTCGCATCAGTAATTTTTGGCTACATTGCAAAAAGTTATTATAAATAATGGTTGTCACATTAGATGCAATGTATCAAATCTGTGGAGATTATTATAATACATTTTAATTTATTAATAATAATTATAATTATTAATATTTGAGATATATTTACAGCTACGCCCGACATTGAGTTCCACTACTTAACACATGATGTTTCTAATTCAGCCCCAAAGTGAATTACGAAGTACCTTGACAGTAGGTTGATTATCGACCCTGTTATGAGATATACTGCATGCTAAAAAAATGTGTGAAATAAAAAAGTGAAAAATAAAACAATATTTTGAAAAAATACCTTTCTCCCTAACGAAGGTTCCCAGCCAATTTAACCTAACTGAGCGAAACTTTTGAACGAGGTGTAATTGTTTTATACCCTACAAAAGGATTTTTAGTGATACAATCATTTAGCGCCGGTCTTAAGCAGTTAGCACTTTTAACTTTTAACTATGTAACAAGTTAACATTTGTTCATTATTTAACACTATTGATATGTGGGAAAGAATGAAACGATGTTCTTAAGGTTTGGAAAAATTGGTAGGCGCTTTGTATTAACTTTTTTTAAGTAATTAGAATTAAAGTAATTTAGTGCAAATATTTAAGTGCAAAAAAAAATATATATAAAAATTCTCAAAAAATGATTTACGATTTATATAATCTCTTCATACGTTAAACGTAGTGGTCCGCAACTCTAGAAAATTGGGTTGAAAGTGGGTCAATAACAGCGTGTCTTGGCTCTAAATTTCTATCCTGCCTATAGCTACAGCGTGAAAATCAAATCAAAACAGCTTCACGCTGTACCCCGCACACAGAAGGGTAGGCAGAGGGAACCTAGTTAGTGTTAAGACACTCCGTTCCGTACCTTATGCCGAATGGTGCCATTGCGTGTTGAGTGGAATAAAATTAAAATATATTTGGGTAGAGTGAGTGACAATTTACAACTGAAAAATGGGTGACATTATTAAAATACCTTTTTCTGTTAAAATTACTAGTCCACATAAAAATCAGTGTAAATTCTCACAGCTCTCAAGTAGAGTTTATCCTTGAACGATCGCTGAATCATCGTGACTCAAAATGATTTATAGCGGTACTGCAAATTAAATGTCATCCCTTCTGGGTCAAAGGCGATAGGTACTTGGGAGATGGTTTTTTGTGTAAATGCATTTTAAATCTACTTTTTATTATACTGATATTATAAATTAAGCAATATATACGATTGCTCATTGCTTATATTGCTACGTATTTTTTCTTTTTTCTTTCGTTATAATAAAGGTCTTTATTATTATTTTATAATTGTTATATTATTAGACCGTATTATGCTTAGTACTACATACGTTATAACTTTTTTAATGCCCAGGCTACTTCTTAGATTAAATAAAGTAACCGTTTCAGGCACTTATTAATAAATGCGTAGCACCGAGCGAGAGAGTGCCTTTCTCTGCTTTTCGCTCAAATTTAATACATTATGTATTGAGTGGCGAAACTCAACGCCATGCTTTGACACAACCATTGTATTTACAACCACGCTGTCATAGTCCCCCCTCATATTAGAATTACACAAAAACAAAAGACACATAGAAAACCACACACACACACATTTTGCACTTTAAAAATGATTTATCCAATGATTCGTATCTGCTAAACTACAATGAGATAAAGCTACAACCACGGTCGATGGTATCGCGACGCAGGAACAGCTGTCGGCGTGTCGTCGCTTATTGTACTGTCATAATACTCGTAATTATGTGCACGCGTTAAATGTTCAAGCGGTATATTGCTAGGTGTTGTTAGTTTATGTGATGTAATTAGGTTTAATATAGAAATTGTAAAAGAATATGCGTGAAAGGAAAACAAGTGTTATAATTTACGATAATTCGCTCCCCACTCTCTGCATAATTTTCGAGACATTGCGTGTACGTCCGAGTGGCGGAACCTAACGCCACCCTTTACCTTACTACTAAAAGGAAAAAAAAAACATTTCCTTGAGAAGAATTTCAACTCGTCGACGCAATCGTCACGTTTACAATTACACACTGTATCACGCCTTGACGATATTTCTTGTTGATTGATATGTCAAAACTACTTTTAATACGAAAATTCTGTGAATGTTTTACTTAAAAGGAAAATAATTTCCAATTTTATTTATTTATTTATTTTTTATTTATTTTAAATTGGGAATCAAACAGCATTTACAATATTTTTTAGTATAATACATATCCATATTCCAATTGCCAATAAAGTTTCCACTTATACATAAAACATGGAGTGAATATGTTGCTAATTAACAATTAAAAATTAAATTTACGGTCTAAAGAGAAAAAAAAACCGATTTTTACGAAGGAAAGGTTAAGATTTACATTAGGTTAAGATTTACAGAATTTTGAATTTTGTCGATAATTTTACATGAAAATTGTTTCAAATTGTTATGAAAAATGTCTATTTCACTAAAGTAATTATTGTATGCCCTACAAGATCTTAGTATAAAACAATTTTTGGCATAATTGGTTTTTCGAGCAGAAATGTAAAAGGTGTCTCTAGACCTGGCACTAAAAGTTGGACATTTAATGTGAATATTACTTAGCAGATAATTGGAATCTATATGATTGTGTAACAATTTATACAAAAAAATTTGATCTCTATATCCTCTTCGTTTTTTTAATGATATTTAGGTTCTGAGAGTTATCTAATTTAAATTTGTAAAGTAATCGCCGTATAAATTTGAAATATTTGTCAAACGGGCCTGTCTAGAATTAATATGAGCTAATTTCTAGGACGTATTTCTTTTTATTTAAATAAAACACGTTCCAAACAGTGCTCTGAGCGCCTCACCCATCAACGCGATGAGCGCCCACACGTAGAATGGTAATGTTTAGTTTAGTTTCTTTCTCTTCTTCATTCTACTGCTTTTTCATTGAGCAATAAGATTTGTATAAAGTTAAGTCACCCAAAGATTGACAAAAAATAATGAATTGATACGAAGAATTATTTTTAAATATATGTATTTTCTTTATGAAATCTTAATGCATGTAATGCATAATCTAAAGAGCCTGAGTATTATGTCTTAAAATATTATAAAACATATAAAAAATATTTTAATATACACATGAATAATGCATTTTGTACCTACATATTATTATTACGAAACGTAGCAAAGTAAAAGTTGATTTCAAAAGTAAACATTGGGACAATTTTTTATTCTGTCTTGTCTTGTATATGAAAGTTATAAAAAATATCCTTATTCATTGCCCACAAATTAAATAATGCAACTGTACGTTCGTTCGTGTATTAAGAACAAGTTTTTTTGGGTTTCGTAGTTCAAAAGAAAAAACGGAATATTTATAGGATTACTTTGTTGTCTGTCTATCTGTGCATGTGGAAAGACTATTTTTTTAAGAACACGAGATGTCACGTGTTTTATAATACTAAGATCTACAGTCCCTTGGAGCACAGAAAAAAAAACAAACTGTTAAGTCAACACATTAAAACATTCGGCCGTTCATGTCCTATATAGTATGACATCCTTATCGGCCGTTGATCTGGAATTATAAAATTTGGAAATCTATAGGCAAATCACATAAAAAAATGGTAACTTATACTCGTAGTTTTTTTATTAATTTTAATAAATTATTTGTAACAGAACCCTCGGTGCGCGGTTCCAACTCGCACTTGACTGGTTTTTTTTGACATTGTTAGGCCGTGTGTAGGCGGCGTGGGCGTGTCACGCGAAAAGGCACACGTTTAAATTACTCTTTTTTATAAATCAAATAAATACTTCTGTACCCTTGTTATTGTGTTGGTAATATGTTTAATGTTATCAGTATTTTGATTTTTAGAAGAAAATGCTGTATGCAATGTGGAAGAGGTTATAGGTTCGATTTTAGTTTTAACGTTTGAGATTGGTTATTACACAAGAAGACGTTAGACAATGATTTTTTAACTAACCGACTTCTGTAAGAAAAGGAGGTTATCAATTCGACTGTATTTTTTTATGTATATAAAATAATAGGTGGAGTATACAAAATTACATTTCTTTTTAACTTCCCGCAGTTCTTGCGTATATTGGGCAGGTAGAGAGAACTACACTCCATTCCACACTGTCTAATTATCGAGACATTGCGTTTTGAGAAGCGGAACTCAACGCTGAACTTTGTCTTCTTATCCATACCTATATTATAAATTCGAAAGTAACTCTGTCTGTCTGTCTGTCTGTGTTTTACGCAATCAGGGCCAAACCTCTAATTTAATTGTGAGAAAATACTTATATCGAGATACTTGAGGATCTCGGGATGAACATAGGATACTTTTTTTTCTCATATTTGTAATATTTTCGATATATACCATATTAAAATACTTATTAATTTGACATGAAATTTATTCCGCCATGTTAATAACAACCGTCGTTGCCAAGCAACGATTTGCAAAGTTTGTTGTTTGAAAACGTCACCCAAAATGAGCTTGCTTAACGCATCTCTCTATTGAAAACTGAAAATAATTTCGTAAATATATTTAATAAATATTCATATAGTTCAAGCGGGCGTAGCTGCGTTCGGGTCCACTAGTTTAGCTATAAATATCAAATAAAATTACACAAAATCGTTCAAAATTACATAAAAATCGATTCAGCGATTTAGTTGTTCGAAAGTTAGTACCATACTAATTAGGTAAGGTAGAGTTATATTATATGTGCCCTAATCCTAGTAACTGAAATGGAAATGAAAAAATATAAAGTTATATATTTTTTAGGGTAGGCAGAATTAACCTAGTGTTAAGACACTCCGTCCCCATTAAGATACTTCCGTTCCCCACTTTCCGTCGATTTCTTGAGGAAATGGGGTGGTGATCACAGCGCTTCCTTTTTTTATACCTAATATAGCATTAAAAATATTTTTCATCTATACTTTAGATGCAAATGAAGTAGCGTGCGTTAACTAGTTCAGCTCATTGAGTCACGTGTCCACAAAATTATTGATTAGTATACTTCATTATACAACTATACTTATATGGTAATGGTAAAAATAACTTAATTGGGGGCTTTGTGACTAATGCTTTTTGTACCTATAATAATATGAAACATATGTACGTTTGTAATGAACTTTAATCTATCCTTATTGGGCGGTTGACTAAAAAAAGTATTGAAATTTCAATCTTTGTTGAGACCCTTGTGGCGTAGCGGCTAACTTATGACTGTAGACGCCATGAAAGTGGATTCGATTACTATTTGGGGGATGATCTTTTTTATTTCTTGAAAATTTAGGGGAAAGTGGGGAACGGAGTGTCTTAACTAGGTTGCCTCTGCCTGTTTTGATATATGCGATATACAGTCTAAGTAATAAAAAATATAGTTGATAACTAAATGTTAATGACCACATTGTGCAATCAAATATCTAACGAGATACGATTGTTGTAGGCTCGGTTCCCACTTAGGGATCAATGATTATGTTTATACGAGTACGAGTATATGACGTTGCGCCCTAACGCTCTCTTATTATGTGAAATACAAAATAGATTCAAATTTTATTTCCGTCCCTGCCATTGTATAATTTCTATTCAATTAAATACAAATCCATCTTCATGTTAATTAATTCAGATGACATATTTAATAGAAGTGACAACAAAAGATAAGGCTTGCCGCACACCGAGTCCATAAATAATGTCGTATTAGACGTAACGTGGGTGGAAGCGAATAGAGTTATGACTGAGTTTTGTTTGTTCTTTTAAAGTTATTGTATATTCATTCATTCACGCTGTGTTCCGCATATAGCAGGATATGTAGATAGATCCTAGTGCTGAAAAACTCTGTTTTTCACATTTCGCTCAATTTTTTGACATCGCGTGTTATGTGGTTGAACTCAACGCCGCGTGTTGCGTTCTTCCCAGAGCAAGGAAATTTAAATTTATCATTCCCTCGAATGGTAATCGAACACATACAACATCCGACGCTGTGGCTGTAGCTGGCACCACGAGGGCTTCACATTAAGTAAAATATTTTAATTTTATCTTGTGGTACATTTACAGCTAATAAATATAAATTTGGTAAAACATTAAAAAAAATACTGTATTAAAGTTGACTGAAAGTGGAGTGATCTGTGACATATACCATTAAATATTTTCGTTTTTTCTCCTCAAAATACTCCGGTCCTCCATATTCCTCTTAAATTTCGAGACATCACGAAAGGCTGTATTTAACACCGCGTCTTCTACCGCTAGGAAATGTACCCACACCTAGCACGTATATATTCAGACGATGTTCCACAGCTGACTTAAAAATATTAAAAAAGGATTAACTTCATTCTTTAGTATAACAAAAGGCTACACGAGTGCAATGCGTCATATTAGTGTTAAAACATACGAGAGGATGTGTGCTGGGAAACTCGGCGGATGTCAAATATTTGCGTCGCGGGCGCAGCCACGCTGTTGTAATGACTAGGTACATTCTGAATTATTTTTAAATGATTTTATAATTAGTGTTTCCTTTATTTTTTTCCAAAGTTTAAGCTATTATTCGCTTTCCGCCTGCTTTCGAGATATTCCGTGTTAAGTGACGTAACTTAACGCCGCTTGTTTTTCTCAATTAAAATCTAAGAGAAACACACATACATACATAGCTTCACGCTTTATCCCTAGCGGGGTAGTCAGAGAGAACGGAGCGCCAAACGCTACTGTCAAATGACACAGAAACATTAATTATTAATCTTATTGCGTTAATTAAAAACTTTAGCTATAAGGATTCTAGATGCCGCAGAATTTGAAACCTTGCATCTACAGCAGTGGAACTCAACGCCGCGTTTACCAAAAACACACAAAAAAAATCTAATTTAATAACTTTACTTACCGAGCATTAAACAATGCAAAGCACATCCGAGATAAGGGCACCCGTTCACCAGGCAAGAGAAAGCGATACTATCTTATCCCCGGACTCGTGCGATCGTGCGATAGTTTGTAAAGATGCCGACAGTTTGTTCTCGCCGCGCTGTCCTTACGTAAATATGTTATCGTTACTCGTTTATGTCCGGCTTCATTTTGAGATTAGCTTGTGTCTTGTATGCGGTTTGTGGGGCAGAGGTTAGAGGTTCACTTCTAGTCTGTGGTGGTTTTTTGTATTGGATATAAGCGTTGCTCTTGCTCTTGTATTTCCGAAAGCAAGTAGTTAATCGTGATGATTGTGAAAGTAAACGTCACAGATTATACCTAAAATGTTAACAATTTTCCAAGTATTCTCATTTTTTACAGGGTATTCTAGGTAAGTCTTAATTTTTTGCGTGCGCCACGAAAACACCTTATTCACATCTATATTTTATTTGTATTCACATTATTAGCCGCTTTTTAAATATAGACTTAATTAAAAACAAATAAAATAGTAATCACATTTCGTTAGATATCATAATTATATATTACACAATAAATCTATAAACAATTATATTCACCACATGAATTCTATTTAAGCGGGCGGGAGTTCAAATATAAATCGACGTTTACTGGGTGGTACACTTAGAACGGTTAGACCACACCTCGCGCACTGTTTTACGACTTGCCACTAATGCTTATATTTTTTTTTCTAAAATTCTTATTAAATTGAATTAACTTTCTAAAAACTATTTTTTTTTCTTTTTATTTTCTCCGTACTAAATGTGGTTGCTGGTGGTAGTTTCTAGCACTGACACTTCTGTAATTTTCAGTGTTAAGTAGCGTCAACGCCGTGCTTTTTTATTACAGAGACGTTGCTTAGCTAAAAACCTGATCTAAACTAATATTACGTGTCGTACTAAATGAACTCCACAATTTACTACTTGACAAAGGAAAGGAAACCGTAAGATGAAGTTTCATTAAATCTTGAATTGTTCTTATACCCAGCGATTATAGTCTCTGCTCCATTACTCTACCATAGGAGCATATTGCATAAGGCAAGTAGCATATGCAAAATACGTTGCATATTTAATTGCAATTAGTTTATTTGCGTATAGGGAAATACATACAAATACACAAATAACTTTGTGTAAAGGAAAACTTTCAAAATTGCGTTTTCATTAACGTAAATGATATGTAATTTATCAATTTATTTAAGTAAAATACTTTTAAAGTAGGCAAATTATTACTTATATACTCTACTATAATTTATGGTCATACAGCATTTATGTATTTTGTTAATTTGTTTCAGCATGCACTGACTAATTAGCTTAATGACCCATTGACCCGACTACATCGTGCAGTGTGAAAGGATTAAAACGTGATGGTTGTAGATTCGATCCACATTCGGGGGAATTGGTAATTATCATTTCACTTCTCCCTTTAGGTTCTGCCACGCAGCAAAGAAATGTCTCGTATTCTAGTGGAAGATCATTGCGTATAAGATGAAATTCCCAAAAAAGAAACTCAACATATTCTAGCAAAATATTTTTCTTTATTATATTTTAAATTAAATATAAAATAGACAACAGTTTGCTATAATACTACAAATTATTTACATCAAAGTCGAGTCCTAGCTACACCGACAAAGCAAAATTAGTCTGTACTTTACCTAACATTAATATTCCGCTAATCACCTCTTATTAATTTGGCAAACTTCATTGTACATTGCGAGTAATGTACTGTAGTCACTATCATTCTTGGTCAGCAGCCAGCGATAAACTTTATGTATAACATAATGTATATATTGCCTGTCTACTGTATCTAAATCATGAATTTAATTTGAAATCTCAGAACAAGTATTATTGAAGTGGTATAAATTTGAATAGAGCGGATTTGTAAAAAATACATAATTTAATTTAAAATTTTATGTTGTTCAGAGGTAACTGACTGTAAAACGCGACGGTTGAGAGTTTGATTCCCATTGGGGGGAAACGAAATATTTAATATTTTCATTTCGTACAGAATGTAACACTAGGTTCCGTTTACTTGCCCAGCTATATACAAGATACAGAGTTAAGCTGAAAAAAAAAGAAAAATACACTGAAAATATAAATAGATATATATAAATTATATATCCTGTCATGTGTCTCACCCCCCCCCCCTGGTCTTATCAATTNGACCTGTCATGTGTCCCCCCCCCCCCTGGTCTCATCAATTTCAGCCTAATATTTCCAAGCGTTCTTGACAAAAAGAGTCTCAACAGAGGGATAGACAGGCGGATAACAATTTGATCCTGTAAGAATTCTATCTTTTTGTTTTTAGGTACGGAACCCTAGAAATATATGCGATAGTATTTTCAAAATATTCTCGTCTACAACACAAAGTGCACCGCAGGCCATTAAATATTTCATGGTCCCATGGCTCACGACGCTGGACGTCGACATAAGTTTATAGTGCCAAAGTAATCTGTACCCTACAATGTATCTGTTATAATACCAATATTAGTATTATGTTATTTATATATTAACTGTAAGGACTCTTTAGACAATTGAAAGATAGGTTGTTATTATCATATTTTTCAGCTTTAAACTTAGTTTGACTCTGTTTAATTATTTTGTTTTTGCCGTGTTGGTTCGTTTTGGTTTTCTTCATTTTGAAAATTGATAAGTGGAGATAATCTAGCTCTTAATCCGTTAATTCTCTACTTTTGTTAATTTGTAAGAGAAGCAGGGTCACATGCCAGAACACAATTATTTAATTGCAAACACGCAATGTTTCAATAATTGGGCGGAACGTGAGGCATAATTCCATTCTCATTTTCAGAAATCTGAAATAAAAGATAGAAGTCTAAAGATACATACATATATCTTAGATAAAATGACTCATCTGAACGGAGTGCATCCATTATGCCAATTAAATTGCTTTATATCAAAATAGTTAATAGACAAAAATCAAGCTTAAGTCATTGTAATAAAACACAATAATTTCATTTTGTTAGCAGAAGTTGTATTCGGCTCTACCTAGAGACGCTTATATTTTAAGTTATTTTAAGTTTTATCTTGTGAGGGGTAGAGTTGAATTTTGTATTTACATGTCAATATCTTTTAAGGGCATGTTTTAAGCAGCTACCAGCGACTCCCGGGGTGGCTTGTACGATGTTAGCGCGTGACACTGCTCTATTTACGATAAAGCCAGTCGGTTTCTGGATCTAAAAACGAACTACACGGTACAGAGATTGTTGCTCGAATTAATTTAGTTTATGTGACTTTTTATAATATAATGTAAAAAAAAAATAAACTTTATACTCCGCAACTCCGCATATGGTAGGAAGAGAGCTAGAGAGAGTTCCGTCCCTGAACGCGGAATGCCTCCAGAATTTGGCTGATAGTGGAGAACAGAAATGTATCGATGGAAACGGAGTGGCTTTACACTATGTTCCCAGGTTCCTTCTGCCGACCTTGCTGTGGCCCAATACAGTGTGAAGCCAGAAAAAAAATTACAAAGAAATATTCCAATTTCCTGTTGAAATCCTGAATCGTATAACACGCGATACCAACCATATTACTCGCACGCGGTGGCACTGTGCGCCTTGTCTCGCTATTAACGCTCAGATATATTCGCCTCTAACAATCGGACGGAGGTTTTTGAATAATTATAAACGATCCCGCAAAAGCCTTATAGGAAAGCCGCTGACCCCACGTTTTATATGGGGTTAAATGGTAGGCAGAAACTGTTTTATAGTATTAATAATGTATATGCTGGTATTGTATTAGATAGAATTTTTATTTCAATAGAATTTTTTTTTATATTTGGATATAAGTATTTTGAATTTAAGGAAAGGAGCAGCTTCAGACTTTTTTACGTATAGGTAAGGTAGATAGAGGGAACCATGTGTTAAGATACACTGTTCAACACTTTTGAGACATTGTATATTGAGGGGCAAAACTTAACGCCGCGATGCGCTTCGTCTATTAGAGTGGGATAATAAAAATAAATTAAATGTAAATATTCCCATGAGTGTGAATCGAACCCACAACCGTCACGTTAACAGTCAGCGGCTGTCTAACTACGCCACGGTGGCCTCAAATATTACAATGTATTATTTGAGGCCACCGTGTGTTAATCTTTATTTAAATTATATTCATAATTTCATTTCAATTTTATAAAATATATCAGTGAATACAGTCCTATAACTATAGACCTATTAACTTGCGAAGGAAATATTTTTGTATCAGCAAGAAACGGATTGTTTAGACATATACGAGTATGTCATGAATTCCAAATCATCTTACAATTTAGAAAACCAATTTCAAACAAAGCTCATCGTACACCTTAGATACGACTCTATAAAGCTTTATAGCATTCCCATTACATTGAAAGTATCGAATGTATTTTTATGTGACCCAGCCATCTTATTAACCTTGCTTCCGTTTGACATAAAATTTTACTTAAAATTCCTCTAATAACTTACTTAATTTAAAAAACTTACATTTTTTAATAAATGTTAGTAGTATGATCTGACATTTGGTACGAAAAACAAACATTCCATGAATTCACCGCGCCCTTCACGTTTGTAAGAAGTGGAGCTTGCAGCGGTGTCCGGGACCTAGGTAACAGCTTAAGAGAATCACATATGGGTCCAAATTAGTTTATAGAGTTAAGTTGTTCGTAAATTAAGAAATATTGTGACCAAATGAAGAAATCATAGGAATTATCGTATAATTTTTAAATGCTTCATATTTTGACATCGCTTTATTTTCCTTCCATACTTTATAATATTAGATTTAAAGCTATAAGCTACATATCAAATATGTTCATTTATTTCTTTAACCTTATCCTTTACCTGTTCTTACAATCGAATTCACAAAGCTCAACAAAGCAAGCACATCTCAAGAACGATCAAAGGCTCTCAATCGCATATTCAAATGCCTCTCTATAATTTTCTATCATCAAATCACTTATAGCCCTTTATATTTTTATTACTACATTAAATCTTAACCCTAAAATGAAAGATATTCCATTTTTTTTACGCAATTAAAATATTGATCGATTTTGGACTGTAATTATCTTAGTGCTAAAAAGCAATAAAATTCACACCTCACGTCCAGCGAACGTTACGACCTATTGAGACAGATAAAGATGTTGTTGAAAAAATTCAGAAGCTTTCATTCCCACTTTGCGATAACAATGGCGCGGTAAAGGTTAATGCAGAATGGTATTTATGGGGAGTTTTTTTTTATATAAATGAAGAAAGACACAAATATTTAAGTTAAAAATAGTTGTTATTTTCTTGGTACGTGATTGGTAAAAGCAAATAACTAAATATGTACCGTGCCCTTACAGGCACTCACTATACAGGTAATAAAAAATAGATTAGACAAACGTACGGACCACCAGTTCGTGGCGATTAAGTTAAAATAAATAAATTATGAAGTAAGAATGAACCTCGCAAGGTGAGGGCCCGTTCCAATTTTTCGATTGTAGGTCAACGGGAAATACAATTTGAAAGAATTGATAAGTAAGGGTTTGCCGGATTACACACACACCGGATTATACACTAATTTTGTATGAAATGAATTACGAATATAAAACTGTAATGGTTCTTTTAGGTCATCAATATAAAATGCAATAACGATGTATAAACGCTCGTATCTTTCAATTGCGTTTACTTGGAAGTTTTTTTTTCTGTGACCCAAGGACTATACATGTAGATATTGATATTTATTTCAGCTTATTACTTTAGCTTGACAGAAAGACGGATAACAAACTGGTCCTAAAGGATTTCGTTTTTTTAAGCCCCACAGACCCCTAAAAAACACGAATATAATTTTTAACTATCCAAGTTATTAAACATATCTGACGATAAAAAGCACTCTGATTTTCTAGGTTTTTACATAAATACATAATGCACTTTCCATAAATGTGAAGACCACCTAATCTTCAATTCAAAACTAACAATTCCGCAAAAAACATACGATACGAGTTTCGACGCGGCACGTGTTATTTGACAAATAAAAAGCTGACGCTTGGAACCAAATTGAAGGGAAAACGGGAAAAATACCTCGAATGTAAAAAAAATGTGATCGAAAATTGATTGTAAGCTTTTTGAGCTTTATTGTTTTGCTGCTGTATTCGATATTTATTCCCCACTTTCAAGAAATAAACTGCCTGGGAATGAGTAGTGGGTTTGATCTCCGTTTGGGGGAATGATTTCTTTTTTTTATTAACGTGGCCGTGTGTTTAATTGATTTTTGCATCGGACTATGAACGTGACGGTTGTCGTTTCAATTCAATCTACCAGAGTGAGGAAATAAAAATAATTCCTTACCAAGACAAAGCGCAGTTTTCAATTAACACGTAACGTCTCAAAAATTAGTAATAAATTAATATGTGAAAAATGGCGCGTAGAGATAGTGATGTCTCTTCTAGTGTTTTCCCATCGATTACTATATTTTTACAGTAGTTTTGGAAAGTTATTGCATGGCATCGTATGACATTTTGCGCAGTACATTTTGAGTGGCGACTAACATGAAGTGTTAGTCGCCACTCAATCTAACATTCACGCGAAAAGTGAAGAACAGAGTGCTTGGACACTAGGTTGTCTTTTCCTACATTTCTATGCTAGAAAAACGTGTCCCACTTTGACACCCATTTTAAAAATATTGCGTGTTGTGTGGTGGTACTCAACGCCGTGATTTATTTACCGGAGCGGCAAAATAAATATAATTATGTTATAAACAATTTAAAATTCCCGCTTCATATCTATAGTATAGTATAGTAAAGCTAAGAAAAGCTTAAAAACTAGACCGAGTTGTACCGGGAAACTCTACAACCGTTAAAGAGTAAACAACGATAAGCTCCCACGCTGTGGTGCTACAAAAACTGGCTCATTGCAATGCGACGCGCGACTCCGTACGAGGTATTTTTATTTTGAGATCCTTCAAGTTGCAAATTATTATTTATTTGTTTATTCCATGTTATTTATTTGTGAGGGTAGATTGATTTTGTGTTAGCGATTAGAAAATACAATTGGTGCCTTTGAAATAAATATGAAATATTTTGAGTCAAGATGTACCTACTGTTAAATTAATCTATCTATGAGTATATTTTAATATATAAGCTAACGAGTTTGTTTGGTTGAACGCGCTAATCTCATCACCTACTGATTTGAATTGAAATGTTATTTTTATATTTGATGATGATTTCTTGAGGAATTCTATAGACGTGATTAACTTAGAGGAGTTACCTTAGGCACTTATAATGTGTCAGGTGTCATATACAACTTTCAGTTATTTCCAAAACCCACGTTTGCGAGGCTATAGTACTCCAGTTTCTGAATTTATCCTAAAAAACATAAACTCATCAAGAAGGCAAAATTGAAACTTAAAATTTAAAAAAAAATGATTTTGCAGAGAAAGCTCAATACCTAGTAATTCATTCAATACAACATTTTAAGCTTTTGACATATTATTATGCATTTTTCCTCAAAATTGATATCTGAACAAACTTTAAACTAATTATTGTAATTTAATCTGAAAAGGTAAAAAAGGAATTCCTTTAAATTTCAAATTCAAGAAAACAAAAACCAAGTATTTTAATTAACATAAAGAAATGGTAATTTCTCAGCCACGTTAAGAATGTGCACCACCATCGGAACATATTCGTGCGTAAATGACAAGTTCCTAGAAGTAGGTTATCACATAGGAAAAAACTATATCGTCTATATTAATTATTTATTCGCTGTATAGTGTGCAGTGGAGTGTGCATCCGGCAGAGCGTAGACAGGGGGGCGCCCACATTCCTCGAGCTTAGAAGTTTTCTTCGATTTTAAATATTGCTTATTTATAATTATCACGCTTTTTCCCGCATAGGGCTTAGGTTAGGTTCAATAGGTTCCTTTAGTGTTCTTTTTGTATATAGGTATATTTTAACTAAAGACTACGGACTTGTGATCCGTATCTTTGTTCAGCTTTTTTAAAATTATATTTATCAGCTTTACTTTTGTTTTGTTTTTATCTGTAATTTAAACTAGATTTATAAGTAGACAAAATTATCCTTGAGTATTTAATTCCTAAGAGAGTCTTCTGCCTATTCCGCGCACATCAGGATAGACACATCAGGATAGACGGAACCTACTGATGTTAAGACTGCGTTCCCCACTTTTCGCCGAATACTGGTGGCATTGCATATTGAGTGGCGGAACTCAACGCCGCGCTTTGCCTCGGTACCAGAGCGATGAAATGAAAATATAAATTTACACATTTTAGGATCAATTTTGGTGACTTAGAGTGTTGAGTGAATCTATTAGTTTTGAAATAAATTAATCTTTACTGAGGAATGCCACGAAATTATTTTTATGGGATTTCCAATATATGTAATAGATTCAAGTAAATACTAGTTGTTAGCATATTACAAAAGTAGTGTTAAATATTCATTAGTACTGTCTGTATTAGTAGTGTGTGGGAAAAGTCGCAATAAAGAGATCTAGGGCAAGCATCCGGCAGGTCGAAGATGGTATATCGCCAATGTTCCCTAGATTTTTAAACTTTTCTGTAATGTCGAAGCCATATTGGCTCAGTGGGATAGGGTTTAACGGTCTAATGCGATGATTGTGGATTCGATCCACTCTCGGAGGAATGATTTATTAATATTATCCCTTTTTGGTGAGCAAGTGTGATATTGAATTCCGACGGAAAGCGGAGAACGGAGTGTCTTTAGACTAGTATCCCTTTGCTGACCTTACTATAAGCGGTATTAAACGTTGAAAGAAAAGACAACTATATTATATGTAGATTTATTTGAACATGGTTATTTTATTAGAGCACTTTTGTAATACAGAAAATGTAACCAGCCTTCACATTTCAATAAAATAATACCAAAATCGTTCAAATTAAGCTCTCCCAGTTACAGTTTGCTGGAAAATTTTCCAGTTTTTATGATTGATATAAGTATGTATTAACAATAGAATAGTTAGTGGATACATGAGAAACATAAATAAGTTATACATCCGGCGAAGGCAGACGAAAGGGCGTCACAGTTCTAGGAACTAATGATTTGTTTTATAAATATCATATTATGTGTGAAATCAATCAATTGTTACAATTCTTGATTCACACGGTCGTTTTTTTTGCATTTAATAGTGAAAACTTTGAACTCACTCACTCATATATTTTTTTTCTTTTTCTTTGTTCAAAAATTAGGCGGAAGGTGGAGAACGGAGTGTGGGTACACTAGATTTCTTCCTCCTATCCTAGTAAATGCGCGAAATAGCGTTAAATTAAAACCAAGAAAACAACAAAGAATTTATAATCATTATATTTACTAATCATGTTTCCTTATTATAGGCTTATTACGTCGTTATGCAGGGGTACAAAATGTGAACAGTCACACGCGACTGGTTGTGGGTTCGATTCCTACTCGAGAAAACGAAATATTTATTTACCTTTTTTTTTCCTTTATATTTCCTTTTCTTCGCTCTATTGTTGAGGCAAGGCGCAAAGCCTCCAGAATTCTGCGGGAAGTGGGAAACAAAATGTCTTAACACTAGGTTCCGTCTGCCTACCCTACTGTGTATGGGATATATCGTTAAGCTAATTTTGATTTTATTATATATAAAAAAATATTTTAAATAATATTAATGGAATTTAATTTATATATCCAAAAACGATCACATATCAATTATTTACAATTTAGATACTCTATGAATGCCTCTCCCCCTGCAGTTTCTAAGGAAGCTGTCACGTACATTCTACTCGATAGAAGGATTTTAATTAGGAAAATTGAACGCCAATAATCTGAGATGACCACTTTAATGTGAGAAAACTGCAGACTGCATTTCCACGTACAGCCATAGAGTATGTAATTGTAGAGGTTATATTTAGCAAAGTAAAGAAACTGAAATAAATAAAACAATATTATAAGAATGTCGACGGGGATGCAAATTGGTATTTTAGTAAATAGGATGAATTTATATCTCCCTTGGAGGAATATTTTGAACTATACTAGTATTATAATACTGAGGAGTTTGTTTGGTTAAACACTCAGGGTGCTTAACCCTACAAATTCTTCTCTGATCACATACAATGAAATGTGAGACCTAGATGGAGATAATACCCATACACATACTGTATACACTGGGAACAAGAAGGTTCTCACTTTAATCTTTCTTATTCCCTATATGAAAATATCTTTAAGCGTCCATTAAAAACTAAAACTTTTCTTGTTAATTTCGTTTGCACATCTATTCTAATACTAATATTATTAAGCCGAAGAATTTGTTTGGTTGATCGCACTAATCTCAAATACCGTTCCGAATTGACACCTTCTCTGCGAGAAATTTTCAAGACATTGCATGTTCAGTGGCGTAACACACGCTGCGTTCCGTCTACTGACGAGAATATTTCTAAATATCCTCTTATATCGACTAGAGCGTCTTTTTTAATAATCTGTGTCCACTCACCGAGTTGCATTTTAAGCATTCTCGCGCGTGCATGTTTTTGCGATCGGCAACGACGACGGCTCAAAAATTTACGATTATTTATTATGTCTTAAAACGGCTGTTTTGGTTCAGTTACGACATTGCCTTCCAATTTTATTGGTTAACAGAAAATTACTTTTAACTAGCTGTATTTATAAAATTAACGTTTATGTACCTACTTCTTTTAAATTATTTAAAATTACTTTTAAATATATAATATTTTAAATGAATTGTGTTGAATATTGGTTATGTAGAGATGTAGGTATATTTACGCCATTTCGTGGCAAGAATGGCGGTTGTGAAATTTTCATATTTTACTCGTATTCTATTAAATACATTTGGTTGATTGAGGATTGGACCCAGAACCATCGCGGTCATAGTCAGGGGTTGAGTAATTGCGCCTGGTTGGCATAAGTTAATTAAAATATTTTAGTTTACAAAAGAAAGGGTACGAAGGTGTCGAGACTCTCCGTTATTACTCTCCGCTACTTCCCATTAAGTCACTTCCGTGCCTCATTTTGCATTCGCGTCGAACACTTTGCATATCATGACATTGCGTGTTGAGGGGCGGAACTCTCCCACTCAAGCCGCGCTTTGCTAACACATAGATTTTTTTAGCTTTATTTAATATCCTCTAAGCGGCGTATCAAAAGTCCATAAGATTTTCATAAAGCGGCTATAAGCAATAAAGGACAATGGTTAACAATAAAATAATCAGTTTGCAGTCGTGCATCGTTTCGGCTCGAGTTTTTTATGCAAAATCGATTTTTTTCTCTATTTTTTTCGTTATCTCGATGCACTCCCGCACTGATTATGTACGGTGCATGGATATGCAAATGTAATGTACAGTTAAAATCTAGATTATAACTATATAAGATCACGATCGAGATGCTCAGAATATCTGTTGTGGCTTAAGGGCTGCAGTTTTTTATTAAACTTAAATCATTTGAAAATGTTAGAAAATCTCTTTTTAAGAACCGGGGTCGTAGATTCAAAACTCAGGTAAACGAATTTTTTATTACAATATTTTCATTTAACAATGCAAATACTTGTTTGTAGGTATGGTTCGGTCAATCTAAATATTTGTATGACAGAATGGTAAAAAAATTATTACATATTTCTTATTTTTAAGTCAGTCTATCTTGAAATATTTCGCATTAGGCGTTGAATCTTAAGGTTTGGAATCTTCCTTTTCTGTCTATAAAGCCATGCGATTTGTTTTACATATAAAAGTAGAATATAACAAGTACATAATCATACGAACGACGTCCCTATATGAATATTAATTATTACGCCATAAATTAAAAATTATGAGATAGGTACCCTAGGCATAATAAAATCAATTATAATACCTTCGTTCTGTATTAACTAACATGTTTTTCTCACTATTACAAATGATTGGAAAACATAGTTTTTTTTGTTCATTCGTTCCGCCTGATAGAGCGTATAGAATTCCCCTTAACGGTACGGTGTTCAACGCCACCGTGTCTGGTTGGCTTGAGTGACGCTAGACTGATTGTCTTTTCAAGACAGTATAGTTGATACTAAATACACTTTCTTGCCTTTACGTATTCTGTTTATTGTGATTGTCGTGACAATGCTAACTTAAACGCGACAATTGTGGGTTCGATTCTTACTCGAAAAAATGAACTATTAATGTCCCTGCTCTGGTAACAAGATAGCATGGCGTTGACTCCCGCCACTCAACACATAATAGTGTCTCAACACTAGGTTTCTTCCGCTTATCCCGCTATAAGCTATTTATTTACTTTATAACGTATGCTATAATTTTATTATGCAAATCCAAATGCAGATCATATTTTTCTGCCCTTACATATTAATTGGTATATATTTACGTTGGCCGTCTGTCGTTGCTCGAGGCGAGTACTTTATTAAAGTAATTTAATTATAATTATAAGTTTAACTTTACATCGATACTGTCGTGAGCGAGTTTTTAGTTTGCTTAACCTTTTTAAAAATTATTAGTTGGATAGTTTTTACGTAATTTTTAGGGAATAAAGTTAATGACAGTCAAGGCACTATGGTACATCGTTCGACGCGGGGAAATGATTTACTTTCATTTCCACGTCTAGTAAAATACCGGAACGCGGCGTTGAGCTCTGCCACTCAATATGCGAGATATCGAAAATTAGACGGAAAATGGAGAACGGAGGTTTGTGCTTTTGCCTGCTCTATTTGAAATACAACGTTAATCTGATACATATATAAGTGGAATTTATTCGAAACTCGTTCGATCGTGTCATATAAGATTTTTATTTAAAGCCCTCAATTGCTATTTTTGCGTGTTGAGAAAAATAAATTTAATTAAAAAAGCTCGTTATCTGAAACATTTAAGCCGATAGACTGACCGGCTAATCAACAGTGAAAGTTGCGTTTACAGCTCTACAATCCACATCGAGTACGTGAAGTGCGTGAGGACTTTGAATGAAATATAGGTGGACTACCAAAACTCGTGTTCGAGTACTTAAAAAAGAGGAAGTTAATTGATGCTCAATTATTTATGTCGAGTAAAAGGTTAAGTTATTTAGGACAATTTTCAGCAAATTTGGTTTTTAATTTAAGGCATCTTTCGTAATTCTAATCATTTTATTTTAATTTTATAGTTTTAAGTCCCGACATTGACTTTGATGAATGACCGCAATGATTGTTCTTGAATTTTAGTTGGTCTGGTTCTTTGCCAATTTTAGTATGAATATTTTATTTCTTTATATATTAATGAGAATTAATGTCTATCATGCTAAGCTGTTGCTTAGTAATATTATTTAGGTCGCTGTTACTCATTTCTTCAAGTATAGTTGGACTGCTGTAATTCCTGCTGCTGTAAATTCAGGTGTGCTGGTTTTAAAAATGGCCTAGATCCTACCCAGAATTAATAGTGATACCACAAATACTCATTCAAATTCGTTCTGTAGATACGAAGATATGTATACAAATAGACCGACAATAAAATGATTACTATGATAGTTTTATATTCGTTGAGTGTTTTTACAGCCCCCTAAATAGATTTTTATTTATTTATAATTTGTAGTAAAAATTTTAAAATATTCGCATTCTTCTTAAAATTGTACCATGCATCCGCGTACAGAAAGAGAGCGCGTTTTGTTATAATTAATGTATTTAATTAAATATATGTAAGAAAATATATATAAAACAGTTTAAAGTAACGGACAGAGGTGTGGCGCTTGAACTCGATATATTTGTCACGTTGTGTTCTTTGAGATACGACTGCAGTGTTACATTTTTGCAATTAATTTTATTATGGAACAATGTTAATTTTAATTTTATTTTTTATTAATTACTAGTGTTTTTTAATTAAGTTTATTTTTTAAATCAATGTTATGACGTCAATGTGCAAGTTTGAATTCGCAATTGCAATAATTTTATTATAATATGTATATATATATATATATATATAACAAACATACATAAATATAAGCTTATTTTAGTTAAGTTAAAACAAAATTGGAGAATTCTTTATAAGAATTTATAAGAATTGCTAACATAAATATTACTCCTTTGATGAAACATTAGTTTTTGATGTGTCGAAACCTTTTTTGGTGTTTTAATTGTAATAAAATACCCTCAAATATTAACACATACTGTGTATGTTTTTTTCTTAAAATGTGCTCCAAATTTTGACATTTATTCCAATAATAAATAATAATAATGTACCGACTGAAAAAAGGAGTATTTCCTGTTTATTTATCGAGCAGCCTGTCATACTGTCATATCGTTTTGTACAGAAATCGAACCGAGAATAATTCGGTTAGTGTCGGGGTCGACGGTTTTTAGTCCATCGATTTAGCGCGTGGTTGCTCGCGGCGGCTAGTGATGTGCTTTATTCGAATACGATATGAGAATATAAAATTATATAAGCGGTTTATTATTTTTTTTCATAAATGCCAACGGATTTAGAGATAATTACATACTATGGTTGATATTAGCTACCTAAAAACAATATTAAATATGATAGTAAGCTTTCTTATATCCTTGTTCTGGTAACGAGATAAAGCGCGGTGTTGAGTTACACTCACACACACTGTCTCGAAAATAGTGATGAAAATAGGAAACAGAGCGTCTTAATAGTAGGTTTCAGTGGACATCAGAAGGACCAGAGTAGGCAGAGGCCTACCCTGCTATATGTGGAATACAGCGCGAAGCTAAAAAAATATTTTGATTTATTGATACTCTACATCACGCGATACGCGCATCACTAGTTCAGTGATGCGCGTAAATCGGTGCGCGTGCGCACCGTAGGGCACTTTCTCGTAATTCGCGCTTCCTATCCGTTTCGGATTGAACGCGTTATCAGGATGCAATTTGCTAGTTTTCAATGCAATGCTATATGCATTTTTTTATAATATTTTTAAAGTGTTTTTTTTTATATTTTTAGCGATACGTCATATATAAATTATGTATAGATTTAACAAGTACTAATTGTCACACGAAACTTTGTTGGTTTCATTACTTGATTTGGGTCGTTGTATTGAATTAGGGTGAATAAACTTGGATGGTTCTATAGTACAAAAATGTTGTGAAGTGATACCATAACAGTTTAGGATTTTATAAGAAAATATAGACAAAAATAACACGAAGAATATATATATATATATATATATATATATATATCTTCTTCTTCTTCTTCCTGGCATTAATCCCGGCTATTACCAGGGTCTGCCTTCCTACTTAACCTACTCCACTTTGCACGATCTTTTACGTCCTCGGTGGTTAGACCATTGGCTCTCATGTCCTGCATCACGACATCCAACCAGCGCTTCCTTGGGCGTCCAGGAGGTCGCGCCCCAGGAACTAGTATAGCAAGGCACTTGCGTCCGACATAGTTCTTAGGCCGGCGCGTAACGTGGCCAAACCATCTCAAGCGACGCTCTTGGAGCTTATCCGCTACGTCACGGACCCCAAGACTACCTCGAATGAATGTGTTGCGTATGCGGTCAGACCGCGTTACGCCGCACATCCACCTCAGCATCTTCATTTCCGTGACGTGAAGCTCCTGAGTGTGCCGAGATAGTGCTGGCCAACATTCGCTGCCGTATAAAAGAACCGGTCGGACGATGCTCTTGTATATCAGCCCCTTGAGCTTGGGCGGTATTCTGCGGTCGCAGACCACACCAGTGACCTCCCGCCATTTGGCCCAGGCAGCGCTTATCCGGCCATGGACATCGTGGTCGATGCCTCCAGACTCGTGCATAACGGATCCAAGGTACCTGAACTTCTCCGACTTAACGGCTGGCTCAGGACCTATAAGGATGGTGCTCGAGTCCCGGCTCCCGCAGGCCATGTACTCTGTCTTCGACACATTTAGTTTAAGGCCGCCGTTCTCAAGCGTACCCTTCCAGAGGTTCACTTTACGCTCCAGCGTCAGTCGGTTCTCGGCAATGAGTGCTATGTCGTCGGCATACATCATCAGCCATGGAGGCTGGTCCTGGATGTGAGCCGAGACAGTATCGAGCACTACATTGAACAAGAACGGACTAAGAGCCGAGCCCTGGTGAACCCCCACTGTAATCGGGAAGGGTCTAGTGTCGCCAACAGCAGTCCTAACCATAGAAGCGGAATCGTGGTACATGCCTCTGATAATCTCAATATAGGCCTCAGGGATCCCTTTGGATCGCAATGCCCACCAGATACACTGACGAGGCACACAGTCAAAGGCCTTCTGCAGATCTAAAAAGGCCACGTGCAGAGCTCTCCTTTTTTCCCTGTATGCCTCCATCAAAGTTCTGAGGGCGAAAATGGCGTCCATGGTGCCCGATCCTGGCTGAAATCCATATTGAGACTCAGAGACAGTACACTCTCGGCGGAGCCTGAAGTCGATCATGCGCTCGAAGAGCTTCATGGTATGACTCATAAGCTTAATGCCCCTATAACTACCACAATATATATATATATATATATAGATTACATTCTTAATTAATAAATAACTAGCGGACGCGCGCAGTTTCACTTGCTTATTTTGGGGGTGAATTCCAATAAACTATAAAACATGTGTTCAATGAAATATTTTTAAGAGTCTACATTTCAAATTTTATAAAATTCGGTAGCGATTTGAGGATTTTTCCATAAAACTTTCACCCCCTTATTTATACCCTTAGGGGGAGAATTCTAGAAAACCATCAAACATGTGTTCAATTAGATACTTTTAAGAGTCTGAATTTTAAATTTTATAAAAATTGGTGCCGATTTAAAAATATCCTATACAAACTTTCAACCCCTTATTTGCACCCTTAAGGGAAGAATTCTAGAAAATGATAAAACACGTGTTCAATTAAATACTTTCAAAAATCTAAATTTCAAATTTTATAAAAATCGGAGCCGATTTAAACTTTTTTCCATACAAACTTTCAACCCCTATTTCACCCCTTTAAGGTTAAAATTTTTCAAAATTCCTTCTTAGTGGATGTCCAGATTACAAAAGTAAACATCCAAATTTTACGTTGATACGCACAGCGGTTACGGCTGTGTGTGCGTCTTACCTCAGTCAGTGAGGACATGTCCTAATATATACATAGATATTTTAAGGCCCACTCGGTGCAATAAATTATTTACTCGCTCTGGTAATAAGACGAAACGCGGCGTTAAGTTTCGCCTTCGTTAATTTTAGTGAGGGACCCAGCGTGAAACTCAAACAATATAGATAACTACTTATTTTACAGGTATCATTTCATCAGTCGTAAACACTTAGTATAACAATCAAAGTGTCAGTAATTTAAACTTTCACAAAAAGAAATATGCATGTTAATTACAACGTTGTACGTTTAAGCAGAATCAAATTAAATCATATATAATTGTGATACGCCCATACACTTATTGAATAATTCCTTTGCAAGATTCATTTCGTTTTGTCTTTACTGCCTTTTGTTATAAATAAAATGTCTTGTTATCCTGTAATTTATATGTACATGTATATATTATAAATTTGAAGAGTTTGTTTCTTTAAAAGCATCAATCTAAAGAACTATTGGTTGGGATTGAGAAATCTTTTTGTGTCGAATAGTCCGATTTCAAGTAAGACTGTAGACGTAAAATGTGTGTCATACACAAATCTTGATTATTTCAATTGGATCTCATTGCAGTGTAGGATACAACACCTAATGTTTTTATATTATTCTACTAAATATTATATGGTTAGAGGAACCTACCCTTAAGATAACCCCCTAAGCCATTTTTCGAGTTGAGTGACGGTGCTTTGTCGGAAAACAATGGCTTTTCAATTGAAGATAATTAATTTTCCTGATTGGGATTCAAACCCATTATAGTTGCGTTTACAGTCAATCGCTATACCACTGCGTGACTATGGCCTCTCGAGTACATATAATTTAAAATACAATAATAGCAATTAAAATATTAAATAAATACCATTTTTAACAACCTGAACCAATAACGTACATAATATATATACTTAATAAATGTACATTTTAAGTCAATTTTAAGTGTTTTAACTGTAAGTGATAATTAACGACCTGACAAGTCAAACTATGTATAATACTATATGATTTTCTTATTTCATTATTTTTTTAAAATATGTTAATTACCGAAAATTGGCACGATTAATAATATGAAGGTATGTACTCGTTAATATATCTATGGGTATATTCATATATATAATCTACATATTATCTGTGTCATATAAAATATGTATAAAAATACCTTTTTTAAAATATAATTTTCTTCTTAATATGAAAGTAATATGACAAGGAAAGTGACTGGCTATACCATTATTTTTAAATTAAGACAGGTATTTAATTGCTTGACAGTTGGTTATATAAAATATATTATTCAGATTTTTTCTCACCTCTATGTTGTATATTAAATAGCAAGAAAGATAATACTAGAAATCCCAGACAATGAATATCTCCTTTTCTACTTTTTTCATTAAAATAGAGACTTGTGTTCATATTCAAGTTTAACGTGGTTGTAGACCAACAAGATCGAGAACATGAAAATATTTTAATTATATTATAAGCAATTTACCAAATGGTAAATAAATCCACTAATATTTTTGCCTCGTTACCAGTGACACAAGTGTGCAACTGCGTAAGCTTAGTATTTCATAGAAATTATTAATATTGGCAAGCAGAACCACGATCAACAGCATGTAGCATAAACGTGCCTTTGTCCGCGGTTACGTCCTACTAAAAGGAAAAAATAAACGCGCATATGATTATAGCGAGCTATATCCGAAAAGATTACGATCTTATCTTGCCATCGAGACATGGCCGAGTATCTGATGATTTACACTGTACGACTCTTTCAGGGAATACGATATTGAAATACAAAATGTAATTAAATATTATTTCCTATCATCTATAAACAAGACAATCCGCGGAATTGATTTCCGCCTTTTAATTTGCAATATCATGAAAATTGAGTGGAAAGTATAGAACCAGGTGGAAGCTTGCTATTGCTATCCTGCTAAGCAGTTACGAATGAGCTACCCCGATCTAGTTAGGCAAACAACGACGTTGACTACCATCAACCAGCCAATAATAAATAAAGACTGTTAATTCATTCGTCCCTAGATTCCCAGTTCCTTGGTCGCATGAAAAATTAGACAGAAATTTCTAATAAGTGTCAGTGAATTAATAGTAATATGCTTATATACTTTCTATTTGATTGAAACTTCATTAATATCTTGTCAATTTGTTTAAAAATGAATAACATATTTATATAAAATATATAAAGCATTCTTTTTAAAAGTTCCATAATTTGTTTAATTGTTAATTTTAAAAATACACTCAAAAGCAATAAATATAACAGAGATAAGCAAAGAATCAATTAACAATCATTACTCTGCAATTGACAAACATTTATTAGCATTAATTAATTAAAGCTCTCAATAAATACTCATAAAAGTATTATAAATGCTCAATTTGTGTAAGTGATTAAAGAAAAATATATATCAAGTTGTCGATAACTTTACGTTTAAAGAACATGTAAGTATTTACAGAGTAATTATATTATCAAAATCCTTTATCTAAAACATACAAATATAAGATTAAGACTAAATATAAAAACAGAGGCCGATAAAAATCTGGCCGAAATGCAAGTAAAATGTGGCTTTTGTTCAAAAAATGCATTTTAAATCATGATTATCATGACGATTACATGTGTTTATGATCTTTTTTTACCAATTGAATATTTTTTATAGAACTATGCTTTAGCAGAGCGGGCAAAACGAATTTAGTGTTAAGACACTCCGTTTCGAAGGCTCTGCCAAATTATCTAGACACTGCGTGTTCAGTATCCGAACTTAACGCCGTACTTTATCATGTTACCAGAGCATCATATGAAAGTAATTGATTGCTTCAAGTGGGAATCGAACTCATAACTTCATGTTTATAATTCGACACTGTGTCGTTGCGCCACACGTTGGCTCACATATTTTAAGCTTAGTTCTTAATTTAAATATTGTTATTGTTTTTAAAATATTTTTATGTATTACGATGGTAACTGGTATTGTTTAATAATTTATTTATTAAGTAAACATTAATTAAAAACTCAACTCAACTCACTCAAAAATCGGTATCGACAGTATTTATAAAATGTTAGGAGCCTTTTCGATGTCGTCACGATCCCGTTACCTGTAAATGTCACCTTATTAATGCGCTTCTCTGTAATCTGTCTTAAGAAATCCCGCATTGTGTCCACTTCTTCCGAGCTTTGCAAGTACTGTTTAAAAAACGAGAAACATCCAAAAGTTCCGTTGTTTTTACGATAATATATGAAATTATATAAATTTCTCTCATATTTTAAATCAAAAACAAAAAAATAATGTATAACTAACATTCGACAAAATATGGATAATATTTTTTAATTGATTTTAAAGCAAGGAGGTTAAAGAATATTTTTTTCTCTTATTCTATACTTAGGAAGGAAGAATACTTATATAGAATTTATTTTATAAATATTGCATCAAAGTTCAACACTAAAGGATTCTTTGTATGTTATGAATTATCATACAAAAGTCATAATTTGAACAACAATACAAATTTTAACTACCTTCGTTAGTCCAAACTAGTTTTAACCGGTTAATACTAATTCAATTGTATCACACGAAACCAGGCAACAGCGCTAGTATCTATACTATAAGTAACAACGCTTTAACGATATTGTCCCCTCAATTAAAGAGAAACGAAGCTAAAGTTATTTTCTTTAGGAATTTCGCGCTGGCTTTTGGTCTTGTCAATAAAATCCATATAAATTGCCTCTACCGAGCCGAATTTGAATATAATAGCCGTTTCCTATGGCTCGCTTTTTGCCCCTTAGCTCAGGCCGGCAATCCCTGTCCGATTATATTGTAAGCAAATTATCTGCTCGGATCTGGCGGTTTGAGCTACCTTTCTTACTTTTTTATCTGTATGTATGTATGAATTAATATACGTTATTGATTTATTAAGGAAAATTGTATTGTATTTGTATTGATATGCTAATGTTGATCATGTTCCTATAAGATATTATAAGCTTTAGTGGCTTATTTAAAAATAAACTATACTAATAAACAAGAAATAACAAAAAATCATGTAGGTAATTTAACAATAAAAACCAAGTTCATTAATATTTTTAGCATTAATTCTACATAATCACCTCTTTTGGCATAGTCGGGTAAAAGTTTTACCGCAAATGATATATGAAGATATATTGTTATTTTCACACACGATGACTCTCGGTAATAATCGATTAAAGTGCCAAAATTTCCAGTTACAGGCATTTCGCGACGCATCTCGTGATGGGCATATAGTGAGACTATCGGAAATTGGGGTGTTAAAATTTAAATGTAAAATACGAGTATGTTTTCTTACATTAAAAAAAAAACTAAAATTAAGTTACCCAATTCTTTATTTATACCTTGAGGAATGATAGAGATTCTAGGATCTACATTTCAACAGCTGTTCTACATTTCCTAATCTACGAAATTTCAACTTCCTAAGTTCGTCTGTATCTTCATTGTCAGTCACTCAATAACGAAAGAGTGTTATCTACATATATAAATCCTATTAATAATATTTGAAATTTCAACCATGTTGAAATTGTGCGAGGAGAATTTTTATATATTTATTTAATACTTTAGTTGACAATATTGCTTTCACGTATTATATTTTAAATGACCTGTCGAAAGTGGCAACAGTAGTCGTTCCCGCCACGCGCGGCCATTTTGAAATGCAATGAAAACGCTGTACTCAATTAACAGGTAATTAATAATGACACTCACGTTTTGTCTATAAACATTTTTCTTGGCTTCATTAACTTTTTACAGTAGTTGCTATTAATTATTTTTTTAGTTTTACGCTATATCTCCCATATAGTGCTATAACTATACTAGACAGAGGGTAAATAGTGTTTAGATATTGCGTTCCTGACTTTCAGCCCAATTTCAGAGATATCATAGATATACGCCGAAAAACATAAATATAAGAAGAGTTGGCGTAGGCATTGTTTTACAGCGTGTAGCTAAAAAAACAGCGATATTTTAAACCCAAATCAAGGATTTCTCAATATATTTCATATAAATTTTTCAATATATTTCAAGTTTTCAAATAAAAAAGCAAAAAATTACAATTATTTAAGTTTTATTATGAGGAAATGTACTCTTTCTCCTAATAACCCACAAATACCTTAAGTAAGTAAGTAAGTCCTTATCAACTATCACGATAAAATTAAGGCTATGTCAACAATTAAAAAAAAATAACTTCAATTTTAACAGTATCGAGTTTTTTATATAATGGTAATTATATGGTTAATTTACGTAAGGCGATCGTGTGTGATAAGAAAAGTGGCCCAAGAAATTCCTTGCAGGCACTTTCTCATAATATTTAAAAAAATCGATACATTTTAAAACATAAAATGCAATTAAAATGTGACAACAGTTTAAAATTTATAATTGCTTTTTAATGCTTGTTTGGATTGTGTCATTGAGATTGTGTTGAGGCTGAACCAAAATAGGTCCTTGTCTAGAAGGAGCGATTAATAAAAAAAAAAGAAAATTACTATAAAAATATTAAAATAATTAAGTATAAGTAATGTTGAAATAGCTTAAAGAACAATATTAATCACTCAATTTAAAGAGGCCTTTGAGATTTGATTGAATGATAATGTCCTTAGTTTTAGGAATAAAAAAACAGATGTTTTCAAGGTGTATCCTGCACATAGCGGAGTAGGCAACTATCGATATACTGCATGTTGAGTGAAGGAACGCAACGTTGCTACAAGACAGTTGTCGATTCGATTCCTGGCTGTGGTAACAAAACAAATAAAGGCATTCAGTTTCGTCACTCACAATGCAATATCTCGAATATTGGTCGGAAAGTGTGGAGCGCATGCACCTTGCAATTAATTGAATATAGCGTTAAACTAAAAAAATACACATTTTCTTCATACTTTAGCCAACTGGACCATATAAACTAAAACACTCTAAATAACCAACTATGCCGCTCTGTCGTCATTTATTACTATTAATTTGTTAAATGTAATTGCAAGTGCACTGGCTGGTAGCGGCTGTGTGGTCCAAACGCCCCGTGGCGTCTCGTTTTCTACGAGTATGTACCCACTCTACCTACATTACAATATATTACTTTGTTGAACATTTATTTGTTATTGTTGATTACGAATGGCAATATTTATTTTATATATTGCTAATTTAAGCGACATTTTTCATGTTCATTGTAAAAGTAAAATAAAAAACTTTCCTCGTTTTGATAACAAGGCAGAGTGCGGCGTTGAGTTCTGCCACTCAACATGCATGCGGAAAGTGGAAAACGGAAGCGTTAATGAGGAACAAAGTGTCCAAACACTGGGTTGCATTTCCCTCCGCATACCCCTTTATGTGTGGGATACAGCGTGAAGCTAAAACAAGCTTTCCCTTACTGATAACTGACGAAAAACACACCGATAAATTTACTGGACTTAACAGATGGAAATAAATAGTATTGTGTCATATGTCATACACTACATGTTATTTTCATATGACCACGGGGACAAAGCCGCGAGAACAGCTTGTTATATAATGAATAATATATTTAACTTTAATGATTCAGTCTTAAAGTATATTTTAAACGAAAAAAGTTTATAAAGCTTTTAAACTTCGAACTTATCCTAAGAACTACGTTTTATGGAAATTTACCTTAAGAAGGCCTTTTGCACTTTTTGCCATCAGCTTAAAAGTTTAAGTAGTTTTTTTATAGTTTTATTTCTTACTTTATATTTTCTTTAAGCTTTTTCCTTTAAGCTATACTAAATATATATAAAATATATTTAAATATACTATAAATTTTTACGACTTTATATATTTTCTCAAATTAATAAAACATTATAATATTATTCAGCAACTATAGCAAGGAACGCAGTGGGAACTTGAGAACCGAGTCTTAGAGAGAGACACTGCGTTCCCATTAGAACAATTGCGTTCCCAGTAAAAACATATATTAATACTTAGCTCTTTGTCTATCTTTCACGATGCAGGAGATCTATTGAAAAAATAATAAATTACCTTCGTAAACAAAAGCCTAAGGTATCTGCGAATCATATTATTCAAATAAAAAACTATTTTTACTTTGAAAGATACGAATAAAGTCAACTACAGTTGCTAGTAATAAATTAGTTTTGCATTAAAACTTTCGATATAAAGTATTAAAGCTTCCCATTATTAATATGATATGGTAAATCAACACCAAGCAAAGAATTTTAAACAAGTAATTTTTACGAAGTTCCATTGATTTATCGTGCAATTTGCCTTAACACTGATTGTGTGGCGAAATTAAAAACCGTTCGACCAACCTCTTGGAACATTAAATATATAATTATAGATATATTTTAAAATAATTTATCTATATCTATAGCTCGCAGTGTGAGGCCCGTCGTGGCGCAGAGGCACAGTGTTAAGACACTCCGTTCCACACTTTCCTTCGAATTCTGTTTGGGAAATTTAACGCCGCGCTTTGCTTAAAAATGTGTTTTTGTACTCGTATCTAGGTAGCGATAAGAATTAACTATTTTGTTTAAAAGCTATTTATGTTTCAATTTTTTTTATAAATTATTTAACGTAAATAACGCTTCAGAAGTGTTATAGTTTTTTTTAAGACAGAGTTTCTCCACAACAAATATTTATTTATTTATTTTTTTTCTTCATAAATATTTAACTAAATAATAATCTTGTTTCAGGTATGTAAAATACGTATACTGGAAAGCAGTCGTCGTAAGCAGTTCAACTACGTAAGTGGACATGTAACACTGTAATTATTACGTGTAAAACTGTAAATAATGTATATTTTTATTTCAAGCATTTTATAGACAATTTCTTGATAAATCAGTAAATTTATTTACTTCTTTTTTATATTTTTTATGGATATCTTTTTAACATGTTTTCTCCTATAGTAGAATATTATCTTTTAACCGTAGATCTTTGTTAGGATTTGTAGAGGAGCTTTAAAATACATTTTTTTTTATTCTGAAAATAACGAGTTTTTCCGTTTCACTGAGCATCCACGTCTCGTCTCGTATCTTCCAAATCTACGTAAACAAAGTCGCAGGTGACGACTAGTCGTATAAATTTGTCAAATCCCTAAACACTTTCCAAAACTAAAACACTCAAATTCCGCTCCATTTAACATACGATCTGTTTTGGTACTGAAATTAAGCAATACAAACAAAGAGACATACAACAATTATTATTTACATTTGTTCTGTTGCACTAGCGCCATATCGGGACTCCGGCAATGTAGGCCGCAATTACGTGACGCCAGTGTCACTGAGTCATGAGTGCTCTTAGTTCTATAGAGTGATTCGTATATGTGATTAGAACCCTTTTTTGTGTTTATTTGGTGGGTTTTAATAGTGGAAGCTGCATCACAGATTTTCATAAGTTATTTATTTTTAGATTTTCCTAAGTGTCTTTTATAGATTGACGCTACATATCTTATAAGCCAGGGTAGGCAGAAGGAACCCAGTGTGAAGACAATTCATTCCACCGCACATCACCCAATTTTGGAGATATTGCTTATTGAGTAGTAAATAATTGACCCGAAACACACCCATAAGAAGCATATTATCAAACTACGAGTATGTCTACAAAGTACTTTTTAAAATTTGAATCATCCTACCAATACTATCCTAGATTTTAAATGCGATAGTTTGTTAGAATGTATGTCTGTTCCATTTTCGTACAAAAATTACCGAACGTATTTCAATGAAACCATGAAAAAAATCCCTTATACATATATCTTCTTCTTCTTAATGTGCCTCTCCAACTAGTGAAGGTTGGCAGTCACCTTCGCATACTTAGTCCTGTCCCTGGCCAAATGAATCAAATCTACGGCGGTTCTAATTTCAGTCCATCCTTGATGTGCATTAGCCATGACTTTCTTCTACCGCCATACATATATCTAAATAATACATAGTCTACAATTTACGTACAAACTCTTTGTATCTTTTGGCTATAATATAACAAGAATTATAAGCGGGCGAAGCCGCAAGTGCATCGCTAGTTTTAAAATAATGTAGAATACATTTATACTGAATGTCACGATGAAATGATACAACTCAGCAGGCGTGCTTAATTCATACAATATTTTTGTGTAATCAGCGCTATTATACACATGTATGCGTGTTCCATAATAACTAGCCACTGCGTTCGCGTGGCTTGTGTTACGCGGTTTTCGTGTAACATGACTAGTGTTAGCTTCTATACTTTGTATATTTTAATGTACCTATTTACAATAGTAGACCCGTTGTAGCACAACATATGCATTTCTTTACAACAAAATATTATGTCACTTTAGTATATTTTTTTAAATATATTTTTATTAAATTAATGTTTCAATTTTTGCAATATTTCTGTTATTTTAACTTCTTCGCTGTGGTAACGAGGCAATCCGNGGCTATAATATAACAAGAATTATAAGCGGGCGAAGCCGCAAGTGCATCGCTAGTTTTAAAATAATGTAGAATACATTTATACTGAATGTCACGATGAAATGATACAACTCAGCAGGCGTGCTTAATTCATACAATATTTTTGTGTAATCAGCGCTAATATACATATGTATGTATGCGTGTTCCATAATAACTAGCCACTGCGTTCGCGTGGCTTGTGTTACGCGGTTTTCGTGTAACATGACTAGTGTTAGATTCTATACTTTGTATATTTTAATGTACCTATTTACAATAGTAGACCCGTTGTAGCACAACATATGCATTTCTTTACAACATAATATTATGTCACTTTAGTATATTTTTTTAAATATATTTTTATTAAATTCATGTTTCAATTTATGCAATATTACTGTTATTTTAACTTCTCGCTGTGGTAACGAGGCAATACGCGGCGTTGATTTCCGCCACTCAACCCTCAATGCTTCCAGGATTCGGCAGAAAGTGGGGAACAAAAGTGTCTTATACTGGGTTTCCTCTGCCTAGTGCAGGATTCAGCGTGAAGCTGAACGAAATCATTGTTATAAAAAATATCTATCGTTGTAACCGTTGAGACCGTATTTGCGCAGCAACGCCGCGCTTATCTTTTTACTAAAGCAAGGTAACGAAAATGATTTCTCTGAGTGGATATTGACCCTACAACCGTCAAGTTTATATTTTTTCCCGCTTTTCGCTCAATAAAATACATATGTTTTTCCTAAATAAGAGAAAAATGTGGGACAGAGACTGGCACTAAATACTCTACTGATATAAGATAAGAAAGTTAAACAATCTTTTGTCGAGAAAGTATGTCGAGCTTTACATATAAACGTTTAAAATTAAATTAAAAAGGTATGCGTTACACTGGGCCCTCGTTATTGCTTTATTGTATGTATTTATGTATTAAATACGACTGAAAGTACTTTCCTTTTACAACTCTGCTTAATATTGATTAACCTCGAAATGGAATGGGACTGTTTATTTTTATTTAATTCTTACTGTCAATATTATTGCAATTGTTTTTTTTTTGTTGATTTGATGAGGCCGTCGGGCCGGTGCAGTGACGGAATTTGAATATAAACGCGATGGTTATAGATTCGCTCAGTGAAGTGATTATTACCCTAGTAGTAATAATAATTACCCTGTGAAAATGAAGAAGAACGTACTCAGGCGTCTTCCACTACCACGTCAAGAAAATGAGTGACGAAAGAATGCCGTAAAAAAATATAAGACGGGAAGTGAGAGAGAGTAGTAAGAGAGGCAAGAGGGGACCTCGGTTGATGAACGAAGACAAAGAGGTGTGCAGAAAAAAAACCAAGAGCAAATTCATTAACAACTACTAAAGTCTTTAAATAATATTTTACACAACTAATTATTATTAAATACATGTCATTAGCATTACACTCCAAAATCTTTATTATTATTTCGATAAATGTATCATGTTATCGATATATATATTTTACTTTAAAAACGATTTTTTTCTTATTTATAGAAGGACCTAGTATATTGTAAATCGAGAACTCGTTTGAGACAGTAAGTGATCGTAAAGTATGACAGCTCGTTGCCATTCTCATACGCTAGATAAAATCTGCTCGAGATTTCGCTAATCGATACCAATTAATCTTTAACCAGTTAACGTGGTAATTAATAATTTACATTTTAAAGCTGCGTAAAGCTTTATATAGAGTATATTTTGTAATTTTTTTACCGTATTTCAAGAGACAAGATTTTGAGACATTGCACGTTTGCAGAACTCAGTCATTTGTCTTACAGGAGAGGAGTAATGAAAGGTTCGTCTTGTCTTCGGCCGCTATCACTTGGTTCCCTCTGCCTACCCTGCTATGCTAAAAGCTAAAAAAGACATTAACCTTTTTGTTCATCCACGTAAATTTTTACTTGTGTGAAGATGACTTCATTGGTTGATTCTAAATTACAGTTTGAGTGTGTATTTTGAATAGAGACTTTTTTAAGCACGATGTATCCCGCATATAGCAGAGGGAACCTAGTGTTAAGACACTCCGTTTTCCACGCACCATCCAATTTTGTAGACATTGCATATTGGTGGCAATATTCAACGCCGCGCTGTGGTTTAGCTTAAATAGAGATTATAATTTAGTTAATAAGACAAATGTGTGTATTTAAATACTCATCGTGCAGCCTAACATCTCAATACCTCATCTTGCATATTGCTTTTACGCCTAATTGAATTTCGCAAGCTTACTGCGGTGGATTTGTGGCTAGTAAACGTGCTTTTTGTATGTAATTTTCTTTTCGCTTCATATTTTGTCCTGTATTTATTTATCCCGTATATTTATTTACCTATCCCATATAGTAGTGTACCTACGTAACAAGAAGCTAATATCATTAAAAATATTGTTTGACAGTACTCAACGCTTTGTCTTATAGGAGCGAAAGCTGATATATAATATTTAAATTTCCTCGCTCCGGTATAAGTAAAACGGCTTGAATAATCGATGCTATTTGAAACTCCACGATTTAATAATTTAATCACTCTCTAATCTCTCCTCTCTTATCACTCTCTATTATTTAAAATTCTTTACATGAAATAAAATTAAGTCACAAGTTGTAGCCAATGACTTATTTTACGCGGACTGTGTCTTGACTGTAATATCTCCTTTTTTCTCATTCTCGTTGGAATTTCGATAAATCCTCTCTTAGTACTCCCAGCACTGCCCGAGGAAGAAGGCGTTCTAAGCGGCGCAATTCTGGTTATACGTTGCCTTTAGTCACTCAACAACGGAAGAGTTATATATAGAGAAATTATAAATATTTTTTATTAGATTTCGACAAAAGGACCAACTTATAACGACTTCTCCATTTATCTATCTACTTCCTGTAATACTTTAAGCTTTAAAACCAAGGGATTATAACAAATTGAATGTAAAACACTTACTGGCCCAACTAAATGATGTATTCACTCATTATCTCGTCAAAACTCGACGTGCAAATGACGATTTACGAGCGACACGCCACTCGCCGCAAAAATGTTCAGCTGACTTTGATATATTGATCGCGAACGGTAGTGGCTATGAGTAAAAAACTTCGTAGCTAATATTATAAATGGGTTTTTTTTCTATTTTTTTTGTAGGTATAATTGTTGTTGAGAAAGTGATACGTCACTACGTTTTCTGGTCTTAACAATTTGCTTACTTTTTGTAATAGGTTGTTGACTTGTGTGCGTGTGAGCTGGAGCTGGAGCTGGAGCGCTTATCAAAATGAGGAAATGAAATGATTCATTCGACCGAATGGGAATCGAACTCGCAACTGTTGCTTGACACTGTACACTGCGAATGCTTCTTGTAAAATATTACAAAATAGAAAAGTATTATGTACTTATTTTAAAGTAATGAATGTTATAGAAGCGTCGATGCATAAATTATTCATAGTATCTTTACAGTGTAGGCGAATAATTAAATTTTAGAGGACGAAGTTTTGAAGCTTTTTGTTTTGTCGCTCGGCTTAGCTCGCTAATAGCTAATAGGATAGAGAAAAATTTGTATCAAGACACTTTGCTCCACATAGAGGCTTCCTGCCCGACTTTAACTATCGTCTCTTTGGTTACTGGTAATCGAACCCACAATAACCACTTTTACTGTCAGATCCTCGACCCCTGGCACATGTATACAATGCTTGGAAGCATTTCCTCAAACTTGACTCAAATCCATAACCCTTATGCTAAACACACATTTTATATTTAAATAATTTCCATTTTCTCGCTTTGCTAAAATAGCGCGACGATGAGTTTTGACAATGTTAAAACTCAAAAAACTCAAAACATAATGTCTCTAAATTATGAGCGAAAAGTGGGGAACGTAGTGTCTTAACACTAGATGTTCTCTACCATTAAGCTTTTTTTAGCCTATTATATTATGTGTAGATCAAGTTAAACGTAACACAGTTACGCCTATCAATATATTTTCTAAATAATAAGTCTAAGACTCCATCTATCTCAATCTCAATTATTTTTTATCTAAAATACATTTAATAACGGCTTTAATAACAGCGTAGATTAAAAAAAGAGGAGCAACTAGTGACGTGATCGTTACAGATCGATGGATCGATTCAATTACCCCTTAATGACGCTGGTGGTAATCACTGGTTCTTATTTGTCATTCGTCGAAATTGTTCGGCGTTGGTCTAAGTTGTAGAGTTAGCGATTTTTATTGTTTTCCAATTTAAATGTATCTGCGGTTTTGGATTTTCTTTAATATGATGAATCTTATAATGATAGTTAAATAATTTAAGTAGTTTTTTTAGCTTCCTGCTGCATTTTGCATATAGCAGGTTAGGCAGAGGAAACTTAGTGTTAAGACACTCAGTTTCCCACTTTCCGCCCAATTTTAGGGACGGTTTTTGACGGTTAGGACGGTTTTTGATTTTCTTTAATATGATCAATCTTATAATGACAGTTAAATAATTTAAGTAGAGTTTTTTTTAGCTTCCTGCTGCATTTTGCATATAGCAGGTAAGCAGAGGAAACTTAGTGTTAAGACACTCGGTTTCCCACTTTCCGCCCAATTTTAGGGACATTGGGTACTGAGTTGCGGAAGTTAATGCAGCCCTATGTCTTTTAACCAGAGCTAGAATAAAAAATATAATTCATTCCTACGAGTGGGAATCGAACCCACGATATTCACGTCAGTGTGCCTTCGCTAAAACGTTCATTTAAAGACTTTAAAATATATTTTCTTCTTATAAATAATTCTATCGAGCACAAGAATAAAAATATTACTTAAACCACAAGCAAAATTCACTGAAATTTAATAGTTTTAAACAAACATTGGTATTACGCAGTGGTTAGTCCGTAAAAAATATCATTAAGCCCCTACCTTTGAGAGGTGATAATTTCACTAATGATACCCTACGATACGATACCATAAGCGATGATAGATGCATTTTGTATCAGTTTTAGAGATCTGTGCGTTGTGCTTTTTATATTGAGAAGTTATTGTAGTGTATTGTTTTTATTAGTGAATTAAAATGGGTAAGACTTAAATAGTAGTTCGGGCCATCGAGTCGCAGTGATGCCGCGTTCGATGGTAAACGCGATGTTTGTGGGTTGGATCCCCTCTTGACTGGATGAAGTTATTTGAAAACCTAGCTTTGGTAGACGCTGTATTCTGGCAACGCATCTGTATCTCCTCTAGTGATTTTAGACGGGGTCGTGGGCGGCGGTGATCACTTATCATCAGATGATCCGTAAGTTGGTTGGCCTTGTTTTCTGTGGAAAAAAAGTAGAGAAGCGGAGTATCTTAACTCAAGATTGCCTCTTCCTAACCTGCTAAAGCGTAAAGCCACACAATAGTATTTAGTAAGTTAGTTTTTACCATAAACGCTTGACTGGTTGTGGATTGATACCTACTCGAGAAAATGACATATTATATATAAACACAGTGGTTTTGCATTAAAATAATAAAGAACTATAATAACAATTCTTACAAAAGCGAATTTACCGAGATTTTTAATCAATATATCTTATATACTTTCACGAAGACGTTACCAAAAGAAAGTAGTGTCGAAAATTACGAGTTACAAGTAACGCTTGAGGCAGTGAAGAAAACAAAACTGCTTTAGCATAATTATCCCACAATGATGTGATTGTATCGATAAGAGGGCTAGCTGTTTTTTTTATAAATATCTCAATTTTTAGTGATGATAGAGAGAATTAGGATCTATCAATTGTTTTTTTTTAATTTCATGAATTTAACTTTACAGATGATGATTATGTGCTCTATCCGCACTAATAGAAATGTTTTCACGTTTACACTTCGCTGTAACTCTTTTTTAAAGCTTCACTCTGTATTCCATACTAGAGCAGAGGGACCCTAGTACATTCTGTTCTAATCCCAAATATCAAGACATTACATGTTGAGAGGAGGAGACCAACATACCGCTTTATCTTGCTACCAGAGTGAAGAAATGAAAATAATCCATTCTTTTATGGTAAAAATCGAAAATCAATCGCTGCGCCATGAAGAACGATTACCAATAATATTGGCAATTCGCCATAGTAAACCAACCAACCTGACATATCGATTGGGACAGCTATAAGGGTATACGTTGATAACAGTAAAAGACAAGTTCTGTTTGAACTACAGCTATATTTGCATAAGATCACTGATATGGTATACCCGCAGTAAATATTAAGAAATATTGTAAGCAATTTATGATCGTACCGTTTATTTTATGATCATCGATATCTTTACAACACTTATTTTTATTTATGTTATACAATATGTTTAATTAAGTAATTATATATCGAAAATGTCCTTAAAGTTTTACATATTTAAAGCAATTTTTAAAGCTTTTTACATAAATTTCGTGTTAATTGTCTGTTTTTTCTCAGAATAAGTAAATATAGACAATTTAAATACTCAACAGCAATACAATCTTTTATTTACAAAATAATAAAATTAACAAATTTTAATTTAAAATAAAACACACATCATACTGGTTTTCCGAATAAAAAATTGAGATTATTTGCTATTCGTTTAAGTTGCATTCTAAACTTGGCTTAAAATTGTATTAATATAAATTATACCGAAAAATTTACTTAAAAAATACTTATTTTGAGTACAGCTGCTGTTAGCTTATCGATATAATCTCGTCACACCACTTGCAATGCAATTACCATGCGAAGAGCGTCACGTTTACTGTACACAAACATCAAAGGCACCGGCCTTTGGGACCGAAACCCAGTATTACTGCTAGTGTTATAATTTTCGATCTGACCCAGAATGTATCACAGCTGATTTAAAAAAAATGTATTCCTAAATTTTTGTGTATTTTTTCTTATTTCTTATTAATTTTATAACTTTTTAGTTCTTCCATTTTCTTATTTTTTAAATTTAATATCTTCAATTATTTACACTTTTGTGCTAAATGGTGGAACTTATTTCGTTTGTTTTTTATAGTTAAATTTTTTCTCGTATTTGAACTTATAAATCATAAGGCAAGAGCATAAAATTGTAAAATTTAAAAATAATACCACCTCATTCTTATTATTTAGAAAAGCCTTACTGTAGAAACTTTTTCATCATAAAGTTAATAAAAATGTTAATTTTTATTTTTGACATCAAGCAAAAATACCATTAAACATAATACTGTCATCAGAATGCAAATTATTGTATCGAAACTAATTTTTCATCCGCCAAGCCCAAAATCAACTGTAATACTTTTGAACAATCAATATTTGCAATTTGCTTATAAAAGTAATTTATATACTGTCCCCCACGTGACTCACTTCGAAAGTGTCTTCTAAATGTTACAATACATGGTTTTGGGTTTTTTTCTCACCCAGAGAAAGGTCTTAAATTGTCTTTTTACTACGATCGAGTTGGACAATATCTTATCATTAAAATTTACTGGTATTCAACACTCAATTAAACCAATATGATTAAAGCGGAGTGTCCTGACTCTAGTTTATCCTTCTGAAATCTAGAAAAATAAAACAATTTTACATATTATATTATAAGAGAACTAATGCTAATGAAGTTTCTGTACATCGGTTCGTTAGGTGCGCGGGCGCAGGATTTATGAGCGCACCGACAAAGTAATCGATATCGACATGCTAAATCATGCAGTGTACGACACTATTTTACGCTACTATCACGGGAATATTGTTGCATTAATTTCTATGGTTATTTTACTCTAGATTATGAATATGTATTATTATATTACATGTTATATTAGTACCTTCGTAATATAGAATAAACAGTTATAGAATTTTGAGGCCGTGAACTTTGAGGCCGTGGTAGCGAAGTGGAACAGTGTCTGGCTGTAAACAGGATGGTTGTGTGTTCAATCCTCACTTGGGGCTATAATTATTTATATATTTATTTAGTTCGCTTTGATAGACTAGGCGTTGCATTAAGCTCAGCCACAGTGGGAAACGGAGTGCCTTTTTACTAGGTTCACCACTTCTATCGTGCAGCTTTAAGCTGTTGTTTTATAATAGACTTTGGGTATCCAGCACCCTTTGGGTATCACAAAACTGTAATTTGTCTGGAAGAAGTCGGATTTTTGTGCTAATCAATATAATGTATTGTCGCATTTATATTTACTTATTCATAATTTGTAAATTCAATTTAGTTGATTGCTCTTTATCTTTATATTTACTCTTTTTTCTTTCAGTGTTGGGTTTTGCTTTAGAAAATAATATTTGTAAATTATTTCTTCTTGAAAGATATATTATTAAGTAATATAAAAAAAACCGGGACGAACCAATAGTGCATTCGAATGCATACAGTACGTTCAGTATTTGACCTCTGATTGCCATCCACGATGAGAGATTACTTAAGAAATGGCTACTGTTAGGCTTACCATATTGTTGTTATAAGCTCCGGATACAAAAAAAATGGAAATTATATAAAAGTGTATATATAATTAATTTATTTTAATTTTATACATGTAATTTACATAAGTATACAATTGCACTTTCTTCAGACCCATTTCTTTCCAGGGAGATAGATGCATTTATCTGTATTAAAGTAGAAGGCCGCGGTAGATCCGCAATCTAATGGACCTACATCTAAAGTCTTCTCTTAATATATCTTTTAACGAGTATACCAGGAGGAAAGTTATTCGTGAATGGCGTCCGATCGTAAGGCGTCCTTCCAACCCTTAAGTAACCATAAAGGCAACTCTGTCAAAAGCTTTCTTTTTTGTAGTATCATTACTTATAATTAACAAATCTCTGTCTATCAAACATATAAAACTATATCGTTGTTATTAATGTACTAATAAAGACTGTTAAAATTGAAATTTGTCGTGGTTTTGAACCCCACATGACTAAATGAAATATGTGGTTTCCTTAACAAATATCGGCTAAAAAAGCTTACCGTATAAAAAAGAGTTCAACATGCACAAGTTATAAACTAAGTTTAAGAAGAGTTTAAGCTTCCTCCACTTTTATAGACAAACAAAATTACGCATTTAAAAAATATATATTTAAAGAGGAATTTCCACCACAAAATTTATGGAGAACCTAGCCGCTACAATTGAAACCGCCCTTATCATCACCTAGCACTACACCAGATAGAGTATGCAAATAAAATTATTGGTAGTCGGCCCTACAGAATCTTAGGCAAAGGCGCCGCGAGATACCGCGTGTCGATTAGATTTATAATTTACTGCGTCTATGTATTTATCATGCGAAATAAATTAGAAATTCGTTAGATATAGACGCAGCGCCAATTATTTAGACAATTGTTATGTGTTTGGTATTCTTTGATGGTGTTTTTGCCGCGTTGTTATAGTGGGTTTATCTAGAAAAAAAAATCTGGGGGGAAGGGGGTCTTGGCTCTTGAGGAATGAATGGGCTTAAATCTAAATAATTCTACGTCGTCTTCTACATCTTAAGTATAAGCAAAATTGCTGGTGACGACCAGTATAGGTGCATATAATGGACTTACTATCTAAGAAACCAGATATTTTTTAGTTTCACGCTGTACAGACTCTCCATTCCCCACTTTCGTGCGAATTTTCGAGGGATTGACTGTTGAGTAGCGGAATTTAACACCGCGCTTTGCCTTGTTACCACAGCGAAGAATTAAATAATACAAAGAATAGTTCATTCCCCCTAGTGGGAACCCACAACCGTCGCGTTTAAAGTCACACGCTAGTGCCACGACGAATTAATTAGAATATAACGACCATAATAAACTTATATATAATTACACTTATTAGAAATACTTTCATTGACACAGAAATGTGTTAATTTTGCGAGTATTAACCTCAATCATAAATCAAAATCACTAATTTCACTTCAATAAATAACTACTGAACTAGTCAACTGTTAATTAATTATTGCCCAAAAACTCATAGCACTTACAAAATTACTGAGTAATTCTCTGTTATCTAGTGTAATAAATTAGAAATTATTCGTCGAGCTATTTATTATAAGCATACGAGTATCAATGCTTATGGTACACCCCTTGTACCTCAGTGATAGTATGCTAACTTGTATGATGGTACTGCTTTCAAAACCTTTAAAATTTATAAAAATGGCAAAAAAATCTCAAAAGAGAAAAAAATGCTTATTTAAATGCTAATAACTAATTTTATATTAAAAAATGACTTATTAGAAGCTTTTTTTATTAATATCAATAATGAAAGTCTTAAAATTAGAAAGTATAAAAGTTGTGTGAAGCTAAAACAATAATAACAATAATATTTAAACATTACCACGTTCCTAAAAACTAGCGTATCGCAAAGACGCCATTCTTCATTATCTCTAATTGACGTCTCGAACAATGCGGCTCAACTCGAATAGATCGATAAAAAATCGTAATCTATTGAAACGAGTTAGTTTTTGCACTGTGTGTCCGAGCTATTTGAAAAATATCGATTTCTTAACCCTCGACTATTACGATCGTTACAACTGTTTATTTTATCTTACCTTCAGGCTGTATCCCGCATATAGCAAGATAGGCAGAGGGAACCTAATCTGTTCACTAGTTTCCACAGCATTTCCAAGACATTGCGAGAAATCGAACACACAACCGTCGTGCATAAATCAGACGCTGCGTCACGACAGATATTCAATTGGTAATTAATTTTTAAATGCGCACTTTACGTAAACTTATGAATAAATCATGATTTACAATGTATGTATAGGCAAAGGTCAGTTGCTTTATTATAGATGCGTTCAGTTCACCCATTTGATTGGTCGTGCGGTACGAAAAAAGTTACCTTGTCATATCGAATGGAACCATTGCATGGCTGCTTTGTTAATTTTTCTTATCGTAATAATTATAAGTATATAAAATGACTGGATCTATCTAGATGTAATATAATCAAAACACTCAAATTAATTAATTAATTACTTAAAAGCAATAATTTTGTAATTAAGAATATTAAATACTAAAAATAAATAAACAAATTTAACCAAAATTTTTAATCTGTGGAGACTTGATTGATATTGTGTAATTTTTCTGTGATATTATTTTACAATTTACTTCACTGTTTGTTTTACTTGAAAAGATAATTTCCAAAAAAAAATCAAAAGCAACCTCTTCTTAGGCTGTATGGCAAGGTTCTATTCGTATTTTCAATCGCACGGCGGGAAAGCGGCCACGCCTCCGTCCCGCCCCTCGGCAACTTCACGTCGGAAAGTGGGAAATGAGTGGGGGTATAGAGGGGGACAGCGATTGAGTGTTGCGAATGCTATACGGCGTGATTGTCGTCTAAGTGATAGAATATAATATTATGATATAACAGACCGTCGCGTCGTGGCGCTGAGGGAGGCTAGGGGACTGTAAATGCAACAGTTGTGGGTTCTATTCTCACTCAGGGGATTGTTGAATAGCGGAACTTAACGCCGCGCTTTGCCTCGTTGCCAGAGCGAGGAAATCAAAATATTAAACATTCTATTCCCCCAGTAGTGGGAATCGAACTCATAGCTGTCGCGCTTACAGTCGCCCGTGTGTGCCCCTGCATCACAACGGGTTAATTTTTATTTATTCCCACGGGTTTTTATTCCCACTCTGGTAAGCAAAAGTGCGGTGTTAAATTCCTCCAATCAACAGGTAAATTCTTGAATTTGGACATAACGTGAAGACACGCAAAGACACGCAATTGGGACGCAAAAGACCGTGCAAAGTGGAGTAGGTTGAGTAGGAGGGCAGACCCTGGCAATAGCCGGGATTAATGCCAAGAGGAAGGAAGGTGAAGACACTAAGTTCCCTCTGCCCATCTTTCTGCATTCAGGATACAGCGTAAAACTGAAACCAAATATCATATGTTCAAAGACCTTTGTCCAAATTAACTCGTAGGTTTTGTGGTTCTATTAGTATAAAATTATAAATATATAGTTGTTTAAAATAAATTCGTGATAAAAAAATTACTAAGCAATCAAGATTTTACAAAGGATCATCTGAAGATAAAATTAAATAAACAATACAAGTAGGATACAATTTACTACTTTAACTAATATTATTATAACATTAAGTGTATATATATTGTATATAATACGTTTATATAACATTTATATCTAACGTAAATTTAATTATCCCTCTCGAAAGCAAATGACGGCGTGTCATTCGCAAATGAGACGGTGTCACGTCATTACGTCATTTTATAATAAAACTAGTTTTTGGCACGCTCGGATCGCCATAATTAAAGAACAACAACAACAAACTAGTTTTCCCCGGCTATGTCCGCATGGTCTAATGAAAATATTTAAGACTTTGTTCTTTTGTTAAACTTACACCGTAAAGATTAACGTGATGTAATATAGCCTTATAGCCTTCTATATCTAACTATAACTATCCAATTCGAAGAATTTCGAAGAAGAAATTCGAAGTTTCTGAGATTAGAGCGTCTAACCAAACAAACTGTTCAATTTTGTAATATTATTATATTATAAAATAATAAATAAAAAATATACTTATAAAACAAGCATCTGGCTTAGCAAAAATGGATACAAAATCGTCAAGATTAGTTTACTTTGTTGTATATACGATGATATGAAAAGTGTGCCTAGAATATTTAAAAATCGTCACGGTATTATAATAAGTATTCTTAAAAGTCAACCCCAGGCAATGAATTATCGTAATTTTCTCGTTCTGATTATAAGGCGGCGTTCAGGCGGAAAGTGGAGAACGGATTGTTTTGGCACTGATAAACTTTAGTAATATTTCAATTTATGACCATATTGCTAAGCGTTTTATACATTTCTATTACACCATATGGTCGAAATCTGACACAGGTCAAAGGCCGACCTCCATACACACTCTGAAATGGAAGTGTTTTGTAAACATTGAACATGAAATATAATATAGGATAGAAATCTTCCATTCCTAAAATGGTGTGATGCCCTACCTACAAACTGACACTAATCAAAATACGAGTACGTTATCGATGGCTTATTGAATAGTTAATTTAATTTATAAAAAAAATAGCTTCACGCTATAGCAGGGTACGCAAAAGGAACCCTATGTAAAAATACTGTATTCCAGAATTTCCGCTCACTTTTCGAAACATTGCGTATTGTATAGAGTTTTTAAATTAAACATTGCGTTTTGTTTTGTTACCACAGACAGGATCGAACCTACAATTATCGCGTTTACCCTTAGGTGCTGTGCCGCTTTACATTTTTCACCCATTTTTAAGACATTGTGTGGTAAGTGGCGTAGTTCATCGCCGCACATTGTCTTTCTAGACCAGTGAAATGACAATATTTCTTACATAATCATTCCCTGAGTAAAGGTCCGATAACTAGCACTATTATATGCAAAATAATAAATAATTATACATTTATAACAATATAGTGCATTTCCTTTTAGCCACACACACAATGCCCACCCAAGATCTAGGAAGTCCGGCATCTAGAATACTTAGTTTTCTATATTACAATGCAGTTAGTACTTCAAACGGGCCGCTATCCGATGATAGCTGTGTTTCTTCCTTCATTTGATATTCTTAAGTAAATTGTCAGTTAGTGTAATAGGTGAGACAAATATTGGTTAGATTTGTATTTAGAAGGAAACGCGGCGTTAGTTTACGCCGCTCAATTCTCACTGATAGGTGGAGAAGCATGAAGCTCTTTTTTCTCATCTTGCTAGATACGGAAGTACGAATACTTTTTTTATTTTATTGTTTCACGATGTATCTCATACATAGAAGGGGAAACAGAGACATTGCATATTGAATGCAATGCAAAATTCAACCCCTTGTTACCAGAGCAAAGAAACGAAAATAATTCATACCCCCAAGCGGAAATCGAACCTGTAACTGTTGCGTTAATTCAAATAAGAGAATAGTAGGAATAAAGGTGTGATTAATATCATATTAGTATTAAAGTCTCGTTACATATTTTTTAACTCTATCTATTGTATTGTAATGTCTGATTGACGTATAACATTATTCACTATCACGCAAAATGGTGATATCATTGTGGCGTATTTCGCTTTGGACTGAACGCAAGGGACGTAGATTCGATTATCACTAGAATTTTTGTTTGGCAATTAATATATATTTTGGGCTAATAATATATCTTTAGTAGGACAAATTGCAGCGTCATCGTATTTTTAACCGATTTCTTCTTTCCGAAGAAAAGGAGGTTATCAATTCGACTGTATTTTTTTATTTATTTATTTTTATTTTTTTATGTCTGTTGCCTCATACCTTTTGACTGGGTGAACCGATTTTGAATTTTTTTTTTATTTGAAAGGTGAAGCTTCCCGAATGGTCCCATTTTTTTTTGGTCCATGTCTGATAATGGCAATCACATAAGTGTTAAATTTGCATTAGGTATGTTCGCGACAAATAGACGAATAACTCAATGTCGCGCCAACCGATTTTGATGATTCTTTTTTTATTAGAAAGGATAATTTGGTTAGGTTCCGATTATGGAATCCGGTGAAAATTGAGAAAGTTTGTTGTTTTTGGTAAAAAATTGATTATACTGTAATAGTTACAAGCAAATTGATGTCAGAAGTGAGATTTCTGATCGTTGCATTTCTTTTCAACGCACCTCAAAAGGATGTTTTCATTTTCAACCAACTTAAAAAAAGGGAGATTCTCAATTCGCCCGAATACTTCTTATGTATGTTCCTGTAAATATACCGAAATGTTACTTTGCACAAAAATAGTACCTAATTAAATGAAGTTTTACATAGGAACACCCCCAAAACCACTCGTTGACAACCACTACCACCAATAAAAGTGTGGAAAAATAAATAAATAAATAATTATGTATCTACTAAGACAATTACAAAATATATATCTCATATCTAATCCATCTTAAAAACAAAATCAACACTGTACCAACTTTCCAACGAATTAAAGAAAAAAAAAACGTGACTATTGTTTCCATACTTTTATGCCTATCTGACAACTTTACTAGCACATTTAGACACGGTAGCTGCCTAAGATGGTCATAGGTCGTGTTTATATAAATTTGGTGAACATTTATAATTATCGTTACATATTTGGAAGTTAGAAAATTTAATGCCCAAATAGGGGGGTTGAGTCAGTCGCCCACGCGACGTTTTTACACTCGGTTTTGGGAGATAAGATGCTTATATCCTTTGGGGGCAAAACATTTGAATTACAGCTCAGAGTGCAAACGTGATGGTTCTGGGTTTGATTCCTACTCAAGACAGTGTGTGTCAGTAACAGTCATCACGCAAAATTTTATTACATTAATAATCCAAATTGGTAATAGCATTTTGAAGTATAATATTAATAAGTATTTAATTAAAACTTGGGAGGCAAGAGCTTTGTAAAGGAATAATTTTACTGATATTTGGGTCTATAATACTACTATATTATTTACCATGCTATAAGCATTATTTAAATACAAAAGAAATAAAACACGTAGCGGGATTCGAACCTGTGATTCTTGAAAACCGTCCAAGGGTAAACATATCATAGTTACATTTTTCACCAATAGCAGTTCCAAAAAACTTTTTATGATTATTGTATTTATATTGAAATGTATAAATAGACAAAAATAACTATAGAAATACCAATATATGAGTCCCCCCAATAAACCTGTTTATAAACATATATGAGATCTCTCTATCATGGTTCCCTCTGGCTTACCCTGCTATATGCGTTAGTATTTTTCTAAATGAAATTACAAAAATTACAATATTTAAAAATAGTCTATCCCTCCAAAGGGGTTTCAACCAAGAACCATCGTGGAATTATAAGGAAATCAATGACGTCATCGGCGCCCGAGAATAGACTCGTTTAGAGGGTCGTAAAACCTAATGATTTATACATTGGTTCATTACGATTTATGTTTTGTATATATAATTATACACGTGACTGTACTTGGGTAAAATTTTATACGATAATTTTTATACAAATTTCAATACAGATATAGGCGTAAAGTAAAAAAGTTCAGTAAAAAATTAAATTTAGTTTAAAAAACTAAAAAAAGAACACTTTTCTGAACCAAACTAGAAACAAAATAGAAGTGTTAAAAATTTGCTCGAAGCTATAAATTATATGAGCATAAACTCAAGTGGCTTACCTAAGAAGAGTTCCACTATTCAAGTCCTGGGTCTACCATTAGACCAGTTTGATGATGACTGCCAAATTTTATGATAATTCAATTATTTCAAGAGAACTAAAATCAGTTTTATACATTTTATTGCATGTTTACAAGTTGAAAACAAAAGCTGACCTATAAAATTCAAATTCTACGAGCAAAATTGCCAGGTTTCAATATTTTCCAACATAAAATATTTTTACATTTTGACATTCATAAAATATTTGCGAATCTTCTTTTGAGATATATAAGTCGTGCATTTATTCCTTAAAAGAAGAAAATCTTTCAAAAATAGAATTGAGGCAAGACAAGTGTGCTGCACCAATAAAGTATTTTTTACTGTTATTTCTCGCATGAAATATAAATTTCAGTTAGCTTTCCTTTGCGTGTAGCAGAACCGTTGTGCGTGTAGTGTTGAAACACTATACTCTTCGCTTCCGAATTCAAGACATGTTTTTTTTTAGATTCTCCTGGGAATCTACTGTGTCAGGTCCGTTTTCCATTTTTTGCCCAATTTTAAGGGTTTTGCGTGTTGAGTGGCAGAACTTAGCGCCGCGCTTTTCCTTGATACCATAGCGAAGAAATGAAAATAAAAAATATCTTATTCCCCAGATTAAGTATCCAACTCCAGAGAAATAAAATAACTTAAATATATTAATTCCTGGTTATCGAACTCACTCATCGCGCTTACAATGTGACGCTGTGCTATTGCGACACTATAGGTACATATTTAGTACTTCCAAATATAAACAGACAGTCCGTTTAGTTCTACATTATATGTACACATATAAATATATGTAAGTGTGTATGTAAGTAGCATGTGAATTCTAGGACGACGCGACGGTTTCTTAGGAAGATTATAATTATTTCAATAAAATTTCCGTATAGCCGTAGCAGATAATATTAATTAATGTTAATTCTCACTCTAACTACACCATGCTACTCAAAGACTCCTCTATGTTAGGTGTAATTAATAAACTACAAATAGTTGCTTACCTAGAAACATGGACTACTTATATATATTTTTGCACTTTTCTTGCGAATTTGGCGTCAATTGGACGAGGCCGAACGTGGCGAAATTGGACAGAGCTAAGAAATGAAAACGGTTAATTTTCACAAGTACGAATGGAACCCCCAACCGCCACAACGACCCGTGGTGACGTCGTATATGAAAACAAATAGCTAATAACTGTGAGTATCAAATTAAAAACCAAACCGCAGGTACCGGAAGTATATCAATACAAGAAGTCAATCACCGCCACCAAATCTGCCTTCACCATTCCCCACACGTCCATCATTAAGAGGCTAGACAATTCCCAAACTCTATGTCAACGAACCGGTATCCTGCGAATGTGTCTCCAATAGGTGATGATGTGACAAAATAAAATGCACGCAGGCTACTTCCGCGCAGACGAGCCTTCCGCCCGAAAGCGGCCGTTGACTCGGATCTAAATGCAAAGCATATAACGAATTACGATTTAACGACGTTGTTGGTTTTGTAGAGTGCCCATGTGATCGTTTAGTACGTTTACTTTTTAAACATGTTTTTATAGGCTTTACAATGTAGATGCTGGATGCTGATATTGCTTATATTTTCTAGTTTCTGTAGTATTTTTATTATTATTGTTTTTTTTTTATAAAAAAAATTAATTATATAATATTATCAACAGGCTGAGGAAATTAAAGTGTATTCCTGTAAGGCTAATTATGTTTCTTCATCTCGAACAGAGTGGTCTCTTTTCAATCTCATATTCTTCTCAATCTCGTGCAAGTTGTCAGTCTATTAGTATTTTCCAGTATTTTATCCATATTTATGATTAATTTATTAGATTCTTTTTAAATTTAGCCCTAAAGTTGGAATTAAAAAAACATCTAATTTACCACACGCACACAGAATTATTTAAAAATATTAAATCTTGTAAAAAAAAAACTAAAATTAATAATATCTAAAACTCTGTCCCAATTCAATTTTAAAATATAGTCATCCTTGTAACCACCGAATATTTAAACGGAAATGACTCGGTCGTGTCCGATCGCCATATGTCACGTACATTTTGTTTTCAAATGCTGAATATTACAATTTATACTTAACCACAAAATGAATTATTGATACGTTATTGTATCTAAAAATAATTATTAAATTAACGATTCATATTCCACTCTGGATAAATCTGTATAATAATAATTAATAATTTAAAATTATTGAGTGACTGACACACACAGACGAAACTACGCGGTGTTAAACGCTGATATATGGTGTTAAGGTTCTTTAGGATGTGGAGGTGACCACTAAAATAGGATTACCCCAGACATTCGAGGATAATCTAACATTCGCCAAGTAACCTATATTCAGAGTTCCAGCGTCCTACGCCGCGTAATTCCGTCTCTGCGTTTTTTCTCAGTCACTTAGTAACTAAATATTTTTACATATAAATTGAGTTCTTGCAAATATTTAAAATGTAAGTTAACGTTATTTAAAGGACGTATAGTATTCTAGCCTTCGAGCCTAGTGCGTTCTAAGCACCTCTGCTTTCCGTCCGAATGGGTGACACTGTATTTTAGCGGCGGAACTTAACGCCGTATCTATAATAATTCATTTATTCACGTCTATAGGTACCCAAAGTGCAACGTTTGACTTCCTTGCTGTAAAATTATAGCAAAAGCGGTAAGTGGTGAAAAGAGTAATGTCTGTAAGTAAGGTAATAACTTATAGCTTAATATTATTTATGTTCACATATCTCCTGGATATTAGTTATGGCAAACAAAATTTCTTATTTCTATATATGTTAGAGATAATATTAGACTTTTTAAAATAGTTAAACTAAAAATACTTTTTTTATTTTATATTATTTTCAATAAAAGCACTTAAAATGTACTGCACCTTGCAGTTTAAATACAATGACATCCAATTTCCTCGGCAGTTGACAAAAATACCATAAAATTTCACGTCACGTCCCCGTGCCGTCGTCGTCACGTACGATCTAATTGTCTAAAGTGCATGATGCATCTTTATTGCATATCTATATTCTATGCATCTCCTGGCGCGGGCGCCTGGTGTTTCACTAATAATTGTTTAGGTTCCATAAATTATGTTCATGGTAGTTTTTAATAGACTTTATTTAATTGGTTAAAGGTTAAGTGAAGATAGAAAATAATTTTAACATTATAGAGATGGAGTGTTCAAAAAAATATTAGTAATCAGTGAGAAAAAGGACTGCACTGAATAACCTTACTTTTGTTAGGCTTATTTGTACCGATACTTATCTATTTTAATTTAAGAAAAAATGCAATTAGCTGGTGTAACAAGGATAAAATAGCAGCAATATTCAGAAAATACACCTATGCTAATTTTTACAGTTTGTCTTAAATTTGATTACAAAATACATACATACATATTTCATTCAGCAAAAAGAATAGACAGGAAATCAAAATTTCCTAGGAACCGTCCTTGATTTTTTAGTTCTTTTGCAGGATGCACTAGACTCGCTCGCTCCTAGCTAGCTTTGTACCGCCGCCGTATTCACTGCACGCTCGACAAATAGCCAAATTGTGATCACGAACACGTATACGTTATGTCATCGAGGCGAGATTGTATGAATTACAATTTAACTTAAGTATGGGAGAAATCTTTATTTTATTTATTAGAAAGATATCTTTATAATTACAACTAACTTGGTCTTTGGAACAATTAGCTTTAGAATGAAAATGTCTCTAAAAATCTTTTACAGTTAATAATAATAACAATAAATTGTTTAGTATTTTTTATATTTTACTTGTGCAAATTCAAGACATTGCGTGTTGAGTGGTGGAATTAATCGCTACGCTTTGTCTTGCAAGAACGGGAAAATAAACATATATGTACGAATATATTTAAAGGTAAAAAAGTAATATTACATTCGCACTACTATATTCAAAGTGATTGAACTTTTAAAGGCGATATTTGGCGGCCGATAATCACCGTGACGTGACTTCCTCCCACTTCCAGCGGAAGCTGAGGAAACATTGTCACGAATATTGATATTAATATAAAAATTATTACCTCATATTGGATTTCCTTTCTTTTTAGTTTTGCAAAATATTGTTTTTATTTTCAATAACGTACAAAATAAAATAAATCTTTATATTGTTGACATTTTATAGCCCACATTTCGTTTTCATTTTTACCGACTTCTGTAAGAAAAGGAGGTTATCAATTCGACTGGTTTTTTTAATGTAATTTGCTTATTGAGGAGGCGCAGCGTTGAGGTGGGCCTCAACGCTGCGCCTTGTGCCAAAGAGGAAGAACGAATATAACTTAAAAATAACAATTCTCACGAATAGGGATTGAGCCCGCAATCATTACAGACCGCTTACAGTCAGATCCACTGCGCCATTAGTTTTGCTTTGTCTGCTATGCAAAATAAACATGACGCTGTTATTGCCTCTTCAAACATTGTCATCTAAATGATTAAAATATTAAAAAAAGACTAATATACCGCACTTCGCGTTACTAGATCACAATTTGTTTATTAACAAAAGGAAGTCGAACTTACATCACTGACAGTCCGTCTGTTTACTCAGTTTTTATGCTCGGAGGAATTGGATCGACAAATATTTTTAGGTCGTCAGATATTTTCGCTGTATCCAGCAAGTGGTAGCGTAGGTAAAGGAAACTTGTGAAAACATTGTTATTATCACAGCGCGCGAATTGAACCCACAACTGTTGCTTTTACAATTCGGCGCTGTACCACTGCGCAACCACGGCCGTCGATGTAATACAGAAGTATTAACCATTTTCAACTATAAATATAATTGCAGCTCTTACATTCTTCCATTGCAAGTTTTTGCATTTTATCAAAGCTAACTGACATCTCCTTATTGGTACTCCTCATTTACTTTAAATATAGTCTGAGCAATTTTTCTCACTCATCGAGCGAGTCTAGAGTCGTGATAAAACGATATATTTCATACAGTTACAACTTTTTCTTTAGTCCTAGAACGATAACATATCCAATATCTTAGCCTATTATAAAATGATAGTTTTTATTTATTAAATACATAATTACGAATGCCTTATTTAAGATATGTATGTAACGTTTCGCACAAATATGGAGTACGAGTACCACATCAAACATATTTCCGGTTTATTTTTCTTTAGAGCTTCTCATAGTGGGGGTCGCTTTATTTCTTTTTTTATTTTTCGATTAAGGCTAAGTTGAGAAACCGGTAAGTTAGCTGCGAAGTCAAAATTTTTGTATACAATATCAATGTAATTAAATACAATGTATTATATTTTACAGTATAAAAATATGTTTTACATTTTACTTACATGATAAAGTAGCTTTTTGCAAAGATAATTTTATAGAAAACTTATTTATACTGTATTCCGCACATATTCGCTTGAAGCTAAAAAACTAAAAGTATAGCAAATTGAGAAGCACTGATATTTCAAAGATGGATAGCCAGGAGAAGAACACGTGCGTACACGCATAGCCGTTGTACCGGTACTATGCGCAAACGCAGTGCACGTATATAGTTTTGAAACAAATGAAATAATATGGTTCCAGGTTCCCCATGCCTAGCCTGCTAAGTGCGGGATAAAGCGTGAAGATAAAGAAAAAAATGTATAGAGCAATTCTTTACTTTCCGCCGCATTCTCGAAGCTTTGCGTTTTGAGAAGCGAAACTTAACGCCGCGCTTCGCTTAGATTTCATGATAATTATTAATTATTTAAACAATACGATTTTAATTTTCGTACCTCATAATTGCTTACTAATTAAAAAAAAAACATATTAAGCAGCTGTATTAAGCTCTTAGCAGTTATTACTAAAATTTGTAATTTAAATAAATGCCTTATGGAAAAGACTTAAACGCGACACAACGTACGCATTCAAAATACTTTTAAGACATCCATTATATTTTTATTCATAATTAAAAAAATATATCGTATAGGCGTAGAAAAAATATTAATGCATAATTATATTTTTAGGATTCCGTACTTTAAAAGGAAAATCTCTTAAGGCCGTATTCACCGTGTACTCAGAATCTATAGGATAGTACTTCTCGTGGTCCTACAGTTGTTAAATTTGGCATGGATAAGAACCCCGAACTATTCGGAATGCTGTCGTGTTGAATTTTGTATAACATAACAATAAACTTAAGCGGGCGAAGCCACGTGTATGTCGCTAGTATGACATTAAAAAAAAAGATACATCACTTAAATCTATTCATAAAGTTAACACCTAGAAATAAATATAAATATTATAAAAATAACATATTAGCAACGTAATAATAAACAAGATCAAATATAACCTCAATTTTATAGACGCCATATAAGGGCATGGCAGAAAGCATTTTTCTAATACGCAATGTTGCAACCTTATTTAAATTAGAATAAAGTCGACTTTCCTTAAGCATAACATATAAATGTACCGTGTGCAAACCGCCAACACAATTATGACTGGTAAATAATCGTTTTATATATTAGAAAAATTTGTTATTTATTCATAAATTCTGTTAATATATGTACATAATATGCATATATAGACTAGTCTTTACCTTTGGCTTTGTTAGTGTGGTTTCCAAATTTTATTTTATATTTTTTAATTAATATCGGTTGCATTTTAAGTGATATATTCGAATAAAAATATATTATATACTTTTACTATTGTTTCATATTTTAACAGAATCAGTTTAGTCGTTTTTGCGGAATTAATTAACGCTCGTAAATCAATTTGGCTCTGTTTTATAATAAAAGCATAAAAGCATTTTAATATTTTTTTTTTAGCAAAAAATAAGTGTAGCCAGCAAAAATGAACCCAGTCTGGGCACAGGGGCACAGCGTGCGACTGTTAACTTGTAAGGTTATGGGTTTCATTGGTGAAGAAATGTTTAATATTTTAATCTCTTCTATATGCTAAGTGATGCGGAGTTGATTTCCGCCACTCAACACAAAAAAAAAATTAAGGTGTAAATAATATTATTTACAATAAAATTGCCTAAATTAGCTCCAATTGTAATGTAGAGTTATATCTTCATATTTGCATATTTCTTGATATTTCTTTGCATATGGAGGTGAAGCCAAAGGTACTAAGTGGTAAGATGGCGGAACTGAACGCCGCCTTTTATCCTCGTTGTAGCCATGTTTTTTATAACCTACATCATAAAATAATTACGTCAAATATCTAATATGATTAGCATCGTTCTATGAAACGCCATTGTTGCATTGTCCTTGATTACAGTGACTAATGTATTTTTGCATAGTTTCATCATTTTAGTCACGTCCAGATGAGCTGTGTTATTGGTATGTGATGCTATTTAGCTACCAACGGTGGTCGTTATATAAACAATTTCATTTAATTAACAAAAATATTTAGATTACCACATCTAGTGTACGCGGTAGTTGCAAGTTCATCGGTATAATAATGGGGTATAAGTGAAATGATTATGGGTACGATTCCCGCTCGGAATTTTGAATTATTTTTATTTGTTCGCTCCTAGGATAAGACAAAGCTATATATTGAGTTTCAGTCAACACGCAATATTTCTGAAAGTGGGTGAATGTGGAGAACGAAGTGTTTTAATGCTAGATTTTCTCCGCCTACACTGCTATATACGAGAATAAAATTGGTTCGATATAAAATAAAAAGCACTAGATACTAAAAGTTGGTTAGTTGAAGTGCAGTATTGATTTCCAATATTCAAACTATTTTCTAACATCATTCTATCTCACACATATGACGTATGGCATGGTAAACAGAGATTTCTTGTTTACTTTGGCCCATTTCTAGGCATATTCCACAATTTGCGACACTTGATCTTTCACCAGAGCGGAAACGGAAATAATACATCACCTTGAGTGAGAATCGAACCTACAATCATCAGCTTACAAAGATGTAAAATCGATTGATTTAAATTCTTTATATACATTTGAACTTCCTCATACATAATGATGATAAAACGCTACTTTATAAGAGTGTTCTGTGACCATACCATTAACTCACGCTTGTTCTATTTTGCCTACCGAGTTTTAGGTGTGGGTGATGAAGACAGTTTTATGTAGGATTACAATTTTAAATTAAAGTTATACTGAGATGTATTTAGTTTTAATATGATTTTACTTTTGTTGAAGTTCTTTAAACAACAAAATTATTCGTTCAACCAAGTTAGGTATAGTTTCAATGTAGAGATTCTTCAAAGGTATATTTATATTTTTTTAATGAATTTCCTGAAAATGCTTATAAATCCTCGATACCTTGTTCGACTATACCTTGCTACGCAGACAGCCTTGCTTGCTTGCAGAGGGAACCTAGTTAAGTCACGCCGTTCCATACTTACCATTTCATTTTCGAGATATTACATATTGAGTGGCAGAATTTAAAAGTTTTTAACAAACTTAAATCTAAATATTACACTGACAAATTAAATGTAGTAAATACTAAACTCTTTTATGTTATAACTTAAAAGTCATCAGTCTTGTTCTGAGAAATGTCTATATAAAATTAAAAGAAATATTATAGTTAGCGGCATATCTGTCGTAGAGCCGACGGCCGCGGGGGCGGACGTGTCTTAGAGTGGAGACCCCGTACAAAACGACCGGTGGGACGCCTGCCAGATGGGCCGACGACATAAAGTCGCGGCGGCGACTTGATGGCGGGAAGCAGATGGGTCCGTAGAGCTGAGGATCGTGATTCAGTGTGGTGGCGAGAATTGGGAAAGGCCTATGTCCAGCAGTGGACAAAAGATAGCTGCTGCTGATGATGATGATGATGATTATAGTTAGCAAAATTACATACCGTCCGTCTGTAGAAAATGAAAAAAAATACTCCAAAAAAACTGCAGCTTCTCTCTTGCATAAGACCATCACTTGATTATAAGGGCGTGGCGGTCCCATCTATCTCGCACTTAATAGACACAGTCTTTTAACTAACAATTAATATGTTAATGGGTTTAATATCTTCAATTTACAATTCAAATGTTTTATTATATCTATTAGAGATTCACATTTTTACAAGTGTCACCTTTTTTCTTAATGTTAGTTAGATACATTTGGAAAATGGATTTAGGTCGTTAAAATTAATTTTAGGCTTAATTTTTGTGATGTTACGCAATTTTTGACATTTATATCAATAAACATTTTTAGTTCCACATTGTACCCCCACATTTAGTAGGGTAGACATAGAGTACAGCCTCATAAATATTTTTATTATGTATGTCTATACTAATATAATATCATTGCTATTAGTATATCTATTCTGATATTACATAGATGAAGAGTTTGTTTGGTTGCACGCGCTAATCACAGAAACCACTGTTCCGAATTGAAAAATTCTGATAGTCCATTTATCGAGAAAGACTACGGGCTAAATTACCTGCAGTCAAAAATGCCTCGGCCGTTTAATCATAAAGTCATACAAAATTCAAATATTTCTTATTACTATTGGCTACAACACCGAAACCGCGAGCAAATGCTAGTATAAAACAATCGCTCAAAATCAAATCTACTACCATCAAGTTTACACATAATTACTTTAATTGCAACACATTCTAGTACAAATGTATAGCATTAATCATACACTGTCAATACGATCGGCGGGAAGTGTTGAATTATCAAAATGATCTCTTCATTCACTCAACACCTCGATCGTTGGATCTAATGGATTGTTAGTTATAGCTTTAGGGTTGAGACTTAAAAAGAAAACTAAATAAAAAGTTGGGCATGAGTTGAGTTGAAGTTAGTTCTATGAGTGTTCTGTACATTTGCTATTTTATTTGTGCTTAACTTTTCAGACAACCCACCATCCCTTTTACAATATACGCTACTTCTATATCATATATAAATAATCTATACTTTTATATTAATATAATCTGAAGAACTACACGAATCGTTAAACCCCTGCAAGTAAGAAAAGAAATAATTTTTTAAAGAAATCACAGGTTTCATCATGTTAAGGATCGTTTTAGATGTTTTTTTGTAACGATCGCGTTGTGCCGCGGAATGCTCTTAACTTGTTAATAGCATTTTGATATAAAATCTTGTCTTTTTACCAACTAAGTATGTGAAAAGAATTAAAATGATTGAAGTCATTTTAAAAGAAGGCCATCGAGGCGCAGCGGCACTACGTTTGACTGAAAGCATGATGGTTGTTCGATTCCCGATTGAGTCATGTCTGGTAACAAGATAAGGGACGGCGTTAAGTTCCGCCACCCAACATTAGGTTTTCTTCGCCCCATCCGATTGTTCCATCCCGCTATAGTGGAAAATGCGTAAATGAAGACAAGCCTCTTGCAGTTTTTTATATCAAGAGACGATTTGTTATTTTTTGTAGATACTTGTATTATTCATATGAAAAACTCTTCTGTTACTAAGGTACTGACATACAGCGGTACACAGGTATACTTTGAAAGTTGATATTTACCATGTACGTAGAATCAGTCGAAAGAGAGTAAAGAAGCACTGAGAGAGCATTTTTCAAAAGTATTTCGGAAAAGAAACAAAAACGTGATTTTCCAATTAAATTCTCTTAAAATCCATCCAAGCACAGTTGTATGCGACGCTTATTCCTAAATATAAAAACCTAAATAACTAAAACAAACAAAATTGACTTTCAAATAATCACCAAATCAGTATTCGAAAATTTTCTTTACACAAATCTAATTAAATTCACACTAAAACGAATCGAAATTTCCAACGCATCGTGTTAGCGTTTTATATAACATTTTATATTTTGTCAAACAAAATTTTAAACATTTTCGTTACATTTCACCATTGTTAGGTTTTTTATATAGAATAAGGCGTGTTAAACAAGGGAACACGATTATAGCAGTACGTGGACGGATAACTAATTTTATCGAATATTTTCACTGATTTAAAAGGGTACTTCAAAATTATTTAGTTCTAAACATTATGTTGAGCCTTTTATTATGAAGCTTTTTGAAATACCTACGCGTTGAAGTGATAAAAGCTAAAGTAGGGGAAAGTGGGGGAAGGAGTGCTAATTTATTAGTCTGGAGTCGGAATGGAATTAATGGAATTAATTATAAAAATATAATAGTAATCTACATGAGGCCTTCTGTAAACGAACGGATCTAGGTTCGATTCGACATGGGGGAATGAATTATATTAGCGCGGCGTTAAGTTCCACCAATCGGCTCGCAGTGTCGATGATTGTGGGATGCCCATTCACTGGAATAGATGCTTTTTATTTCTCCGCTGTGGAACGGTAGAACGCGACGTTGAGCTCCTTAATGCACAGTGCTGAGAAAAATGCAGAACAGTAAGTATTCAAATTTTTCTATTTTTTTGTGCTTTAATACTTGCAGTATTAACAAAAAAAATATTTCACAAAAAATAAATTTCATAAATTATTTTAAGCATTTATACTCTAAATTAAATTCGTTCAAAACTGTAATTATTTTCTTTTTGCGATTCAATGTACATATAATACATATGTATGTATGTAATCGTGTACCACATCTTCCGACCTGCTGCGTTCACCCCGGCTGCTCTCATTAGAGAAAGCTGTGATTTAATAAGTCGAAAGGATATGTGGAAATTTTAGGATTCCTTTAAGAATTACAGATATTTTTAATTTCAAAATTTTCCCATATAACCCTAGCAAGCTAGGCAGCTGAATCTAAAACATTGTCAAGTGGGGGAACTCAACGCCGAGTATCTCATTGTTGTCTTTAAAGTATTAAATATTTTAAATTAATTATATGAACCGCACGAATTATTAACAATTGTATTTTTTTACTTTTTAGCTGGTCTACATAAGCTTTGTTTTTTCTTTGTACATCCAATTTTGTAATATATTAGTTATGATACTTGTTCAGTCAGCGACTTTTTTTGCCTCACGCTTTACTCCTACTGGAGTAGCTAGAGAGAATGGAGAGTCAAACGCTACGGTCTCTGCATACCCCTTCCACTGCTATCAACCACATGACATATCTTCCGGCGGATCCTCATGCTTTTTAGGTGACCTTCTTCTAGCACCATTGGTATTTCTCAAAAATCAAATAATTTATTATAACAATAAATATATAATTAAATTTAAACAGAACATCTCATATTTGTAATCTCTCTGATGTTTTACCCCAACCCACTTTTTCCGTCGATATTTTACCAATTCCCCATATGTACGGTGATTGCAATTTTTTTATAAATTACCATCTCACGCTGTGACGCCTCGTTCCTTTGAGGCACGTTACTTTAAAAGCTTACCGCTCAAGTATATATTATTAAGCCACAATTGATGAAACAATATCCAATGAATAGTCATATAACGAGCAGGGAGGTCTTTTTTAGTGACGACCTTACATTCTTCATATATATTGTATATATAGTCATTAGTCACGATATCCTTGCCTTCTGAATTAGTCGTTGCGACGAAATCATTCCAAATTGACAGATGCTATAGCAATTATATAATTTTTTTCTTTCAATCAATTGACAAGTTGAAAGTTTTGTCTTTGATGAAATTCCGTATATTATATTGTTATAAGGTTGATTTTGTATAAAATGTTGTATTTTAGGTCGGTATTTTCGTTATTGGTCGGCAGCAAAAAGCGAATCGATAGGTTTTTGTGGCTCTCCGTAAGGACCACACAAGTTGGCAGATAACACGGAGTCTGTCCTGTCACTGTCTGTACCTAACTACAGTTTAGTATGTCTGTATGTATAAATCAACCAATGATGGACTAAGAACATTTCATTTTACGATATAGGCATATTTTTAAGTATCAACTTAGGTCTCTTGTTAGCATTTTGTAATAGATTAGCTTTATACGTGAAATTACTACAATGAAATCTTATAAACGCACAAGTTTTTTAAAAGAATTGTAGTATAAATTATAAAACTCTTACTGAGTAACTAACCACCAATGCACAGACGAGCTTTAGTGTGAAGGTAGGTAAAGAAGTATGTAAGAGGAAAATAACATGATTTTAGACTATAACTAGAAATATCCGAATAAAGAAAATCCGATTTTCTCATATTTAATGAGAAAAAAACTACATGGATGGAGGAACCACAAGCACAGCTTGGGCTTTGCGAGTCAGGAGTAGGTGTAATGGGACCCTTCGAAATATACATCTTGCCACCCCCGTCCGAGCTCTTCTTTATCCCTAACTAGATTTGAAATGTTCTACTTACACCTTCTATGATACTAAGAAATTAGTTAAATCTGAAACCTATCGTTCTCCTTACAAGCTTAAACAATATAATTAATTATTTTTATTAAATGATTAAATCAAATTGACATTTCAAAGTCACCCAATTTTGAAAAAAGATTTATCGGTTTTCAATAAAAATATATTCAATACTGTTTTACCAAAGGCAATTTCAGTACATTTCATGAATTACAATTCATAAAAGTCCACGCAATAAATACACGAATTTTCTTATACCTACCTACTTTATACAAGTAACGTATGAATCAAGTGTTATCACAACATCGGCTATTCATTTAGAGCTATTAACATCAAAATCGGTACAGTTTTTCGTTCCTTATTTCATTCTTTAAGAACTTATTCATATTTAATTTTTTTTTGTTTATATGATTTTATATGATTTTTGAAGGTCTCTTCGGTTGCTTTAAGAGCGTGGTTTCTATAGCACATTAGTTATTTACCTTTGTTCGATATAATGGTAGTCGCTGGTGATCCATCATTTGTCACATCGGACGATAATCATGATTTGTGTGTTTGTTTGTGTGCAAAAACACCGGCCGTTGAATGAAAGGGGGGACGTTTGGACGTTAAAGATGACGTGAATTTATAATGTAAATATGATATTTTGTTACTTAATCATCTACATGAATAAATGAAACATTATCGGGTTCTTTTGTTTCAGTTTTTTTGTAATAATAATAAGAAATTTTCACGTAATTCAAAGATTATACCAGAGGCGATGCTATTTTCGAAATCTAATTAAGAATTATAATTGTAAAATTTGGTTGTTGAGAGTTTAATTAACATAAGAAATAAAGATTTTTAATTCATTCTTGGAGTAGAATATAACTTCTCTATTTTCATTTTAGCAATTGACTAAGTTATAGTAGGTTTGTTTTTTTTTGTATTCGCATAGAGAATTGAGTGTTAAGACATTCCTTTCGCAGTGCTCAAATTTCGAGGCTTTGCGTGTTGTATTGGAACATTCAGTCTTTTTACCAGAGCGATGAAATCAACTAAATTCATTCCGCCGATTGAGAATCAAACTCAGAACTGTCGCGCTTACAATATAAAAATGGCTTCAAAATATGAATTTTCGATAGATGCTCGATATGTACATCAAAGTTTTGAAAAACCAATTAAAAATTATACGACAGGTGAATTGTATCGCTATTAAAGCACCAGGCGATGTATCATAAGAGCTGTCAAAGCATGAGTTATATCGGCGATCGACAGTTTTTCAGCACATCTTAGCATTATATTTTTGCCAAGAAGAAGAAGTCTCATTAAGATGTTATATTTTGAAAACGATACATTGTTGCTGGGACAGGAATTTCGATTATTTATATATTTTTTAGCTTCACCCCTGTATCCCACATATTGCTGTATCCCAAATACCAGTGTAATTTGTGTGTAAAATTAAACCTAGAACAGTCACGTTTACAGTCAGTCGATGCTGTCCCACTAGTGTAAAAAGTCAAAAGGGAGCGGAGTGTCCTAACACTAAGTTCCCTCTAAATACCATGCTATATGGGCGAAACACGTTAAGCTGTTTGCCTATAAGTATTTTAGGCTAAAGACCATCATTGCTATCATTGCACCTAAAGGTCCAAAAATGAAAATGAGTAATGTACTCAATATACAGCGAGCATGATAAACGAGGTGACGGAATCAGTTATTTATGAATACGGGAATACTTGTTCACAGGACACAATGGTTTTACATCCAAATAACAGAAGCTGTTTATAGGGAGACAATAAGGCTTTAAATAAATATAGGACAGAAAGAAAATAGGGATAAAATACTTAATGCTTAGGAGAGCTTGTGCCCTAGTACTTAACTGTATTTCTTTCAAATGAATTGATATTGATTATAGGTATACTAAATTATATAATTAACTTTAGAACGTAAAATGGAAAATCCCACTATTTATTGTTCCAGTAGGAACGACTTTTAACGCGAAGATTCTGGACGACATAGGATGAATTTCGAGAAATCCCCAATACTCCCTAGTTTTGTCTGTGCATTGTCTGTCAGTCACAAAGTAATACATGCAAAATATTATTTTGTAGTATTTTGTTCAATGTGATAATTAAAAATATTTTTTTTTTCTGTTGAGAAAATTGTTCTTATTGATTTATTCATAATATAAATATATTTACCTTACCCTACCTTTCTCGATAAAAGGACCATATAACACATTTTTTTAATGTTAGATTGAAATTTGATATTCCAGCAGTCCTTCCAAGCGTTCAACCAAAGAAGATCTTAAACTTTATAATATAATTAAAATTAATAAACAAATTATATAATAATGAAATATAATTCCAAAAGAATAGATTTAAAGTTTCTAAATATCACCAGTAAATCTAGAACGATATACTAAGTTATCCATACCTATTTAACAAGACTCAGGTGATACTACAAGATAATAAGAAGAAAGTCCACGTAGTATTTGCAATGTATACACCCTAAAGGTCAATAGGTCGGATCGGTAGCTGAGATGATGCGATACGATATCGTTTCGTGGCAAAGGTCGAAGCGACCATTGTAAGACGAACAGCGTGCAGTCCCTTACTCTGTTTTTTTGTATATAAACTTATTCAACGTATCGATATCTTTAGATTTGCTTTGGCGGTGTAATAACATTAATCTTGTTGTATATGTGAAAATATTAATATTAACTGTTAAAAAGGCAGCTTCACGCTATAGCTTTACTTCACTCTATACTCTATATGGTTAGAATAAAAAACATAATATCGAGACACTCCGTCCTTCGCTTTTTGCCTGAATTCAATAATGTGCAAGTGCGTGTTGATTAGCGAAAAGCATTGTCTTGTCAGAGCAATGAAATGATCAAATAGATTTTTTCATATTTTCTTTTTTTCGAATGATGATTAAAAACATACTTAAAGCACCCTCCACTCCCTACTATTACTAAAGGAAAAATAGTTTTCTTTATTATATAAAGGAAACGCAATAAGTTTCAGTTTTCTTTTGATGTTCGCAATAACAGCGTTCTACCTGTAAGCATGTCCGCCTCAACCAGAACGGCCCCTGTCAAATAAAGCAGATCTGTCCATACAAAAAAATATTACTTAAAATCGATTGATACAAAACTAAAACATTACATTTACTTAAAGCACCAACATCGGTATATCAAAGAAACCCATCCATTGTCCAGAACATTGACTGTACATACCGAAATAAATCGAAAACTAAATCCAATAAAATAGTGTTTTTGCGCAACGCCCGACTAATAAACAAATACAGTACAATAAACAAAAGCTAATTGTTTCAAGCAAAAAGGACCAACATTCGATTCCCGAGTGAGGCATTGATAACGAAATGTCGATTATGATTGATGATATCAAAAGAGTGAATGGCTTTTTTGAAGATAAATAATTTATTTTTGGTACAACTCATGCGTTGGCTTCGTTATTTTTGCGTTGAATATCTCGGTGTAGACAAAGGGATGAAATTTTGCGATATCTTGTATCGTATCGTTTATCTTTCATATTTGTATTAACTTATCATAAAATCAACGGCCGGTAGATGTTTTGGTCTAATAAAAAACTTTAGCTTAAACATCCAGGCTAAGGGCATATAAATAGTTTAAATTACATCTTCTTGTATCAAATATCTGAAATATGATTATGAAATATATTTTAGATATTACATAGATTTGTCTGTGATAAGATTGTTAAGTATCTTTCTATGTAGTTCTGTATTAGTTTAGATGTAATCTTTATAGGGACTAGTGGACCCGAACGCGTATTTACGAATTTTTGTTAAATATATTATACGAATATTTGTTAAATATATTTATGAAATTATTTTCAGTTTTCAATAGAGAGATGCGTTAAGCAAGCTGACTTTGGGTGACGTTTTCTATGAAACTTTGGAAATCGTTGCTTAGCAACGGTTGCATAGCGACGGTTGCATAGCGACGGTTGTCATCAACAGGGCGGAATAAATTGCATGTCAAATTAATAAGTATTTTATTGTATTTGTATATATCGAAAATATTACAAATATGAGAAAAAAAAGTATCCTATGTTCATCCCGAGGCCCTCAAGTATCTCTATATGAGTATTTTATCACAATTTAATTAGCGGTTGCCCTGATTGCGTAAAAGACAGACAGACAGAGTTACAGACAGACAGATTAGATGATTTTGCAAGCGTTCCTTATTTTTATAATGACAATTTATTTCATCAGGTGTCGCCGTGGCGTTCTGGGGAAACGAATTATTTCCTTCCCTCACTCTGGTAACAAGATAGAGTGTGTCACAAAGATACATTAAATATTTTTTACTTCACGTTGTATCCCGCACAGACGGAACCTGGGAAATTAACTTGGTTGATTTCACTTTTATGTTCTTGATGGGATTTATATATAAATCATTATAACCTGCTTCTTACAAAAACTTAGAACATAAATAAAAAAACTTATCTGTTAATGCTTTAAAATAAAAAAAAATATGGCTGTCGATTAAGGCGGTCACGCCTTTCCCACTGACAGTGTTTGACTGTAAATGCAAAAGTTGTGGGCTCTACTATACGAAGCTCCACCACTCAACAAGAATTTTTATTTCGAATATTCGGAGGGAAGTGGGGGACTAAATGCCTTCTGCCAATACTGCTATGCAGGAAAAAACGTGAAGCTGCTTTGTAAAATTTAAAGATAGTTAGATATCTAAACGTGAGTTAAGGCCAGTCGTGGTACAGTGCTTGCCTCTGTAAACGTGACAGATTGTAGGTTCGATTCCCACTCTACCAAATGAAATATTTAATACGTTCATTTCCTCGCTCCGGACATGAAGCAAAGTGTATTTTAATAAAATAATAATGTAAATTAAATTATTTAAAATATTATTACTTTTAATTTATTTTGCTTGCTTTCGCTGATCCCAAGACTTATACAGCATGGTATATTGAATATTAACTTTTCCATTCCAGTAACTTAAGCCATGTCTACAGTGACCATGTTCTGAGCCCCCAATAGAAAGGACATAAATAAACCACAATGCATTCAGTCTGTCACATTAAGAGCATAATAAACGGAAAAATATCCCGACAGTGGCCGCCGACGCAAAACACCGACCGCGATATTTTGAAGACAAACGATTATACCCTACTCTGCTTATATAAATGATTTATTTTTAAGATAAGCAATGTCTGAAGAGATGGTGTGGATGTATGTGATGGTTGTAGGTTCTATTCTAACTTAGAAAAAGAGATTGTTAGATATAGAGCAACGCTTAGTTCCGCCTCCTATTGGAATAAGAATGAAATGGCATATACCATGGTCTTTTGACCTTAATAAAGAAAAGGATAGTATAACGCTAAAAGAATAACGTAAGTAAACGCTGCGATACACTTTGATTTTATTTCAGTAACTCTATAATTTATTTAATCTACAAATTGATAACGGATAGGCTTTTTTAAGTAATTCTCCGCGAAATATTGGAATCAAAAAAAATATTTTATTACAACAAACATGGACAAACTGTTATTTCAAGTTTATTAGTAGATATATTAGATGAGTTCCATCGAAGGCATCAAATATTAAGCATACAAAGTCAGCTATGTGACTGCTTGAATCATATTCGACTTTTTGTTAAGACGCCAAACTTAGTTATTCCTTTTGCCAAAATGTCTACAGAGTACAGAAAAATTTAGATGAAGGCTTCTCACTTAGAAAAGTATTTATGTTTTTTTTTTGTAAATCATGTTTTACCCGTAAAAAATAAATTTTATTACAAAATCTTTTTTTAGCATCTCGCTGTATCCATCAAATAGCAGAATAAGCAAGACATTTCGTAAACAGTGGCACATCGTCTGACTTTAATCGTCTACTGTAAACGCGATAGTTGTAAGTTCGATTCTCACTCAGAGGAACTCGAGACATTGTGTATTCACATAAAACTCTACGCTGCGCTTTATCTTGTGACCAGAGCGAGAATATGTTAATATCTTTCCCCAAGTAAGAATCGAACCCAGAATTGCGTTTACAGTCAAATGCTTTAACTTACTAACTAAATCTTAAAAAATATTCTCTTTACATTAACCTAACTGAAAGTTTCATCTAAGTTTTCGAGCTAATCTATAAAAGCATCCGACTGCATTTCATAGTTATCATCATATAAGTTTTTCGAGGGTACACGGCCGCAGGCGCCGGACGCCACGGACGGCGTCTCTAATATCAAATTGATAACTCGCTTTTTGTGTCATACACCAAACACATAAACATGTCATTATTGACACTGATCAATTAATGGGGGGTTGGAGCTTTTTGCGAGATTTGCGTTTTCAATTCAATTCAATTTTGATTTTCTTTGGCTTGAAGCTCCAGTTGTGGCGAGGGGTCAGGGGTACAAGCCTGCGAGCGTAAGCGCTGACAGGTGGTAGATTCGATTCCAACTCGAGGAAATGAAATATTTAATATTTTCATTTCTCGTTCTGGTAACGGCGTGGAGCTCCGCCATTCAACACATACACATAGTGCCTCTAGAATTCGGTGGTAAGTGGGAAACGAAAATATATTAATGGAAACGGAGTGTCTTAACACTAGTTTCCTACTACATTGCTATGTGCTGGATACAGCGTGAAGCTTTCATAAAAAATATTTTTCAGGAATTATCGATCCGTCTCGATCAAATTAAAATTATATACTTCTTTTCCCCCTTTTTAAATTTAATTTTTAAACAATAACTATCATAAAACTTAATATCTATATATATGTGCAATGATTTAAACTGTGCGATAATACATTTTATTTAAAATTATATGAAATAGATGCGATAATACAATCACATCTATTTCATATAATTTTAAATAAAATTAATTTTTATTTTGTTACAGGTAAGCAACAGGAAAATATGAAGAAATTTTTGAAAGTTTCAACCTAAAAACAAAGTAAGACTTATTTATATATGAGAATCACTAATATTTTACACTTAGTGGCACATTTGAAAGATTTTATATATTTTTTTACATCTTCATCACATATAAATAAAAAATTATCTTTTCACGGTTTCCAAGAGGACTCGCTCGAGTTCCGATACAATATTTATAAATTTTACGTTTCTAAATTTTAGATAAGTTATTATTTGTTAAAATTGAATATTGTGCCATGATAGCTTAACCTAGCTACTAAATAAACAATAGTATTAATAAACAATTCTATCAATAGAAGATATACCATTTTTGGTTTTTCAATTATAAAATCCCACCGCAGTTTTTGAGAAACCGCCTATCACTTACGGTATATTATCACAGATAGACATCTTCCTTAATAGCCATAAGCCAAACAGTTAATTTGTAACGTCCAAAGTGCATAATTCATTTAGAAGGCGTTATTTTTCGACCTTATCGCCTTATCTCAGGGTTTAACAAGAGTGATTAATACGACGCGCCCGAGGAGGACCTCTTTACTGCATAACAGTGCCGAAATGCGTGTAACTATTTCTTATGTTTCATTGGATTTTAATGTTAGTAAATTTTTATTTATTAATATTTTTTGGCTTCACCTGTATCCTGCATATAAGCAGGAAAGGCATAGGGAATATAATGTTAGGACACTCTCCACTTTCCGGAAAATTTTCGGGACATTGCGTGTTCCGTTGTGGAACTCAAGTGACGTTCTCTTGATTTATCTTGAAAATTCATTCCCCAGGTGACTTGGCGGCTTTAATTATTGTTAATAATCATATATAATAATCATAACAAAAACGTTATTTTCTCATATTATTGTGTTTTCAAGTTATTACCTACATAAAGCCGTCGCGTGGCTTGTTGCGGATAAATGCCGCGATTTTCTTAACACTTTATTTTTTTCTTTTTGTAAAACTACAATTACGTCACTGTTGCACTAAATGAGCAATATAATTATGCATATTAACAAAATATTTCAATACCATAATGAATGAAATAAAAACGATCAATCGCAGCGTTGAGTTCCGCCGCACAACACGTGGGAAAGTGTTGTATGTTATCTATTATGCAAAAGACCGTGCAAAGTGAAGTAGGTTGAGTAGGAAGGCAGACCCTGGCAATAGCTGGCATTAATGCCAGGAGGAGGAGGAGGTATGTATGTATGTTACCTAAAGTTCTAAACAAATATAATAATTGTTTTATTCATTAATTCTTAAACATTTTCACAATATCGTTCCTATTGACTGAAAGACAAACCAAAAATTTAAATGAAACAACTTCCGCCACAAGTGAGTTACGAAGTATTAACGTCAGCCATAATTAAGCTGACAACTCGAGCATAATAGATTAAGCTACCCGCAATCATTTTCAATCGGTAAATCGATCACCGGGCTTTGCGAGCGCCCCTGTCAGTAGCTTGCACCTTCATTATACAGGAGATACGAACAAATCAAGATGACAGACAGACAGACAGAGGACCATTGGATACAATAAAATATTTACAATAAGTATGAGAAGGCCACGTACTCGTATAGGCATTGTCATGTAGATGTACTCGTAGTCTTTCGCAGTGCGTACCCAATAGCAATTGTAAGTTTTTTTTTGTCAAATAACAAGTTGTTAGTTCTGTTAGTTTCTTGTTTACGATTTATTTATGTTTCCATTAAAAGGATTAATTGGTTAGGACTTCCTTACACAATGGTTGTTAGTTATAATAATAAAGAAATGTTTGTTTTTTAAATGGTTTTATCAATCTTTTTTATGACCTAGTTGGACTAGGTGTGGTGTTGAGTTTCGCCGCCTGTCATGTGTTATCTTTGTTATTGAACAAAGGACATTGCGAAATTTTGTAATTATCGCATTATACATGAGTATACACAAAATATCTAAAAATTTTAATTGTTTTTATTACGCTACTAAAAGAGTAAGAATTAATTGCGCTAAGAAGTATCATTTATATACTAATAATTTTAACAAATAAATAGAGGTGGTTGAAAAATAACTATATGACTAAATCATTTTTGTTAGCAAAAATAGAACACTTACCTCTAAAATGTACATAATATACTGTATGACGAATTCAGTTGCAAGTAGGAGTTCGTTTGATATACATAAATTTGAACGCCAGCGAAGGATAATCTTCTAGGCTGAACACACATTTACTAACATACAAAAACATAACAAAAAAATGACCCAAACCATTTGTAAAATGACCAGTGACACTTGGCTTAATGCCGTAGATTCATTTATCGATGTGACACCAGCAATCAAAGCGATCGTGACGTACCATCACGCCTGACAGCCCCGCCGCCTGGACCCACTCCCGCCATCCTATCGCGAACATTACCACTCATTATATTCAATTCATCTGACCTACCCACGACTCTGATTCCTTAATTTTTTTTTCAAAGTCACGACACCTCACCTATCTTAATGATGCTCTATTTTGAACAAAATCGTGTCCCGGTGCCGTATGGAATTCGTCGCGTGGCGGCCTTCTGTCTTCTCTTAATCATTTGGGTTGAAAATGTCCGATTCCGTCTCTCGATCAGGCGATTTTGGATCGATTGGTTTTGTCACTTTCAATTCAATATCCGGTGAACGAAAAAATGATAACTATGCAGCCTTAGCCGTTTACATTCGAAACGTCTTTACCATCGAATGTTTATTTCGACAGGGTTGAAAATGCAGAGGTAGCACTTACGTCACTCTGGCACTGTCGTGATTTAATAAATGTAGATTCGAGGCGGTGATCCGCGAGGTGCAGTCTCCATGTACGGCAGTCGCGCGTCGAACGCGTGGCAACGTCTGCGAGGCATTACAAAAGGTTAATTACACACGAAAAACTTATTGAGCCACTGCAAGAATCCCGCCCTGTTCGGCCACCGCTTAAGATTTCTGGTTACGCATGAATATGGATGTGAGCCAAAATCGTTTAGATTCCTACTTTTTAACGATATGGGGCTGTGGGTGTTCGAACATTCTGGAAACAGTGATGTTAATTAGGTGGGAATATTTAAAGTATCAAAGGATCTGATAGAGATGTCTCGTGCTGACGAAATAGGCTGCCGCTGCGACCACGTTTATACGCCACGCTTTGTTGATGTTCACTCTTAATGGGTTTGCTTAGGTGCCGACGCGACGGCGCGTCTCTCAAAACAGCAGCTGGACACAAAGCGTTTATCTATATGGAAATTTTGAATATACATTGGTATTTACTCAGTTTAATTATGCAATGTATTGTTTATTTTAGGTTTTTTATATATTACTACCCGACTACGGTGAAGCCCAAAAAGAGGGTTATGTTATTAGCGCATATGTACGAGTATGTCCGTTCCTTTATCGTAACTGTTAAGCCAGTGAACCGATTTTGATAAATCACACGTCTTTGGATTTGCCTTGATGCCGTCAAGTTTTGTAATTTATTTATGATAAGAATTGACTGTTACTAAATATTTTTATTTTGCTCATGCAAGTATTTAAATAAATTTGTAAGTTCGAAAATTGTAAGTTCGAAATAATATATTTTATTATATCAAAATAATAATTTTTAATCTATTTTATATTCTGATACTATCGTTTCTAAAATGGTACCAATATTACAGAACTTAAGGCTATTAAAATAGACCTTCTAACCACCTTTGTTCATCATTCACTTGTCCTAAAATAAATTCTTTAAAGGATGTAACATAATAAATAGTTAACTTTTTCCATAGACACGGCAGGGAGCTACCAAGGCTGTATGTAATTGATTAATTGAATTGTAAATGTAATACTATGCGTGTTTGTTTGTATGTTGAATAAAAACTCTTCACATTTTACATCGAAAAAGGGCAACATGGACCTTCGTCTTTATTACGCTGTCTATGGTATACTATTTACTTTAGAGTATACTGTAAACTTGGTTTTTTTATTGTATAGCTTTTTTTCAATCTGGGTTGTTTTTGTATTTATATATTTGTAGAGAAGAAACTTTTTGAAGAAACAGTACCATAATTTTTGTTGCCACGCACTTGGCTATTATAGAAAAAAACAGAACTGTATTTGAATATAAAACTATTTTACTTACTTACAGGGACAACAACTGCACAATGATACACTTTTAAGGGTTCCATACCCAAAGGCTAAAACGGGACCATATTACTAAGAGACCACCGTCTCTGGTTTCGTCTGTCTGTCGGTCTGTCATCAGGCTGTATCTGATGAACCATGACAGATAGTTAACTTAGCGTTTTAGTTTGGCATAACGATAAATACTAAAAAAACAAAACAAAATAAATAGTTAAGGGCGTTGCCATACAACAAACTGTGTGATTTCTTGCCGTATTTATATATAATGGTACGGAACCCTTCGTGTGCATGTCCGACTCACGCTTAGCCGGTTCTTTTAAATTAAAATCTTAATATTTTTGATTTAATAAGGCACAACATTTGAAAACGAATAAAATATTATTTTAGTAATTTAAAAAAGGTATAGAGTACCTATATAAATAAAAATTACCCACTAAAAATAGCATAATCATAATATAATAAATAAATAACCAAAACTTGAGTTCAAAACTACTTTTAAAATACTCAGCGAATTATTCCAGCCATGTCTTGAACAATTTGTCAGATTTTTTACTTTGAATTTAAAATCGATTTTCCGAATCGATGCTATCGAGCGTAATCGTTCGCTTATTGTAGAAATTCGATAATTGCTGCGTAGTAATACTGTGTTGGTTAATAAACCCGAATTTTGTATATTTTATCTAAATGCACGATAGGTTAGGGAGCAGAAGGAACCTAACCCGTCAAATCCTGCCGTTCTCCACTTTTGACTCAATTTTCGAGATATTGCGTGTTTAGTGGCGGAAATGATTTTCACCAAGGTGAGGCAGAAAAATATTTCGTTTCTCACCATCCAGTAAGAATGGAACCCCTAACTATAACTATCACGATCTTTATTAGGGCTTAATTAACTAAGTCACTTATGTAAGTATTTTACTTTTTATTAAAACCATAAAATATAAAAATATATATAACTTACCATCTCTCTATACAATCATCTTTAAAAAAATCAAATACATCATTAGTAAAAATTTTATACGCATTTCCATATAAAAAATAAACAATCAATTATAATGATAATTATAAATTTATCATTAAAAAAAGCACGCAGAGATTTTAAAACGCAGTCACGCAAGTAAAAGCCACGCCACTATGAGATGCCTTCAATACGACGTATTCAAGCGTACGCGAAACGTAACTTTTTGTTTGGTACGCTTACTGGTTTTAAAGAAAATTTACAATTATAACTTTATGTCGGACTACCCACCCTAACGCGGCTTCGCCCGCTGAATCTTGTTATTGTATAGCCAAATTATGCAAAACCTTGTGGCCAGTCGTGGCGTAGGGGCACAAACGTGTGACCATGAACGCAAAGGTTGTGAGTTCGATTCCTGCTCGAGAGCTATCTTAATGCAAACGGAGTGTATTAACACTAAGTTCCCAGGTTAAGCTGGAAACTAAAAAATAATAAAACCTCTACATAAATTTGTAGTCTATATTATACCTGTTATTCGGTTTTATAAGCTGTATTGGATACTTCGATCAACTATACACTGAAAAGTTGCTCTGAAAGACTGTCTTTTGGGAGTCAGATTTGCATTGCAAAGGGAACCTGGAAACCTAGTGCTAAGATTTCCATTAAGAAACTTCTGTTCCCCACTTTCCATCGAATTCTGAAGGCAATGCGTGTTGAGTGGCGCTCTTCAACGCCGCACGTTGCCTCGTTACCAGCGCAGAGAAAATATTAAATATTTCATTTCCTCACGTGGGAATCAAACCCACAATCTGCCCACAGGGATAAAGTGTGATGCTAAAAAAAATACCCTTCTAATACGTTTCAACCTACAGTTATCATTTAATGTCAGACACATCCCAACGGTGCCATTTTATCGCATTTCTTTATTTCACTGACATTTCTTAATCGATAAGAATTACAAATTAAGCTTTAATATTTATCTTGATAGATTGGAAAATAAAGAGACCACCAGCTAGCTCTGCACTTTGTGCTATAAAACATAATTCATAGACTTTCAATACTATTATATACTCTTAGTATCCAAGTAGGAATGTGTCTATTAAACTGACCGTGGGTTCAAATATTCTTAATAAGTGCTCAAAATAATACCATTTTATAGCTTCACGGCGTATTCCACGTGTAGCAAGGTAAGCAGAGGGAGCGTAGTGGTAAGACACTCCTTTCTCCACTTTTCACTTCAAAATATTTCATTCCCTCGATTGGTATTCGAACTCACAATTGTCGCATTTACAGTCACACCGCTTTTCCATGACCTCAAATTTAAAATTAAGAAAAGGATATTGGGTGAAGAGTAATTAGAAAATGTGGTGTAGGCAACATATAAATATTGATAATATCGGAACAAACAAGTTAGAAATTCTCAGTTCCTTCCCAGATCATTATTTATAGTACAGTGTAGTATAGGACAAATTACCAGGTACTCCAACATTAATTGCATTTTTTTCTCCACGGTGTTAGCTCTCACAATGTTATCATTATATGATAACGCAGAGCATTTTCCAGATACCAACAGGTCAACCCTGGAAACGATCTCTGTCTTACGCTACGTACGCGGATCGTAATTTTTTGTTCGACGACAAGCAGCGAATATAAAATGCGCTCGCGCTTCCTTCTCCATATAAGGTGACGCCCTTAGGCGGGATTCCGTCGAGGAACGTGTCCGTACAATAAAACGATTATTTATTTATCGGTTAAATGAAAGGCGATCGACCGGTGCGTGCCGATGCGGACCGGTTGACGAATTTTAACGTCTATCTCCGATTTGCCATACGATTTGTCTTTTGAGGGTTGGATCGGATTTGAACCTTGGACTATGTTGAAACATTACTTAGAGCTTAGTTAGTTGCCACTGTACATATACGTAATATCTATTTTGTATAGCTCTTATTATAAAATTTCAAAAACGTTACTTTATCTTTATATTTGGAGGTCATTTAGAGGACCAAAGCACACAGCTTCCAGCTTCAGCTTTGGTACCATATTTGAGATAATCCATGCACAGTTCAAATAACTTTGTCACCCTAACAACAACTAACATTACTAACCAGACAAGCTGCCACCAGATCGTCCATAACAAAATCGATAAATCAAAACATTCAAAAGAAAAATCTATGCTCCCATATATGGTCATAGCGAGGCACGAGTAAAGTCGCGTGCTATATTCAGCTATATTTATTATCCTGACCAATTATAGCTTGTCGAAGAACCAGACGTTCCGATGTCCGTTCCCAGGCTGGTTCCGGGTTCGATTCCCGGTAGCACGTGGGAATCTCGTGTGCCATATAGCAGTTTTTGTCGTTCCCTTAGTTATTGGTTTTTCTTCTGTACTATCCAAGATTACCGGTACGCGTAGTGTAGTGTATTAATTAAAATGGTTGCCTTGCAGTTCTGATTGCGTTTAATGTTCTACAAATGTTTTAGATAAGTGAGAAATTGTTCTTTATGATTTTACTCTAAGTAAATCTTGTATGTAATTGTATTAAATGTCTTGTAATTTTTTGTTTTTGTAAAGTCCTTATTAGCTTTCTAATATTGTTTGCATTTTTTTATATAAATGATTAGGTATTAATTTCAATTTTTTGCTAATCTATATATATAAAATCGAAAGGTCACTCACTCATCACGAAATCTCAGAAACTACATGCGCTAGGAATCTCAAATTTTACGTAGGAGTTACTTATAGGACGTAGTGCTCGGACGACGTGCTCGCTAAGACAGGAATTCGCAATATTCGACTTTTAAGGGGTTGTTTTTGGGGATGAAAGTTTGTATGAAACTTCGTTACTACAAATGATAACAGTCTCAAATTTTGCACGGACGTCACTTATAGGACGTAGGTACTCATCGCTAGGTAGGTACTCGTAGGTTCACACAGGTACTCGTAGGTTCACGCAGGTGAAGCCGCGGGCGGGCCACTAGTAATTATATATAATTCTTTTTAAAAGTCACATTTAAAGATTATTTACATTAAGGCGTTATAATACCTACACACTTCACTTCTCTGTCCTTTCAAAAACAGCCAGATATGTAGTGAAATCTAATGCTATAATATAATCAGTCCGACGTAATGATTTTTTTAAATACATATAAAATATAGTAATATATTGTCACTACCATCAATAGGAATCGAACCTACAACCAACACACACAGACGCTATCTGTCCCTTTACGCCAAGATGGTCTTTGAAGAGACTTTACATATAAAAAGCCATTTACAGTTACAAAATCGAACCTGTGAACTCCTTAACCGTTTATTATCCTATCATATCCTCCGTTCCCCGTTCACGTACCGCCCCCAATTCTACCTCTAGTATCGAACGTGACGGCGAATCGATAGAAGCGCAAACATCGGTCTACAAAAATGACAGGATCGGTCGATCGCGTCGTGCGCCCCTCCGGCCTAGCTTGTATCGTATACATTGGTCTTAACTGACTGTGGAGAGAATGATTATGTATTTTATGTATGTATGCGTAGGCCGTTGTGGACCAGTGGATTAGTATCTGGATGTAATCCCAATGGTTGTGGGCTCGATCCACTAACGGGTTATGTAAATTAATTTAATTTCCCCTGTAAGGGGCAGCGTTGAGTCCCACCATATTACATGCAATTTCCTGAATACGAACGGAAAGAGCCTATGCACTATGCAAGTCTATACTTGGCTATGGCTTGGCTTGGCATGGCTTGGCGATGGACCGAATGGTCTACTAATCTAATAACACTATCAAATAATATTAGTACTAGTAAATAGATACATTTAAATTTCATGACCCTAATAATTATGAATAATTTCATCATTAGCATGTTTATGATAATTTAATGTATGAAAATTAGTTCAATTAGTTCCGGAATTTATAATTTATATCTAAATTGCGTTATAGTATCCTCGTATATTATAATGTTTTAGGTGATAAATATGTATCTACATTTGACTAGTTTCATATATATTTTTACAGTTTCACAATCTTATTCCGTACATATAGCAAGATGGAAAACAAGTGTCAAGACACTTCGTTTTCCACTCTCAACCCGAATTGGAATGGCAGAATTCAACCCTGCATTTTGTCTTATGGGGGCGGGGAGTTGACAATATTTCATTTCCTGAGCGGGCTTCCAACCAATAACCAATTGTGTTAACACTATCCTGCACATAGCAGGGTATGCATAGGGAACCTAGAAACCTAGTATTAAGACACTCTGTTCCCTTTATAACACTTCCGTCCCCCACATTCAGCCCCTGTGGTTGCGTTGAGGATTATAAGAAAAGGATATAAATAAACAATTCTCAGCAATGGATACTGAATAGAAGATAGTACTTACGAAAACGCCAGGTTATAGTGAATCATGATTGCAACTAGAAACAGTTCACACTTTGGCGGCTGTGAGGTATGTAATGGACAGGTTTTATATATCAAATTAGGCACATAATATTTATATAATTATATTTAAATATTTTTATAGTCATGTAACATAAGCATAAATTATATAACTAAAACTTCTTAGTGTCTTTTTAGCACGTACTGATTAATGATTTTGCGAGGTAGATACTAAGTGATCAGTCACTTTGTTCTCACGTATCAATCTCCGGTTTTTACTATTATCGAAAAATCCGTGTTAAGTGGAGGAATTCAATATTGTCCTGTACTTAGAACATTTACCTACTTTAAAGATTGTTCCCACAAATGCAATTATCATTTTAAATAAAATATTATTTATTTATTAGAATCTGCCACTTACCATAGGCCGCCATAATCAAATCTTGATATTCGCTAACGGGTGTACTCTATCCTCTTACATTTGTTCTCACGTTCACGTTAGAACAGAACTTACTGTGCAACTCATTCTAGTACAGACACTCAAAAATGTTAATTATAGTTTAATTCATTTTAATTATCACTTAAATGTCATTACATTAAAAATGAATAGATGCATCTAGGCTAACATTTAAATCAACTTTGAAAGAATATTGTTGAATTTTCAATATTCATATATACTTAATAAGAAATAAAACATTTTAAAATAAATTTATAGTAAAATATTTAAAAATCATCCCTGATACACCTACAACGGGAAATGAACCCTTAACAATCGACAGTATTTCAACTGCACCAGAATAGCATCTAATTTATTGTACGATATCACACAATGACAAATGGTGAGTATTTTGTATACCCCGTCAGTTAGATAGGGAACCTCGTGATAGAACAAAAGCCTGCGGCGATCGACATCATTTTACAATGTATATCTTTTCGTGTTTTTATGTACTGTATCTAAAACGGAAAATATTATTTGGTAGTGTATGCTGCGGTTTTATTTTATTTATTTATTTTAACTTCACGCTGTATCCCGCACATAACAGAGTAAACAGAGAATATCTAGTGTTAAGACACTCTGTTTTATTGTATTATCTGCCCCATTATCTGCCGAATTCTGGAGGCTCTGAGTGTTGAGTGGCGGAACTCAAAGCCACGCTTTGCCCCGACACCAGAGCGAAGAAATTTTAAAAGAAATTTAATTAAATATTTCACTTTCTCCAATGGGAATCGAACCAACGACAAGTGGATTTTACAGTCACATAGTAGTAGGGCCTACCACGACTGGCCTCAAACTTGCTGGAGTGCTGGGACGGCGTTTTGTCTTGTTGCCTGAGCGAAGAAATGAAAATAACTCATTGCCCCTAAGTTAGAATCGCGAACAGTCCGAGATACAATACACACGATATACAAGAAATATCCTGTGACTTTTGATAACGTTGACTGCTTATTACGCTTATTTACTTATTCACTATTCGAATGTAGAGTTCACGCGATGTTGAGAAAATTTGTCCTGACAGAAAGACGACATACAGAGAGACTCAGAACATAAACCCTAAAAAGTAGATCTTAGTTTCAAATTGTCTTGAGAATGGACAGTCCAATAGTCTCTCTATGTTTAAATTAGAGTCATAAAGTAAATAGTATCGATCTCGGAGACCGGCCATACCGTGTTTATTTAATCGATCGTATTATCCGCTACATCGATCCCTCAGTAATGACTGCACGATATTTAATTTCTGTTGAGGCGTGCCCTATTTGAAACAATATTGATGATTGATATACTATACTTATAGTAGCTGTTACAAAGTATTTTAACGTTTATGGCCCACTGGTTGTAAGTTCTGGCTTCAAAGCAATGTTAGTACAAGTTAGATTCCCATTCGAGGGAATGAAATAATTTTAACAAAGCGCGGCTTTCCAGCCGTCGTGGCACAAGGGTGTGACTGTAACGCGACGGTCGTATGTTCGATCACTATTCGAAGAAGTGAAATATTTATTTACATTTATATTTTCATTTGTTCGCAACGGTGTCGAGGCAAAGAGCGGTGTTGAGTTCCGCTACTCAACACGCAATGCGTCCAGAATTCAATGGAAAGTGGGAAACGGAGTGTCTTCTTCTTAACACTAGGTTATGTATGCCAGTTTACCGTTTTTTTAACTTGTTACCAATTTACTGTTTATAGTTAGGCGCTTTTTCCTTTTAATCTTATTACTTTGTTTCTCTTTTAAAAATCTCTGTGAAAATACCAACATTTTCCATTTATACGGTACACAAAATACGCGCCGTCGCGTTTTGCTTAGGTTCATTGCCCCGTAAATATCGCCAGTGACTGTAGATAACGTTTTTGGCCAAACAAACTAAAATTTACTATTTTCTAAAAGCTTTTAAATTCTTCGATTTTTACTACAAAAAAAATCAAAATGCATTCGTTGAGGCCATCGTGACTATAAGCGCGATGGTTATGGGTGCGAATCCCGTTCGGGGTAATAAATTATTATCATTTTGTCGCTTTGGTGACAAGACAAGGCTTCGCCCCACGTCTCAGCATGCAATGTCTGGAATTCGTGCGGAAAATGGACAACGAAGTGTCTTTGTATCTAACACTAGGTTCCCCCAATCTACCCTGTTATACGGGAAAAAGAGTGAAACACTTACCATTAAAACTCATCTGCTAACTCAGCAAAAAAATATAACAGAGTTATCAGAGGAACCTAGGGCTAGGATACTCCGTTCCTCACTTCGGGCTAATAATTGAGACATGGAGTGGAGAAATAAACGCCACGCTTTTTCTTCCTATCAGAACGAAAAAACAAAAAAAACATTCACTCTCTCGAGTGGGAATCGAACCCATAATCATCGGCCTCAAATAAACAACCAATCATTAATACATATTATAGTGTTATAATACCTAATACGATATCTCTAGGGGTATTTCCAACAAATAAATCCCTTAACAATGCCCAGCCACTATTAGCGTTACCGTACGTTACGTCACGCATATAAATGAGACTTTCATCTCGCCGGCCATTGTGGACGCTTCCGTATGTCCGCGATAAGCGTGGTGTAAGAGAGACTTTCGAAAATTCTATTGTTTTCATCGAATTAATATTGTTATAATCATTTTAATTTTTTTCTTATGTTTAAATTTAGTTTCACGCTGTATCCCGCTTATAAGGGAGCAAAGGAGACCTAATGTTGAGACACTCCAAACTCATCCTCTAGCATCCACAAACTGATAGGATATTAAATGCGGCGTGGTGTTTTCTGCCGCTCAATAAATATTTTTAATCGTCTCTGCTTATCTTTTCTAACGATGACGGACAGGATGACGGATAAATCTTGTGAAAAGTATACATTTTTTACTTCTCACTGCGTCTGACATATGAGACACTCTATTCTCCACTCTCCATCCAATGTTTCCTCTGAACGGGAATCCGGAACTCACAATTGCTATGTCACTGCACCATGACGTCATGAATAATTACAAAATTTAAATAAAGTGACTTACCACTATTTCCCTCCCACCGTTTATATTGCTCTCATTTCCAAAACCAAACGAGGATAAGTTGTTCCAATATTAATAACATTAGAATTACCACACTTTATTGTCCTCTAATCGGTAAGATATCTGTTGGGTACTGGATTATTTGGAAAGCACCAATCAATTTAACTAACAAAGGCTCGATAACTAATTGTGATAGAAATCACAATTGGAAGTGGAACTAGCGATAGCAATTGTTTGTATTAGCTATATTGATAGTGAAATATATAGTTTCGTGGAATTATAATTGTGTCATAGTTTAGTCAATTCAAAGTTGGTTAAGGGTAAATAATAATTGGGCGAAAACTATAGAATTATAGCTTAAATTCAAATTCAAAATATTCTTTATTAGATTTTCCCTGTGGCTTCGCTCCTGTGGTCATATGAAAATAATTGGGAGTTGTGTGTGATGCATGACACTTTATAAGTGCCCCAAGTAACTGTAATCGCAGGTACAAAGGGTTATAAAGAAACGATAAACGTGATGATTATCTTCCTCTTTAAATTAATTATACTATTCAAAAACATTTATTTTCAGTTTGAAGTAGCAGTTTCTGGGATTGGTGCGTTTAACTCAACAAATTATTAAGCTTTATAATATTCGTATAAATATTATATAGAAATATACCCAAAATCAATGATTTATTGATTAGTTTTACTAGCATTGGTTAGTATTTGCATATTTAAATAAGCTAGCCCATAGATTTCTTTTAAAATAAAACATTTAATGTACGTGTTGATAGATTCCCGTCAAGATTTCGCGAAGAAAGCTGCCGCCTGCTAGACGTACAGGATGATTAAAAAAGTATATTTAATTTGTATATCTTATGTATCGTGGACCCTCCATTGTGGGTACGTTGGGCAAGCTCACAACCCTGTGATGATGTCCCACTTTTTGGTCTGCATATAACTCCATGGCTTATAATGGTTCGTAGGTTGGTAATATAACATAGGTTAGTGAGTGATATAGCAACTGTGGAATTTAGGAGAAACCATTTATACCAGAAATAACTGATCATTAGTGACTTAAATTCGTTTCGCACTTTGCCAATTTGAAGTAGCTTTTCAACCGTCCTTTTTTGACTGGATCCACTCATGTATTAGTAGGTGATATGATGTGAACTTTATGTTACTTCTATGCTATTTTTTTTAATCCATAATAATGCCAGTCTGTAAAAAATTCTATAAATAGTTTCGTATTCTCCTCCTTCACTAAACTCTAATAGTAATTTACTTACAAATTTTCAGTTTTTTGCTACAAGTACCTAGCCCAACACACTGTATAACCTAAAAAGTCACATGTCACGAGTAATTGGCACCTCCACCACTTACGTAAAGATTCAACTGTCATGTTGCTCCTACCGGGAATCAAACTGCGACTCACAATGGACGTGCGTCAATTCGTCAAGATCAACCCTGTTGAGTGATAGGTTCTAGACCTTTACAAATGGTACAAAAATATTGAAATGATTTATGTAAATAATGTTTTGTATAAAAGGCATGATTTGGCGATTGAGACAATTTGATGTGTATGATGTTTTTAAATAAGTATACGTACTTATATACAAGATTGATATTAATTACCATAGCAATTAAGACATTTCCCCATTCTAATGAAATAAAGCTCAAAATGTCTAGAATTCGGGTAAAAAAATAGAAGAGAAACAAAAAATATTTTTTATCTTCACACTTCATTCCATTAGAGAATCTTTTATAGGCACGATTACAAAGATGTTTGTAAATTTGTAACAACCGATTACAAACTTCGACGTAACTTCTATATACATATATCTATCAGGTATATTCTAATAAAAAATTACACTAAGGCACGGGAAATATTTAGAGTTGTATGAAAATTTTACATAGCTGTATTTGAACCCGTTCCTATTGTTCAAGCGAAGACAAATTAAGATTATTCCTAAACATTCAGCCCTAAAGTATAGGGTAAAAGGAAGATCTAATTCCCGTCGCCCACGCGCGTGTTAACGGGAATTAGCCATTATATACTACATGCGCGATTGTACGACGTACAGGTAACATTGCATCGGCCGGATTGACAGGAACACGCTGCGCTTGTTACCGCGGTCGCGATGCGTATCCGGCTACTGTATCTCTTTCATTAGATGCTTATGCTCTAAATACATATTAAATACTAGCGACACGCTCGCGGCTTCGCACTCTTGAATTGCACAAAAAAAAGTTTTCCTTACTTTTTGGTGGTATCATAATAAATATTTAAATTGCAAGCACACATAGTGTGGTGAGACGTACAGAACATTAGAAAGAGTGACAGGAACAAGGCCCTTGTTACCGATACAAGATGCGTATCGTATCTTTGGGCTACTGTTTACCTTTCTTTGGTAACAGATATAGATAACCTAGAAGTGAAATTAATTATTATTCCTTTACTCGTTTGTCTATTACTGCTTGACTACTATACTAATATGCTTCACTAGCCCAGTAACCTGCGCCCATGTGGTTGGCCTAAATAGTAATTAATAAAAAATATCGAAATTTTATTATTTTTGTGATGTAATATAACTAATAGCCTTCCTTTATAAATAGACTATATTATACAACATCAAATTAATTATTTCATTAGAACTAAAAGTACTTCCTGAGATAAGTGCTTTTTATGAAATGATCGGCCATATTATACATATTAAAATATTTTTATTAAAGTGTTGATCATACACTATAGACGAATTTTAAGAGGTACAGGTCCAAGTCCTGCTACGTTAAAATTTTAACACATTTAAATGTGTTTATATTTTCATTGCACTTGTATTTATTTGCACGTCTTCTTAATTGGCTTAACATTAATTAACATTATGAATGGTCCTCACGCGGTATCCTGCATTATTGGTAGGTAGAGAGAGGCTTTCGTACCATTTCCATAAAATTGGCGGCAACATAAGTACATCATCTGTGAAAATTTCCCAGCTGATATATTATAATCGCACTGATGAGATGAGAAATACAGCCTGGTGACAGACGGACGATCAGAAAAGCCCTAGTAATAGAGTCCTTTTTTACCCCTTAGGTATGGAATCATGAAAAACAAAATAAGATATCTCAATACTAGGCTTAGTCTATCTAATCATAGGATATACGTGAAAATAAACAAAATTAAATATACTTTCTGTAGATGCTTCTTCCAGTATCCGGATACATCGACGTGGTCAAGCTTCGGGTGTAAATGGGTGCATAATAAGCAGCCATTCAAAATCAAGCGTTCACATTCCCCAGTATAATACCTATTCAGCAACACATGTTTGCCCGCGGGACATTTGTATGGATCGAATAATGATTTACAATCGGCAAATATACATAGTTTTAAGTATTCGAATCTTTTTCCGAAAAAAAATTCCGTGAAATTTATTTTTGGTTGGATTTTTTTTTATTTTTATTATTTTGTATTTTTTTTACTTGAATCGGGTAGTGTGTTTTTTTTATTGAAGGTGTACGTTTGAAAGAAAATTGAGCGGTGCTTGGGAAACGGAGTGTCTTCTCTAGTTTCTTCAGTTCATGAGATAAAGAAGCTAAAAAATAAACAATTTATTCTCAAAATAAAACTTATTATACAATTAGCATTAATAGAAATCCCTTAACAACAACTAACCCTTGAATAAGATCTATACAAAACTCGATCTATTCACGTATCGTCGCTACCCACAAAACCATTGAAAGTGCAATTACATACCCTTGTAGACACCACACCATTCGCTTTGGGTTAGAAGATATTGCCGGCTGTAACTTTAAAACACAATATGGTAAGCCGATTTCGAGCAAAATGGTGCATGAGTCCAGCGAGTTAGCTAAATGGATTTTAACAAGAATCCACATAATAAAACTGTGTAGAACTTTTGCTATAGTAGAGGCCAGTCGTGGCACACGTGACTGGCCAACTCGATGAAGCATTTAATATTTTCATTTCCTCCGCCTCACGCAACACCCAATGCCTCTAGAATTCGGCAAAAAAATGGAGAACGGAGTGTATGTACTATGAGTGTATATACGATTTTTCCTCAAGCCCTGGCCTGGCTGTAAAGCCAGCTGGATGAAATTAAGTGTAAAACAATAGTTTTATAGTTACTTCTATATCTGTATGCACAAACATATTATATACACACACACGGCCATTATACGAACAAATTCGGTCTCATTATCGATGCGATATCGTAACGCGTGTCCCCAGTATCCGACACAATCTGCTGATGCTATCACACGATTGTGTTGACTGGAATGTTTCTGCTTCGTGCCTTTTTGTTTTTGCTTGTTTTTTTATTCGTTTATGAAAATAAATAGAAATGAAATGAGATAAGAAAGAAATAAAGATGATATGTGGAATTATTAATATAAAAGATATAGAAATAGATTTATTTTTATTAGCGTCACGCTGTTTTCCGCATAGCGCAGAATAGGCAGAGGACACCTAGTGTTAAACCACTCCATCATGCACCACCTAATTTTCGAGACGTCGCGGGTTGAGTAGCAGAGCTCAACTACGCGCTTTGTCATTTTATGGTAGCGAATAATAAAACATTGTATATACATTCTAATTAAAAAAGGACAGTGGTCTCCACCGGTTTTGGATATATAATATTAATGAGCTACGAGCGTCGTTTTGTGCGTAGCGTCAATTATAATTGGGTATTAACATTTTATTAATATTTCAGATGCCTTCGTGGCACTATAAGATAACGTCAGACTGTAAGTGCGATGGTTGAGGGTTGGATCCCCTCTCGGGGGATTATATTTAAATTATTTTAATTTTCTTAATTTGGTAAACATTTCGTGGCGTTGAGTTTCACCATTCAACACATTGTGTAACTTAAAAACAGGGCGAAAAACTGTCAACTGTTTGTGATTTACACAATTTTCTTTCTGCCTATAGATATGCGGTGTTAAACTATTTTATTTTATAAATATTATTGTTAGTTACTATTTTACTTCATTTATCATTTGTAATACATGACATCTAAATTTCTCTAGTTTTACGGTGTATACCGGACTTATTCTGTCATGTGAATGTTTGTTTGTCCCCAAAACAAAAAACAACGATTTACCAATTATTTCAGTACAAATAAAAAAAACTTTAAAGTGTTTTAAGTAAAAACACTGTTTAAATATAACGAAGCCACCACGATATTGTGTCTGTATCGATGCGCCCGCGCAGCACATTGAATTTCGCGGTAATGACGATACTTTCGATCTACGCCGCCTTGTCTTGTAGTGATTTATCACTTATTTTGTGCCGCAATGAGTTCACTGTTTACGGTACTTTAGGTTTAAATCACATGTTAAGAGGTTTCCTTCGATTTTAAGAAATCAAAGATTACACGATTATTATAAGGTTCTTTTTATGTTTATTATTATAATCATAGCAAGCCAGAGGCCATTGTGGCGTGTTAGCACAGAGAGTGGACGTTGTCCGTGTTGTTGTAAACTTGACGGTGGTGGTTTTGATTCTCGAGGGAATGATTTTGTTCGAAATTTTCCTTAGTCTGGTAGACAAAGACAAAGCGCAGCGTTGGGCTTAGCCAAATACGCAAATTAGACAGAATGTATTGAAAGCAATGTCATATCATTAGGTCACCCCTACGTGAGAAGAAGTGTAAACCGTGAAGCTGTAAGCTTAGACGCCGGAGACTATCGTGGCAACAGTGGAACAGTGTCTGATATTGGGCGGTGAGTTGGGAACGGAATATCTTAACACCAGACTCCCTTTTCCTACTCAGCTATATTTAGTATATAGCGTGTTGTTGTATGCAATAAATAAATTCGAAATCGAATGAACAATTATTTCTGACAAACTAACAATATTGACACTTAGATATACTCGTATTTATCTATAAATATTTACAATTTTAAACAATAGAGGTATCTTAAAGGATAATGAGCCGGTGATTGTGACGTCAGCGCTGGAAAGCGAATAAAACAACTGTTAGACGCCAAAAATGGTTCTGTTTTGTGATTATACTCATTGTGTACTGTTGACAAACAAAATTGTGCTTCTCATTTTATTGAGATTTTATTTTATTCTATTTTTATTAAAATATTGAGGCGACGGTTTTTGGTTTGATTTGCATCCTGGGGAATAACTATGTTAAAATTTATTGGTACTGAGTACCGCTGTTCAACTTGCAATATTTCTAAAATTAGGCAGAAAATGAGGTAGAGGACACCAGAACGCACTAAAGAAGGGAATATAAGAGCATTTTCTTAAAAACGAAACCCGTCGTCTTCTTACAAAATAAATTCTTTTCTCCGAGGGGAAATCGAACCCACAGCCGTATAGTTGCGTTTACAGTCAAATGTAATATTTGCTTCACGATTGCCTCCAATAAAAAAATAAATGAATAAACAAATGTGAATCGCCCACATTGTTTCACAATCAGTACGCTGCTATCAGATGGACGGACCGCCGAATGCGTTAAGCGGTAGTTAGTTAGCCGCAATTATTATTATTTAGTGCGCCGGCGCACAAAGCCTGCGCCTACGCAACTCAAATGTATCGTTCTTGTTTTATAGATGTGGTTTTAATTTATTTATACGAAAAATATTAATATTAATTAATCATTTACATCAATATAAATTTGATGATAGTACAGAACGGAAGTCTGAAAGGGGAAGGTCTTAATACAAGGTTCCCAGGTTCCCTCTGCCTACAAAGCTATGTGCGGGACTAATTGTATAAATATAAAGTTAACATCGTGTTTAATTAGTAAAGAGGACAATTTTCTCTTTCTTTTGATATTAAATAAGTTCAATTTATAGCGTGAAGTTAAAGTAATGATAAGGGCTAGTTAATTAACAAATATTGGAATATAGTCATATCCTCTATATTCTTTGGGTAAATCTCGTGATCACATCTGTGCATGCAGCCTCGTGTACGTTGAAAATCATCTTAGTAGCTATTTATTATTCATATAGAGTATTTTTATTATCTAATTTTATTAAGTAAGGACTAAAACAAAATATGTAGTATGCTTAATAAAAGTCTCATCGTTTCATTGTAATATATTATTTTCATTTCCCTGCTCTAGCTCCTGTGAGCTTTGCTCTCAAAGCGTGAGGTTAAGTTACGCCACTCAACACACAAATTTAGATGGAAAGTGGAGAACGGAGTGTCTCAACACTGGGTTCTCTTTGTTTACTTTTTTATTAACATTATTACCTTCTGTAAGAAAAGGACTCGACTCGAATTCGACTGTATTTTTTTTTATTTTTTTATGTTTGTTACCTCATAACTTTTGACTGGGTGAACCGATTTTAATAAATATTTTTTTATTAGAAAGGTGAAGCTTCCCGATTGCTCCCATTTTTTTTTAGTCCATGTCTGACAATGATATCTATGAGAAAATCACATAAGTCTTAAATTTGTATAAGGTATGTGCGCAACAAATAGACGAATAGCTCAATGCCGCGCCAACCGATTTTGATGATTCTTTTTTTATTTGAAAGGATACACTTCAAGGATAATTTAGTGAAAGTGAAAAGACTTCAAAATTATAAAATCTTTGCCAAATTATTTTTCACTTTTTAGCTCGTTTTTAGAAGTCGGTTTTTCTTTTTGTTAAAAAATAATTTATGTAGAATTAAACGTGAAACCGAAAACAAAAATTTAGAATATTCTCCCCATAATTCTATCTATTACTCTAGTTAAGCTTTAGAACAAAGATTTAAAAAAATACTGCCTTATCTACTTCATTTTTATGTATGCTTATCAAGCTGTAAATTACCCCTTTTCTGTGACGCTCTTCCCTTTTAACTTCCGTGACCTCAAAACGCGGTAGAAGCGCAGGTGTAAATAGAATATGTAGTAGTACCGCCTTACCTTTATGAAACCATTTTTAATTGGTAAAAAATATTTAAAATTATAAATTGTACTATGAAAATTTGCGTAGACATATAATATAATAACATAACGTTGTAAATCATTTTAGCGTCAATGTGTTGCGGTGAGACAGCTGAATGTAAACGCGACGGTTTTGGTTTCAATATCCTTTCAGAGAAATTAATTATTTTCATTTCTCCGCTCTGACAGACATATCGAATTTAGACCGAATGCGAAAAATAGAGTGTCTTTACACTAAGTTGTCTTTGTCTTTTTTATTACAGTTTTAAATCAGTTTTTTTCTTTGTCTTTTTTACAGTTTTAAATCAATCCATTTTGCGCCCAATTTTTTAGAGCTTTGCGTGTGAAGTGGCAAAACTGAGTTCAAGGCTGTACTGAATCAACTGATAGTCATATAGACTATTTTTTAAAGGCGTTATTAAAATATTTGATAAATTTAATTATTGTATTTTATTAACAGGAAGAACCGGCCACTTCTGGTGACAGTGGAGATGAGAGTGGCAGTGAACCAGAGTCGCCCAATGACAAAATCATACAGAATCATAAACAAGAATGGATGTGCAATGACGATCGGGATGTTAAAAGGTTAGTTGTATTGTATATAAGCTTATTTTTATTTAAAAAAATAAATCAGTTGCACGTTTTTCCCGGCAGCATTGCAGGGTAGGTGAAGGGAACAAATAAAATAGAGAAAAATCGTTTTAGTATAAAATAGTTTTTTTATGCATTGTGTTTATAAAAGGAATATAATATTGTTCACATTTATAACGCAACATGAAGATTTGCGTCAGTTATAATCAGTTTAATAATATTACTGTAGAATGTATAGTTTAAACATTTATAAGCGTAAGCAATACACTACGTAAAGAAAAATATTCTCCTTTTCTTAGTGTATACACTTTAAAAAATGTCAAAATGCATTTTTTTACAGAGACCTTGGTGCTAACGATAATCTCCCATCCACGTCTACGAATCAAGAACCGGAAAGCAGCAAGTCAAGTCAACCATCCCTACCCAAGATTTTGCCAAAAATCGATCTCCCAGGCGGCGCTATGTTGTACCACTCCAGTGTTCTTACTGGGTTGGATGGACTTGGCAGTAATTTGGGCTTGGGCAACTTAGCAATGGGCTATCCTCATAGCTTTATATTAGGATTGGCCAACCAAGGTCAAGAAGGAGGTATTTTTATTATTTAGAAATATAAAAACCTAGAAATTACTTTACAAATATAAGCAATCTTATTTTTCATTTCAACAAATTTTACATTGTTTTCTGTATTTAACTACTGTATTGGAAATTGTTGAATTGATTATGTAAGTTAAACAAGTAGAATTAGTTTGCTAAGTACATTTTATAAATATTGTTAAAATTTAGTATAGGCAGAACTTAATACTTTTTAATAATTAACGGAGACTACTCTCAACCTTACTTTCAAGATATTGCTTGTTGAGTGGCGGAACTGAACGCTTGTACAGAAATTAGGGGACTCAGTAATTTATTACTTGTTTCTCTACTAAAGATGAAGAAGATATGTGAGGAGAAAATCAATAAAATCAAATAATAAATCAATCACTCTGTATTTTGTCTTGGAGACCTGTATCACATTGATATGATATATAGACCACATTGTGTGAAGACAAACGATGTCTCTGCGTTAGTTATTATCATATTCATCGTACCTGTACAGTATAAACAGATTTAGAATTATTGGTCCACTACAGATTTGTGGGGTACCTAAGAATTTATTGAGGTACCATTTGTAACGTGCATTGCATAGCTTTGATATTGGCGACCGCAATCGATATATTTTAGATTTAGCTTCATACCAATTTTGGTGGGAAACTTAAGTTCTATAATATGGAATTTTGTGGACGCAGAAGAACAAGCGTGTCATTGTGAACGTGGTTGTAGGTTTGAATCCCATGAAAGAAATATTTTATTGTGTTTATTTAGAGGCAGGGCGCGGCGTTGAATTCTGCCCAAAGTGGGGAACGGAAATGACTTAACGAGAACGATGTGTCTTAACACTAGGTTCCAAGGTTCCCTCTGCCTTCTCTACTGTGTGCGGTATCTAGATGGTTTCCAAGAGGTGCAGGTTCAACTCCCGCTACATTCATATTTTATATGTTTTCTATAAAAGTATATACTTGTCCTTAAAAATCAAAGATATACAAACATGTTCTCTTTCAGCGTCATCATCATCAACCCAGCCGCAGTTCATAACAATACCTCTGTCAATGGCGATGGCGGCGGCGGGGACACAGAACGGATGCAGTGCCTCCAGCGATGATAGTAGCGAGTTACAAGATTTGAGCACTGGTGGAAGAAAGTGATGTTTAGTACGTACATATTTAATGTTGATACTTAGTTAGGTATTCTGTATTAATATTCAGCACGAGGTCATTGTGGCACAGCGGCACACTTTGTGACTATAAACACGACGATTGTGGGTTCGATTCCCACTCAGTCAAATGAATTATTTAGTATTTATATTTTCTCGTTTTGGTAATAAAGCAATGTACGGCATTGAGTTCCGCCAGTAAACACGTAATGTCTTGAAATATTCAGGGGAGGGGAAGTGGGGAACGGAGTTTCTTAACATTTCCTCTGCCTGCCACAACACAGTGCATAATCTTGTTACTAAATAGACGAAATAAAAGTAACTTATTCCCCCGAGTGGGAGTCGAACCTACATCCGTCCTATAGTCAAACGCTGTGCGACAACGGTTGAAAATAATAATTAATTTTTCTTACAGAAAACATCGAAATCTGGAGAGTTTCAACACTATGTAACATCATTATCACTATACTCTTTACTTATTAGTTATTACTACTTATTTACCAAAGCTATTGGTTGATATCTAAGTTCAATTTTAACTTAAGTCGTACTTTGTCTTGTATCCTTTATTCCTTTTTAAACTATTTTATTAAGAGACCGGATTTTTACTTAAGTTTTATTAATAATAAAAAAGATAATTCGCAAGAATAAAAGTATTTTTTACTTTAAACTTAAAGCAATATTAGAATTTATAATCACTTGTTATTCGCCTTCATTTTTTAGGTACAGTATTATTAATAGTGGAAAGAGGGAAATCATTTAAGAAATGTAAATTTTAATTGTTAAGTTACCAATTTTACTCACAGCTAGCTCAAACGCTAAATAAATAGCAGGAAAGCAAGACACTCTATTCTCTTACGAAATTTTTCATATATAAAAATATTATGCTACTAAAATTATAAACATTATTAATAAGGCCGTCATTACGCGGCAACATAGCATGTAACTTTAAAAGCGACGTGGGTTCAATTTCAACTAAGTGGAATAAATGATTTTCTTTTCTTCGCTCTGATAAGAAGACAAAAAAGTCAAATTCCGCCATCCCAACATGTAATGTCTCGATAATAGGGCCGAAATTGCAGAGTACAGTGTCATAACACTACGTCCCCTCTGCCCAACTCTCCCAACCCTCTCTCAACTTACATACGGGAAATACAATATTTAGAAATCAAATTTTCATTTCAATATAAATATATGGTCCGGTCTCTTATAAAACATATTGTAATTTAATTTAATATAATTTATGAACAATAACTAAGGACAGTGTTATAATACGGGCTTAGATTATGTATTTCATGAAGATGAAGAAATTTATTTAATTTTCAACATTGTAAACAAATGTGTTATTCGATGTAATATATATATTTATTCTTTTACACTTTGAGCAAAGAGAACATAGTGTTAAGTCACTTTGTCTTTCTTACGCCTATTTGTATAATCTCAATGCACTTTCCAAAACCGAATAAGAAAATACATATCTGTGTATATATAAAACTCTCTTCCTTTGCTTTTATCCTATATTTGTATTAACAAAAATAAGTATAAACCTATAAATACAAATTATTTTCTATTTGAAATACATATTCTATGACAGTATTAGCGTTTTAGCGTAAGGTGAATGAGGCGAGTGTTCACATTTTTAGGTCAATCAATTGCATAGTATTTTAGCCTTGCCAAGTTGCCACTCGTCGATTGTAACATTGTATAATATATTAACTTAAATTGCTAAGCTAGTTAAGAATGTTTGCATCTAAAATTAGTATTTTTGTACCAAAACTATGTTTTTAAAGTAAATTGTTAATATGGAAATGTGCTAATAATATTTTTATAGCCTTTCGTTTGAAGTTTGCAAGAATTTTTAATTTCAAAATTCTAATTACCGACTGAGTTGAGTTGAAAACAACCAATGTGTACTGAAATATAAAACTTAAGTTTAATATCAAATATATATTTGAATTAGAGCGTATGATAAAATACTAATTACAATATAAAAACCTTATATTCTATATAATTGACAGCTCGTTTGTCTTAATTATTTTTGTATGAAACACAAATTTGTAGACCATTGTTAAGATGTATATACCATACTTTTTAGTTCACTGCTATGCTCAAGGACGAACTGCTGTAGAAAATAGAATAAACTGTAATAATAATATGTTTTTATTAATTTGAAAATTCATTTTTTTTATTATTAAGCATTTATTATTTTGATTTTGCAAGCGGCTATATATTTTAAAAAACTTAGCACCGCCGCCGTGTGCCTATTTGTAAAACGAACGTTTAGAAAATTTTTTGAAAATTGTATTTTCAAGTAAGGTCATTCTTCGTAGATCCGATATAACGTATTAAAAATTCGCTGTTTAAATTAATTAATGCTAAGTATCTAAAATATTTTAATAAATTTTTTTTTCGTTTCATCTTCAAAAATAAATGGTTACATAAATTTATATTTATGCTGGTAATAATATCATTTTGAAAGCGTAGATTATTTTCATAATTGGGACATTTTGACTTTTCTCCACGTTCGTTGACATAAAACGACTGACGGTACTCAGTTTGATGTTTGATTTTAAGTAATTTAATACATGTTCCTTTTTGTTTCCTACTGATTAATAAAACATTATAAATTATGTGTTATTTCATTGAAATTGCATTCAGTATCACCAAAGTCCTAAATCCTTCCCCTTACCAAGAAGATCCTTTTCAGCTTTTTAGTCAAAAACAGCATAGTGCTGAGACACTGTTCTTTTTTTTAAACGGTTTTATTTTTTCGTCCGAATTCGAAGCATTGCTTGTCGATTGGCGGCACTTTACTACAAAATGCAGGGAACTGAACTCAGTCAGGAAAATAATAAATTTTACCAATATTAAGACGCTGTACTACTGTGCCTTTAATTTCAATTAATATACAAAAAAATCTAAAAGCAAATTAAATAGTAACTTGCTTATAACTTGAGAAAAACAAAACACAATTAAAGACGTTTTTAACTTTCACGGTTGTTCTTGGTATGTATAAACTAGTCATGTCGAGCTTCGAAAATCAATTTTGACGTATGCTCTGGCAAGATGAAAGTGCAAATGGATTAATTAAATTAACCACTGAATATGCCATATCCTGAATTTGGGCGGAGAACGGAGAATGGAATGTTTCGATACAAAGTCTTCACTGCTTACCGTGATATATGCAATATAAAGCGTGAGAGATGCGTGAGGCTTAGCTTTTGTCTCTCTTTGCCTACCTATCCTCCATAATTGAGAATCGACGACCATCACAAATACAAGCCAAACCAATTGAAAACAAAACAACATTTCAATGAATTCAATGCTAAAAATAAATATACAACAACGAGACGCCATAACTATTCAATTCTAGAAAAAAAGAACCTGTCCTCATAAAAAACTCACAATCGATACCGATTCGAGGGAAAACGACAAAAACCATTGAGTTGTAATCAACCAGTGTAAAGATATCGCCGAATTATTTTAAAATACAATAGGTACAGTAATATTCTTTTTAGTTTTAGTTTAGTTAGTTTAGTTTAGTTTCACGCTGTATCCCGCGTATAGCAGGGTAGGCAGATAGAGCCTAGTGTTAAGACACTCCGTCTCCAAATTTATATCAAATTTTTGAGACATTGCGTTTTGAGTAGTGGAACTCAATACCGCGATTTAGTGCACGAATTAATAAATAATTTATTTGAAGTAATTTTTGAACACTTCAAATCATTGATGAATCTTGAATAAAGAAAGATAGCTTAAAGGCATATAAGTCTATTCTATTACTTGATGTCCATATAAAACTTAGCGTGTTAATTGGCGTAACCCTACGCAGCAAGCCCTATCATAAGCGGGAAACCATGCAGAGGGAACCTAATGCTTATACACTTACCGCCTGAATTTAGGGGCATTCTGTGTTGAATGGCGGAACCTAACGCCACACTTTGTCTTCTTACCAGAGCGAGAAAATAAGTTGTTCCTACAACTGGGGCACGTTATTTTTAAATTATCAATTGAATTACTATCTTTTTCTTGGGTTGTTTTCACTAGATATAAAGCCTTGCAGAATAATTTTTAATATGAAAATTACCTCAAACGGGAAGGGATCTCACATCCACTTCATCCACAGTCAGTATTACTATTGATCCCAATGACATTTGCCCTGGCTAACATTAATTAAAACCATACAAAATACAGGTTAGACGCCTATAGCCTTGTCGTACAAGTAATTTCTTTGAATGTTATTGCATTTATTATAGATATTTGGCGTACATTTTATATATTAAGTGCTGCCATTGGCTGTCTCTTGACCAATCGGTAAACATTGATTGACAGGCTATAACTAGACGTAGACAAGCATGGAGTCGAACGTTACGAATAAATTACATTATTTTAATTTAATATTTTTTATACGACATTAATGAAAATGAAATACGAAGTAATTATTCAGTTTTTATTGCTGGTTGAGTTCATATAAAATTTTATATGCTCGTATTGTTTCTATATAAATATTTTAATATTTTTTTTTTCATCGGTCTCATCATAGGGACAGTGACTGGCTATATAGATGAGGGTCTTAGTTCGATTTCCACTAGATTAAAATAAATAAAAATTATATTTAAAAGAGGAAGAAAACAAAAGTTAAATTTTCTATTTTTGGCTAGTTTAGTTGCGGCGTTATGTTCCATAATATCATACAAAAAACTTTAGATCTGATTGTATTTTTAAAATAATTAGAATTTTTTATTGAAATGAATTAAAAACATTTAAACGTTAAATTAAGTAAGCTACAACTTAACAAAGTGATGCTTAGACGTTCCGGTTCCCATATTACGTCCGACTTTTGACCTATCACATGTTGGAACTAAACGCCGCGCTTGATCTACCAGAGCGAGGAAATGAAAATAATTTGAATATAATATATTTCCCCCGAGTGAGACTGGAACCCACAATGATCGCGTCTAAAGACAGACGTTGCCCTAACTGCACCGCGACGGCCGCGTTTTATACATAAGCAAAGCTAAATTATACCTGCGGCCCTCGCGTCGCGTTCGATTTACGATCCAGGCTGTGGTCGAAACAAAGCGCGGCGTTGAATTCCGCCACTCAACAAGTAATGTCAAAAATTTAGAGATGCGTAATCAATGGAGTGTCTTAACAATAAATTCCTTCTACTTATCCTGTTACCTTCGGGTACAGCCTAAAACTAGCTAGCTTGAATAAAAAATATACCTACCTCTAACTAATACTAATCTTTGTTTAAACTGATATATATATAGGTATGTACTTTCAAATTCATTTATTCATTATACATTAATTTTTAATTAATAATTAATTCATTAATAAATTATAATTAGTTCTTAGTATTCTTAAAATAAAAAATGTGAATATTCCAATTCATAATAGTAACAGACGTACGAAGGAAAAGCGCAGTACAAATGAAAAACAGCTTACGATGTTATTTAATTTTGTTTTTAGCTTCGCGCTGTATCCCGCATTTAGCCGGTTAGATAGAGGGAAACTGGGAACCTAGTGTTAATTTCCTCATTAAGACATTTCTGTTCTCCACTTTCCGCCAATTTTTGGGGAATGCCCCAAACGACGCAATGGCATTTACAGAATTCAACGCCGCTCTTCGTCTCGTTAGCAGACCGAGGAAGGAAAAGTAACTAAAAAAAAGTTATTTAATCAGGGTTTATTATTGCTTTAAATAGATATGTATAACTTAAATGTTATTTTATCAAATCCATCTTATAATAAAATAATATACTATCTAAGCATTTTTCTGGGTCGATCCCTTTATGTGGAGCTATTAGTCGTTATCATTTCTCTGCCACTCAACACTCTCATGTCTAAAATTCGGACGGAAAGAATATATTTGAAAATATATATATATAATTATATAATTTTAAATAATATATATAATTTTCATCGGCCCTGACTTTGACGAACCCTGAGCATATTTACGTGCTGTTATTAAGCAAGGCAATGCCACTACAAGATAATTAATTTTAATTATAATTATGGGAAAATATTTTTCTAAATATATCCACGTTTCTTAATTGATACATTTGTAGCATCCTTTTCCATATCGCCGAAAACAAAAAAGTTCAAAGTCAAAACACTTATTATTAAAATAGACTTTTACAAGCATATTAGAACCTACGAATGAATATAAAGCAGTAGCTTAATATTTTGTAATTAGTCAGTAGTAATACAGTCAGAAGGCAGTTTTCCTCCTCCTCCTTTTTCCTTATATGTACAGGATACAGTGGGAATTTAAATAATCAATATTTAATATCCGCCCTAATAATAAAATCTTCTCAGCTTACAACACATTTACTGTAATAAAGAAGAAGAATGTTAAACAAATGATAGTAATTTGTAACCGAACGTAACGTAAAACGTAAATAATAGGGAATCGACGTGACGGTGGGTGGAGTGATGGCGGCGTCCTATTTGAATAACAAATATTGCCAGTTAGTTTATTGCTAAGGAAAATTGAGTATTTCAGTGGACTTACTAAATAAGAATTAGAAACGTGAAAATTATGAAAATTACTTTTTGGTATTAAAGTAGTAGAAATAATTTGAAAAATTGTCTGGTTTACTACAATGTATAATAGATTTTAATTACGTTATGCAATCAGAATCATTGGGAAAAAATAAATGAAATAAAATATTTTTAATTTATATTACATAATTATATTTTTAAACTATTTCTTTTATCATTAGCCACGCTGTATCCTGCATACCTGTAGCAAGGTAGAGTGGCGAAATTCAACACCGCGTTTTGTCTTGCGTTAGGAAATAAAAACGTTAATTTAAAACTTAAGTTTTTGTTAGAATAATTTAATCAAATGACTCAAAGGGTAGATAAAATTTACACATACATATTTCTCTAACATTTTCATATGCCATACACAGCAAGTTCAAAAATTAAAATTTAATGAACAATATTCAAAACAGAGTGCATATTATCTTCCTTTTACGAAATAATGACGTACTTCTACTACTCATAATAAAATATTTTCCATAGTTCTGCATTAAAGCTAAAAACTACTGTATTTCAAATGTAAATTAATTATTATTCCCTAAGAAAGCAAAAATTTCGATTTAAATTTATTCATGAGATGTTTATTACTATAATATCTATATTGCGGAGATATACAAAATATTTCTTAAAAGTCAATATTATATTGGCTTACTCTCACTAGACATAATAAACTAGACATTGCGCGTTGAATTGGGGAATTTTCCGCTGCGCTTTGGCTTGTTATTAAGCCCAGTTTTAACCCCGGGCGGGGCAGGCCCGAATATTTGTATTTCCTCCATAAATAAAAATAGTCAGGCTAGAAAAGGTAGGCTATAAACTTTTTATTGGTGAAATTGTAAACCTTTTTTTCATATTGGAAACCAGGGTATATAGTGCAGAAATAAAGATAATCATATCATATGACTACCCTGTTTACCACCTGGGGTACAGCGTGAAGCACAAAGTTCAGAAAATACAAGTAAATTATTATATATATTTATAACTTAAACAAGTATTATATTATATGACAAAGTACTAAGTATGATTTTATATTCTAAGGCCATTTCACAATTACTGAATATTTTTATGTTACTTTGAGTCATTTACCTAGGCATGCCTATAGGAATGTTAGCAGGCATGCCTTAATGGCTTAGATGCCTGTAAAGAAGACGTCCTTGCCGTGCCTTAGGCCAGCTAGATTTTAGTTTGATGACACAAGTGTTTCACCCAGATCTGTTCTCTTATATTTTGTTAGAGAAAAAGGATAGATTTTCGTCTTGAAAAGTTATGACTTTTTAGAATTAATTATTATTTATAATTCATTATTTCATTGCCTCGAGTGGGAATCGAACCTACAACCAGTCGCGTTTACAGTGACACATTTGCGCCGCTGCGCCAAAACTGCCCTCAAAACAACCAAACGCAAAAATATACATATGCTTATCACTTTCCATAATGAATGAATGAAGATTGAGGACGATGAGAAAATTACTGACATAACTGAATGTACTAAGGTTACTTAACTTACATAAACAGCATTGCACGTAGACATTTAAATCAAACGATTTTATTATGTTTCTTGGCTTGTTATACTGGAATTTATTTATTTCCTTAATAAGAGAAACTAATTAAGTTTGTTACAGCAATTTTATTATACAATTCTTATAATGTATAAAACTATCAACTTTGTTGTGAATAAATAATTTATAATTTGCGGCCGTCGTGGCGCAGCGGTTGACAAGGTTGTCATTGTAACGCGACGGCGTCGATGCCCACTCGAGGAAGTGAAATATTCATTTATAAGGGAAATTAAAACGGGAACCTTATATTTAGTATGATATGTAGCACGCAAGCTTTAAATCCTTCTGTCAACCCATTTCATTTTCCCCTTTGTCTTTATCTGAATGACAACTTGAATACGTACATTGTATCTACATAGATATAGATATAATAATGATGTGAACCATATATATATAATATGTAATTTTTGTTGTTTATATATTTTTTTCTTTTGTCTATTTTCATCTCTTCTTGGGCAAAGATATCTAAAGTCAAGGCACTCTGTTCCCTATTTTCATGACATTGTGTGTTGAACTGCGAAACGGAACTTAACGACGCACTTTGTTAACCACGGTAATCTAACATTTTCTAGATAATATGTGTTGAGATACGGTACTCAACGCAGTGCTTTGTCTAGTTTCAATACTTTTAAGTCAAAGTTTTCCGTATGAAAAACAAAACAGGCATTATAAATTCAGTGTCGCTGTTACATGCGTGATTCGCAATTTTCTATAGAACATTATTTGAATAAAGCACCCCATAAAAGGTTTCAAACATCAAATTTTCGTATGGTAACCATGATATTTTGGAAAATTATTAATACGAACGAAATGTGTCTAATAAAATTTAAACCAGTCTTCTTCTTCTACGTATCAATGCTTGGAAAATTCAGATCATATTTTGCCAGTATTTAGCCACGTCGACTGCTGCCATGAATTGGAATGTTCAAAATGCCCTTTAATCCAGTTATAAACGAAGTATATTATAAATAACATTATTTTTTAATTATTTACAGAGTTTACAAAAAGGTTATTCCCCATGTACTGTCCAATTTTCGAATTATTGCATTTTCAGTGGTGGAACTCAACGCCGCGTTTTGATTTGTTACTCGCGAAGAAATAATAATTATTAATTCCTCTAGGAACCAAATACGCACCCTTGTGATTATAAAATACATAGGATTGCCTAGGTTAGTCAATACGTTTTATTAGTTTCTAAATTGTGACGACACAAAATTAATCTAAAACCTTGTTTAAATTCAAGTTTTAAAGTACAAATTAAAACCTATTTCTTTTTGTAAATATAAAGAACACTCACTGGTTTTTACTTACACACCTTTATTTTGTTATGATTATCCCAAAAAAAAGAAAATGTTTCGTGAAAATTAAATAAACATGTTTACCCTAATCTATTCGGTATGCCAGCGCACGCGCACCCCTAAAGCGGCGCGTCCGCTCTACGTATGGCAGTCATTGTCCGCCTGAAGGACGATTTTCATTAATAAACACTATTTCTATATTCATACGTCAATTGATTCTAATTACTTTATATATACATATGTACTAAAAATAATAATATGAACATATAAAAATTTGAACGTACAGTCGAAGGTGGAACTTGAATCTGTGCCTCTTGGCAACGGTAACGGTAGTAAACGGTAATTCATCCAGAATTCCATTGCAGTGTGCGGGATACAGCGTGAATCTGACTTAACTTTTAATTTTATCTCAAATACAATTTTCGATAGTATAGGTAGAATATACTTATTAAAAGCCAAGGCGAAGGCGAAAATCAATGCATTTCATGGCAATAGCGTGTGTCAATCAAGCGGGCTCTCCCGTAATCAGGCAGCGATCACAGCCTTAAAGGGGCGAGAGGAAAAAAGTTAAAATTATGAGATGGGCCGATCGTGTTACGCGCTAAAGCAAAAACTACACCGTACGGACAACGTACGCAGGGATCTGACCGTGGTTTATAAGGATGGACTGCGATATATAAATTGTATGGAAAATTTTATATTTTTTGAAAATATTAAAGATATTAATAAAAATATATTTTTATTTATAAATAGCTGTTTCTTTTTGTGACCAAAAATAAAATTAATTGTAACTTCTGACACTGCGAAATATTAGTATCATTTCCCACTGGTAGCTCCACGTAGATATATTTATAGAAAACATGGAATGTCCTTAAATTGGGAGGAAAATTGTGAGAAGTTGGCAGTGTTTTATCATTAGGTTCCCTCTGGCTACCCTGCTGCTCGATACATGAAGCTCAATCTGTGGTGGTATATTCTAAATCAAGAAGACAAATTCTTTTAATAAAAAAAAATGATTTAAAACAACAATATTTAATTGAACAAATGTCGTATAGCAATCGTATCGTATCGCTTACAATAAAGCACCTCGTCAGTTGTAAGATGGGTAACAGTCTCGAGTCGCAGCATACAGGGCGTAGCTCAGTCTCCCCCGATAAATAGTAATTTCACATTAGGTGATTTTGGAAATTATGTATTAAAATTGGTTATTTTGTAATTTTTTTAATAAATTTTCGTTATATCGCTATGTTACTAATGTTTTGTAAAGTCTATTCAAAATAATACGTTCTAAATTATGTTCTAATTATTAATATAAAAAAAATGAGTGCCTACTTGTACTCTAAAACAGTGTCTAAGTTAAGCATAATAGATAACATAATAGCTTGATTATAGATATAATTTGATTTGATCCCCACTCGGGGGAATCAATTTTTTTCATTTCTCAGCTGTGGTCAACAAAATACGGCGTTGAGTTCTGCCACTCATCACGCAATGTTTCAAAGGTTTCGACTGTAAGTGCATAAGTAGCACTTCTCTCGTCTTAGCACTGTTTCCTATGCTTATCATAAGCGGTATACAACGTGAAAAAAAAATCTTAAATCATTAAAAAAAAAAATCTAAATCATCTCTATAAAAATAATACAACCTTTTGTATACATTACAGTACATTATATCTTATAGAAGGTACAAGAACCTCTTCAGTGCCTAACATATCTTATCGCGAGCATGCTCAAGGGAATGTAAGGGTTAAAATGTTAAATATATGATAATTTCCTGTTTTTGTTAAAATTTATATCGAAAATGTTTACTAGTTAATCTCAAATTTAAATATAAATTACTAATTTGTTTTTAAAAATATAATGAAATTAAATTATAGGTAGTCTTGAAGAAACGTTTATAAAAACTTGTGCCATTTTTCGGCACTGCTGAAATTCTAATGACGTATCTTGTATGTCGATAGAATCTCTTTAGTTAGGCTGGGACTAGGTAACATATAATAAAATCTAAGAATCTGAATTACACGCAGTTCTAATTGTTGTATCTCATGTAGATCAGATTATAATACAATATTATGGTACAGTCGAGCTGGTCTGATGATGGAACTGGAAAAGATAGTTGAAGGAACTTTGGACTGCCTACTACTAGTAAACATATCGAGTTTATGCTCATTACATTCGTCTTATTAGTGTGCAAAAACATGTTTTTAGTTTTTTAAACTATTCATTTATTACTAGCAATCGTGACGATCTGCTATAATGAGAATATATTGTGGCCAAATGCAGTCAGTATATATAAAATTAATTAAAAGTAAAAATAATTAAGAAACAATAGCAAAATTATTGAAATTGCTTACCACTTATTTATTTAGAAAACGTATAAACATACTTGTATAGTAACACTTTAAAAATGTTAAAAATGCTTACTACTTATTTAATATTGAAAATACATCTATCTGTAGGTATTCGTAAATGTTATTTATGCTTTGGATGGCTCACTTTTGGAGACAGTAAAAAATTAACAAACTAGTGTAAAAACTAGGCTTTATATTGGTATTTTACTTTAACAAGATAAAAAAAAATACAAAATAAAAAAATATATAAATTAACATTCAAAGAAAAATGCTACAGTGTACCCAGCGCCACGCAGGTAGCTTATGATATTCAGAGTACGCATACACCACAAAAAGTGGCTTAACCATTTTAGTTGCGCGCGCGCACCGCCGTTATTACGAGAAGTCTTATGTTAATTACAATTATATATACGTGGACGTACAAAAACGAATATCCTATACAATTTTAATGCATTCGATGGTATTTACGGCAGATTCCTTTGGGGACAATTTGAAAAAAAAAATTACTATACAACATATGTTGATGCGTGTATCGAATTTTGATGTCTAGTTCGTTTGTTAAATGGGCGGAGTCTGTACACACCTCTCGAAGAAAACTAGTATAGTATATATAACTGTGTATGTATGTACGTTCGAGTGTAACTAGTAAATTGCATTTCAATTCCGATGTCACAATTTTTAAAAGAAGTCAATTATGATTAATCGAACGAACGTATTATAAAATTTATTAGGGTTTTTCTCATTTGTATCGTGAAATATAACAAAAAATATTTGATATGGATGCTTGTAAAGAATTTTGATATAAATTAGTAAAAATGTATAGAATTTCAATATTATATTTATGTTTAATTAACGTTGTAATATAAACAAAGGCATGTCTTCTGAGGGTTCCGTACCTCAAAAGGTAAAAACAACACCCCTACGATATCCCTTTGTTCATTGCGATCATCTATTGCTAATACTTGTATATATGTAGTAGCTTTTTTCTTCACGTTTTATCCCGCAAATAGCATGGTAGGCAGAAACAATCCATTGTATAGACATTCGACGGTTACAAACAATTGCAAAAAAATTGGAAGCAATATATTTTCAACTCCTAATTCAAAATCGAATATCGTCGATACAATTACCTGCAGTGGTTTTTTTAAAATTGAAATTTAAAAATTTCAAAAATTTGATCGTTCAGATAAACGGCATGGACGGGTATTCGAAGTGGATACCTTCACGACGCAGAAGGCCTCCCCTGGAAGGCCGTTACAAAAACTCGCCCTTCGCATGTATGCTGAATTTGACTGCTATTCAATAATTGCTGAGGCCACCACTACTGGAATATTTCTACGTTGGGGGCATGCTATTATAATTAGTTGTTAGTGAAAGATTAATTTTTAATGATATCACAGATAGTGATATAAAATTTCGTAAAAGTATTATAAGTGCTTGCTATATATTTACGTTTCGAATTAGTGATTATAATAGTAATCGAAATCATTGCCTATAAAGATTTTAATTATATTATAATAAATAAATAAAATATATGTAAAAATTATATAGTAGTGAAATTTTATCAGGAGTGGGAAGAACAGGATTTTACGTTATATTATCTTGCCTGCAGAATTCGGCAAAAAATGTATCGGAGTGTCTTAACAATAGGTTCCCTCTGCTTACCCTGCTGTGTGCGGGATACAGCGTGAAGCTGATTTTATTAATTTACGTTTCGTTATAAGGCTACAACAAGTATATGTGCCATTATAAATAAAAAAAATCCATGGGAATTTCCTTTACAACCCTGAGATTATTTCTTAGTGTCAGTGGGTAACTCGCGCACCCATCACATATACGGTGGGCATCGTCTTAGTTTACTTTTGCTTGCATCCGCCGCACGCCGGACATTTAGGCCTAACGGAAGGAACGGATAACGGAATATGATGCCGTATATGTAATGTTTAGATGTTGTTCATTTTAATGACTGTAGGTTGAGTTGAATGATTTAGTGTGTCAGGTCGTAGGTTCATTTCCAAGTATATAGTTTTTTTTTATGAAAAAGACAAGGCAAATGAACGTACCACCGAGGCGTCGCAGTGGCATGCGCGAGCGATCCTGCGGTGTCTCTATATTGGTGGAGCGGTTTCGCTGGGTTTTAGTGGGTAGTATCGGTCTTCTTTGCCATGAGTCCCACAGTACCATCCTTGTACGGATGGTCTGCGTAAAAGCATTTCCCAGCGTCAAAAAAAAAAAATGAACGTACGGGTCTAGTAGTCACCGCAGCACCAAAGTAGCTACATATTATGTAATACTCAGTGTTTGTTTTCCAATTATTTTTTTTCTTTGTTGATCCATAATTTTACTGTGTTGACAGAGATTTAAATGTTGAACTTAAAAATGTTAATGGAATTTATGTATTTATATTACATTAAATAAATGTATATAAAACTCAGTGAGTGACTGACTGACTGACAAAGGCACTGAATTTAGAAAGTCAAAGTTTTCTCAGAATATATGACTTTTTTAAAATAAATAAAAAATACTATGTTATGAAAGCATCCATTATAAAATAACATTTTATAACACCATATATCAATATCCTGAGTACATTTCAGACACTTTAAAGTAGCACCTTGTCAGAACGCACGTCTTCCCAGCGATGACGGTCGGTACGAAACAATTGCGATTAAGATATATATCTTACTATATATGGAAAATATAATTATACATCCATCATAGTGCAGTGGGAGCCGTAGAAGTCACCACCTGTCGCCGTTTCTTGCACAAACGCTATAGAAAATCATTGCAATTTGTTATATTAGAAGCGTGTCAATAAAAATCCTTAACCTTATGGCTTAGACGTGGGCTGAATTGTTAAGAAAAATAGATTCAATTCTTTGTGGGGTTGATTTAACACACACAAGCGAGTATATTTTTGTTTGTATTAAACAAATGTGACAGTGTTTTACTGTAAAAAGTTCGATTCCCGCTCGAGGTAGTCAATTTTTCATTTTCTCGCGTTTGTAGGTGTCAAATTCATATTGTCTTCGAAAACACAGTATCAAATATACTGGAGGAAGATCACGTAAAAAGCATGAGGATCCCCCAGAGGGCATGTATGAAGAGGTTGATGATAGTGGAAGCGAAAGAGACCTGAACCTTAAAGACCGTAGTATTTGGCACTTCGTTCTCCCTGACTACCCCGCTAGGGATAAAGCGTGAAGTTAAGTTATTGCATTTAATATGTATTATAATCATGCTATCGTTGTTCAGTTGGGATAGCCCTAAGTTAGCCATTTTTCAATATTCAGATACTACTCTTAAAAAATATATATATATCAATCAAACATTTTGTTGGCATCAAATTAGTTAGAGGACCTTAGCATTGATATCGCCATAGTATCGGTTGGTGGGAAGAAAGACACCTAAAATGCAAGAGATCAGTTCTTATAAGCACATACAATATATATATTTTATCGACGGTCGATGAATGTAATAAAATCTAAGAAACTGAATTTGAACTTCTCATAAAACTTGTATCATCATGAAACTCGGTACTTATACGTAGTTTATATAGAAAAAGATGGTATTATCCAGTTAGTCTAAAGATAGAGCCTGGATCTGAATAGTGCCACTCTTCAGAGGCTACTAGTAAACAACTCGAGGCTCTTATAATTTTTCCTCCAAGCACATTTCATTCTTACTCGTACTTATTGCACTTTATGATAATTAAAGTTTTTTTTTGTGGCGAAAAAATATTTTCTCACTAAGAAGAGTCACGTACAAGAGCAACTCTACTATACATATATATTGTATTAATAATTTCAATGTCAATCACACAACATATTCTGACCCCGTGTGTCGGTTACGTGGTCAGATTTAATTTCAAACATACTATTTGAACGCCATTTATTAATTTTCATTTCCGGCGTCGCTGGCACAGGAAGGACGTGCACAGTTACTTTCACGCCAATTGCATAACAAACGTCGTTTTGGCGGAAGTGCGAAACGTCAAAATTCATTTGACATTTGAAGCGCATCGCGACCTCGTTTGGTGTTGGAGAATCTATTATAATAACACTAGGTTTTACCTGTTGCTTCGTTTGGTTAAATGGATAGCTTTGATTAGTGGGTTATAAGCGTGTGACTGTAAACGCGACGGTTGTGAGTTCTATTCCCACTCGGAAGAATGAATTATTTTCTTTATCACAGTCTAGTAGCAAGGCGCAACATGCAATATCTCAAAAATTAGGCGGAAAATCTGGAACGCAGTGCACACTAATTTCCCTCTGCCTACCTATGCGGGATACAGCGAGAAGCTGCCTACCACACTTTATATCCCCACGCCACGATTGGCCGCAGTTCATCTATCCGTTCCATTCGGAATTCAGCGAAAATGGGGAACGGAGTATCTTAACTTTAGGTTTCCTCTGCCTACTCTGATGGGTGCGGGGTACAGCATGAAGCTGAAAAAAAAAGTAATAGCTATTGACAATGTCTGAATATTATATAATATAAGCACAATGTTTATAGGTTCGATCCCATTCCGGGGAAATGACTAAATTTTATGTATTTTGATTTTCCCGCTGTGGTTAAGAAAACGCTGACTTAATCCACTCAACAGATACATTTAAAAATAAAGAGTTCAAAGTAATATGGAAAATTAACAAGTGTAAGCAAGTGTAAGTGTATTAAGTACCTTACTCTCTTCTCGATAAAATATCAATATATTATTAATTAATAGTAAACATGCTGGCGGTGCATGCGAAATTGTATCGGCTTACAGAAACTTGTTAGAAATCATGTAACAAGAAAATTTCAATATAAAACTAATATTTCATTTCATGAGGCTTTCATGAGGATTTCATTTACCGCGGCGCAAAGACACGGCGGTGTTTAACACAGTGTTTGAGTCAAAAGGAATATTTTTGCTTAAACCATAAATATATATATATTTTTTATTTTTTGGTTCAAACTTACACATACTCCTACAAATACAATAAGCAAATAAACACAAACGTTTACCCTGCTCCAATAATCGAACCCACGACCCACTAAAACCCTCAACCACCTACTAGACCAACAAACCAAAGGACCAGTACTATTAACGTATAAACATTATAAACCCAACAAACATGGCACCCATCATTACCATATCGACGCTAAAAAAACTTGGATAAGAAACCTTGCCTTTTGCGAGCATTACGTAACGTAGCGGGACCGCCTTAAGAAGCTGCAACCAAAAAAGAATACATCAGGCCTTTTAAAAGTATCTTAACCATATTCTGGTTAAGGTTTACGTAGCGTAGGCTCTAAATATGTCATTGTAATTGTATGTATGGATAGCCTCCAAAATTATGGACCTATAGTGCCTGTAAGGAGATGCACGTGGTGTCTACCAGCGCGGGTTTCCTCTCGGTGAATGAAAGTGAGCTCAGATCTTTATATGTTGAGAATCTAGCTTGGGGACTGACTGACTGAGTGGTGGAATGGATGTGTTGTATGACTTATAATATATACTGGTCTTTTGTGAAATTAATGCTGTTTTCGAAGGTGAATATGATATTGAAGGTGAATAAGGATTCGATATTCGCTCGAGGAATTAATTATTCTTTGTTAATATTATCATACTGGCACCAAGGCAAAAGCCCGGCTTTGAATTCTGCCACTCAATGCCATATGCCTTAAAAATTCCGCGGGAAGTGGGGAACGGAATGTTCACTACATTCTCTTTGACTCTGCTATGTGCAGTAAACACTGTAAACCGTTCAGTGTTTTGTGATTTTATTGTGAGTATTTGTCAAGCAAATCCAAATGTTGACGAGCCTATAATAACCATGCCTATATACCAACTATACATTGACTATTACGGTGAAGCTTAAGGCAACACTGAAACGCGTGAAGCTAAAAATTACAGAAAACGGAATATCTTGACACTAAGTTATCCTCCACACTGCTCTATATGGAATAGAGCTGAAGCGAGAAGTCTATAACTATAGGTAGATATGTATTAAAGGTGTTAATTTGGCAAGTTTAAAGATAATTTTGTTTGTGCAAACAGTGATTTGTTGTTCTCGCAGCGACGTCTAAAGTTGCGCCCGCTGGTGCTACTTTATAAGATTGCTTTATCTTTTTAATTAGTTTGTATTACTTAGATGAGACTAATATATCATAACGAATTTCAAGATGATATTAATTGTTTTGTGTTATAAATTGTAAAAATCTGTTGTTTTTAATTGTATGTTTTTATAAATTAGGCTGGTGCACAACAATATCTGCTTGAACCATTTGCTAGCATACAACGTAGGGCTGCTCGAATCATTGGAGACCCAATAAACTGTGAAAGGCTTGACACTTGGGCTTTGCGTAGAGACGCCTCCTCGCTGTGCGTGTTCTACGGCGTATATTATGGGGAGTATCCTCACCACCTGCATACATGGCACTACCGTGCGGTTTTGTAAAAAGATCCTTCCACGTGCTACGCAACTGTAGAATGTCCTACCTGCGGCAGCGTTTCTGGGTCGATACGACATGAGTACCTTAAAAAGCGCATCTACCTCCACTTTAAAAGCCGGCCACGCACCTGTAGCTCCTCTGGTGGTACACGGTTTTGTAGGCGGCGGATATCACTAACAACCGTCCGTACGCTCGTTGGCCTTCCGTAAAAAAAACCAAAGTCGCAGGCGACAATTAGTGTTAAACGTTCGAGCTGTCCTTGTAAAAGTTAATACGAGTATATGTTTCCAGGCACATTTGTCTATCAATTCGCAATTCCATATAGGGAGGGTGTGTTTACTTTAAAACTTCGTGTAGGCACTCTGTATTTGGTGTACGCTTTTGGTGACACCGTTCTAATGGTGTTACGTTGGTTTCAAACTATTTCAATGACTTTTTTTTGTTTATATATAAAATTTTACGTTATTACATAAGAACGTAGTGGGTAATTGATTTACTATAATTGGTATGGTAAAACTACGCAGTTTTTATCTTAAGGCTTCCGTTTCATAGTAAATAAGTTATTTTGCTTTATGTAGTATCCCGGATATAGCAGTGTAGGCAGAGGGAACCTAGAGTTAGAGAAGAACCGTACATTGCGCAATGTCGTATTTTTTCTTACTACAAGAATGAAGAGATGAAAATAATTCATACCTCGAGTGGCAATCGAATCCACAAATATCTTTTTTGCCTCTTTGCTATGACAGCCCCAAAAAATATGTGTACATATATCTTAAGAAATAATAATATAGTTACTTAATACCAGGATGTAAAGCACTATACGAGCTCGAGTGGGGATCGAACTCGCAACTGTCGCGTTACACCCTTGTACCCCTGTGCCATGCCTCTAAAGGCCTGCTCGAGGCCTCTAAATAAAAATAAATAAGTAGAAATCACTTAAAAAATAATTTTACAAGTTAAATTAAATTACTTGTTTGCCAATCGTGGGGAACGCTATTATTACTATTGTTATATTGTTTATTGTATTGAGATACGTAAATCTATTCAATTATAATTTCTTTGTATATGAATTTTTATATAATATCACAAAAAATAAATAAAAATGTATTTATATGTATTTTTAAATAACAAATCAAAGAATAAAATGTTTGTGTAGGACGCAACCACGCTTTTCTTAAAAAGGCAAATTTTAGGGCGATCGGTTTGGAAACGCAAATAGTGGGTCGTCGACCGATTAACTGTTAAATATATGAAATATAAAACATATATTATGTAGGGTTACGTTGAAATAAAACACTGTATTTATTAGAAAATTAAAATAGATAAAATATATAACTAATACATAATTATATATTAAAATTTAGTAATGGAGCTATTCAAGAAAACAATTTGCCATTTTATATTGATAATAACTATAAGGGGCCAGTCGTGCAGGGGCACAAGGGGTGTCTGTAAACGCAACAGGTTGTGAGTTCGATACTCACTCGAGGAAATTACATATCGAAGTGATAAGTGCTCAACTGGCACGCTCCAAGCGCCATTAATAAAGAACCGAAATTACATATCTAATGTCAAGGCTAAGCGCGGCGCTGAGTTCCGCCACTCAACACGCACTGCCTCCAGTACTTGGCGGAAAATGGGCAACGGAGTGTCTTAATCTTTATCTCTTCGTGCTAGTAATTTAACAAAAATCGTAAATGTTACTTTAGATTAAGCCTAGTATGACCCTTCTTCATTCAACCACTACAAAAAATGACAAAAATATAGATAACTATTTTTTTTTCTTATTTAGTTCTAAAATAAAGAAGATATTTAAAGCTACCTAAAAAGTATTTTAGAATACGATAATAAGGTTATAAAATCAATTTTGGTGATGTCCATCTGATCATCCCTTATTTAGCTTTAGACAACTAGTTCGAAATAACGGTATCATATGAATGGTTCTTAACAGTGTTATTGACTTCTTCGAAAAAGGACTGACTGGGGGACAATGTCTTGTGAAGTTTATATGGTCAATTCGGAAATCAATAAAAAGAATGTGACGGTTTGTATTTATTTAAAAGCAAAAAATCTTTTTTTAGAAAAAGCTTTTATTTAAACGCTCTAAAAAGGAGAAAATAAAATTTGTCTTTTAAATTTTAACTATCAACTCATAACTTCATTGTACACAATTTATATGATCATAAAAGCTTGTCGCGCGATTTACTTGTGTAACTAAACTAGTACTAATTTAATTATGTATAATCTTTAAAGTTAAAATATAGTTGAAATTTTTAAAGTTTCAATTTATCTAAATATTGATTAACGCGACAAGCTCTTAACAAGCCCTTTCATTTGATTCCCAAATTAAAGAAGTATATTAAATATAACTATTCCGCCATCTTGGATGGTTCGCTATATTGGATTTAGAATGAAGTCACACACCTTATCGTGCATTATCATCCAGACCAAACGTATATACAAAATTTCAGCTCAATCGTACGAATGTACCTTTCATTATATGAAAGCACAAAAATCAAGTTTTTTGTGCTGTCATATATTGTTGAATTGAAATATGTTGGATTTCAAGTGATATCACATTATTTCTTAATTGTTCTCGGCAAGATCTTTCATTTGATACCCATATTTCAGAAGTGCATAAATAATAACTATTCCGCCATCTTAGATCTCCCGTCATATTGGATTTAGAATAACGTCACATTATTTTTTGAGTTACGGTCAACGATCCATTTTATTTAATATCTATATTGTAGAAGTAGACTAAATAGATACTCGCCTATCTTCGATATCCTCCTTATGGGATTTAGAATTACATCACATTATTTTTCGAGTTGCTCTCAACAAGCCCTTTCATTTGATACTCATATTGTAGGAGTACATTAAAAATAACTATTCCGCCGTCTTGTATGATCCGCCATATTAGATTTAGATTGACGTCACATATTTGGATTTCATGCATTGTCATCCAAATTAAACGTGTATACAAAATTTCAGCTCAATCGGTTGAAGATATCTTCTTCAAAAGCTCAAAGATTTCACCCAAATACATACATTGCAAGTTAAATAAAATCTTTTAATAAAGAAACTAATATGCATAGAAATGGAACAAAAATTAAAAAGTAGAAAACAATCTTTTAATTACTTCAAAGTAAAATAAAATTAGAAAAGAAATTACGAAATTACTGATCTTATATGGTGGGTATTAGTCTGGAGTCCCTGAGGTAACCGATAAGTTGCAAGAGCGTTTGATGGTTTTAATTGAAAAAAAAATACATGAAAGTTATTCTTAATTTTTTAATTAAATTATTAATTTCATTTAATTAACTTAATGTCAAAATAAACCATAGGAAGTATACAACATTCGAATTTCCATTTTTAACGTAACGCTATTGGCTCGTGTCTCATAATCGTCGATTCAAATATCATAATATTAATTATACATATACTATCGTAATTTAATAAAATAAAGCACTAAGTCCACAACCAAAATTTTTAGAATGTAGAGAATGGAGAGATAGAATGGACCATCGCCTCATTAGCCTCACGCTATAACCCACATAATATACCACGGAGGAATGACGGGAACCCGAAACACAACTTAAATGCACGAGTGCTGAAACTTTTCGTAACCCATTAAGACACTTCGGTTCCCCATTTCCTGCCGAATTCTTGAAGCATTGCGTGTGGAGGTGGGGTTGAACGAGGAAACGAATATATTAAATACATATTTAACACCGAGTGGGAGTCGAATCCATAATTGTTGCAATTACAGTCGCATACTTGTGCCCCTGCACTACGGCGAGCTCTATTTCGAAATTGAATTTAGCTTTTTTTAACTAGTAAAGACATCTATTGTTACATTTAGAAACATAACGAATCAGTCGATTTTAGGACGACATCTGTCGAGAAATTTAAACATCATTTTCATTAAAAGTACTAAATGTTATTCATAGACGGCGCTTGTGTTCTCTGTTTTCGCTATTTCTGAAGATTATTTAATTTTGTGTATACGAATTAAGTAATAATTTAATATAGAGGCAATCGTATCGCAGGGGCGCAAAGGTGTGACTGTAACGCGGTGGTTGGCTTCAAAAATTCAACTGAAATTCGAGATTGGAGTGTCTTAATAGTCTAAAGCTTAAAGCTGTAAAAACAAATTTACACACTAGCAAATGTAGTAAATTCAATATTGAGTTCCGCCACTCAAAGCACAGTATTTCGATTTTGGTTGGAATGTAGAGAACAAATCGAAGCAATTTTTTTAAAGACACTTATTCTTTTAATAAGCATATCTTAATATTGAAGCGAAGAGAGATTGTGGGAGATTCAAGTGAGATATCTATTCTGCACAATTTACCGCTTAATACTAATTAATCATACAGACATAACTACAGCTATAACCACATTATAATATTATAAAAAGGAAACTTTTTTTTGGTTAAACGCGGTAATCTCAGGAATTGCTAAATAATTCAAATGAATTGGATAAAAGCTTTTTGTCTTCGCAGGTGGCTTCATCACATGAATTGTTTCGTTTTGTTTCATGTATTATATCCATTTGACCACGCCGGTGAAGTCACAAGTAAAAGCTAAAAAATATTAAATATAAAGGTCAACATGCAATCGAAAAGCTCATGTGGTCATCATTCAAGGTTCCGATGAATCGGCCACATTTCTGGGTAATCAAAATAATAATTTATGTTAATAGCAACTTCTGTGTTACATTTCTATAGAAAATGATGCATGAAATAATGTTTGCTATTTAATACATGTAGGCGTTTTTCACTGAATTGAAAGTTCTATTAAACTATTACTACATAATATAAATAAAAAGTTGAATAATATTCTTCAAAATAACTCCCTTATGCTAAAAATATAGAAAGTTTTCCAACGGCGGAACATGGATCTATTCCATCTATGCTAAAGTATAAAACTTATAAATAAAGAAATAGGAACCTTGCGAAGAAAGGAAGAAACTTTTTTGCACCAGAAAGTAAGTCAAGACATTGAATTCCGCCTCTCAAGACGCAATATTTCGAAAATTGGACAGTGCATCGCGAACAGAGTGTCTGAACAATAAGCTCCCTCGTAAACTAAAAAAAAATACGTATTCTAAAGTGAAATGAAAATATTCTGTATTTATTCTATTTTTTCCGTCTAATTTGTAAATATAAAGATTTGAGAAGGGGAATCCAAACTTTCGCCGTATGACATTAAACCCATAATCATCGTATATACAGTCAACTATTGTACCACAGTGGCACAGAGATCTAATAAAGAGATATCAAATAAAAAAAAATAACAAATAAACATACAAGCCGAAAAAAGTCATATTTTAAAGTAAAACCACAAATAAAGCGGTCAGGAGCAATTATAAAAAAACAAAATCGATGAATGAACGATACGTATCTAACACAACGTCCTCACACTAGGGTTGGGTGGTGAGGGCCTAGGGGGGGTGGGGGGTGACATGCATTATGTAGCGGCAATCAGGTAGCTAGTTCATATTGTATGTGGAGATATATGGAGATGAAATTCATATGTAAAAAAAATATTTTTTTTAAGTGCTGTATTAGAAGAAAACTCATAAATAATAATAAAATTTATTTCATATTTTTAGTGCGTATAATATAAAATGTGTAATGTGTAAACCTAATGCTAAGTTTCGAGAGACAGAAAGAGAATGAGAATATTTAGGCGACTCCGAAAGCAAAAACATTAACTGACTTACTTCTAAGAAAATAAGAAAAAACGTAAAACCAAAATAATATTAAATTAGCGTCAAATATTTCATTTCCAATAGAAGTAACAGTTGCCAGTTTCATATAAGTAAGTTTCATGTTGAATTCATTTCAATGTTGAATATCGCTGAGCGTAATGAATCCAAATAAAGTTAAATCTGCGCTCAAGTCGCGAGCCAGGAGCTCTCTGAAAAACTTGAAATACGTACAATTTTCAAGAAAATTTTGCACTGTACAGATTTAGTTTACGAAACTTTAATATTTCTTGCTTAAAATAATAATTTTTAAATGTGTTTTTTTTTGTTTTGCTTGCAAAATATCCTTTATATAAAAATATCCATTAAGTCAACTCAATGTCAATTGAAACATACTTTAAGAAATTACTGTGTTAGTAAGAAATGCACATCGTTCTCATAATTTATTATACAATATAGTAGGTCTCTCGCGACTTTACGATTAGGTACAGCTATTTATTTATATCATTATGAGCCCAATAAATAACATTTTCGACATCATATTACAAAGGCCGTGGGTTCGATTCCTACTTCGATTAATTTTTTTATTTCTATGCTCTGGAAAGAAAGCAAAAAAAGGGAGAACGGATGTCTTAATGGAAACCGAGTGTCTTAACACTATGTTCACAAGTTTCCTCTGCCTACCCTGCTATTTACAGTATACAGTGAAAAGCTAAAAAAATCCAAAGTTATATTAGACGGCTCCATATATTCGTTGTTAGCTCGTCGCATAGCGGGGGTGTCGGGTGTCGGCTACAGCGACCTGTAATTTCTGTGTAAGCATTGTTAATCCTGAATATAGTGTGTGCGTGTGTGAAGTTATTTTGAATATTTTTAATTTTTGTAGAAAAATAACTTTAAATTATATATTTGTTTACGTAATATAACAAAACGTTTCTATCTGATATAATTGATTTTTTTTTCGTTTTATTCTGTATAAAGTACGGTGTTAAATTCTGCTATAAAAAATACTGTCTTGTAGTTTCGCACTATCTTAACAAGAATAATAATATATGATTCTTAAAACATTTATATGAACTTAGAAAAAGTTAATTTATAAAAAGTTAAAGCACCTAAAAAATACTTAAATATATATATATATATTAGAAATAAGCTAATAGATTATTAAATTTGTTCAAATATCAAACTATTTCCACTCAACTATAAAGCATGAAAATGTATGGAAAATAAAACCTATACTAATCAAAAGGATAGTAGCGCGGCCGATGTGGGTGTGAACACACGATCATTAGTTTTGGCTTAAAATTATTAAAAGTTATGTGTTGATATTTAGAAACGTATAAATATTTCCACACAGCGGAATTTGAACCGGGACCCGCGCCTCTAGAAATCATCAAAGCGGTCTAGCCAACTGAACCATAAGTTATTACTTTATAAATTGAAAATATATACATACATATATATATATACACATATGTATGTTTCTAAGTGTGTTCCTTTCTAACTTTGTGAATACTTTAAATAATTGTTCATGAATCATTACTTTTTTAGTGGTAGTGATGTAAGATTTTATAACTTGGTGTCAAGCCACTCCGTTTACCGTTTTACGCGCGAAATACAGCGCGACGCTTCGTCTTGCTACTATAGTGAAGACATAAAAATAATACATTCCTTCGAGTGGGAATCGAATTCAGACCCGTCGCATTTACAGTCTGCGATTTAATATTTTTTTTCATGGTACTATCGAAATTTAGTATAGCTTTAACATGGTTATTATCTACATTATTTATTATAGGCTATACGATGTAGGTACTATTTAAAATATTACAATATATAATATGAACTTTGTCAGTATATGTCACCTTCTCATAGTAAACAGCACATGTTCACGTTGATTTTTATAATCAAAAGCCTTTTACAAAATTGATTTTTATAAAATGTGACATTAGTGAATTTTATTAGCATCGATCATTGCCCAGAGCTTTAATTATTTTATTAAATACGCCTACAACCTCCGCCATGTTAATAATAAATTGAATTTTAATGAATTTCTTTATTAACAGTGATGAAGCGATTTAAATTTAATACCTCAATATTTTTCAATATGTAAAGCCTTAATATTTTTTAAAGGCTTATTTGCGCACGACAAAATGACGTTTAATATACTTAAAATCATTGTAGATATTAATTTGGAAAATTTCTATAGCTAGTATACGTTTATCCATACATTTTTTGATTTAAAAGTTATTTTTTTGCTTTACGCTGTATCCTGCACATATCTGGGCCCATAAACAGGAAGAATCTAGTGTTAAGAAATTCAATTCTCTATTTTCTGCCCTATTTGTGAGAGACGTTGCGTGTTTAGTAGATTTTTATCAACGTTGCGTTTTTTATTGTTACAAGAGCGAAGATATAAAAATATAAGCCCCAAAGTAGGAATCGAACACACAACCCCTTAAAGTGAAGACGTTGATAAAAAAATTACGTCAAATGAACGCCATCTTGTCTTAATAGCGGAAACAAGGATTGCCGCCAATATTTCCTGATTAAGCGCCAATGGTAAACAAGCAAGCAAGCAATCAGAAGTGACAGATGTCAGATTTTTACCTAGTTTTTATTTATTTTTAACCAACTTCTGTAAGAAAAGGAAGTTTTCAATTGTACGACAAAATGCTGCGTTAAGATGTCCTAAATTTTTATCGACAGCTAAAAGATCCTCCTTTCATTTCACAAAAAAACTAGGTCGTGCCGAGTTGCGACGTCGTTCTTTCTTTAATTTTTTATTGCTTAGTCATTTTAAGAATATAAATTTGATTAAATTGACATTATCGTGGCGTAATTAACATATTTCTGACGAAAATAACTAATAACTCCTTGGATTACTATTAAGCCTTTACAATGTTGGACTTAAAAAATNTTTAAAATTTTTTTCTTCGTGAAATTAACGGAACTATTGTTAAAAATTATCAGGAACTATTTTTTTTATCCCTATGAGTGCAGATCTCGCCCCGATTTTTATTTGCACAAAAATGATCTGCCAAGGGAAGTTAGCAGATCATTTTTTTACATACCTTTTTCAGGGGTAAAAACGACAGAACTATTTATAAAACCTATCAGGAACTATAGCACTCAGGTGCATGCGAAGAGAACTCCAATTTTTTTTTGATCTGCTGGACAATGCTCTGCTAAGTTCACAGACATATATAGAGTGTAGGCAAAAATCTTACATCAAGACACTCCTCTTTCTCCACTTTCCATCAGAACCTTACTAAAACAAGTCACTCCATGAGTATACCCTTGATATACTATATCAAGTAACATACATTTGAAATTCTCAAATAAAAGACGAGTGTATTAAGATTATATACAATTCCATATTAATATAAAAAGTGAAGTGAAAGAGAAGGAGAAAGAGTCTATATGGTAAAAGACCAAAATGGGTTGTGGTTCATCCAGTCACGTGGTACCAGCAGAAAAGAGAGATGATGTGGACGAAAAGATGAATGGAAACAGCGTAAACGCTAACGGAAATCACCATAGCGACGACTTACCCACAGTAGTGCTACCAGAAACACCTGCTAAGCCTAAGCCGCGTGAGTATTATGCTATATTTCAAACTTTTCATCAGATGCGTCTTAGTTTGAAAGTGTTTTATTGTACACGATTGCTGTTGATTTGATTCTTATTACACTTTGTCGTGTTACTAGAGCCAGTGGATATTGAAATCACAACCGTCGACTTAACCAAAAAATATTACTTATAATATAAGTAGAGAAATATGTAATAATTAACAATTAATTGATATTTCAGCCGTAGCCTACGAGATACCCTTAGAAGAGTTCGATGTAACCAAAAGGCCGTCCACTCCGCCGGCGCATTTACAGAGACTACTACAGCCTCCTGCAGCTGAGATCAGCCTGCCTGATATAAGAGAAAAGCTAGCTGAGGCTGAACAGAGGCGATTGTCGGTAGATAGATTTAAAAAAATCTACTCGCAACGTTGAGTTCGGCCGGTCAACTTGTAACGCTTCCAGAATTCGGCGGAGAGTTGGGAACGGAAGTGTTTTAATGGCAAGGTTCTCTGCCTACCCTGCTATGAGCGGGATATAGCGTGAAGCTAAAAAAATCTTCTAGAAAATATATAATACCATTTATTTTAGTTTTACTCATAGGTTTTACAAGATAGTCAGAGGGAACCTAGTGTTAGGACATTTCGTCCCCTACTCTCCGCCAGGCTTTCGAGATAAATATCTCGATCGATATCTGTAAAAATTTACGAAATTCGGAAATTGTCTTAATACTAAATTCTCTCTGACTTATCTCTCTCGCGGAATAAAATGTAAAGTTTTCCCTTTTTACTTCACGCTGTATCTCGCATAGTAGACAGAAGGTACCTAATGTTACGACGTTCCATTCCCCACGCATCATCCATTTTCGAGAAAATATATGCTGTGTGGCGATTATATGCGATACAGTACGTTAATGTTTACCTCAAAAATGTTTCATATTATAGATTTTACAACAACGCGCGGCTTCAGCACAAAAGCGGGCGCAGCGAATGACAAAATCCCTCAGTGACACTATGAAAATTAATAAAGTAAGTTGAAAGTAGGTCATCTATTCGATATATATTTCTATTAATAATGTAAATACATAATTGGGGCATTCGTGGCGCAGAGGAAGAATCGTACTGTAAACGCAACACGTCGTGGGTTCGATTCTCACTCGAGCAAAATGAAACCTTATTTTAAAACACGTAATGCCTCAAGAATTCGGCGGGAAATGGGACACAGAACGGATGTCTTCAAACTAAGTTGACAGGTTACCTCTGCCTGCCCTGCTAAGTCAGGGTACAGCAGTTTAGGCTGAAGAACCTAGCTAAGACACTTTCCGAAAAAAATTCGAGACATGATTTACATTGGCAGAATTCAACGCCGCGCTTTGTCTTATAACCAGAGCAAGGAGATAAGTTATACTATATATATAAATTTTGTATATTTTTTCAGCCTGAAGATAGCAAATACAATTCTAATGTCCTAACGATTGCTCCTGAACCTGTTTGCGAAGACAAGAATATTTGATAAATTAGCTTACATTAATTTGCTTTTATTTTTATTTATTTACCTAGAAATATATAATATATTATGCCCATTATATTTTAATGTATGAATTAGTATTTTTTAGCTTTATTATTACACTTGTAGTGAGTCTTATTACCAGAGCGAAGAAATGAAAGTGTTTTATTCCTCCGAGTGGGAATCGAACCTACCACCGTCGCGCTTACAGTCAGACGCTCTGTCTTGCGCCACGATGGCCTTATATAAAACATATTTTATTTACTGATTTTGTTATAAAATATAAAGTTTGCGTTATTTTTATATAAATGAAATCTTGCACATTTATACTTAATACTCATCTTGTTTAAAACAATATATTTTACGTAAAAATAAAATTATTTAAATAATCTTATTAATTGGTAACAAGTATTTCTAAGTAGTTAGGTGAATATTAAATCTTTTTATTATTTCTTAGTTTATAAATCTCATTTATTTAAGACTAGCGATCTATCCCGACTTCGCTTAAGTGTTCCGTATAAAGGGCAAGAAAACGAAATGTCCCTACCATTTTACTTTAAGTTACTATTTATTGATAAGTATCTTTACACTCTATGTCGCATATAGCAGGCTAAGGCTAGTTTCAAGACGCTGTCCGTATTCCGCCTTGAATTCTAGATATTGCCTGGAGTAACTCATCGCCGTGTTTTGTATATAATATACTATGTATGTATATAACTAAAATATAAACACATATGTATGTATGTCAGTTGCACGCTGTATCCCGCATGTAGCTGGGTAGGCAGAAGGAGCCTAGAGTTAAAACACTCCGCTCCCCACATTCCACCGAGCTCTCAAGGCATTGCATATTGAATGACGGAACTTAACTCCGTCGACGTCGACACCAGAGCAAAGAAATGAAAATATAAATAGCTTTATTTGTAGAACAAAAATCATTTGTAAAATTGTAGCTGAAACATCACGTTGGACCAACCTCCTAACAGAGGAAGAGTGCTCATGACACATTTTGTTCACGTTTTTTGCTCAAAAATAACAAACCTATATAAAGAATGTACACATCTGTGTGTATATACTCGTATGTTGTTACGAGTAGGTACTATTCTCGTGGTCATTTTAAGTATATATATTCATATGTAGTCATTTTAAATATAGTCATTTTAAACATTTATGTAATGACATATATAGACCGTCACGGCGTTCCGCCACTTAACACACAATGTCTCGAAAATGGGCGGAATGTTGGAAACGAAGTATCTTAACGCTAGGTTCCTTCGGCCTACCCTGGTATGATAGACAGCCCAAAGTTCCCCTTATACATAACTTTATTAGAACCATAGAGACAAAATGACAACTAAGTTGTTTTAATTGTTTAGTATGTAATTTCATCACTATATAGTTTTTTTACTGGATATTTATTAAAAAAACGCATATTATTTCGTTTCAATATGTCGATTATAATACGACTTATATAAATTAATCGCACCGCAGCGCAGAGGCGAATCCAGGCAGGTCGCTAGTATCTTACTGATATATATAATTAAAAAGTTCCTCTTTATACATATTAAAATTAAATAATTATGATGAAAACACATCTTGTTTTATTTATACAGTTTTTGACGTTAGCAAGCTTTGAAGGAGATCTTCACTGAATGTGTTTCTTGCAAATTACCTAAAAAATGAGTGGCGGGACTCAACGCCTTGTTTAGTCTACCTAGTCTAGGAAATGAAAATAAATATAACCAGTCCCCCAGAATATATTCAGCCCTAATGGTATCCAATATGGTAATACCTATAATTGCGCTTCCAAATGCATTATTAAGCTAAATGAAAGCTTTTAGTTAAATGATATATGCATTAAGTATATCCTTTGAGATCCAATAAACCGTTCTCGCTCAGCAGAGGCTCCCAACTTCGACGTATGGCTCTTATGGACGCTTTATACAATAGGCTGGTGACACACTATGAAATTACATTTATTTACTTTTTTTTTAGCTTTACAATGTAGTTATCACATTGCAATGTATGCAGGTGAAATCTGGGAACCGATTTTTAGGATACTCTGTTCCTATTAAGACACTTCCGTTCCAGCCTTTTCTTCGTACTCTGGAAACGTTGCATGTAGCATGGCGAAACGCGCTTACTTTGAAGACTAAAATAAAAAAAACAATGTTGGAGCTCTGGTAACTCTGGGACAAAGCGCAGCGTTGAGTTACGCCACTCAACACGCTTCAAGAATTCAGCGGAATGCGGGGAACCGAAGTATCTCAATGAAGAATGGAATATATTAACACTAGGCTCCCAGGTTTCCTCTGCTTAACCTGCTATGTGTGGAGTACAGCGAGAGGCTATAAAAACCCTTTTTGTTGGTTAGTGAGAGGAAAGCCTTAGCAGTCTGGAACAGATGGCGGTCGTAGTTTATTAAAGTTGTCCGTTCCTCTTCCTCGCCTTGACACAAGTATTCTCAAACAATTTCCACTGGTACTGAATAAAAATGTTTATTCTGTAACGTGAATTTTGATTTATGTTTAAGCAACCTGGTTTTTTATATTAGTTTAAGCTCGGATTAATTTTGTTTAGCTTCATGTTGTATCCCGGTAATCATGATTTGCTAGGCAAGGGGAACCTAGTGTTAAAACACTCCAATTCCCACTTTACGCCTAATTTTTGAGACGGCCTGAATATTTATATTTGTAATATAAGAATTTTATCAGTTTGTTTAGGCAATACGAAGCGTTCGCATCTCGTAATGTCTCTGAATTAAGCAAAAAAATCAGTAGAAAATTATCTTTTTCTCTTGATTTCAAATTAAGCTTAAGAAAAATGTTTGTTTTGACATAAATGTTCACTAAGGTACGTAACGTACCGAAGCCAATCGCTAGATATATTATTTATCTGGATTATAAACTGTAAGGAAAATAAAAATCTCATCCAAAATTTAAATAGATTTGGATGAAATTGGATGAAAATAGCTATTTATCATCACCGAATAACTAAAAAAATTTCTTTGTTACATATAAATTCCAACAAACCCATCATTAAATAGAAGTAACCAAGGCCTATAAATATAACTATTTATAAATCGCCCTCAACTCTGAGGTCGACCTTGAGAGCGATCTCGATATCTTTTTCATTCATATATAATTAAAACGACATCTCAAGATGGCTCTGGAGATCGATATCACAGTTCAGAAGACTGTATATTAGAATACGCAGATACAGTGTATTATCTAAAGCACAAAATATTTCTTAATAACAACCAGCCGTATTAACTTTAATTTCTTCAGAATTTCACGTGATGTCTTCTCATTTCCCTCTGGTATAAGAGTTTGTTTTAATCTCGATATGCTCCGCTTGGTTTACTCTTTACATAAGAACCATCTCTTGGGCACATGAGTAATTTTACTTAGCAACGTTGATTTAGGACGTCACGATATTTGGTTACTTTATTGCTTCTAATATTTTATATTTACTTTAATGAAAATTTTCATTTTTAATAAGTTTATTTAAAATGGTAAATAAAGAATACCTATTAATGAAATAATTACGAAATGAAACGAAGAATGTAAGGCTATAATAAATATTAATCATATTTTTTATATGCTTTGCCTAAGTTACTTTAAATGAAAACAGAATTACATCACTAGATTCCCAGGTTCTCTCTGCCTAGGCTTCTCTCTCTCTCTCTCTTAGGCTTAGGCTTCTAACTTCTACATATGTATATACCTAACGTTAAGTTATCGTACTTCACATTCGATTGGTTCGGAGAACAATATCATCATCTGAACCTCTCCAAATGAATGACTTCGGGATAGTAGTTTGTACGATAATTAGATATCACATACTACCAGTTTCTTTGGTTTTACTTCAGTATACGTTTAAATAATTTTATGCAAATATATTTTTTTTCTGAGATAGCTCAATGTTAAAAGATAAAGAAAATGGACTCAGAACACTTTCGTAAATTAGATAACGAAATTTGCAGTTTTAAGCAGACTGTCTTTTTATTAAACCTTAAGATTGTCACCTAAAGGAAATGGATGTGGGTTTAATCCTTCTTCGGGAATTGGATTATTTTTATTTATCTGCCTGTGTTGGTAAAGTAAAGTAGAGTGTAACCAATTATTCTGAATTAATCCGGAGAGTGGGGAACAAAATGTATCTATGTAATGACATCCAGGAGAGATGAAGAAAGTATCTAATGAGATTTGAACTCACAACTCTCATATAAATTTAATAGACGTCTTAACTTTCATGCAATGTACAAGGAATTTACAATTTATTAACGCTATAGTCAAAGTCAAAATGTTTTATTCAGTACACAAGTATAGAAAGTTACTAAAAGTTCTTGCAACGTTACGAAGAAAATATACTTCATTTAGCAGAAAACGTAAAAAGGAAAAGTTAGTTGGACTAGTAATACTTCTAGTGTATGTTATAATTTAGTATTTTAAATAGGTACCTAATATTTCTTTAGCTTTATGCTTTATTCTATGTATGGCACATAAGACAGAGGGAACCTAAAGTTAAGTATAATGATTTTACTGTCTACTTCGTACGAGAAATTGCATATGTTATGTAGCTGCATGACATAACGCCGCGCCGTGTCTAGCAGAGGGAGACAATGAAAATAAAAAAAATATGTGTTTATGTCAGAGGGAACCTGGGAAATTAGTGCTAAGACACTTCGTCCCCATTAAAACACTTCCCATTCCCCACTTTCCGCTGAATTCTCAGCTAATTATAATCAATACATATAAGAAAACTATTTACAAATTTATAATTGAACACATTTAAGGCAATCATGAATAATATAAAGGTGTAAAATAAAATGTAGCTACTCGGGTGCTTGCTTGGGTGGTGCTCGACGATGCCTCAAGCCGACTGCGGGGAATACTTTTGGTAATGAGGTAGCGTTTTGTCATCTCATTCTCACTTTTATATCTGTGAAATGTGTTTTTTTTACATAAAATGTGAAATAATTAGTTTTAAAATTTATTTTTTTCTTCACACTGTAACTCGCATATAAACATATAATGAGGGGAGGACACATAGCGTTAAGACACTTTGTTCTCTACGCACTGACCAAAATTTAGAGCGGGAATCGAAACCAAAACCTTCTTGTTTGCAGTCTGACGCTATCCCACTTCTGAAAGGAAAAAAGGAGTGACATAAAATTAATTAACAATTAATTTATAAATGAGGCCTTCATAGCATATTAGAAGCGTGTATTTAAAAAAATATATACAATGCCCTTTCATAATATTCGAATCTACACTCAGTCTACGTTAAAATATTTACCACCAGAAACATTCTGTAACTGTAAAAATTCTGTAGCTTTAAAATGACTTGCCACATAAATAATTAAAACTGTAATACCACTAAAATGCTCGCCTTGTTTATTTTCTGTTCGAAATTGCGAAATATCTACGTTTGTGTTTCAAATAATTCATCTGGAGGCTGACAGCCCGTTACTGGGGTGAAAAATAGTGCCTTTTAAATTAGAGCTTTGAACACACTGTAGAGAATTTTTAAAATGATGATTTTAAAAATGATTAATATAACTAACTAGTCGTCACCCGCAACTTTGCTTGTGTGGAGTTTAAGATCTAAATCCGAAACTCTCGTTTATATTCGTTCAAGTTTAATTTCAAGAAAGTCTTTCGTCATCTCTCTCTCTCCTGTTCTCTCCAAGGAGGAATCTTAAGGCTACATTTTAACGTTCTACGCCGCGTTAAGAGCTAAATATTATATAGATTGATTACAGTGCACAAAGTAATTATTGCGACTGCTTAGTACGACTGTATATCCGGTTTGTTGAGATTGTGAGTTTGATTCCCACTGTAGGAAATAAAATATTTGATTTCATTTCATTCAAAAACATTTAAAAAAAAACTTATATCATATGAGCTATAACTATCACGTGGTAAATTTTAATTGTAAAATTACGTCGTTATACGAGTATGTCCCTGTAACTCTCATGCAAAGGAAACGTAGTATTAAGACACTCCGTCTCCCAATGTTCAAGACATTCCGTGTTGAGTGGATGAACTCAACGCAGCTCTTTGTTATCTTATCTGAACGGGGAAATTGAATAATTCACTGCCCCGATTGGGATTTGAACTCATGTTGTACACACTGAGTTTGTTCTATTGCGCCATGACGGTCTTATATTTTTTTTATATAAATATATATTCCTTCATGTCAACTAATCCTTACAACAGGAGAAAAACTAATCCTTACAACAAAATACGAAAAGAGAAAGGACGACAAACGAGCGTCATAGGCAAAGAGAATAATTTAACAGCAAAACGAATCCTTTCAATGACTGCTAAGCAACATTTTCTTGTTACTGAAAACCATTTTAATTTATGTATAGCTAACCTGCTAGCTGGTACTGTAAGTACTAAGGCTCCGCCTACTAAGTTTCGCCCATCAACTTACCTTCGCTTCGCTCGTTACCTAATAATAAAAAAAACAGTCTTTGATGGACTATAATTATAATAGCATATAACACATATTTTTTATATTTCTTTTTACAATCATTCTGTATAAGGCGTTTAAGCATGTAGTTTAGTGGTGGTGATATGTAAAGGGACTCAATGTTCTAAGACACTCGGTTCCTTGCGCATTGCTCAATTTCCTAGATAGTAACTGTGGAATGGGAACTGTGGATACTGGAACTGTGGGAATAGGAACTGTGGATGTTAAAATATTTTTTATATATATATAATAATTAATATATAATTCTAAAAAACTATAAATCTTGATATGAATCGGTGTAATTGCAACATTTATACATTATAACCGATTTTCAATGAACGGAAATACACGTCCATCGCTGCCGAAGCGTGTAACTTATTTTAATAAAATTGCACACTAGTAGTTATTAACTAAAGCAATAATATCGATATTGTTGTTAATATCATTTGAATTCTGTGATTCATTTTATATTTTAACTTTTATTTTTTATAATTTTGAAGAGTTTGTTTGGTTGGAGGCGCTAATCCCAGGAACAATTGGTTTAAATTGAATACTTATTTTTGTGGTGTATAATAGTTCACATATCGAGGAAGTCGATAGGACAATTTAAATCATGTTAATTGTTCTACCACTTCCACTTGACCACGGGAGCGTAGCCATAAATAAAAGTTAGTGAATAAACACTATGAACCAAAAAGGTGTTAGATTATAGATATATTAATAGTTTTCAGTAATTTAGAATCAATTTATGTTTAGTTAAATAGAGTGTTTAGTTAGATATCCATGTTATGGGCAGAAAGTGGACCTGCTGATACCTTCAAGGTAATATTGTAAATAAACAATCGGTGTAAATCGTTAGTACTAAATGAAATAAAGCAATTACATTTAATTAAATTAACTGAATTATCTCTATTATCTTAAATATTCACCAATTTAAATCTAGGTCCGGTAAAAATTAAATATATGTACATATGTATAACAGTGTTTCAAAACATCATTTTTTTGTATTCTTAAACGTTTTAAGTAAAAGAGTGGTAAAGTGGAATATGTGGACTATGAAATTGAAAATATTTTTTTCCGTTTCAGTAGCAATTTCAGGAAGTTCTCTCTTAGTGTAGCATTTTATATTCTCTCTTAGTGCTTCTCTACACATCCGAAGGAACCTGTTCCAGATTTTAGGGTTCTACGCCACGTAGTGCGTCTGTCTGTCACTGAGACATTGAATAGATTAATATATTTACATTTATACCCGCAACCTTTTTGTACCATTCAAAGGCTATTTATATCAAATAGTAGCATTATATTGTGTCAATTCCGACAGTACACAATCAGTGGTCAGCAAACATTGACCTTCCGTACTTCAATATTGACTTGTCGAAGAGCATAAGATCGTTCTACGAATGAAAATCCCTAGTTTCACACTAAATATAAGTATATGTAGGGCAAAGTATTATACTATTTCTTATTATAACATCCAGATTGGCGGAAAGTGGGGAAGTGAAACAAAAACGGAAGTATCTTAATAGGAACAGACTCAACACACAATGGCTCAAAAATTTTGGGCTTGAATTGCTGAATGGACTGTTAAAAAATATATTGTTAACTATTGGTTATTAGGCATTTATAGTAAGTCTTTTAACTGTAAACCGCAAAAGATCGTGCAAAGTGGAGTAGGTTAAGTAGGAAGGCAGACCCTGGTAATAGCCGGGATTAATGCCAGGAGGAAGAAGGAGTAAGTCTTTAAACTTCTAAGCATTGCATGACGAATGCAGTGGAACTAGCGGCCCGAGTCTTCCTTTTCCTATTTTTACTCCTTTAACATTGTATGAGGCCAGTATTTTTTAGGCCTATGCCCAAATAAATGAGCTCAACAATATGTAAATTGAAGTAAATAAGGATGTTGGTATTATATATGATTACGTTATGCTATAACATGCGATATTTAATTTGTTGAAAACAAAAGGAAACTTACATGTAGGTATAAATACACGATATTTTTTTAAGATCGACACACTTCGTCTGAAGAAACCAAACAAAATGAACACCTTCATCACTGTGAGTAAATTTAAATGTATTTTTTTATCTCTTTCAACAGAATCATTTATTGTTCAAAGAAAAATATATAATCTTTATTTTAAAATGGGATCATCTCTAGCGGTAGGACAGCGTCTAATTGCAACTGAGAAGGTTGTAGGTTCAATCTCAACTTAGGGAAATGAACTGGTTGACAAATTGCGGTTTTGAATCCATCCACTAAAAGAAGATTTTTTCAGCGGAAAGTGAAGAACTGAATGTTTTAACACTTGGTTCCCTCTGCCTGCCCTGCTATGTGCAAGATAAAGCATAAAGCTAAAAAAATATATAATTCTTGATGTATTATAAGCAAACCCTATTATAAATAAGCAGAAATTTAAGAGCGCAAGCCTGTCTTTCATAATCTGATGATGAGAAAATTTCGAAGAAGAATTATAATTTAAATGTAAACTACGTGACGTAGTTTGGTATGTAGGAGGAGAAGATTTTAAAAAAATCCTACAGAGACAAGAAAAGACGAAGAAGTTTCTATTTTACGTCTTGAAGTCCACACTAACAAAGTTTCCGGCGACTCCTACTCCTAAAACATTGCTGTACATAACTATGTAGAACTCTACACAATGTCTTTATAAAGCTAAGATATTAGGAGGAAATTAGACAAATTATATTTTATGGAAATATTTCTTGTTATGTAACAAATAATACAATTACAGTACATATTTTTTGTTTACTTTTCAGTTGGCTTGCCTGGTGGCTGCAGTCGCGAGCGTGCACGGCTCGGGTTATGGTGGATACGGTACGCCCTAATTTTAAAATTGTATCCAAGTATTTATTTTCAATTATATATGTATAAGGTACTTGACTAAAAAAACCTTTTCTATATACATATTCCCTTTGAATTTGATTCACATTTGAAAGAACATTTTTTCCAATTTAAAAAAAAAACAGTAATTTAGCAGTCTCAAAATGGATGGATGGAACTATTCCTAATTGTCATTGGGTCATCTAGAAATATTTTTAAGTACTAATGCTTAACATAGTTTTAAAATCCACAATAGGCTTAAACTAGGACTAACCCTAGTAAAGTTTACGTAATATATAATGTAATATAGAGAATCACGTAAATGGTCCCATTACACATTCACATACCTTGTATTAGCGTCTCTGAATAAACAGTGTTGAGGGGACGCTCGGTCAATATTGGTATTTGCTGTCCTTTGACTTGGCGTTAGACTGAAGTAACATTCAGGATTACTGTAAAGCTTAGGCTTGAACAATTTTAAAAGAACTATGTTCTTATTTTATCTATATCTTTTAATAAAATAGTGTAACGGTAAGAGGTAAAATTAGATAGAACACAGAATTATTGTTTTTAGGTTCACGTTGTTTCCCGCACATAGCAGGGTACACAGAGGAAACACAGTGTTAAGACACTCCAATCTTCAATTTCCACTGAATTTTTCGATCTATTGCTTGTTGGGTGGCGGAACTCAACGCCGGGCTTATGCCTCGGTGACAGAGAAAAATAATGTTAATAAATAATAATTTATTCCTACCAGTGGTCTCGTCTCGTTACAGTCACACACCTGTGGAATTACGCCATGACCGCAGTTAAAGCAAGTAATTAATATGATATTTAAATTTACAGGTTATTCTTCAATCATCTCTGTCCCGGTCATCAAAGCCGCTCCCATCATTAAAACAGTTGCTGTAGCACCAATTATCCGTAGACCTATTTTGCAAACTGTCCCTGTATCCAGCTATAGCCTTGCCCTCGGGGGTTACGGTGGACTCGGCTATGGCGGTTACGGACACGGTTATGGAGGTTACGGACTCGGCTACGGAGGTTACGGACTCGGCTACGGAGGTTACGGACTCGGAAAACTTGGTTATGGTTACGGTTACGGAAAGCTTGGTTAAGCGATTCCAGTTTAAAAGTCTTCAGACGAGAAGCGCTAGCTACTTTATTGGCCAATGTCTTGAATAAAATGTTTGCAGTTATATAATTTTGTTTTTTTTTCTTCTTTCTCCTGTATAATTTATTTTTATATATCATATAAGTGCTATATTTTTACCTATTTTACTAAAATTACAAGTTTATTGAAGTACTCGTACATGAACTACAAGTACAGAATAAAGATACTATGTGTACAGTTAAAAAATATTAAATATTTTGTAATGTTTTTAGTATATTTACAAAAAACATCTTAAACTTAAGATAGTTTAATAAATTATTTAATTAAATAAAAAAACACTTCTTTCCTGTTTAAATATACGAATTATCTTAATTTTTTAAAATTAGAAATATGCATTTTGAGAGATTTTTTTATAATGTTTTATATTGATATAAATATTAATAAAGACTTGAAAACGGGTAGTAAAACAATCATATAATACATACTGGCAAAATGTCGGAAGGGAAGGAAAAGAGGGAAGCTTAAGATGACCATAATTTATTGTTCCTCTCTCACATATATACATTTCGTACACTTTACACTGTTTCTATATGATACTTTTACACTTATGCACACTTGTACACGTTTTTTTACGCATAGTTTCGACGGTGACACTGATTTTAAATACTTAAACATCGTCATAATTCTACACCTTACGAGAGGCAGAACAACGACGTACTGACTCATCCTATCAAAACGCCATTCTAAGTAATTATGTGTGTATTATTATTTTATTTTTTGTAAATTCCCCTAACATTGACAATTCTCTTACAAGTTTGTTGGCATGTGCTCTTTGTATAAAATTAACTAAATTTATTAGTTTATAATCGTCTCTTTCTACAATAATTTAAAAATGGACTTATTTTTTGGATTTTCTCCTTGATTTGTAATGATTCATCCATTTCCGATTCCATTCCAATTTTTTACAAACTTAAGTTTGTGGGTGCACTAATTCCACATGCACTAATTTCATACGAAATGAACTACAAATATAAGTTTGTAATGGTTTTTTTATATCAAATTATATATATATTTTATATCAATATAAATTAGTTTAAATTTTTAGTTTTCAATACTAGCGACATAAATAAGTAACGGTTTCACAAAAATAAAATGAAAATGTAGTATTTTAATGAATTAAGTGTCCAAAAATAAATTTGTCATAATTTGTCATAATAACAGATAAATAAATAGAAAAATTTTCATTCACAATTCATTTAATTTAATAATAATCGTGTGGGGGACCGTGAAGTAGCGGAACAGTGTCTGACTGTAAATGAGATGTTCTATTCCCTTTCGGGGTATTAATTAATATAATTTCATCGCTCTGGTAACGAGACAAAGCGCGTCGTTGAGTTACTAACACGCAATGTCTTGGAAATTGGTTACGCGGCGATGTTTTCTGTGTGTCATATTAAGACGGAAAATAAAGAAAGAAGGGTGTACGTACGTACGTATATAATACACAATTAAATAAGAACAATAAATTATTGGACAAATTTATTTTAAAAATTACTTTAATTTATGACATCTTATCCCGAAAACTTTTTATATTTTTGAGTTAAGTGAAAATGTTCCTTTCGGATACAAATTTAATTGAATATAATTCTAGCAATTTTAAGTCTCGTTTTCTAAATGTCAACAAGAACACTCAGCCAAATCAATTATATTCACTTACCTTTTAGGTTCACGCTTTTAACTGGGTAGGTAAAGCGAACTCAGTGTTAAGACACTCCGTTCCCCGAGCCCCGCTCATTTTTCGAGACATTGCATGCTTAGTGGTAGAACTCTTTATCAGAGCCAAAAAATGAAAATAATTCTTTTCCGTGTAATTCAAACCTACAATAGTTGCGTTTGCTGTACCGCTGCGCTACGACGGCCTGTCTCCGGCTCGTTCGGCGATCGATTAAATATTTTTATTTACATTTAGGAGAAACTCTACTCTAGATACTTGCTAAGATCTTGGATTTATAGCCATATTTTATTCTTGATCATAGAATTGTAACATCTGCAAATGGCTTATTGCTACAGTGACGTATTTGCATTTTTTGAAATACTGCCGAAGACGCTGTCAAAGTTTTTCATACATTATATACATTACCATATTAAACAAGGAAATTATACTTATTTCTCCTCTAATTCTTAGTTATTCTCATGCATAATCCTCGTAATTTATATACAAAATAGGTAATTTGTACATGCAATGAAGCAATTATTGCTATCCTTTAATGCCGGTAATATTCGGTAATTGCAATACAAGTGATGTACTTGAATTAAATAAGTCGATGAAATTCAAAGGAAATAAGGAACTATATAAGGCAATAGTAAAATCTATTTACACATTTAATTTGTAACAGTCAAGCAACATGAACACCTTTATTACTGTAAGTACTTATAATCATATATTTAATTTTAAGACGTAAAATGAAAAAATCTGTTTTCCGTTTCTCCGTTAGTGTTCCCGTACAATTATTAACATTCTTTCATGATAAAGTTAAATTTTCTTAGTCCAGTTTTTTCGTCTTTGCGTTATTTGTTAGTCATTCAGTAACTAGCGATTCGCTCGCGGTTTCGCTCTGGAAATCAAGAAGGTATTCGTGTTTTTATATATGTACCTATTAAATAATCAAGTGCGGTTTTCATTTTTATATAATAGCCAAAGGTTATACTACCCTGCTCCGGCGGTAAGCGTAGCGTAGCGTTATGTTCCGAAAAGTGGGAAACAGGGCGTATCTGTGCAGCACTAGGCTTACTCTGCCAGCACTCTTTTTTAGAGTTCCTTATGTCGAAATTAAAAACGGAACCCTTATATGATCACTTTGTTTTCCTTTATTTTTATACGGATTCAAAAGCCATTCGAGGGAAATTTTATATTTCTTTCTATTCCGTCACCTAGCATAAATACGAGTAAATAAAAATGCAATAATACGTTCAACAAGTCGTGACCGACCCGAAATTAGGATTTCTGCTTTCTTTATGCTGCTATTATAAAAAAAATATTTTAGTTTGCCTGTCTGTTGGCGGTAGCCGCTGGCGTGCATGGATCAGGCCTCGGGCTCGGCCATGGTGGATACGGTATGTAACTACATAACAAATAATATTCTATAATTCCTTAAACATTTTTTTAGCTTCATACTTTATCCCGCACATGGCAGGGTAGGCATAGGAAACCTGGGACCTACCTAACCTAGTGTTTAGACACTAATTTGCCCATTAAGACACTTCTGGTCTCCACTTTCCGCCAAACTCTTGAGACATTACAGACGCTACGCTTTGCAACCAGAATTAATTACATAGAAAACATTTAGAAAATTTCGACTTAAATATGATTATCATATAGGTCCAATTAAATATTATTCTATCATTCCAGAAGTAGCAGCACCAATCATCTATAAAGCTCCAGTCTTAGCGCCGGCAGTTTCTACTGTAAATTTCTACAAAGCGGCCCCAATTCCCATTATAAGGAAAGTAGTTACCCCCATAATAACTGCCCCAGTAATTACAGCCCCAATTGTTAAAGTACCAGTACCAGTAGTCAATTATGATTTAGGTCTTGGAAAAGGTCTAGATTATCTCAATCTTGGCATAGGTCTTAATAATCTTGCTTACGGAGGACACGGCCACGGAGGACTCGGCCACGGTGGCCTCGGATACAGTGGACTCGGATACGGTGGACTCGGCCACGGTGTACATTAGATACTATAGGAAATGGAGAAGATTGATATTTTTTTTGGAAATTACTTGGCAGCACTAATAAAGTAATATCTATTTTAGTTTTGTATGTTTTTTCTTTAATTTATTCTTTTTGAGATGTTACATTACTATTTATCATAAATATGCCTCTAAATACGACTATGATCATTAGAATTTATCGATTTTTTTACATTTTTCAAAAGTTATTTCTCAGGAATACTCGTTAGCAAGGAACAATTTTTTTTTTAATTTAGCTTGGTAACGTATGGCTTAGTAGTAAGTGTACTTGGACGGTTTACAAGAGGAGCAAATTCAAATTCCTCTCGGTTAAATTTTGAACAAGTTTTCTAACCATTATTACCAAAGTAATTAGTACGTATACATATTAGAGAAGTAGATCAGCTTTCCTCAACAACTTTTTTTTTTCATTTTAACAACGAAAATATATTTTTTGATATTTTTACTAATACCTGTAAGATTTTTTTTCAATAAACGAACAATATTTTACCCAAAGGTACATTACGCAAGTAAAACAACAAGGGCTGTCCAGTTTTGACTATAGCCATTTATACGTGAGTCACGTAAGCGATATTGAAGGTAACAGGTCGAACATAAATAATAAGTAAATACTATATTAGGTTACATAGCTTAGTTCATTTTAATATTTTTTACTATAGACATATGTAGCTCCTCTTTCTGATTACAAGATCAAGCACGGAGTTGAGACACGCCCCTCGAACTATAATAAGTCAAAAGAAGTAAAATGTACAATATGGGTCATACACAAATCGTGACCTGAATGTGTACGAAAAAAAAAAGTGAAATAGTTGTTCAAAATCACTCTCATTTAATTCTTATAGATTAACCTAATACAGAAAAAATATAAGACGAGATCATTATTCGTTTTCGAGAAAGATATTCGATGCATAATTTTTTTGATGACCACAGAAGGGGCACAGTTCTACAGAAAAGTATAAAGTATTAGTGCTACATGTATTTGTTTGGTTTCCTACTTCTAATAATAACAGTATTAGTTAATAACGTCCTTGATTACGATATGACATCAATATTGTCACGAAAAAATTTAAAAAATGTAGTAAATGTCAGATTCATACAGCAGATTCCTTCAGTTTTAAAAAAGTAAGGTAATATATAGAAGAAAAATATCATTTCTTACAATTACGGAGTAGCCATAAGAAAATATGGATATTAATCCATGTTTTCTTATCATTATTTGTTTGTTCATAATAGTTTCAGTTATTTTCTACATACGTCAACGGAACTAAACTCAAAATCTTTATTTAAACTATGAATAAATTTATAAACAATGTTAACGTAACGATAATGATACTGCAACAAATACTAGCCTCTTAAAACAATAAGAAAGAGTAACTAATCAAACTAAACAATATCTACTCAATAATGAATGGTCAACTATTATATCGATAAAAATTGATAAAATTAAGTTTTCTTCGTCAATTTCAAAAAACTCTTTGTTTCTTAATCAGATCTCTAAGTAAGGGATCACGTCTCAAATTTGTAGAAATAGAACAGATAGATGTTGTCTTAAGTTGTAGCGGCTGATAATCAACGAGCAGTAAAGAAAGACCCAAGTGTGTAAATAAAGTTGTATTTTTAATCCACCAAAATGGATTGGTTGAACTTTTGATCCATAATTACAACAGTAATTTTCAGAGAATAATAATAATGCCCGCAGGGCAGTTTGTGGCGAGCTGTTGGATAGAGTGGACTCCACGGACCTTAGTCCTTCGGAGGGGAGTTGTAATCTAACCGCCTGTGGCTTTCCTTTATTGGCCGGCAGAGTGGAACGCAAGAGCTATATGCTCGAAAGGGTGGAACTGCTCAAACGTAATGCGTAATAACGCGGAATCCCGCTTACGAGCTCCTTGTGATGGTGAGCTCTGCTGCTGCTTCTCTCTACACCCTTAGCCGATCACCCCGATGTTGCGCCCGAGGCATTACGCCGCTTTGTGGGGGCCCATCTACTGGGAGGCGAGTCACCATCTACCAACAATTCAATTTGAGACTATTGTAAAGGCGGACATCCAGTAGTCTCATCCAATAGCCAGTCCATCCAAATTCAATTCCATAGTCCTAGTTTAGATTTCTATATTTTCCATAGTTCCTATGCATTAACCTTATATTTATTATTTTTATTATTATTACCTTATTTTTATTATTTTTACCTATGGTTGCCCAGCGATGGATCCCGGCTGATGCGTCACAGTAAAACATTTGCATATTCTCTACGTGTTGGACCTGGGTCCCCACGCAAGCCTTCCAAAGGACCGGGTTCTTTTGAACCCGTGAATATTAAAAGAAACATAATCATCATAATAATATTTATTAAATTAATATTTCATACATAACAATACCGACTTTAATCGGTAATAACTACAGTAGTATTAACTGTGTTGCAGTTATTAGCTTCAGCCTCGCAGCCGGTGATGATTCAGAAGCTAATATGTAAATCATCAGCTGGTGATGATGATCAATGTTGATCAATGTTTTGTTTTATAGATATCATGGCACGATATTAGTTAATAATAGCATCTTGTTTAGCTCTACTTGTCTCACGTCTTCGTTTTTTCTTCTCTTCATTGTTTTAGTGCACCCCAGATCTATTTGAATAGGGCAATGTGGCTGGAACAATGTAAAAAAAGCTAGCTAAGCTAAGATTTCGTTATTTAAGCTAATAACTTACACCACTTGACACTTGTAAAATGCTATATGTTTAGTATAATCTGAAACATTAGTCTACATTTAATTTTTCAAGATATATACGATATATTGATTTTATTTTGGTCATTATAAAATAGCAAAAAAGCTGTTAGTTTAGTTTTACAAGCGCAAGCATAAACAAATAAACAAAAAAGTGATTTTGACATTACAACATATATTTTTTATTATTAATAGTATTTTATGTGGACATACATCTTTCCTGTGGACACCTAGAGTAACAGAAAATATGTCTACAGAAATGATTTTCCAATCGAAAATCAGCAATGGTCTTTAGTTTTCAAGGATAGAGAAATGGCGAGTGAGATTTCAAAAATACTCCTTTAAAGCCATTGTGCCTATATAATTACAAATATAAGTAGCACATACTTACCAAAATACACTAAAAATAGGAAAGATTCATTGATCTTTTACAAAATGAACAAAATACACGATTCTTTTTATTGGAATATAAAAATACACATCCGTCTTGCGTAATGGGTGTAAGCAAATTATAGCTGTCTAATATTACCAAATTAAAAGATATTACATTTATGGTAACTTTAGTAGACATTTTTTAAATGCAGATTTTTTGGATCACAGAAAAGAGTCATATACGTGTAACGGCTAGTTTATTAGAAATTATAGTAAAAAGGCTGAAGCATATTTTGGAAATTATCAATAAAAAATTAACTCAAGTATATTCTACGCTGAAAATATGTGTGATTTCGATGACACGGGCGTAATAACATAAATTACATATTTTTGAAACTATGAACTACGAATCTGAACAGTCCACAGAAGGGGACAAATGATGGAATTTGATTTTTTTTCTTTACATTTTTTTTTTTAATTTTGAGGTGTAGACTATCTATCCACTTATCATAAGGGGGTAGGCATAGTCAAATTTAGAATGAAAAATCGTTCTATTTTCTTTTATTTATTATTGCTATTGTAACATAACACTCATATGAGTATGGCCCATATACAATAAATCTTGCTTACTATAATATTATAATATATACAAGTAAGTTAGAGACAGTGGAGCTGTTGGCAAAACCACTTAAATGTAAGGGTCGAATCGACCGCGTGAACAATGTTTCGATTTAGTTGTACTCTTGATTTCTAGTTAAATTAGAAACTTTGGCTGTTAGCATTCCAAATCACGTTTGAACTTCAATACTCTATTAAACTAAACAGCTTAACTGAATTACTATACATTTTAAATCTACTCTTATATAGTATACTATTGAGGCCGGTAGTGATGTAGAGGCATAAGCGTGCGGCTGTAAACTGTCTGTCGTAACATTTTTTTAAAGCACGACATTGAGTTCCGCCACTCGCAATGACACAACCACACAATATCTCGAAAAAATAACGGAGAGCGGGGAACGTAGTGTTTTAACACTAAATTTAAGCATACAGCGTGAAACTGAAAAAAAAATATATAATAAGTATAAATGAATCTCGCTTCTGTAGAATGAAAGTATCAGGTGTATGTACTTACTGAGTCGCAGCCAAATGGAATTATAGTCGTCTGAACGTTGGCGCCGTGGCATAGATTACTAGAATATATAGAAATAGCATCCAACGTAGAGATTTTTTTAGCTTCATTTTAGGCAGAGGGAATCTAGTGCTAATATACGGTTCACAGTTTTTCGTCCGATTTTCAAGGTAATAAAAAAATAAAAAAAAACGCCGAGTTACACTCTGTAGACGAATAGATACAATCATTTATATTTCATCAATCTTATTTTTTTTCCATATTCAATATTATTACTGCGAAATAAAAAAAGAAAAGAAGGTCATTTCTAGTTTCCATTTTCCATTCTATGCACAGTCCATTACGTGGAGAACTGAAGATCGTCGAAGCGTTAATTGGAAAAGCAATTAAAGTAGGAAATATCTAAGATGTTTGATCAGATCTTGATTAATAATCCAGATGTGTCATGCCACCGTGACGCAAAGACGAACATTGTAAGATGGGTTAGATTCCCACTTCGAAGAATGAGTCATTTTCTTTTTCTTGGCTCTGGAAGCAAAACAAAGCGCGGCGTTAAATTCCAACACTTAACACGCTATGTCTCGTTATTGGGCGGAATGTGAAAAAAGAAATGTTTTATTATAAGTAGATCCCCTCTGTCTTTCCTGCTATATACGGGATACAGCGGGAACCTAAAAAAAGTTAATTGGATTGATATTGTGATACAGTAGGAAAGTTCATTATAGGTTTATTTTCCAATTAAATTTTGAATGTTTAACGTTGAATTTTATGATAAAAGTGGGGAAAACTCGTGGATTTGTTTGGTATGTTTGCCCTACATAGAAGCTAAAGATATTAAAAATTATAATTGTTATCTTAATTTTATCATAAGATAAGAAGAAAAGTAATTCTTATATGATGATTGATGAATTCTTCTAACGACAAAAATATGTTATTACACAAATAAGAGAGCAACAGCCATACAGCAATACCAATAGGTGAGTTATCCGATTTCTCCAAATAATATAGAAATAAACTATATTTTCCAAGTTACGTCGTAAAGTCCACCCAAATAAAATTGTAAGCGACGACAAGTAATCAAAAAAAAATCAGGATATATCAGGGTAAGCAGAGGCCTGCCCACTTTCTGCCGAATTATGGAGGCATTGTTGGGTGGCAGAACTTAACGCCGCAATAAGTTATTAAGGCTAAAGTTAAAAATCAACTTTCTACTCCTAGCTTAGAACAAACCAAAACATAATACATACGAGTACACATAAAATATTGCTGATTAAAAAAAAGAAGCTCCCCAGCATCCAGAACACTGATCTTATCTAGATTAAGTTTTGATTGGAAACGCTTCTTGCAGACATGTAGCAGTCATACTTTACCTTTTTCTCAATCGCTTTATGGAAGCTGTGTTTTTATGTATTAGACTTATGTATCGAGGTCATCATGGCGTAGCTTGAACATGAGGGTAGGGGGTTTGATTCCTGTTGAATTAAGCATTGGTGGTGGCGTTGAGTTGCTCCAATCAACACGGAATGTGAAGCGTGGTATAGGTATTCGGGCTTGAAGCTTATTATTAATATACTTAAGCTAAGTTTTGATCTATTAGATTATGAAATCGAAATACTTTATGAATAGAATAATTAAAGTTTCGCAATAATAATAGTATTTTTAGCTCCCACTGTATACAGCTTATAAGTGGAGGGAACTGAGAATTATAACCCTCCGATTCGCACTTTCCGCCTAATTTTCGTTGTAATTTTCTTGTTGTCAGATCAAGGAAATGAAAATAATGCAAAGGCAATTGCAAAGGCAGTGAGAATATAATCACTCTATGCTCCGCTAAATAAATATAAAATCACACAAACACATTTAAAAAAAAAATCGTGAAACTGAGTGGTTTCTTTTTTTACCTCCACGTTGTGTACACAATTGCTCATATTGGAGTGTAGGCAAAGGGAATCTAATGTCAAGACACTCTTTCCTATACTTTCCGTCCAACTTTGGAGACATTGAGTTACCAGAGCGAGGAGAATAAAAATAATTATTTCTATCGATTGGAAATCGAACCCACAGCCGTCACGTCTACAGTCACACTCTGTGCTGTCGAAACAATCTAATATATTTAAAATTCATACAATTTCCATAAGTGTGGATATAATAAAAAAAATACAGTCGTATTCATAACCTCCTTTTCTTCAGTCGGTTAATAAAAGCATAATATTATGGCCTTATTCAATTTTCTTCACAGCGTGTATTGTAACCGCCATTCACCGTTTAACCCTCTTGAAACGCTTTATACGCTACGCCTTTGGAGAGTATAGCTTTGATATCCAACACTACAGACGCAAAAAATGTGTATTTAATCTCTTTTATATTTATTCAAATGGACTTTATAAGAATGGATAAATGTAAATATTTAATATTTTCATTTCCTCGCTGGCGTGGCGTTGAGTTCCGCTACTCAACACGCAATGCTTTTACAATTCTAGAAAACCCTCTTTCTAGAGGTCAGAGGAACAGAAGTGTCTTAATGAGAGTGCATGAACACTAGGGTCCCAGATTCCCTCTGTTTACCATACAATATGCAGGATAAAGAAAAGATACTACGTATAGCTAAAGAAAAGCTAACGTACGTAAAGCTAAAGAAATCCCCCAAGTAGGAATCAAATACAAAACCATTACGCCACAATATCCTCAAGGTACTAAAAGTGTATGTTTCCATTTTTAAGAAACAACATTTTCTCTTCTATGCAATGACGGTTAGGAAACGTTACTTCCTGAAGACGTAAATTGCCTGTGATTTCGAAGCTAACGTAATTTTGATCACAGATAAGCCGGTAACTTTCTATATTGCGTTATATTAGACTGTAGGTGGATATATGAATTTGTAGGTTTTACAGATCCATACTTTTTCTGCAGAATCTAGCTTTTTCCGTCTGTAAAAGGAAGGGCAAATAGAATCTAGCATTAAGACACTCCGTATCCTTTTTCTGCCTAATTTTCGAGACAAAACCCAACCAATCACGTTGTCTTGTGACCAGAGCGAGTAACTTAAATAATTCGTTCTACGGATGGAATTTGAACCTGAGAGCAATCGCGATTTTACTCAAAATCAACTAATGTAATATTTATTATTTAATGATTAGTCAACAATTAGTTAAGCCGTGGTGGTCGATAACTGTTTGTTTAAATACCGTTGAGACGTATACAAATACATTTATTTGTAATTTACACATTTTCTAAGATTAAAATAAATTGGGTGCTTATTTAAGTTAAAAAGAATAAATTTATTATTTTTGTTTAAATATTGTTATTAATTACATTTTTTTTTTAGATGCACGCGTTGTCAGTATATTCGGGTAGGCAGAGAGAACCTAGTATTTAGACGCTCAACGCTTTTCAAATTTAAGACCGTGTTGGGTAGTGTAACTCAACGCCGCAACATAAAATTTTCTTACATTCTTTATACATTATTTCAAACTTATGGCGTTCCACCAGAAAATAACACTGTTTAGTTAAATTTTTATTGTCTTTGGTTATACAAAAACATGGAATAATCTTTAAAATAACTTACAAAAACACATTTATTTATTGATAAATACATCGTGAAGTACTAAACTTGTACATTTATTATAGTAAAACTATTTTAAAGTTCACACATAACTTTACCAATTTAAAGTCGCACGTTTAAAAATAAACAACATTCGTTTAAGTTCGGATAAGGAGAAAGATAGTCTTCTATTTCACAAAAAATGTTTTATTATACAAATAATTTAAAATGTAAGTCACTTGAGTTTATCGTTAACCGTGCGTCGTCATTTTTAATTTGTTATGGTTACATTAAAATGTTATGTAAGTATATCACAATAATTTTATACATCGGCAGTAAGAAAGTAATTAGTAAAGAATGCTGTACACGAGAAGTAATTTTAACAGACATAAATTATTTTATTAGTTATTTCATAATATACTGTTAATATATTTAGTTATTTCATTCAGGGCTGAATGAAATATCTAATATATTTAGTTATATACTATACTGACTGACATAAAATATAATAAACAGAAGTTATATATTTTAACAGTTGAAAGTTATTCAAATATTTATGAAAATTAAGATAGCTTTATATATTTGTTTCAGTATTTAATTTAATATAATATAAGTAGTTGTGTACATTGCAGAACGTCGGTTTTTATTTTATTTGACATTTCTTTTATCCAAATATGCTGATTTAACGTAATAAATAGAAAGTACATTTTTATAAAATCAAGGGAGTCTTTAAAATTGAAGAAACAATATTATAATTTAGTAGAATATATAAATTATTTTATATTATTAATAGGTTTCTTGCAGAAATTACTATAAAATGTAAATTAAATCACTTTATTAATGGAACTTTATATAATACTTCTTAATACCATATTTTTAATCTATATATATATAACATATTTAATATATTTTTTAAATAATAGAACGAGAACAATATAGGATAAATATAGACATATATTTTTAATATTATTTATAAACAGTGTTCAACAACATAATTGTTACTAAAAAATGTAATTTATATTACAAAATGCAATAATTATGTAATATTATAATGAACGTGTAAATGATTTCTAGAAAATTAATTAAGATACGAAAAAATATATAATACTAAAAAAAACAATTACGGTACCAATATGTTTTAAAGTTGTAGTGACAATAATACATTAATTCTAGTTTACATTACTTTTGCTCTGGTAGCGAGAAAAGGGCGCAGCGTTGAGTTGCGGAACTCAACACACAATGTCTCGAAAATTGTGTTGTAAAAAATAAAATTTTATCAAAATAATAAAAATTCATCATCCATTCTCATCCTAAGTTATATATATAATAGAAAATTAATTATGTGCATACATTGAAATCATTTTGCGAAACTGTCAGTTGACACACAGTGTTCGTTCTTATTATATTAATATTGTGTTTGAAATTCTTTTATAACTTTACTTCTGTTTATATAAATACAATAATAAATAAAAGAAAAAAGATTTTAAAAAATCTTATATAAAGGATATTAGGAAAACTTTGTTCTAAGGTATGAATTAAATGACAACAAAAATACTTAAAAAAATAATGATTATTAAATATTAAAAAAATATAATAGGAGGCCAGTCTTGACGCAGGGGCAGAAGCGTGCAACTATGAAATAGATAAATAAGTCTATGGCACTGAATATTGTTAAAAGGTATATAATTTCCATTGTAACTGTTTGTTATTATTGAACTAGTGATTAAAAATTATCTTCATATTTTTTTCAATTTGTTAACATATACATACATATAATTTATTTTAGAATATATATTTTTTTTATATTTTAAACACAATATGTGGATGTTGAACCAGCAACCTCCAGCATTAAAAGATAATTTCAACAGTAGATTACTACATTATATCCAGAATATAATAAACAGGAGTGGACATTAAAGGAAAAGAAGAAGATTTTTGGCATTAAATTTGGCACTTTAACATCGATTGTCAATAAATTTAACACTAAATTTAACTATATCATAATTAAATTAGCACAGTTCTTCAGTTCGTTTAATCCCTTGTTTAAATGATTATATGTTTTAATAATGATTTTTTTATCTGTTACAGTAAAGCTAGTGAATTTGATACACAATATTTTCATGATACAATAGTAAAAATACAAAGATACTTAAATTATTATCTGTGTACAGATAAATTTATATTTTTATTTTTTTCTTAAAGTCAAGTAAAATCTTATAGTAAAACTACGTAAAACCTTATTTAAAACTGAACGTTATTAAGCTACTTTTTGAATAAAAATCATGACAAACTAATAATTATAATTACTAGTGTTATTAATAACATAATATAAATTAAATTTAAGGAAATCCCAACCTCTAAAATTTACGATGCGAACAGAAATCGTAATTTTATCATAAAAGAGATATTTTAGAACAAAATTATACCCTTTTATAAAGGAATTTTACGCTCTCCTAAGCTGAACGATGAGTATCAAACGCGTGTGTAGATTATATACGCAAAAATTAACAAGTTCGCAGTTATGCCAAGTATGTTTATACATGGCATATAAATTTGGTTCTATGGAAACTGGGGTTGTTTAAACATAGTCTAAACTAATGAGTTAGCCAGGATTAAAAAATATATATTTGTGTTTTATTAAATACAAACATAAAACGATGTTCAAATCGAATAATTCTATTGTTTACTGCTACAACGTGTAAAACGAAAGTCATTTTTTTTACAATAATTCAGTTTTGCATAACGTAATTGGCACTTTTTTAAGTCGTCCTGGCGCAATGATTCTGCAAACACGATTAAACGGTAAGTAGAGAACGGAATGTCTTAGCACTAGGTTCCCCCTGCCTACCCTGCTATGCGAAGAAAACAGTGTGAAGCTGAATAAAACATATCAATGATTACATCTCTTGCTAGTAACATTAACTTAATCATTTCAAAAATTTAAATGTGTCATGGTTGCACAAAACGAGCGATATAGTCAATTTTTTGTATTGCATATTAGAGTTACGTCAAGATAGTTACGAGTAAGCTTTAAACTTAACCCTAGAATGTCTAATTTATTTTTATTGTGGTTTACTCTAAGCTTAGAAAGGTAATTAAAAATAAAACCATAAGCAATATTTTATTTTCTTTAAACTTTACATTTATTTTTTTACATATTAAATTCATATTTAGTATTATGTTTTCGTTTCGTTATATTTGGATTCCGGGTAATATATTATTAATAATAATATAATTGTTTTCAACTATAAGGAAAAATATAATCGAAAATTTTAAAAATATTAATACAGGACTTCAGGACACGTTTTACAAAAAGCAATAGAAAAAACATTTCATTTTTATATTGCAGTGCATTATATTGAAAATATTTATCCACGTGTAAAATCCAACCTTGAACTAGCCAAGTCCAGTTTTTTATTTATTATAATAAGATTTTCTTTTTTAATGAATTCCAGTACAACACGGTGTTTTAATATGTTATTCGCCTTAATAATGCACAAAAATATATGTGTTTCATTCTCTCGATTTATTTCAAACTAGCAACCCCAAAGTGGCTTTGCCCCCATAAAAATATTGTTATATTGCAGCAAAATTAAACAAAATCTTTACACTAATTGTAGCCTGTGTATTATTCTGATACATAAGATACATATATATACATATATCTTATGTATATATATTAATCGTAAAGTTTCACCTAAATCCGTTAAGCAGTATTTGTGTGAAAGTGGAACATAAATGTTCCATCCTCACAAACTTTCATGTGCTTAATGTTACTAGGATTAGTACGGCAAAAAATGATATATCTCAATGATATATCAAAGAAAAGGTTTGTCAAAAATAATTTAAACAAATTCAATATACAAAATATGGTGGCTTTAGGTATCGTTGTGTTATCGTTGTAAAAAAAAGAAATTGCTCTTAAAATTTTAGCGGCTTCGATTTGATATTACGTGCTGTTAAATAGAATTATTTTTAAATATGGCAATATTTTAGTCGGATCTTTTTTTCTAATTTGCATTCTCCTGTTGTAACATAATGTCTTTGTACAACAACCTCCTGTCGTGTTCTAATTGCAACATGACATTGGTGATGAGATTGGTTGTTACTGGCACGTTCGGATTGCCATAATTAAATAACAGAAAAGAATATTATTCAAATGTTTAAAAAAATATTCTATTTCTGTACTAACCTGTGATGTGATGTGTGTAACAGTTTAGTAAGTAAACTAAAATGGTAAACTATTCCGAAACAAATTGATAATTAAACTTCTAAGATTTACAAAGTGCATTTTGTAAAACTATAAGTTTTAATAAATTATTATTTACTTTTATTTAATTTGAATTAAAATTTACATAACATTTTAAACCACGTTATTACAGATTTCCTCAAATATAATCTATCACAAATAATATTTTATAGTAGCTCTTTCTTTTTATCTGTCGTACGTTATTCGTTCTATTTCATAATAAAATATTTTTTAAGGATATGATATAAAACATGATATTTTAAAACTGAATTATTATCTAACCATACCACCTTGTTCAGTAACAAAATTTAAATGTAATATTATGTTATGGTAAAATATTTAACTCATTTACATTTACACCTAACAAAGTGAGATCACAGCCGGAATAAATAAAAAAAAAGAAATTGACAATAAAGTTACATTTATATACGATATAATATGAGTTTTGTCTTTTATAGGTTACTTTATATTAGGATTCATAGTTTTTATATAAATGCATCTAATATCGACTAAAATATATATTCTTATATATGATTTCGTGATATCTAACGCTATATATGTACATGTTAATTTGAAAAGAGTACGATTTTAAAGTAATAAGGGATGTTTATATATCTAAATTGTTTGTGGTTTACATATAACTTAAGTAATGTCGTTTTAGAAAAGAAAATTCTAGTAATTATTGTATTTTTAACCCATGGGAAATATTACACTTATAATATCAACATTTCCTCAATTACGTGAAACAAGTTTTAACAAAATTGTAAATATATATAATAATGAACAAATCAATAAGTTCGTAAGCTAATGTTATTTACAGAAAAAAGTATCCTACATTCAAACAATTAAGTATCTGTATAGTTAATTCAAGCAATTAAGTATCAAACTTCAGTTTAATCGTTTGGTTTTGAATGAATGATTTTTTTGTATTGTAATTATATTCCCATATTACTTTATAATCGTGAAAAATATATTAGAAAATACGTCTACGCGATATCTACAACAAAATTCGGTTAAATTGTAAGACATTCACAAAAAATATAATTTAATTATTATTCTACTTTACTGTGCGCATTGACAATACGAATAGGATTTAAAATTTATGACCAAAAGTTATTACAAATAAAACACCTTAGAGGAATTAGAAGGATTAATAATGACGATGACAAATGATTTATATACTTACTATAATTAATTTGGAATGTTTTTCTACAAAAGAATGTGTTAATTTAATTAATTATTAGTTTTTATAGGTCGAACTAGAAATATGGGGTGAATCTCAGCTTGCCTTATAAATGATGGAAAATCAGCGACACTAAAGTCAAGACACCTTTGAGTAATTTATACTAGGTATACGTTACAATAAGTATATATATTTGGGAAATATTGTAATATGACAGACGTCATACATGGATAAGGAAATGTATGGTAATTTTCTTGTACAGTAAATCAAGTGTGAAGTATCTTGAGGAGAATATACTAAGCTTCTACCAGTTTTGCACAAAAACTAGAAAAATATAAATTTTAAAATATAGAGGGATAATAAAAAAATGTTTTTGAGAGTGGACTATGTTCATATAAATTTAGATATACCCTTCAATATGTAGGTAGCTGTAGAAACCAAAAATGGGGGGATAAATAATACTTACATAGCGTCAATGTATGTTTGTCAGCGCGCATTTCAACAAAAAGAAACAAACATATTATTCTGAATATATTTTTAAATATATATAAAACGAATACAAATGACATTCTGTTATTAAAGCATAGAAAGTGAAGTGGTGAAAATTTAACCAATTTTCCGGGCCATGAATCGGTCTAACGAGCTTAGTATTCCGAACGAACTTTTATAAAATTCACGAAGCTAGATGTAACTTTGAAGTTGTCTTATAGTTTCATCTGTTTAATGGAAAATCACGTTTTATTTAACCTAATTCACAAAATATTTTAGAATAAAAATCGATTATATGTACTTTAGATTTAATACGTGCAATAAATCTATATATTACCATAATATATCCAATATGTTAGTTTAAAAATCTTAAAAAACCTCTTTTTTCGTATATTATTATATTATTTGTAATAATTTTTGACCTTTGTAAAGTGTGAATGTACACATTGAATTACGCATTTTGTCGTCTTTTCTTTGACCTATTTTGCATTTGCTTATTTGTAAAAAAATAATAAATTAGTTTTAACATTGGTTATTCCTTAGAAATAACCGAAAATAAATAAATATAATGCGATTATATATTAATTAAAGAATTCTTAGATACCGCTAAGATTAAAATATATAAATGTAAGAAAACAAACTGAAAAATCAAAACAAGAAGCCTTGCTTTCTCGGAAACACATATTCTATCCATAAAATGCGTAATTCTCCTTAACCAGTATAAAATTTTAACTATTATTTAAACATAGAATATACTTTAAATATTTCAATAAAATGTTAACAAAGGAACGTTCCACGACACTGATTTATACTTGTATATAATATAATATCCTATAAGATACAAATGGAATTACTTAATATTTACAATTTATTTCTTTAAATAAACACCAAATTTAGAATTCATATTAACTTCTTTACTTACACTACTTACACACATATTTCATATATTTATAAGTCTATGACTGAAAACAATTTGTTTTGGAGATTTTCTTGATATATGCAATATATAATAACATGGGCTATACTTCAATATTTTTAGGGAAACAACCTTATTGTAAAAAAATTACAAATAATACTATTATTTTTTCCATCTAAATATACTATTAAACGATTTATAGAACGTATGTATGTAATCAGTCATAGTTATAGATTTTAATATTTAACTTTACCTTGAATTCGTTCATGATTTTTATCACAAAAATTATGCAAAAAGACAAAAATGTCTAACACTGTAATACATTAGATAGGGCTTAAAATACCCACAAAAATTCTGTAAACCTACGTTTGACATCTACATACGTCACAGAAGTCGTTGTATGACAGCTAATTAGAAGATAAAGGATAAATGGCTAGTTTTAATTTACTCGAGCAACAATTAAGACCGAAAGTCGTAAGCAGGTACAAAGTGGAAATTTAATAACGACAGAAATTGGAAATATTCGTCATATCCCAATATATGTAACTTTGAAAAACGTCCTCTTTCCATACGTCCACATAAAATCCACACAAAATTGTTCCAATATTGCTTACCGTCTTAAAATGAGAGAAATTATTTAAAAAAAGACCACTTTTAATTTAATCCTAAAGTAATTCTTGTGTTTTGAAAAACTAAGAATTTGATTTACATTCAAACTCTGTACATCGCTAAATTTTAGGAGATCGTCAAAACAACGTATTAAATATTGGGAAAAAACAGCAGATTTGTCAACACGCTTACCAAAAATACGAATTTGAATAAATTTATTACTTTCCAAATAAAGTTACACCTAGAAACATTTGAAGACAAAAATTGAACGCCAAACAAATCGATCCACGCACTAAATTCGTCGACTTTAACCCTACAAGCTCACACTTTACCGAACACCATTAAAAATGACTAGAGAAATTCTTTTTATTTCTACTTCGGTCGCAAGATACTAAACTACACTACTCACTCTTATATTGCAATACATTTCTAACATTTGGTTTCTAAACTGATCTTCTTATAACAGAAGATTAGGAAACGAAATCATCTTAAAGGAACGTATCCGAGGACAGCGAATAAAATAATATAATAATGGACGGGACGATAACATACACAACAAAATTGATTTATATAAGATTAATAATGAGGATTTGGAAACTGGCTAAATAAATAAGACATAAAGAGAGCAAAATAGGTCTTTTAGACCAAGTTAAGACGTTCCACACGTAATACGATGATTTAGGTTCAGAATAGCCTTCACTTGTATTATCTGCAAGATTTTGTTACTATACATAATTTAAAAGAAGTGAGCAATTTTTTTATATTATAATATATTTTTTTTATTAATTTTATACAAACTATTTTATAAAATGTGACACAAATTGTTTTCTATAAAACGTCTTAACGTTGTCTGTTTCAATATTGAGTACCAAAATTGGGCAATTACTATCTTGGCACCATCCACACTGACAACCCACTGGGAATATTTATAAGATAAAAATTTAAAAAATTCCATATCAATAATAACACTAATTGTACACTCCTCTAGTCATAGCCTCTCTATTTCTGTTATGCCACTTACAAGTTAAAATCCTGACGTACGTTCTTCTGAACGTTGCGTTACACAGAGCATAGCAAACAGGATTTATTGTAGAGTTTATATAGCAAAGAGCGTAAAAAAATGACCACAACTCGTCTGGAATGCACCTGGCGCAAGCAGTGAGGGGTTTCAACAACACAAGGATATTATAAGGCAACCAAGTGATAATGAAAGATAAAAGTATGGCAGATAACGTTTTAGCCGCTTTTGTTTCTTGTTTCTTCTCCTGTGTTTTCTTTTTCTTCGGCTGTTTAGATGTGATACCTTTGCTGGCTAATTGTTTAGGAATTATTTTTGCGTTGAGAGGAATTCGGACATCTTGTATATGGGACGTCCGTCTTATTAGTGCTGCATGACCTGCTGGATGTAAATTGAGCTCAGAATCTCCCCTCGCTGGTCGGTAATGAGGTCTTGCGTTTGGAGGAGACTCTTCGGTAATCATTTTAATACTAGGTCTTTCTGTATCAGCGTCTGGCAGTCGTATGAGAATTGTGTATACAGAATCTGCGGAGGCAGATTTCGGTGCCGGAGAAGCGGTAGTGCTTATTTTAGTGTTAGGAGGAAGTGACCGGCTGTCTCGAGCAGCAGGTAAGGGAGGTGGTTCATAGGTACGACGTAGCGGGGACGTGCCCCCATCTGCGACGCTCGAGCCCCCGGACCCACCACGACCAGCGTACGGATCTCTGATGACATTGAGCGAGGTACATCTGTTGAAATAAAATATTAATATATACTCTGTTTAAAAAAAATCTTGACTGTGAGTTTGATATGTAGATTTTTTTCAATGTGGTGGGTTAAAACTGGGTTAAAAATAAAAAAGATTTGTCGTCATTATTACATATATATATATATATATACGACATAAATGATACACAATTTGACCTTGATTGAATAAAATAAATACCTAGATACTGTGCTCTGAAGTGGAGTTTCAACTGAAACTGGAGTAGCATATCCAGGATCTGAAGGTTCCTCTTCTGGCTCAGTCTCTTCCAGATCTTCCCTACCAGAATGATACCACGCAACACACCACGCTCTGATAGCTTTCCAACCCCGTTTTGGACGTCGAGACGATGCAGTCTGTAAAAAAATCAAACGTAATAAAAACGCACTTTTGGTATAAATATTATTTTTATAATCATATATAGTATTTTTAGGGTTCTGTACCTCGAAACGAAAAAACGCAACCATTATAGGACCACTTTATTGACCGTCTATCAAGACTGTTTATCTGAAGAGAGCGTGGCGGTATTAAGCTTAAATTTATTAATTGCATTCCTCCGAGTGGAAATCGAACCCATATCCATGATGATGTTTATAATCAGACGCTGTTAACGCGCCATGACGGCTTCACATTCTGTATATTTCAATATATACACTACTAATTGTGAGTTGCCAGTTGTTTCTAATTTTCCAATGCTGAAGTTAAGCTAAGCTTTGCCATACATATATTCTGAGCAATTTATATACGGTGCGTTTAAACTAGGCACAACTTTGTTTCAAATGTTGAATGTCGATGTTTGTTCTACATCACGTGGATTTTATCGCTTTGTTTACTGTTTGTGAGGCAGTCAGCGAACATGACTTGAACTTAAGTGAGTAGAAGTTGTTAAAAAGTATAGAAAATTAAATTAATTAATTATTGATTTAATTAATAAAAAAAAGTAAAATAAAAGGTAAATCCGGCTAAATCAGACTCAAGCTCATACAAAATTACATTTTGTCACTGGCACACTTATTTAAAAGATATACTCGTACAGCTTATATTCAAGAAACAATTTAGTTAAGCTCTACAATTTGGCGACAATCCAATAAAAGTGAATGCAACCGGAACACTTGGCAAATGGCAGATAGATTTGGACATTTCGAATGCTTTGGCAACTATTTTGCTTATCTGATCTAAAGGTGCGGTTTAAAGTACCTTCATTTGCCCCTGCCTCTGAGAGTTAGAAGATAACGCTCAAATTTCCCGTTCCACTTACTACTAAATTTGGCAAGAAACCAATTTTTTTTTTGAAAATATATCCACTGAAGAGACCGTTGTTTTTATCAATTAGCTACAATTGACATTGGATATTTGGAAAAAAAACCTATAGAAATTTTAAAATAAATTTGTATAATACAAAGGAGTTAATTGAAAATTTCATTTTTTTTTCAATAAAATAACATTTATTTGCACTTGTTATATAAACGTGTGATATTTTAGATCTTCCAATCTGCGTTATTCTGTTATTAGTGGATAGGGCAATTAGAGTAAAAGTATGAAATAAAGGGAGTATTTCAAGTGTAATCTTAGGCCGATCGTGCCTCTCTATCGTTTGTTCCGCGCTCTCGCTTATACATTAAAAATATATAAAAAATCCTACGGGAACAAGAAATGAAGGGATTCAAATCAAATCACATAAATATAAAAGACGGCAAATAAGATATCAGCAACTATAAATCAGAAACTGCAAAGACGCTAAGATTGCAAAGAACAACTTTAGTTAAAGCGTCAAAGTATTGAAAATTATAATTCCAAATTATAAAAGAGAAAATATATATGTGCTAGAGAGTTTTGTTCTAGAGTAAGTTATTTAGCGTAGCAGAATAGACAGAGAGAACCTGGAAACCTAATGTTGCGACACACTGTTCACATTAAGACAATTTCGAATTCTGGAAGTTCGAGTTCTTGAGAGTTGGACTGGCGGAATTAAACGCCGCACTTTTTGCCTAGACGCCAGAGCGGAGAAATAAAATAGTTGCACTTAATTAAATTCTATTTTATTTGTGCATCATAGTTCCATCAAATGCAATGCAAGCTAGCTATTTAGAACTAGCGTGTCTGCCATTGGTTTAATTACTTTAAGACCTTTGCTATTTATTGCGACTTTTATAGTTGAAAAGCCACTTTTAGAATTGTATTCCTTTAAAATTCTTACTTTTCTTATTCTCTCTATAGAAATGTTAGTTGTTTTTCTTAGCGTTGTTTTGTGTTTGTAATATATTGTAGGTACACCTCCTATACTTTATCTGTTACTTGTCTCATGCTATTTCTGTCGTAAAACTCAATACTAGAGTAGTAGAAGAGAAATCTCTTAAGTTCGTAAAGTTAAGAGATTTCTCTCGAGATGTACACCATTATTGAATGACTTATATAGATAAGTTTGTAAATAATGATTTACATTCATTGGTGTAAAGTTCTTTGTGCAAATATCTATATATTTTCTTAAACGTTGATATTAATAGTAGTAAATGAAAAAAAAAGTTGGTAAAAATTATATGATGCTTGAGGAACAGAGTACTACAAGTATTCACACAAGGTTTCGTCCGCGTGAAACTCTAACCAGAGCATGACAAAAATGTTTTACCTGATTCTCCCTCCAGCGGCTGTCTTGTAAAGCTCCCCTCACGTGGTACACTGAATCAGCGTCTCCAGATTCTGATCTTGCTCTCCCGTCCACTTCGCGAGTCTCGTCACTAAGAAAGGAAAATATAAATTATAATAAAATATATATTTATGTGATTTTCATAAATTTCAAATTAAAACTTAAGACTGGTATCCCATATTTGTAATCGCTTAAAATGATATATATAGAGGGAGCTAGCAGCAAACGAACGTGTAAAAAACGTACAACTTTGGTTTAGATATATTTAAACATAGCTAGGATATTCTGCACCTCCGTACTTAGAGATGCAAGGAAGGGGTTAATCAAAAGCACATAAAGCAAGATGAATGGACGCCGAGCTGGCATTACGCCAGAGCGCTAGATGGTTGTGTGCTTTAAATATAACCATATAGCGATTTTACAAATTACATATTATAAGTACTTTATTAGGATTTTGCACTCAAAGGGTTAATCACGAACCTAATACTAAGACTCCGTTGTTTATCTCTTGAACCTTGATAGTTAGACAATTGAAACAAATGATATATTTCTATTGTCACTATAACAACAAATCACTTTTATTGATACTTGGAAATTTGTGTTTTTTTGGAAAAAATGGACTCTTGAAGAAAATTGAAAAATACAGCCCAACTGGGCTGTGCTTGTGATTTTTGTAACTGCACCCAGCCAATTTTACAGTCACACTTTGTGCTTATTAAAACTTTAAGTAAGTAAGTAAATCTTTAATGTTATAATAAGTTTTTTTATTAACATATAAAAGTAGCCGCAACCGCTCATTAATTGAACTAGACATCAAAACATCCATTCTCCAAGTGGAAATTGGTCGCGTCTAAATCGTCTGCAGATTAGTCCTGTACAGACGTGGCATTGTTTTTACTGTCACGCTATTTTATGGTGACTTCGTTTTTTTTAATAACGTTGCCTTACATTTTCCTGTTTTTTCAATTGTTAGTTATAATTAATTATTAATTTTGTTTAAGAATAATGTTTCTCTTTATGGTTTCCATATTAAATAGAAACCTAAATGGCAATTATTAATATAATGCAATGCGTTGGCCTATTCATTGCTACTATTTAATTTAATTTAAGGTAAGATAAAATACTGAAATATATAAGGTTTAAATTTTCTTCCGAATTCTCGAGAATGGCGGAACTCGACGGTTGTTATCAGAGCGAGGAAACGAAAATAATTATTTTCCCCCAATAAGAATTGAACCCACTACCATCTCGTTTGTAATCACATGCTTCTCCACGATAGCCCCCAGTGTTTAATAAGTTATAACTAATAACTTATATAAACTTGTATAAGATTCACGTTACTTACGTCTATTGCTTAAGTTCGGAACTAAACTAAGATATAACGGGCGTACTATGCAAAGCTAATTGGGTTATGGCAATTAATTTTTGAATACGAGTATATATTTTGAAATCATGTTTACGTTCTTATTAATAAAGCTTACAACATTTTTTTTTATATCTTTAAAACCTTGTGTTTTCATTAATCACTCTGGTAGACAAAGGGCGACGTTGGGTTTCGCCAGTCAACACGCAATGGTTCATCGAATACATATAATTTCTATTAAACTAGCTGTAACAGATTTAAATTAAATGACATAATTAAAGTAATTCGTTTAGAACTGAAAATATTGACTACAGATATCTGCTATTAATAGTTATTTTAAGTATATTTTCTATATCACGCTATAGCAGGGTATTGTGAACGCCGTGAAGCTCCAGATTCCAGGTTTGCTCTGCGTACCCTGCTGTAAGGGAGGTCTGCCCTTCCATACGTTGATAAAGAAGTTTCAAGTTTCAGATAAACAAATATCACTTAATAACTTCATCGCTATAAATAGTTGGAATCACGCAATACAAATTGTGATATTCGAAGTTCCTAGGCACTAAGATAGAAGAGCTACATCGTCTTATACTATATATGAGAACATTTACGATTCTTAAAGCTGGTACAACAAATAAGAACACACGAGAGTCCTTACTTCTCTTTATCAGTTATAAAATATTCACAATACAAACGAATCTGAACTGTTTCTCTCACACGTTAAAGTTTATTTCACTTTAAAATAAAAGTAAGTAATTTCAAAGGCAACATTTATACGGAAATAGAAACGTTTTTGGATGGTTTTTTATCATTTGCCTCTCTTTAGGTGTCGCATTGGCACAGAGTCTGATTGCAAGCACGATGGTTGTGTATTCGATTGCCACTCGGTTTGTTGAAGTAGTTTTCTTTTTCTTCTATAACTTCTCACTTCTCGCTAATTTCATAATTCTAAATCTAGTCTAAGTGAGTTTTGTTCCCAAAACGGGCAAATGAAAAATATCATTTTTCCTGAGTTTTTTAAAATCCATTTCTATATTGTTTTCGCGCTAAAAACGACTGTCAGATTACACGCTCCCTGACAGAACGACTTACACTCATTTCGTTTGGGTCCTTTCATACAAAAATATTGCTATGCTTTTTTTTTATTATGGCTCTTTGTCAGGCTTTGATTTTTTTTCTACAGAATTGCGTTCGTTCTGCTTGTTTTATACAATATAAAATCAATAATAATTGTTATTATTTTACATGCATTCTAAGATATATTTTTTTCAATTACATTATACAAAAACTACAAAGTACTAAAAATATGTCCTAAATATAACAAACTTAAAATGCAACAAGTTTAAAATATTAAAAGAACTTCTCGTTTTCTAGGAAAATATCTAAACATTATTGCTCTTAATTTTAATATATCGTATCGCTCGTACGTCAAGTCCCAGATAGAAAAAAAATAAAGCCAAAAAGATAGACGTAATCGATTTCCATCTAAAATATAACACATGTACCAGGGAGACATATTCTATAAAGCGGTTTCCTTGCATTAAGTTACAATTGAAGCGCAACACAATGTCATACGTCTGTTCCTTTCACTCTTTTGACATGGGTATAATGCTGTCTCACTTGACATGTCCGACAGTGTATCGACTGGAACGTTCTATATAGAGTATCTGATGCTCGAGATTGTATGAATGGGATTGAGAACAATAATTGTTTTTATGTTATTGTTTTCTTTGACAGTAGTGGACGTGTGCTTGCGGTTAGGAATATACACATATACACAGAAATTGTATTTTATTTAGAAATATGTTTTTTTTATTATTTCAATACAGATAATAATGTTTTGCTTTGGAGAATATATCATTTATTATGCCATGATTTGTTTCATTTATTTTCTCAAGATTCATTAATAATTATAGTTTAAGTATAGATGTCTGAAACAACAGAAAAATATCTTAAGCTAAGTTTTAAGACATAAAATTTTGATTTACGATATATACATATATTTATTTCTTAACTTTAACTTAACTTTAAAATTTCATTAATATAATAGACTGAACGTTCTACGATCTCTGCTTATTCCTAACAGATTACTTTATAAAACGAATGACAAAAGAAGCGCGAGAAACTAACTATTTCATAATGAATTAAAATATTTTATTAAAAATACTGCTTATTCATTCGTGTTATTCTACTATACGCGAAACTCGCAGGCAACTACATAGCATAGCATAGGCTGGTCATGGTAAAATCAGGTCATTTAATAAAAAATAAATAATAATATTTAAATATTTAAAATATTCTTCCGTTACAGAGTGGCTGAAAAACAATACAGTTGCAGTACAATGATTTACCTGTTCCGACGATTAGGCAGATTAGGAAGTGTATAGATATAGGACTAAGAGGGGTGGAATGAACGGGAAAATGGAATTTATCGCTTAAAGTAGACGCAAACAAAATTGCAGGCAACAACTAGTACAACTATAAAAGAAAAACAAGAAGAAGTTTCTTTTTATAGAATATCGTAAGTAGTATCTATATATTTGTTATCTCCAAGAGGGTAGCATTGAAGGGGCCTGGAAGCTTGAACGATAAAAGATAAGCTCTATTTCATATATAATAATTATATATAATCTTTATTAGGTCAACATCATAGTTTTACTTTTACTTTTATTATAAATCATATTTATGTAATTTACATTATTTTTTTAAAGGGGATGTCATGTTTCAGCGGTACGTCGTTTGACGGTTGTAGGTTCAACTGTCAGTAATATTATGTTTTGCCATATTTTCTTTGCCTACACAAATCTATCTAGGAACAATGCTTTTAAATAATAGAGAATTCAACTTTGTGAGAGCAAGGAATTATGATATTACTAACATTTAATATTATGTTGTATATTATGCCTAAACGCGACGTTGGGAGTTCGATTCCCAATTTGGGAATGATTTATTTTCATCTCTCCACCCTTGTAACAAGACATAAAGGTGGGGAATGGAGTGTCTAAGCACTAAGTTCCTTCTTTATGTAGGATACAGGGTGAAGTTAAAAAAAATGGAATATTTATTGCATTCGACATGCATTGTCTCAAATTCGGGACGAAAGCGAAGAGGGGAATGACACCAAGTTTTGAAAAAATAAACATTTTTCGTAAGGGAAAAAGCGTTCTGTACAAAAACGAATAAATATAGAAAGGTTTTACTAACTGAAAAAATATTGGCAACGCTTCGAGACTTTCAACATAACATGATATCCATCATCAACAGAATCGATCTTAATTGAACGATGCCGATTTTTTTAACTGGTTTTTCTCGTTTAAGATATTATATATTTTTTTACAAAAACACGCGGTCATGGTGCAGCGGCACAGTGTCAGACTGGAAACATGACAGTGGTGTGTTCAATTTCCATGCCAGGCAGATTATTTTCCTGTTGAGTTCTGTCGCTCTGCTCGTAAAGTCTCAAAAAATTGGGTGAAAATTGGGCAACGTAGTGTCTTAACACTGGGCTCTCTATGCCTAGACTTCTATGCAGAAAAAACGTGAAGCTAAAAAAACAGAAATACTATCGTATAAATACGTAGTTAGGATATATTTATGATGATAATGGGCGAGTATCGACTGTCTAAGGACTAAGCCAGTTCTTATTAGGCTACGTCTTAGTTCTTATACTGTATTATAACTTATTTATTTTGTAATCATAAAATCTACGTTTATTTTCTACTAATTTAGTATTTCTGTAGTTGAAGAAGATTTAACACCATCTGGTGTACTATCCATATAAGTTACCCCAAGTTTAGTCTGAATTTTAAACTCGATCTAACTCCCACTTGTAAGATCTCCGAAGTTTTGGGCTCAGATGCATTGTTGCCGCACACGCTCTATGGATATGGATATGGATTTTCTTCTTCTATTTATACTCGTATATAACTATCGATCCATACGCAGCTTCGCCCGCTTAAAATTATTGGTTATATTATAGCTTAAATATACATTTATTATTACTGTAAAGTTTATATATTCCGTTCAGTAGTTATTACGTAAAAGTGGGACAAACATCCATCTATTCACATTTATAATTTTAAAAAAAAATAGTAGGATAAATATTATAAGTAATCGCGTAACTATTAAATACTCCTTTTGTACTGCAACAACGTCTCTTATATTCAAAACTGTTATAAGAAAAATTAATAAATAAGTATTTATTTCCGTTTTAATATAAATATACTATAAAGAAAGTAGCGTAGACCTTGATAATAGATTTTTGCACCCGATGCATCTTTGAAAAGTCAAGTGGTCATTGTTGCGGGCGTTTGAGAGTTTAATGGAGGACTTTTCATTAACAAATGAAAAATAACAATGAAAACATGTTCACGCTTCTACGAGTAGCAGGGTCCTGGGGACAGGGAAACCTAGTGTTAAGACACCAAAGTCTCTGCGCACTGCCAAATTTTCGAGAGGTAGCAGAACTCAACGCTACGCTTCGTATGTTAAAACGAGAAAATAAAAACAAGCTTTCGTAACCCACTGCGCCTCAACATAAAATAACAATAAAAAAATATAAATTCCCAAAATGGAGTTCAAAAATAGTTATGTATAAAAAATTTAATACAATTAAAATGCGTATCTTATTAAGATACTTTCTTTCCCTTCCCTACTTTCCACCGAATTCTGGAGGTATTGCTGAGTGGCGGAACTTAACACCTCGCTTTGCCTCGTCACCAGAGCAAAGAATTGAAAATTTTGAGTAAAGAATTGTTTACAGTCCCCCTGCCACACGACAGCTTCAAACAATTCTTGGCTTTGCTTTTCTGGGAATAAGTTCCTTCCGCCTATCCTATACCTATGTGCAAGATACAGTGTGTAGCAGATACGAGCATTATAAAAAGAAAAAGAAAAACATACTTCAAAATACATATTTAAATTAATAGAAAAGAAATGATCTAACAAACCATAAAACATCACAGACAAACCAACACTACCAATAAACCTGGAATGGTTTTAAAACTGCCATAAAACCTTCTTTACGCCAGCCATTGATGAAGTCACCTGAAATAACCTTCTATAAAAAAAGAAATAAAAGTAATAGCCTATTAAGGACGTTCTCCTTCACCTAATTAGGACTTTTTTTCTTTAACTATTGTCTTGAATCATCATTTACGATTTTGTGATCTCTTTTGTATTAAAAAATGGCATAATTTTTTTTCGTACTCTTGAAATAGGCGTAATTTGTGCAATAGAAAGATAAAATTTGGTTATTACCAAATGCCTTTTTTTTTATTTTACTCTCTTTAGTAAAGCTCAGCTTATTAAGATTTAAAAAATAAATTTATTCCATGAACTTTAATTTGTTAAATTGGAATTCCCTCTTTTTCCCGTTCTTGTAAAAAAATCAAAAATACCTCTCATAGTATTGCCCCACACTCCCTAACCTACCTATATGAAAAGAAAAATTCTATTATTTAAATGCAACAGTTTCTTTTGTCTGTCAGTCATTTAAACAGACTGACAGAAAAGTTTTATATACAAGTTCATCCTATCCTATATCTTATAAAACAAAGTCGCTTTTCGTGTCTGTCTGGCTTTTCTAACTCTTCTTCTTCTAAACCACCCAACGGATTTTGATGCGGTTTTCACCATTAGGTCGAGTATTTCTCATGAAAGGTTGTCTCTTATACACATCTTGACAGTGGTGTGTTCAATTTCCATGCCAGGCAGATTATTTTCCTGTTGAGTTCTGTCGCTCTGCTCGTAAAGTCTCAAAAAATTGGGTGAAAATTGGGCAACGTAGTGTCTTAACACTGGGCTCTCTATGCCTAGACTTCTATGCAGAAAAAACGTGAAGCTAAAAAAACAGAAATACTATCGTATAAATACGTAGTTAGGATATATTTATGATGATAATGGGCGAGTATCGACTGTCTAAGGACTAAGCCAGTTCTTATTAGGCTACGTCTTAGTTCTTATACTGTATTATAACTTATTTATTTTGTAATCATAAAATCTACGTTTATTTTCTACTAATTTAGTAATTCTGTAGTTGAAGAAGATTTAACACCATCTGGTGTACTATCCATATAAGTTACCCCAAGTTTAGTCTGAATTTTAAACTCGATCTAACTCCCACTTGTAAGATCTCCGAAGTTTTGGGCTCAGATGCATTGTTGCCGCACACGCTCTATGGATATGGATATGGATTTTCTTCTTCTATTTATACTCGTATATAACTATCGATCCATACGCAGCTTCGCCCGCTTAAAATTATTGGTTATATTATAGCTTAAATATACATTTATTATTACTGTAAAGTTTATATATTCCGTTCAGTAGTTATTACGTAAAAGTGGGACAAACATCCATCTATTCACATTTATAATTTTAAAAAAAAATAGTAGGATAAATATTATAAGTAATCGCGTAACTATTAAATACTCCTTTTGTACTGCAACAACGTCTCTTANCGGGCATGAAAGGAAGGCCTGCTCATTATGTTGCTGAGGGATACCGATCTATAATCCTCCTCAGCACGGTCGCCAAGCTGTTCAAGAAGTTATTCCTCTCACTTCTTCAGTCGCACATCCACCCACAAAGCGAGCAGTTTGGCAAGCGGGTAGACCACTCTGGGTAAACTACGCAACAGTGATTAACCGAGAGAGAGAGTGTGAGTGTGCAATAGCAGTCTTCCTTGACGTAGCACGCGTATTCGACCGCGTCTGGCACCCGGGCTGATTTCATAAAGTGCTCAGACCCGGCACCCCCCAGCACGCCGCGCATGTCTTTGCCGCTCTGCATGGTAAGTGACAGGATATTTTGTGAGAGAGAGACGTGACGTGAGAGTTGAGAGTGCGAGGTCTAGCAGCGACCCGATCGCTGCCGTTGTCCCAGTTAGAATTTTGTGACCGGCTCTCTACGCGCTATACATCGCTGACATAACAGTGCCCTAGCGAGTATTATTCAACGAGTAATCCTGTAGGTAGTACGGAACCTCACCCTCGGGCGAGTGACGCAGGCACCATACTACGTGAACACCACGCGCCACTCACCGCGACCTAAAAATAGAAACCCTAGAGGTACACATTGGTCGCCTCGCGTCCAACATATTCCGTTGCGCCGGTGTATCGGGTCACCTACACCTAAGGAGCAGCACTCCGCATACCCGGCCGCCCGAGGTCAGATGTCTTCTTTCGAGGGACTTTCTATCCTCCTCTGAATCCCACTCATGAGCAGTCACCTTGGACGTTTAATCAACGCCTCTCTCAGGAAACCGAGGGGGCAATTCCGATCATCTCCCGCATCCCCTTCCATGTATCTGCAGGTTAAAGCAGGTTTTCGTCTGAGACCACGGTCAGAGAACCAAGGCGCTGATGTCATTCAGAGCTACTACAGAGATGGCCGAGAGATGGCCTGTTTTTATTCTGCGCCTGGCAAAGTAAATTTAGAAATGATTGCACGTATTTTGGAGTTATCCAATAATTATAATGTATTTCCACGCGACATAGTTGGTAACATCTGTCGTTTAAGTATTTTTGATTCAGAGAATAGTAGGTAGTCTGTTGTTTATAATTTCTTTCGTTTAAGTTTTCTGTTATTTGTGTTATTTATTTGTGTGTATTTTAAAACAATTGGAACATCCTTATTGGAATTACGAAAATGCGGGTTGCATTAGGGTTTATTTAATTTTCACATTATCTTAAGAGCTTTGCAAACATACATTATATGAGTAATTCAGTAGTTAAGGCGGGCGAAGCCGCGAGCGGGTCGCTAGTATATAATATATACACTTATTTAATAATCCTCAGTAATTGATTTAAGCTTTCAAGGAAGTCGTCATTATATCAAGCTTAGAATGTAAATTGCATAAAATGAGACTAACAACGCCTATCTGAGCCAGACAGCGTCCTGTTTAATAAGAAATTATAGTAAAATATGGTCATACATTAAAAAACCAAGTGACATATAAATGCTAATTTACTTTTGGAACCGAATAATATTGTTTTTTTTTTTGAAAATATAAACTTTTGTATTAAAAACACCTTTACACACAGCAAGTAAGGTAGTATTAGTGTATTGCGTTCCCCTTTTCGCCCAATTTTTCGAGAGCGGAGCCACAAAAGCGGCTTAGGGTTCAATTCCAACTCGAGACAATTAATTACTTTGATTTCGCTCTGGTAACAAGGCAAAGCACAGCGCTGAGCTCCTCTACGCAACACGCAATATCTCGAAAATCCTGCATATGCTAATGTCCGTATCCCTTTTCCGCCTAACTTTCGTCTCGTCACAACTTTCGCTATATCTTGATTATAGATAGATAAGTTTAATCAAGATTAATTAACGAAACAATCACGACAAGAATGTATATTTAATATCTAGTTAATATACCCAAGCATATATTATATATATACACAGGCAAAATTAATGTGTCAGTTGGTAACGGCACGCGGATGAAATTATGGACATGGACGCAGATGGCGCTGAAATGAAAATTGAGGAAGAAAAAATTGGTTATGTAGCTTTTAGGTACGTAGCGGAGGTAATATTTTAGAAGTTTATTGAACAAGTCTAATTTTAACAAATAACGTAACGTGGTTTTGCTTGATTTTCGAGATTTTGCTTGATTTGAGATTTTCTTTTTCTGAATTGAATGTTTGATAAGAAAAGAGTTATGCACTCTCCTGAAATTAGCTTACAGTCGACTTATAAATAGAATAGCTTCGACCCCCAGATCCGGGAAAACGAGAATATGTAAATTTTTTTCATCTCTCTATATTATTAATAGTCTCTCTCTCTCTCTCTCTATATATATATATATGTGTGTGTGTGTGTGTGTGTGTGTGTGTGTGTGTATATAATAAATATATATGTAATAAATATTACCGTGAATAACGTAATAGTAAAAGTTTTGCAATAATTTAAATAGTATATTATTTAGACACAAACATCTAAAGAAGAAATAGCCATTTTCAGTATCTTTTGTGCCGTTGATACCTTACAACACAATAACCACTAGATAGAATACTCTAGCACTTCATTGTTGCGCTACTTACACTTTAAGTGGTATAACATTTTTCAAGACCTCTAAGAGCCGATTGTAAGGGAAACAGAAAAAGATTCAATAAAAATGGAAGGTGGAATAGAAAATGTAGACATGTTTTATTTTATATATATTTTTGTTATGTAAACATAATTTATTCCACTCTCCAATTAGAAGGTTATAAATATTTTTTAGGTTCACGCAGTATCCCGCATAAGCAGGGTAGGTAGGAGTACTAAGGCAGGCCGTTCTTGCGATATTCTTTGTCTTATTACCAGAGCGAGGAAATGAAAATAATCAATTCGCCGGGTAGGAATTGAACCCACAATCGCTACACTAACAGACACATGATGTGCAGCCATGACGGTCTCATCATGGCTAATTCCCGATTTCATAAAAGTTAGCCCGTTGAATCTTATCAATATAATTAAATTGTGAGAATTAAAAATTAATAATGGGGGTTTGAAACCGGTTGTCTTTTAGTAATAATGTTTATAAAGCTAAAGAATTTGTTTGGTTGAGCGCGCTGATATTGGCAACTACTGGCTGGAATTGAAAAATTCTTTGCGTATCCTGGATAGTCCATTTAGTCGAGAAGGCTATATTACATGACGTTAATCGTTTCTATGTAACCTACTGTATATCCAACACTAAGAGTTTTTGAAAGCGAAAACACAGGTAGAGGGTAATATAAGAAACTTATCGCTTAAAGATTAATTGAAATCTGACAAAGTTCAATATAAAATTGTCCCCATTTTAGGGTTCCGTACCCAAAAGGTAAAACCGGAACCTATTACTGAGACGCCGCTGCCCATCCATTCATTTGTCTGTCATCAGGATATATCTGATGAAGCTATACGGTTGAAATTTCTTAGATGATGTTGCCATTGTCTCTTTAACAACAAATACAAAAAAATGGAATAAAATAAATAATTAAGGAGGTTAACATACATCAAACGTGACTTTTTGCCGATTTAATAGGTGCGGAACCCTTCGTACGCGATTCGGACTTGCACTTAGCCGGTTTTTTTGTATTAGATAACGCATAAGAGAAAACATTTACTTAGTAAGCTATAAGAAAACAATATTTTCCGAGAACTAATACAATTAATGAACGGATTCTCTGAGGGGATCGAATTTTAAACTTAATTATGTTATTTATCCTAACGCTATGTTGAAACGTAATTAATTTGCGGCGATGCCCCCCAGCTGATAGCTACTCACTATTTATCAATCTGCAATACTCCCATTGTGTAGATAAAATACGAAATACGAGTGGATTATTATTGTTTATATTTTATAAAGCACACTTCAGCTTCACGCTTTTTCACGCAAAGCAGGATAGGTAGAATCTAGTATATAGAGTTATGACACTCCATTCCCCCAATCTTAATTTTCGAGAAATTGTGTAATGAGTGGCGAAATTCAACAACGCGTTTACTCTTTAGCCAACTTGGAAACTAGCAACTTTAACTGACAATAATTATTTTTGAAAAAGAAATATTTAAATCTGTCAATATTTGTAGAAATTGTGGGCAACCCATATTATAAATTAAATTAAACTAAATATATACATATATAAAATACACTGCACAAAACACATATTAAAATATATATGATAATACGCACGGCGACCTGCCGGGCGAAACTGGGCTCGCGCATCCTCGTATTATCATATATATTTTAATATGTGTTTTGTGCAGTGTATTTTATATATGTATAGATGAGTATATATTTAATTTAATTTAAAATGTGGGTTACCCACAAAATAAAGTTATCGCACAAGCCAATTAGTTAAAGTAAACAATCAATAATCCAAACATGTTCAACCATTTTGGGGAACTTAATAAGAAAATAAATATGTAAACTTATTTAACTCCCAATGAACCCACAATCATCAAGTTTTCGTTAGCCACTGCGCTACGATAGCCTTCACTGTATCGATAAAATATAAAATACGAACAGAATATTTTTATTGTTCTAATTGTTTCCTATTGATACAGAAATACAAATGATTTTTTTTGTGTATTTTTTTGTTTAGTACGTTTATAAAAGATAGAAATTGTTTAGTGATAAATTAATGGAATGGAAATTTAATTGTGTTTTTGTATTAACAATTGTTAATACAAAAACACATGGTTTTTGTTAATCGATTGAACAAATAGAATATTGATCTAGAATATTAGAAAAATAAGTCCATAAAAAGTCCCTCGGGACATAGTCTGACCGTAAACGCGACGATTGTGAGTTCGATTCTTGTCTATTTTTGGAGGGCTATTCAATGTAGGTCAATATGTACCTGTGGTCTGAGTTACTTCGGGCACTTAGAATGTGTCATGACACATTGTCATAAGCAACCGCAGCTAGAAGATTCTAGTATTGTATTAAATCTCGTGCTCGTCCACTTGCAAACAATTATAGTCTAAATACAATTAATTGGAAAATTATGCAAATTGAGATAACAATATAAAACACAAAACTGTGCTTTAATAGAAGAAATGCAATTGTCGTCGACTTTATTACGGGAAATAATATAATTATATTAAAATCTTGTCTTGTATTGTACTTGGGACTCTTACTTACTCCATTTAAACACAGAGACAAACCGCTGGTAAAAGTTACACAAAACATAAGCACAAATAAAATACTCTCATCTGTGCCTTATAAAACCTAAAACTATACAAACATAATCCGATTTTTATATAATTTGAAACTTAGACTCATATAAATATATCATTGAACACATGCTTCGTGGTTTATTTTAATTCATCCCCTAGGGGTGTAAATAAGGGGTTGAAAGTTTGTATGGAAAAATCTTTAAATCGCCACTGATTTTTATAAGATTTGAAATTGAGACTCTTAAAAATATTTCATTGAAGACGTGTTTCGTGATGGTTTATTACAATTCACCCCTAAGGGTGCAAATAAGCATGCAAGGCTGCGCGCGGCCGCTAGTACAATACATTTTTCAAAACATTTTTAGTTTATCAAGCCGTCGATCGAGGCCATTGTGGCACAGCGGCAAACCGACAGTTTGTTAACGTGACGTTTGTGGGTTCAATTCCTACTAAGGGCAAAGAATTATTTTTATTCCTTGCTCTGATATAAGACAAAAAGCAGCGTTGAGTCCCACTACTCATTACGCAATGTCTCGAAAATTTTAATGTTTTAAAAGTAGGTTGGCTCTTAGATCCCTAAATAAATAATACAAGTACAGTTAAAGCTCATGTGCTAAATAAAGTATCAAACGTAGCGTAAATCTTTGCATCTCCGAGTAATGTGTTCCAATGTAAGGAGCAGTGGGGGGGTTTCGAAGGGTGATAAGGGAAATAAGGCTGTTTTTAAATGAAGCCTTAAATAAAATTTGAATCTGTTTCAGTAACTGATGATTTTTTTTCTAACTAATTGAATTATTTCATACTGTAAAGATAAAGAGACTCTTATTATTGAGATGTTGTATTTTATGAATATAAATTATTCACTTCACGATGTAAGAATCGAACCAGCCACCGTCAATTATACATTATACAAAATAAATAATATAAAAAACAAACGCTCCGTGTGAAAGCAACCTAAATACGCGAAGACGCTGAAATTTTTAAGAGCACTCACGCTATAGGTATTTTTATTAGATACGTGAGGTAAAAGATGGCCGTTTGGGAATTTGTCGTTTATACCTTCTACGGGGTAATCGCGGCGTGTTTATGCTATCTTCGTTTTAGATTGTTATATTTAGGTGTTAAGACATTCCACTCCCCATTCTCTATTTTCGGAACATTGCATGTTGAGTGACGTAACTCAACGCCGCGCTTTTTCTACCAGAGCAGGGAATTGGGAATAAATGATATAAATATAATCGTCTGTGCATTGTTTGTCAGTCACTAAGTAACAGGAGAGTTTTATATAATACGATTATATAGGTAACGATTAACTAAACTATGAACTTTCTTTAATGTTAGTCCTTGAATGTAAATTCTTTACTTAATCTCTTAAGAATTAAAGCTTCTCAGTGAACGGATATTCAAATGGAATACGTGATAATGCATAATGTAATAAATGGATGCCCTTCAAAGTTACGTTGAACTGAAGAGGTTGTTTGAATAAAAACTATTGTAGTAGGGGTAGGTACAAATATTAGATTTCAAATGACCATAGGAGAATTTTCTGGTGTGTCTGTAAACGAGACTTTCTGGGTTCGATTCCCGCTTAAGGGAATGTATTATTTTTATTTCGTCATTCTGGTAAAAAAATAATACGTGGCGTAGAGTTCAGCCACTCTTGGTAATCAGGTGATAGCATGAGAAACGAAGTTTTGACAGAAGGTTTCCTCTATTTTATGCGGGATTCAGCGTAAAGCTTAAAACAACTATTCCCTGAGGTATTTAGATAATGTGGGGTACCTATACTTTCTGTATTTGAAAAATTACTGTGACATTATAATTGTAATTAGTGTAAAGTAGATTTACTACAAAATATAAGTAAGAAATCTTGGAATACAAGAAATAAACAAAACAAAAATAAGTTTTTTTTAGGTTCACGCTGTATCCCTCATATAACAGGGTAGACAGAAGGAACCTAATGTACAAACAAACAGTTCTCCATTAGGACTATTCCGTTCCCTACTTTCCGCCGATTTGTTGAAACATTGAGTATTGAGTGCCTGAACTCAACAACGTGCTTTGTATTCCTCCGAGTGGGAATCAAACACACAACCAATCCACACATATGTATGGATAATGGACCAATCCACCAAATATATGTACGTCTCACGTAAGCGACATAGCGAACAAGCATAGAAGTATAGAAGCTCAAAATATCTCCTTTATTAAATTGTAAATTAATGTTCTTTTTGTGCAATGAAATATTTTTTCACGTCCATACAAGAGACTAAAGAATCCACACTGGAAGAGAATCGTATCTATTATACCTGATCTCGAAACATCGCGTTTTAATAACCGACGTGGAATTGGCACAAAACCATAGGGAGATTCTTTTGACTGGACGAGGTAATTTTTTTAATTATTATCAGCTTTTTTTATTACTTACCCATAAGCGATTTCGCTATATTTATTGTACAACAGCCTTTTTAATTAAATATGGGTTTTTTTATGTATGAAGCTATATTTCTGTAAAGTTTCATCTGATTCCGTTCAGTAGTTTTTACGTAAGAATAAAACAAATGTACGCCCTCACAAGCTTTTATATTTATAATATTATTAGGATTACTAGGTTACGATATATTTTTTTATAGTTGTAGCCCAGTTCATTCAAAACAACGACATACAAGATAAATTAAAACATAATCAGCTTCACGCTGTATCCCGCGCAGGGCAAAATACGACTGGCTGGCTATAAACATATATATGTACAAACCACATTATCCATACATTATCCATAGCGTTTTCAGTTGCACGCCTCTGCGCTACGACGGCAACCGACAACGAATTTGTTAATTTTTGGCACTAAGGCCTACCTTGGTATATACTGGTACTTGGTATAAGAATATGCCTTTAAGCATTTCTCTTGCAATTAGAATGGTAGATTACAAGTCCTGGTAATTAAAGGTACTTTGAACGCTACTTATTTACATTCTGGGAGCTTTGAGAATTGTACTCCGAACCATTGTGTATACAGACAAAAACTTAAAATATCTTTTGATGATATATATAATAATATAATAAAAACCAATCTATTATCATTAATTACACACTATTATTCTTCCATCTGTTACTGAATATTCATCGATGCTATAACAAATGGAGTTCCATTATCTACATCGACTCTGACGATTGGACAGATCCAATTATCATATCAAAGAGACTATTTTCATGTTCGCAAAATTGTATTTAAAATCTCATATACCTATTTGTTTCGTTTATACAATACAAGAAATATTGATAATATGACGCCGTTTAAATGTCTGGTTCCATGCAAACCAGAAATGAATTCGTAATTAATAATTAATTCGTATAATAAATAAGTCTAAATAAATGGCAACGTAGCAAACTAAAAAAAAATATATGTTTTACTTAATAAATAAGAAAAAGTCCTTGATTTTGTTCATATTATTAACATTGTATATAGAAGTTATTACCACCATTTAGGAGCGAGCCCCAAGAAAAACTATCTTCGATGAGCTTTTACATGGTTTGGGCGTTACGGGTGCTCAAAATTCAGAAACGCTACAGCTGAAAAGAGACCTTAATATAAATTGATATAAAACACAAACTAGAGTGTCGGGGTTGAGAGACGCAAACAGAATTATAGTAAAAGTTTTTGTGGCCATTACCAAAGTTGCAGATTGTAAGTAATGATTCTGCTCGTCTACTATTAAGTTTGGTAGCTCTGGGAAACTTCGGGATCAATAAAAATAAAAGCAGTGATTTTTAGACTTGAGCAACTTGGAGTTGGTGAGCTTGTCTATTTATGACATAAGTTTTACAAGGTAACTTACCTAGAATTCGATCTCTTCGATGAATCATGCTTCTTCCCCCCTTGGAGGTTGGGCAGATCTTTTTGTCTTTTCTTCGTCTCCCTCCAAATCTTGTAATACAATATACACATAACTGTCACTGGCACATAAAACGCAGCAATGGCCGTCCCGAAAGTAATAAACTGATTGGTCTCTATGAATTGGATATAACACTCGTTGGGGGGCACTTTCCTCTCGCCGTCTATGTACGGCCACGCATATATCCACGGCGGCCACAACACTAGGCTGAAGCCCCACGCGCCGCCGATCATCACCGTCGCGCGACGTGTAGTCCTCTTAGCCCTGTACGTGAGCGGGCGTGTCACACTAAAATACCTATCAAAACTTATAATTAGGAGGTTGAGAACCGATGCATTGGATGCTAGATAGTCCAAAGCCAGCCAGGTATCGCAGATATGCGGCCCCAGCGGCCAGTACCCGTAAATAGTGAACATGGCGAACAACGGCATGGATATCAATCCGACTGCGAAATCCGCGACTGCTAAGGAAAACAGGAAGTAGTTGCTTATGGTTTGCAATTGCTTGTCAATCTTGAAGCTTATCATGACCATGGAATTTCCGACGACGGTGAGAACTGATAGGACGCTGGCGATGATTGCGATGACGATCTTTTGTGCGAGGCTGAAGGGGCTGGCTGGTAGGTCGGGGCCGAGCGCCAGGTCAGACAGGTTGGCTGATTGGTTGAAAGCGATGAGCATGACGTCAACTCGAGCCCGCGGCCCCCGATCCGCCGCGGCTCGTTCGCCGACCGAGAGCGGATCCGTCTGGAACAAATGAAAACAATTTTGATTTCAAAATAGAATTTATGTTTTGTTAATGTTCTTACCTGCTGTCTTTAATTATTTTTCTATTTTTTTTAGTTTCACGGTGTATCCCGCACATAATATGGTAAGAGGAAAAGAAATATTCCATTGCTTTTGGTGGGAATCGAACCCAAAACCTTTATGTTAACAGTTACACGCTTGTGACCCCTGCACTACGACGGCGGCGCCTAAATATTAATAGGAAAAAAAATAAAAATAATACGCAAGACTTAATGTCCGAACTGCAATTATATAAATCTAATTTCATGATTGACTAGCGGATCTCGGCGGCTTCACTCGTTTGAATTATACGAATATTGATTAAATATATTTGTGAAATTATGTACAGTTTTGGGGGTTAATTCTAATAAATCGTGAAACACGTGTTCAACGTGTTATTTTTTAGTCTGAATTTAAAATTTTATAAAAATCGGTGAAGATTTAGAGTATACTTTACAAGCCAATTACAGTACGGTCTGCGAGACGTGGCAGCCCTGACAGAAGTTAGCTGTAGATAGCTCCGCAAAATGATTGATTGATTCTAGCATTTTTATTACTTTGGATTACGTTTTTCCTTAGTGAACATAAGTAAACAATACACAGGCTACAAAACCTATCTTCGAGGCAATCTATCAGCAAATCTATCGTTGAACGTAGGTACTGTAAGTAGCTGTAGCCAGAAATCTATTTTCTGTAACAAGCTTGTATACTATTATTACAATTTACGCAACGGATGTGTAAGTACGTGTGTAAGCATGTACCAAGTGTTAATACACTCCAATTTCTGCCCATTTTTTTTCCTTTCATTAATTTCCTTGATCTAATCGCACTTAAACTCAGATATTGTGCGTATTACGACTATCATTTTTTCTTCACACATTTCCTTTCCACAAATCTGATCACAAAATGCTGCAATATTGCGTATAAAATAAATCAATATCTCCTAAAGAATTTAATAAATTTTCAGTGCCAAGCTTCAAAGCTTTTCTAAAATTCATCATCAAACAACGAATCGCTTTCGACAAACATGAGGTTACGTTGTACGTACCGCTGTATTACGAGGATATTTTATATACCGTACAGAAGCGTACGATAGTTTTAACCTCCGGCCTCCTTTGGGTCCGAATTCAAGACAAGTGTTACGTGGAACTTTTTGTCTGGCGGGTGCCAGGAAATGGAAATAATAATCTTTCTGGAGACGGATCACGTCCACAACAATCGCGTACAGCCAGACGTCTGTTGTTGTTTTCTGCCACAATAGCCTCAATTAAACTACGCTAGCTTAGGCTTAAGTTAAAATTATTTAATAACTAGGTTTATAACGATACACCAAGTGGAAACATATCAAATTAAGAAAGGAAAATCTATGTACATTGCATATTGGTGTACCAGTCAGTACGTCTTATAATTATAAGTATATACTTGTAATTACGAGTTTAAGGTATGTACGTACTGGTAATTAAACCCATAACTATAGTGCACACAAAAATAAGCTTTATATAACTTTATATATTTTTTATTATTAAAATTATTTCATTCAGTTGCATCTAACAACATTTGAGGGTACGCTTCTAGAATTTTATTTAAAAAGATATCCACACAAATAATAAGGTGTTATAAGTATAAATTATAAGATAATATACTTGAAATGTAAGTTTTAACTAACATATGTAACACTACAGTATGCGACCGCAGAAATTCATAATTAAGGCCGAAATTGCTTCACCCCATTCATAGCACGCTGCCTGCTTACTTTTGCTCTATATTACACTACATGTGTGTTAACTTGTGCTTACCGAATATATTACATTTTCAATATGATTGTACAGCTTGAGGCCGCCACGGCACAGTGGCACAAGCGTGTGACTGTAAATGTGACGGTTATGGGTTCGATTTCCACTCAGGCGAATGAATTATGTTCTGGTACCAGGCCAAAACGGGGCGTTGAATTTCACCACTCAACACGAATTGCCTTCGGTCCCTTCTCCATTACCACCCGTTTTTTCCGTCCTGGCAAGGCTCAACGTATCAAAATCGGGCAAAAAATAAAGATTAGATAATTATGTCACTTGGTTGTCTCTGTCTATTCTGCTACGGGAGAGAGAGAAAGGAGAAAGCGTAGATATGGCCTATGTAATTAAAGACGACATCGGGGTGTTGTAGAGAATTGTTATACTTTACAGACTTATTGGAATCGATTCCAATGATTTCTTTACCTCTTTTTGGTCTCAGTAATAAAATAGTATTGTCATAAATGGCAAAACTTGTCCAAAGTTTATTTACATAAAGTGTTTATACATTTACCTAGCAGAGTAGGCAACTAGAGGACCGAGTATGATGACATTGCATTTCAAATTTTACATGTACATTGGTAGAACTCAACACCACGCTTTGCCTTTTTATCAGAACAAGGAAATGAAAATAAATCATTCACCCAAGACGAAATCGATCTGGCAACCACCATATTAACAATCAGACGCTGTGGCACTGTACCATGACGACTTCAACTATTTCTTAAATCATATTTAAGCTTTAAATTCAATAATAGCTTTATCAAAGTTCATTTTATTAGGGCTATATAGTGCAATTACATTAGTCGGTTCAGATGCTTTGGTGCGAACCATAATTAATTATAAGGCGAAGTTGGCCGCTTGCCAGCCACTGCCTTTGTGGCTAACGTAAGAAATATCATGAGATTGAGTTTTTTAATAGTTTTCGACAATTTCAATATTTGTTTCGCTTTGAGTATAGATTTTATTACTTGTTTTGTCTCTCTATGTACTTAAAGAAATAAATAAGTTATTATAATCCGAAAAGCGGGCCGGTCGCAGTGGAGTGGAGTTTCTAGTTCTAGTAATAGTTTCTAGTTCCGTCACTGAACACACGTTCAGTGTGGAACTTAACTCAGCGAATAATTAATTTGCGCAATTTCGAATCGAACCTACAATCTGTGACCTAATGGTTTACCGTTGCGCTTTGACGGTCTTGAAAGTGGTGCAGTGTATGTAATATTATTAATCTTTAGTAGGAGATACAAAAAAAATTAATAAATAATAACATTTGATTCCCTAAGTTTTAATATATTTCAATTGTACCATCACGGTAAGATATTTATTAGAAAACATTTTACATTTATGATAATAATCATTTGCGAGAGTCAAATGAACAATGCTTTCATTTAATTCGTAATAAAGGAACATCCTTTATATACGACGCGGACGTGGGCTGGACCGTTATTAAGATCGAGATCCAGATATATTTTTTTGTATATTTAGATGATTAAAATTGTTTTCTTTTGTTTTTAGTTTAAATACATTTATGAAGAAAAATTAAATATGATTCGATGTAAATTGAAGTTGGATAGAGGTTATTCTGTATTAATTTTGATCCCACTATTTATAATGAAAACCCGCAAACAGCAGAGTAGGCAGAAGAAAAAGAAGGAGGGACACTCCGTTCTTCATGCACAATATATATTTCGAGACATTGCGTGTTGAGAGACAGAACTGAGCGCTGCGTTTTGTCTTCTTAGCATAGAGAGAAAAATGAAAATAATTCATTTCTCCGAGTGGGAATTGAACCCTCAATCGAAAACAAATAATAGGAATACAATTCTCTTCACTTAAATTTTTGTTGAAAAGTTTTAATATCAATCTATGTACTTACTTTAAGGTATCAGAAGTTGTAACTTATTTGGATATTTTGGGTTTATATTTTTTATGTCCATTCGTTCCCCAAGGTGGTTCAATTCCCATTGAAGGAAATTAATTATTTTGATTTCCACGCTCTGGTAACAAAACAAAGCACGGCGTTGAGTTCCATTACTCAACACATGATGTCTCGAATACTTTGCGGACGGTGGTAAGCAGTGTCTTTTGTTCACAAACATCCTAATTTTGCCTAATATACAATGAGAACAAATCTGTTTTTATTTTCATTTTCTCATATATTTACAAATATATATTTAATAATAATAGGTTCTGAAGTTTTAAAAGCAACTAGCCACTAAGCTTCATGAAGTGGAATCCACAAGAAAATATGAAAATAAACACTAAATTATACAATCTTAAAAAATAACTGACGTTCAGTTTGTTTTACAAATGTAACTTTTTTACAAGGGTTTTATACTGCATAAATTGTCTTTGTGTTCCAGGCGGGCTTGTTTTTGCTTTCTTTTCAAACATCACTCAGCTGAGTGTGGGTTTCAGGAAGAACTAGCAAATTTTATTTGTTCTAAAGAAATTACTGGGAAATGTTTGGCTTAGAGATCCATTTAGATAATATCTTTTTTAGTAATTTTTGAATTATTTTCATTTCCTCGCCATGGTAACAAAACGTAGCGCTGCGTTGAGTTCCGCCACTCAATATGTTATATTTCAAAAAAATAGCCGGAATGTATTGGATATACTCGTAGACACAACAATAGTTAGTCCTTTTGCTTGTCCTTTTACAAACTACAAAAAAATAAACAAGACAAAGCAAAAGAAGGCATATATGTATACTCGTAGTATGTTATTTTAATATAATATAGTATTTTTAATGTATATGAAATGAAATATTGCTTGAACTGCTCATTTGTTATTTACTGGAAAATAGGCCTAACAGAAATTAGGGTCACCTCATGTCACTGGCAGCCTATATGGCCAAATTTTATTACTTATTATTTATTAGGTACTGCTCCCTTGCCACAGCAGACAAAAATAGCATTCCATTCGCGGCTTCGTCCGCGTTTTTCGTCCACGATTTTGAGTTTTTCGTTATTTCTCGTTTAACCTGTGGTTGTGTAATTTTAAAGTCCTGAACGTACTGTGGTGAAAGGTGACTTTATAAAGAAAATGCTATAAGCAAAGATTAGCGCGTCCGTAGTTTAGTGTAGAATTAAAGAAACAAACTTCTATAGCGAGACAAAACGTGGCTTTAAATTCTGCCAAGAATATTAAATAAGAAATAAAAACAACAGAGTGACTTGACATTAGGTTTTACCAGAAGCGAAATTATAACTATATTTCTAAAGTACCAAATATATAAAGAGATATTATGGTCCAAAACGTTCTCCCATATTTTAGTTTTCATTTCATTTTCATATAATATTTCACATCCCGTTTGTAGTGTCGTTCATTATAATATGCTTTCGGAGTAAAAATTATTTATAAAAATATGTATTCAATGGTAGTTTACGATATTCCAATATGAAATATTAAATCAGAATAACGAGAGATTTTAATTTAACTTTACTTTTATTTATTTAAAACCTTATAATATTGTTGTACTTTTTAAATTATTTTTATATATCGAGGAAACCAAAATAATTAAATATGATTATATTTTATTATATTTATTGTCCCGTACTGGTAGAAAAGCGCGGCGTTGAGTTCCGCCAGCCAACACGCCATGTCTTGAAAATTGGTCGGTGCGTGGAGAACAGAGTGTCTCAACACAATTTGCGTCTGCCTGCCTATCCTCCCACTTTTTTACAAACCTTTATAATATTAAACTACTTTTCGTTCATTTCAAAGACATTAAACGGAATTAAACATCGTGTTTTTATCCACTAGCAGGATTCAAACTCACCAACTGGTCGTGAGTTTGATGATGATTCTTGTTAGGTATGTCGGAATTTTTCGCCAATTGTAGGTAGTTAAAGAAAAATGTATGCAAAAGCTCCTTCTGTTAGAAATTTAACACAATTACATACCAATACGAATTGCATTCAAACGGCATGTCACTATCGGTCTGCATAACTTGCATAGCTGTCATTTCAATGTATCTAATATTGTAGTATGTACATATATTATTATTTATATACATACAGTTTTCCATGATATAGTATCCATCGTTGTCATAGAAAAATAACAGAGTATTTTAGTAGTTTTAAAAATTTATAAAAAAACACACACAATTTATTAGATTTCATTCCGCATATAAAAAGGTAGACAGAGGGAATCTGGGAACTAAGTTTTAAAACACTCGGTTCCCATTAAAACATTTTCGTTCCCCATTTGTCTTGTTGCCAGAGCAAGGAAATAAAACCATTAAATATTTCAATCCCTTGAGCAAGAATTGAACTCACAACCTATCATATTTAAACTCACAGTCGTAGTCCCTGCGCCACGACTGGCCCCTGACTGACATTAAATTGACATTTGACACAAAATAAGGAAATTACAGAAAGAAACTATTGAGTATATCTCTACTCTGAAGCAACTAATAGTCATGCAACGTAAGATCGACATATCCTGTTTACAAAGTCAACAGAACTTTGTATTGTTTATAGCTCTTAGGCTATAAAATTTTATAGACAATTTAGTTTTATAGGTAAAAATTTCATACTCTTAGTGTTTCTACTTGGTCTTTTAAAAAAAATGAGAACGCTGAGTCTTTCAATAGCTTACCCTCTCTTCTGTGACCTAACATCACGTTATTCTCTATTTGCCATTGTATTTTAAATACATTAAAACTCTTCTGTTGAAACTCAAAGCTGCTCTCGGAACAAGTAAAAACATTCGGAATAGGATGTGAACCTACGATATTGCCTATAATCTATGTATGCTTACTTAAACATACGTATTTTTACTATTATGAGACATACTCGTATTTCAACAATCATTTTTGAGTTAACAAAATCAAAGATAAATACTTTATAAAATGCAAAATCAAATTAAGATAATGTATATAAAATGCAAAATGAAACTTTGTTAGCTAATAAATAGTTTACAATTAGGTAACAGTGACAGTATGAACCAGTGTACACAATTCATATTTCGCTGTAGGAAAATGAATCTTATTTTATCACAATAAAGTCGAAAATCCTAGCTAAATAGGAGTGAAATTTCAAACAATTTCTGCTTTCAAAGCAATGTTTGTTCTTTCAGTACTATGATGAAATGTTAAAAATAATTGGATCTATTATAAAAATGCTTTTAAGGAATATTGAAAAAAAATATGAAGTACAAATATTTATTTTAGTGATGCTATAAATTAAGTTAGATCCTTTTTTTTTGTAAAAGAAATCATAGAAAGGAAGAGGATGAATGAATGAATGAATGAAGAAAAAATGGAGAGTATAGTATACTTTCGTTTTTCCTTTATATAAACACCACACTACCGGGGCGGGATTACTGGGGCGTTGGCAGTTTAGAACAATCAGTCAGTATAATTGTGCAAGTTTGTAAAGGATGGATGTTTATTTTATTTTTACAAGAAACTACTAAAAAGATTTAGAAGCAATTTCACAATAATATAGCTGATACGTCAGAACAACATTATTTATTTGAGCATTTTGTATAACATGGCCCTATGGCCCATATTTTAACAATGACCTTAAGTTTAGGTCACTAGTACAATAATATATGTAAATATAGTCTTAATCGGAAATTTGAACCCAAAATCTACAGATACTTATTCAAGCTTATTTTTTTAATATAACTTGTACTATAAATTTAATATATGACTTAGCAGTAGCTATATTAGTGAAATTAGGTCGGCGTGTCATGGTACGATGTCAAAGATCGATTGAGAGCATTAGCCCGGATAAAAATATACTCAAATATTGTGTAAAAAAGCATGTAATACGTGGAGGCTGTGAACGCTACAGTGTCTGTCTTTAAACGCGACGTTTGCGGGTTCGATTCCCACAAGAAATGGTAACAAGTCGTAGCGCTGCGTTGAGTTTCGCCATTCAATAAGCAATGTCTCGAAAGCTAGGCGGAAAATAGGCAATGGAATGTCTTAACAATAGACTCCCTTAGCCGTCCTACTATATGGGGAATACAGATTGAAAGTAAAAAAAGCAGTACAAAGAATATCAGTAGAATTGCTGTCTTTTCACATACATACGTAGGTGTACCTATATGAATATTTCGACACATTCAGTGTGACATACTTTAAACAACTTTGCATCTTTCAATAGAATATTAAAATAAAAATTATTATATAAATAGAGAATATATGAATGGAATATTTTGAGGCGGAAATTGGGTCGGCGTGTAATGTTGTGCTGTCAAGATCGATCAAGCTAATATTACCTGAAATATTTTTTCTCAAAATGTATTGTAATAGATGTAAATGGTAAAATATATTTATTAGAGCGGTGGTTGTGGGCTCGATAGCTACTCGAGGAAACAAATTGTTATTTGTGCGCGGTGTTGAGATACTCAACACTCAATATCTTAAATTCTGGCGGAAAGAGAAAATGTTCATGTTTTTTGGAGCCTAGATTTGCCTAGATTTTCATCAAAAACAAATAGAAAGTATTTTTTTCCTCGGAGTGATCAGTTCACTTTTAATGATTACTAAGATGCTAATGCTCCCTTTAATATGTCTACATGCGAAAAGTATATAAAAATAAATAAAAAAATAACGATTTATTTTTAAAACTTCAGACAAACGGTGACAGGCTGAGAAAAAAATCCGATTGTATAATATCACAAATAATATTCTATATTGCTTTCCCACTATATCAAAGTTTTTCAATTAAATTTACATTAACTGTCAAACAAGAGAAGAACCCAAGTAAATTTAAACTTTAGCTCACGTAAATGTGTTATGTGAGTGATCTGAATCGTATTAGAAGTGCAATGTAGGCGGCGTAGTCGAGGTGCTATGTGTTACGTGCTACGGTTTTCGTAGACCTCGTAGCGATTATGAGATTTCACAAACATGCTTGTTAAGAACTTTATTTGCAATGAAATTTAATTTTTAGTTTTGTTTGATATAATGTTGATAAAAAAATGTTTTATAAAAAAATTCTTTGAATATTCTTATATATAAAAATATTGACACAAATCAATTTCAGTTCGCGATTTTTTGAAGTTTCGAAAAATAAAAAGCTATGTTATTTATTATTTCATTAAATTATTTCAAATTAAGATTAAATTCAGTAAAGTTCAGTTAAGAAACTTATCTACAACACATTTTTCTAATTGAAAAAAAATAAAAACTTTAATACTTTTCCATAGATACATGGCACAAATTGTACAATAAAATTCAAAACCAACATTAAAACGAATGTTATATCTATTTTAAAACAATAAACAAATCCAAAGTTAGGAATAAGAAAATAAACTGTGAAACTAGCGTATCAAAGTTTATTTCCTTATTTCATTCACTGATTTATTTGGCAAACTCTTTGACCACACCGAGAAATGTATTTTACGTTTGTATGCATTATTCCTTTGAAGGAATCGCTAAATAATAAAATAGAGATTTTTGTTGCTGACTTATTTGAGTCAAGAATAAATTCGACTTTCGATTATCGAAGAGAGAGCCAATTTATGAGACATTGCGTGTTACGTGGTTAAGCTTAACTTTTCCCCAATTGTCACGTTTAAAGTCAGAAGTAGGGCTGCTACGCCATAACGTCCTCTTTATAATCAGCTATAATTTACAAAATAACTTTAAATGAAGTCATTAAAATAACTTCGTTGCATATCTTTCTTTGGAAGAATTCCTCTTTCACGAAATTTGGAGAGTTTGTCAATTAAAGATAAACGGTCCGATTAAGTAAGGTCGTTAATCCCACGGCGCGTGTAATGACTGAATTCAATAAACGAATTTGACACAAAGGATTACTCCAAAACAGAAATTGTATAATGGAGAATATTGTTAATAATATAATCTTATACAGAGTGACTTGATATTCTTTAAATTTCTTAATATTTTTAGTATGATATTTGTTAAATAGCTAGTAATCTTGTAGCTTCACGCTTTATCTATGGCTGGGCAGGCAGTGGGAAGCTAGTGTTGACAAATTCCATTCCTCATTTTCCACTTGTTGGACTTATGGCTGTAGATATTAAGCCCAGAACTGTCGCGGTCACGGTCAGAATAACTATAAAAAGAATATTAATCACTAAAACTTATCACTAAATAGAATGTATGCATGTAAAAAAAACTAAACAAATAGAGGGAAAGCATTGCACTGTTAATCATATTTATCATGTGCTGTATTTTACTCTCTTCTTATTTGTGCAATAAAGTGTTATATTATTATTATTATTATTATTATTATTAAAGTTTGCAAAAAATGATAAATGTCTCGAATCGCGTCGTGACCTCGACCACCGTGACCCAATTTCGCGGCGGGCATTCCCTAGGCGGTGCGGCGAGGTGCACACGTGATGTGACTGGCGGCGTTTTGTCAGCGCTCACTTCTTTTGAGAGAAGAGTATAAGAAATCGACCGTGACTTGCCATTTGGTGTTTGTTTGTAAAGGTGTTTTAAAATGTGTGATTTTGTAATTTTTTTGTATATAGTTTTAGATTAACCAAAAAACAACTTCACGCTTTATCCCGTATATAGCAGAGTAAGCAGAGAAAACTTGTGGTGTTAAAGCACTTTGTCCTTCAGTTTACGCTCTTTTATATTGAAATTTATCATATGGAATGAAATATTTATTATATGGAAATCATTTCATTATTGTAATAATTATAATTATTGTTGCAATAAATAAATATTTGTATAGCGCAGTCAGTCGTACCGTCAGGCCCGTCGAAGCGCATTAGCACAAACGACAGGCCTCCAGAATTTGCCAGATAATTAAGAACGGAGTGCCTTAATGTTAAGTTCCCTCTGCGTTGGATGGTTGATGGATACAATGTGAAGTTAATAAAAACAATTATTACAACACTAATTATTACATTATTATAATAGAATTATTCGAGATTATTATAATAGAAATTCAATTAATAATTCCCCACATAAATATCTAATTACACTTTACAATCGTAACTGTAACTGTCTCAACAATAATAATCATTTATATAATATATAAAAAAAACAAAATTCAAAAAGAGTTTTTTATATAAAAATTGAATCTCCAATAATATATTTGGGCACTAAAATTGGCATCGGAAACTACTTTCACAGGCATTTGACCGAATCGTCGAGCATTGTGACCTAATTTCCGAGCGGACATTCCCCAGTGAGGTAGGTGCACACGTAGCGACTCACAGCGACAGTTTGTAGGTAGCGATCACGTCTCGAGGGATTGAATACGAAATCATATTACATTAATATTTCATATTGATCTGCCACCTCGTATAGTGGTTGTATGTTTTGGATTTTTAAGCATAATATTTTTATTATTCAACCTAATAATAAATATTAGTTTGGAAGTAGTATATATGTGTATATAACGTACATAGTAGTGGTGTTTTATTGATGTTTATATGTATAACCTTAGACATGTGAAAAAGTGACACTTTGATATTAATATAATATCGGCATAATATACAAAAGTGAAAAAAAAGGAGTTCTGATAAGTAATTAATATTGTCAATATATATATGACTGTGGCATTTATCCACAATGTAAGATATATTAATTCAAATTAGTTTATTACCATTTTAAATTTAAAAAATACAATGCAAATAATATAAGAATTTGTCTTATAAAAAAAGTTGATTAAAAATAAATATAAATGATACAGGTAAACTTAAAATTATCATGCTTGAGAAAGCTCACAACGAGTTATAAACAAAACACAAACAATTATATTTTTTTGCAGAAACATTTTGCCGCTGCGAATAAAACGTGAGTGAGCACTAGACCTTAGTTACTTATTAAAGACCTCGACAGCGTTCTCTGCGTTAAACAAAGTGCTCTTGTGTTAGAGTTACGTTAAGACGTTTTTCTTTTAGATGTTTCTTTTTTATAAATAATATTATTGGATATGTTACTTTTTCTATGTTTCAAAAAATTTATAGGCCTTTTTTATGAAGTAAAAAGGGCAAAGAATACCTAATATAAAAACGGATAGTCTTGAATAGAGACTTAATGCCGCACTTTATCTAACGAGGCAATGAAAATATATTTGAATGTAATCATTTTCCCGAACGAAGATCAACCAACCATCGTAAGTAGAGTCAGACGTCCCAATGTGCTTGCTTGGTCTTAAAAAAAGTTCCTTGAACTCACTTAGAAAGATGGGCAATGGGAAACTAGGAACCCGATGCTTAGACACTCTGTTCTCATTAAGGCACTTCCGTTCCCCACTTTCCATCGAATGGTGGAGGCATTACGTGTTGAGTATGGAAAGGAGAGTCCTAACAATAGGTTCCCAGGTTCCCTCGACCTACCCTGTGTTGTGCAGGATGTAGCGAGAAGCTAAAAAAACCGTTACATACACAAAACAAATATAAAAGTTCAATTTCATACAATTCGTACCTTTGCTTTAGTATTGTAAACAATATCAATCACTCTCTTTATTACTGTTGTTTACTCGCAACTGCTATTGAAAGAATAAATCAAGAAGAGAAAAATTGTTTAGCTGCGACATATATACTCGAAAATTGGAAAAAAAAAACAGTCAGTGTTTAAGGCTAGCAGAAAAATCTTTAAAAAAAATACTTATATGTAAAAGGACACTAGCTAAATATAATTCGTAGTTCTTTATAGTATAGGATATTTCTATACTATACGTCGTTCTGACCTCTTGTACATCGTCAGCTATAATTGAAAATTTAATCTCGGCCAGTGGCGGCCCCCAGTGAATATTGCCTTTATGCGAAACATCTTGCCTGTCACAAGATGGAATTATTACATGGTGTATATACTGCTCGTACTGTTAGTTTATTAAATAACTAGAAAATTCTTCTTTATTTTTCCTAAAAATGTAATGTATTCTGCGATATGATAAAAAGTGTTTTGATGTTTTCCACCAAAGCATACGGAACCTAATGTTTAGATATTTCGTATTAAGGCAGAATTCAACGCCGCCCTTGGCCAAGAAGGCCGAAAATATTCAAAATAGAAATAAATAATAATTCATTCCCGCGAGTGGGATCGAACCTAAAACCGTCGTCTTATAGTGTATAATGATATACCTATACATTTGCTTATAATATCGATTTCTAGTTTTTTCTATCTATTACTTTGCATTTAATTCTCCAGATGGGATTAGTCAATGATGGACAGCACATAAAATAATAATATGCAGAAAAGCTTTTAATGTCTAAGTTAACGATTATTTCTTGTGATCCTATCACGGGAAGTTGCGATTATTCTGCCATCCCCAACTGCTTTATTTATATACTATTTTTTAAAAATATATTACAAGCTTAAAATAGTTTATGCTTAACACAAATTCGTAAACAAAATGTAAACGTTAGTCCTTTTTACATATTTTTTATCAAAAGCCAATATTTCTACCGATGAAATAAAATTTCTAAACAAAGTGGCTTTCGAAAAAACCTCTTTCAAAGAGATATAGCCTAAACGCAGTGTATTGCAAGCTGCATAGTATAAGCATATTTTGCATCTAAAAGACGCATCGACTTCACTGATATCCAATTTCACGTGTAGACGTATTCGATATCGGCATCCTTTGAATGGATCGTATTTTGAGTTTAACATATTACCACTATAAAATTGGATTTTTAATATAAAAGATGTTCTTTTTAGGGTTCCGTATCTGAAAGGGAAAAACCGGAATTCTTATTGGATCACTTTTTTTCCGTCTGTTAAAATCATTTATCTGGAGATCACGTGGATATATGAAGCTGAAATTAATACACAATACGGTAAGTGAAGAAAAGAAAATCTTGCATAAGTTCTCTCAGCATACTCTATTAAAAGCGAAATTAAGCGTCAATCAAATCATAAAATATATATTATTTCTTTAGGGAGATAAATAAAAACGTAACAAAATATTTCAACAAATATAAATTTTAATAATATTTTACAATACAAATTTTTTAATAATACAAATATAAATTTTATTTTCCTGTGATATTAGGTGTATCACATTTTAATCAGATCAAATTATAAAATAGTAAATAGACAGACAGACTGACGACAAAATGACCCTCGCTTTCATTTTTTTTTTATTAAAGAAAAATAATTATGCGAAAATATTAAAAAAAAAATGTAATACTAACTCATATTTACTGAGCAGCGACTATGAATCTATCTATTACGGACGCGACAGGATATTACATTTGTATCGCATCGGTACAATCCTAATCTGGTTTCCTATTCCGCCGTACTAAACTGATTGCAAGGAGCCATTCATATTTCTATATTCTCAGATAGACTAGAATTGTGATGGTTTTCGGTCGGGATATATATTTTATTACGGGAAGGGAATGATTTATTTCATATTTTCATTTTCTCGCTCTGGTACCGAGGCAAAGCGCGGCGATGAGCTCCGCCACTCAACTCGCAATATCTCGAGAATTCGGCGAAAAGTGGAGAACGGAATGTCTTAACACTAGGTTTCTCTGCGTAACCTGCTATATGCGGGATACAGCCTAAAGCTAAATCGTTACAGATCGTGCAAAGTGGAATAGATTAAGCAAGGAAGCCAGATCCTGGCACCATACGCTGGGATTAATGCCAGAAGGAAGACAGCCTGAAGCTAAAAAAGACAGAAATAGCCTTGGGTACCACGAAAGCGGAGAACGGAGAGTATTGTGTTCTAGTATGCGACATTTAGTCCAAAATTATGCTTAAAATCTGACTTAAGGAAAAATTGTAACATTGATGTTATTTGAATATGTAAGACATACCAGGTTAGACAAGATGACGGTACGTTACTCCAGACATCATAAGAAGTAATGAAGGACAAAGTAAATCATCTCTGAGATCTCTATTATGGGGGAAATGCATTAAGCTTGGTACTGTTATTAAGCACCTGTACAGCACATTACGCATAAATTCATCATTTAAGACTTGAAAGCACTCAGCTTACACAATCGTTTATTAGATTTTGACACTTAAAAAGGATGACAGGGCTCTAGATCAAATTTCTAGAGACCGAGGGCCCTTCACAATTAATATAATTACAGTGCCAAACACCCAATTACTGTTTCAGGAAAAAAAGGTGGAAATAATTGGAAAGATGTCTTCTTTTAATTAAAATTTGTTTACTTGCAGACGAGGTGGTGTTCTTACACCACTGATTGGTGAATCGAACCCAATTATTACTTGATAGGTCAAGTAATAACCAATTATTTTATGATTATTTTTTTCCATTTTTAAAACTTACATTGGTGTAAGTTTTAAGAATGGAAACAGCGTGTTTTTGTGTGTTTATGCTCTAGGCTTAGCCGTATGTACGTTATCGTTATCTATCTACGTCCAAATTTTTAGTTGCTTCATTTCCTCGTTGTTACAGAGATGGTGTAAAATTTTCGCTAGGTTTTCGCCCTCTTTCCGTCGATTTCTTAAGACGCCTCGTTAAGAAAGTGAAGAAATTTAAATAATTAATATTTCATTTCCTCAAACTCGAACTCACAACCTCTCGCCATTACAGTCACACGCTTGTGCCCCTGCACGACTGGCCTCAAGAACCAGGCCTGTCACCTATAGGTAAATAAATATTTAAATAAACATAATATAGCAGTATATATTAGTATATTTAATAACACACAGCCACATAATTAATTTAAAACAGAATAGTATATCAGTGGAGGCGTCACGCTTGTTTGGACGAGTTATTATATATTCAACTCGACGACGCGTCACGTCGTAATTATTTAATGTATCGTATTAATGCGCTAAATGTGACCTAACTTTGTATGTTAGGAGTATTATAATTATTAATTGACTATTGTTAATTTGTTATATGCCTTCTTATTCTAAAATTTAAAAAAAATCTTTCTCATATATTAAATATTTTAAACCCTTTGAAATTAAAGAAGAAAGTGATAAAAAAACTTCGCTTTTCCCCCACATAAGTGAACAGGTACAGGGAACCTAATGTAAAGACACTCCGACCAGCCTCCATCCAAATTTCGAGACATTGTGTATTTTAATAGAATTGGCAAATAAAATTAATTCATTACACTGGGAGGAATCGAAATCACAAGGGTCGTGTTTACCATGGCATCTTCATTCAAAATGTGCACGTATGAATATACAAAAAATTTTTGATCGTTTTTTTGGACTTTCTTTTAAGCGTTCCTATAGAAATGGACTTGAAAACATAGAAAGTATTCAGCGAAAAAGAAACGTGAAAAAAAAGTATGTTCTTTTTATCCGACTACGCCTTGTCTACAGAATCCATATTTCTTATTATAAAAGTGTTGACTCTAAAGAAATTGTATAGATACATATTAATTGTTTTTCTTTTATATGTTGGTTATGTATATTTATATGTACATAAATTATTATTTATCTTGAGTCCCACCACTGAACACTGATTGTTTTCTAAAATTTACCAGTACGTGGAGAGCAGAGTGTCTTATTACTAGGTTCGCTCTGCCTGCTCCAAGCTAAAAAAAACATCATATAGATAGTCTAGTATTTAATACTTTACTAAAGCATATTGTAGGAAAATACCAAAATAATATTTTCAAAATATAATTTTAAAAAATAAAATGTAAAGACTAACGAAAAACAACACAATATATAAGTATCCTTAAATGAAAATGGAAGAAATAGGTGAATCAGAAAAATAGGGTGGTAAAACAAATAAAACTAACCAAGGCAGTAGTGTAAGAAATCAATTCGATTCAGTTGACAAATATAGCCTGGCGGGTTGGATCAATATAATGGTTTCGTTCATATAACACGAGTTGCAATATACAATTCGGGACAACGATTGACTGCAAAAGACATTGGCTGTGGGGTCGATTTCTACCGCGGGAATGTTACTCTAGCAAGACAAAGCGCAGTGTTAAATTCCGTCACTCCACACGTTATGTCCCGAAAAGTAAGTGGCAAAGAAATGTTCCAGCACTAGGTTCCCTCTGTGGGAAGACTCTATTATGTAAGAAACATCGATACAATTGAAAAAAATACTTTGGCTTTTCATATTATTTTTGTCACTGGCAATAATAAAACTTGCTGATCCCATTATTATTACTTTAGTGTATTAGATGTTTGTGTGTCCTAGATTTACTACATGTTAAATCTTTTGTATGAAAATCTTATTCTTTCAATCAAGACAGGTTGGTCATTTGGATGTTTTATGTCCATATTATTATTTCTGAGTCGTTTGATACGATTTTTTTTTATCAATTACAAAAAAGCTTTGGTATATACTTGCCTTAGTTTGATGTTGAATTAACTGCTAATCTGAACGGATCTAACACCACTTTTTACATAGAAAAATTGTAATATCTTAGAAGAAATGGATACTATGCTTATAAGCACATACATACTATCGGTATACTCTTGCGGAAGTCATCATTCTTCCCAAACTTGTTTGAGTAATACTCCTGTTTACTGAACTTCGTATACCCATATTTATTTTCTCTTCAAAACTATACCAAACTTTTTTGGTTTTTCAAAAAACATTTCCGCCTTCTTATAGGCATAGCGCGGCTATATCCACCATTATATCCTTAATATCTTAAAAATTATGCAGAAAATGAATAGAACAGAGTGTCTTAACACTAGGTTCCCCTTCTACTATTCTCCTGCCTACCCATCTGTATGTGGGAAACAGCGTGAGGCTCCAAACGACAGTGTTACACATAAACTAAGAACTATATCTATTTTTCATTATTTATATATAATTTTAGAATAAAAGCCTCTCCCAAAATAACGCACTCGTAGCAAGTAAACAATTGTGTGGGAGGCTTTGAATACTTCACGCTTCGGGAAGTCCTCCAAAAAGTGTGATCGTAAAACCTACACCGATTTAATTATACGGTTTAGTATTGTATGCTTATGAAATATGTAGGTGAGTATATTATTTTATTTGTTAATATTATTTGTGTGTCTTTTAATAAGAGGCCAGTCCTCGCTCTAGTGACGAGGCAAGCGCGGCGTTGAGTTCCGTCACTCAACAAGCAATATCTGCAGAGTTAAGCGGAAATTTAAGACTAGGGTTCTCTCTGCCTACCTTCCGCTATGTACATGATACAGCGTAAAGCAAAAAAATAAAGAAATATAAAATAATTAAAAGTGTCTTTTAGTTTAAAGTTACTTAGTTGGTTTAAGTTACATCATGAAAAAAGATACATTCCACTCTTACGGAAAGCTGTGAACAGCAAATACCTGACTGATAGAAGAAATACTCTTGGGATAGATTTTATCCCGGATACGGGAAGTTAATGCATTTCAATACATTCCCTAAGTCCCAAAGGAAGTACTCGTTACGTACATTGCTTGTTACTTACTACTTCCATTTAAAATGGGGGAGTAAATTCTTGTTAATGCTTATTTAGACTTTGAAAACGGATAAGTAATACCAACGCAAAGATATAAATTAACGTTTACGTAACATTAAAAACCAAATGAAATCAGCTTCTCACTGTATCCCGCACACAACAGCGTAGGCAGAAGGAACCTAGTGCTAAGATACTCCATTCCACACTTCCTTTCCAATTTCATTGCGTGTTCAGTGGCGGTGCTCAACGCCGCGCTTTGCTTATCATTTTTTAAAATGAAATGGCAGTAAAATACAATACAAAATCGATGCAACCCGCTGTACAATTACAGTTATCTGTTACGAACAAATATGGTAGAGAAAAAAAAACAAAAGTTTCAAGTGTTAGACTTTTTTAATATGAATTTCAAAAAGCTTCATTTTTTCTAACAACTGACTATTATTCTTCATATTCAGTAACTAGGGCGGCCGGAGTACCCTCTAAGCCAATACTGCTATATTGCACTCAGCTGGATCTCACTGTTGGTTATTAAATCATAAATTGTACGATTGAAAGCACTTATGGCGGTTACTACATATATATTACTTTTTAAAAGAATAAAACTGAAGACTATCATTGTGCAATGTGGTTGTGGGTTCGATATTAGTGAGGGTAAGATAAAGGCGGAGAACGGAGTGTTATAACATTAGGTTATATCTACCTACTGGTGTTGAATTTCAGTTGAATTATATTTGAATCGCGGGAAGTGAGTTCGATTCCTAGTCGGGAAAATATCATAATATCGATTATGTACAATGTAAATAAATATATTTTTCCTGTCTGGACTGTTCCATCTACCAAGAAATAAATAGGAGAAATTTGAAAAGACAGAATCAGTGTATCTAGTAAAATGTGCAGAATCTTGGGGGGTTACGGGTTTCTGGTATTTGTAGTCTTGCACTCACGCCGGCTCTTATTAGGTCTGAAGTATTAATTTTAGTAAACAGGTGATGAAATATTTGACTTTCAAAATATGAAGCACGTAAATTCTTATTTTGAATAAAATTATTAAATATTTTTTTTTAAGTATTGAAAAACAGAACTTGTGACCATCTCCCAACAGTGATATTCCGTATACAGATTCACTGAACCATATATAAATACAAATAACATAAACAGTAACGATTCCAGTCTTAAATCAAATCGATGCGACAAATTTCCCCCAGGACTCTGGTTACTGCGTGGGATAACCCTTACGTTTCAATTTTAGTTATTCGACTCGTAGTATAATTAAAGTGTAACTCGAATTTACTATTTAAACAAAAAATCCCTGTTTATATTGTATAAATGTCACTCTTGGGAAATAGGCGACTAAATGGAAATAATTTATCACTCTCTTTCGCCCACGACGATGTTTATGATGTAAATTGAAAAATTTCGTACTTTCCCCTTTCTTTTTTTTTTATTTATTTTTGTACCACACAAGAAAGAAAGTACAGAAAACCTATAACAAAAGAAAAAATGTGTACAATAGATAACTGATCTCTAATAGAGACCTCTACCAGAAACCCTTGAATGTAGGAGATGTTAAAAGAAATGATTCGGGTGCAGTATTTTAATATTATGTTAATAATAATAATAATAAATCTAAATACAAATATACATAATATTAATCAATATTACGATACCTATATAAATATACTTATACAAACATACACACATACATACATATAAATATATACAAATTATACAATGACATTATTAAATGACTTTCTGTTAAAATTTTGCAAAATGTTATCTCAGTGCTTCTTTATACTTCCCAAATAAATTTCAGTTCTAGGCAGCGTAATCTCGGCTATGCGCTGTCTCTCAGTCACTCGGTAAAGAACGCAAGTTTACATATAATAGACCGATAATAATATTTTTTTCCATAAAGAAAATAATATTTTATTTATGGAAAAAAATATCATTTTTTCTAGAGAGAAAACTATTGACATTATAAAGAAAACTAAAATAATTTCATAAGACTCACTCAATTTAAGCCAGTAAAATAAAAAGTAAAAAATATCTTACAGTGAGCATTCATAGTGACTAGAGCAAAAGAAGGCGCTCGAGGCTAGCAACGTATAAATTTCAGCACATGGCATACTATTATATACTGCGATTGATACATATCGGCTCGATCAGTATTTTAAGACAGACTGCGGTGTTAGATTCAACAATTAATTATATAATGTTTAAAAACTAACCAGAAAGAAGAAAACAAAATTATCATTCACCAGTAAAATTACAAGATTAGGTACAGGATTGTAAAGATCGATTATGTGATACAAAATAATGTGGGCGGTTTATACGTAACATTGTGGAATGTGGGCGTATAGGCCAGGAGTCAACGACGCTGACCTGAAAGTTTATTCAAATAATATAAAAGAAACATTGTAATTTAATTACCTTTGTAATAGAGAAATAAATGTTTTTACAGTAAATTTAAAATTTACTTCGTAATAATACAATGTTCTATTTTTTTCGTTAATTTAAAATATGCTTACGTTAATAGTAATATTTCAGCCATTCTCGCCACCTCAATTGTCGTAATCAAAGGAAGATCTAAGTCAAAATGTTTAAACACTAGAGACTAGTTTCTCCGCCTATCTTTTCTAACATTTGTGACATCAGTAATATGAATAAATACATATATTTACTTTTGTTTACATAATATGTACATTAAAAATAAAATCAGCTTCACGCTGTATCCCGCATATATATTTTTAAATTAAATAAAATATCAAATTTTAATTAAAGAAGAAGCTGAATTGTTAATACCTGTAAAATATATATCACATAATGTTATTTAACAAAATAAATGCACGTTATTATACAACACTTAAAGTACCCACTAAGATTTCTGAATCATAACTTTATTATCAGTTAAATCCTATGTCGTAGTAAATTATATTTATAATAATGCGCCTGTAATATATTCTAATAATTATTAGGGACGGACTCAGGAGGGTATGGTTACGTTACGCGGCGTAACTTTACGTGGGAAGATAGGCCAGGAGTTGATTGACATTTCCTATTAATTTCATAAAGAAAAATATAAAGTATTTTTTTAATATAATCAAAAGTTTCCTTCAATTACTAATTACTATATTAGAGAAATAAAATATTTTTTGTTCTGAGCCTTATATTAAAAACGTTATACATATTTACGTGATAATCTTCAATCTTGACTTAAAGCGCATTTTAAGCCTACATATATAAGACTAAATTACTTTGCTTTGTCAAAATTTATTCCAACTATAAATGTAATTTAATAATTCAAGCCACCAGTGCTTAGAAACTTTATTTGTTTATAAACTACTAAAATATATATTCACATCTAAAACCTTATGACTCACCTTACCACCCAATAATGTTATGATCAAATGTTAACAGCATTTTGAAATTTCAATGACATACCTAATTTAGCCGCCACCTCTCGTACTACAATGTAAATGAGAGGCGCGTGTACCGATTTTAATTAAATTCTTCAATCAATTCCGGCATTATGACGTGTATTTTGCAGTTTTACGGTCGGCCATTATCTGAGTGACCTTATATTTATGGTTATGTCAGGGTTTATTATAGGTTGTATTACAACCTTGGAGATGATATGCAAGGACGTCAGGATATTATTTTTCCCTTACCAGAAGTTAAGATTATAAAGAATAATATATGTCTTGAATGGAATTCATACTAACATCTATAATGCACAATCTTAAATTACACCACTATGAACTCAATAATATGACATATATTTTTTTAGTTTCACGCTGTTTCACAAAGCAAAGTAGGCAGAGGGAACCCGAGAACCTAGTGTTAAGACACTCCATTCCCATTAAGACACTTCGACCGTTCACCATTTTGCACCGAAAACTAGTAGCATTGCGTATTGAGTAGCGGAATTCAATGCCTCTATTTACCTAGATATGGGAGCAAGAAAATGAAAATATTAAAAATATAATATTCCATGTATTATAAAACAAATTAATTATTTCTGTACACTACTAATTACCTAACAAAAATTTTGAACCTGTTACCTCCACGCTAACGCTAACTAATTAGACACAAAACATATAGCTTAAACAAAACAACGTATGTGAAGATAACTCATTATATACAGTACATCTTTGGGTCTGTGAAGAGGCAATAGCGCGTCGTAAATAGTCTACGCCGTAAATGGTCGGTCAAAGTTTACGATATCCTATGGAGTGATTGATATTGGAATTGATACTGGTTTACTATTTAAAATCATATTATGTTTATTTTTATGGCTCAGTCTCAAGACTCGTCTTATAAACGCCTGGAAATAAATATAAATTCCGTCTGTTTTTTATTAATTTCCGAGCGATCTCAAGATTTATAAATTCGGCGTTGAGTTCAACCACTCAACACGCAATGTTTCGAAAATTGGGCGAAAGGTGGGGAACGAAATATTCGTTCCCCACCTTTCGCCGGCTTAAAACCGGCTTTTCTCCTTTACCTTTACAGAAAAAAAAGTAAAATCTGTAAATTTTTATGACAATTTAAAAAAATCGAACCCACACCATACAAACAATTATCCGGCTCGACTTTAGAATTTCGAAGCAAAATTGTTTTAAAATACATTCGTGTATTTGAAAATGTAGGTACGTAATGCAAATATTTTTCTCGTAGAATTCATACTGCCTCTATTCAGAGCGTCGACAGGCTTGCTATTGGAAAATTGGATTTCAACTGTCTCAACTGAAACACGAGCTAAAGAATTACCTACACCTTCATTTTTCATCCTTTTATATAGAACCGATATAAAATAAAATACTTTTCTTTTATATTCGAGATGTACGAGTACATTAATTTTATTTTATAAATATTGTTGGTTATATTAACCAGCTTTTATGAGTAGTCATAGCGCAGAAGCAGAAACGTGAAAGGTTTTGGGTTCGATACCCACTCCAGGAAATGAAATATTTAATAGTTTTATTTCATCGGAAGTGTCTTAATGGGAACGGAGTGTCTTGAAACGGAGTGAACGGAGTGAGGTTCCCAGGTTCCCTCTATGAACATGATACATTACAATACAACAAAGAGATTATAAAACAACTAAATTTTACAGGCGCTATGTCACATTTAAATAAATATAATTATAATGTAAATATAGTTAGTAGAAGTAAGTGTGTAGTTATGTTTTTAAAATAAAAAATATTTTGTATTGATATAACACCACCAAAAGAAATATCCTGGAAAGCACAAAAAAAGCGTGAAAAAGCGTAATGCTTCTTTTTTTAAAATTGAAATAAACACTGAAATAGGCACATATTGACAGGGAAGGCACTCTTTTTCTTACTTATTCACTTTTCTCTTTCTCTTTGACTAAAGATATAATCATCTATAACATATGTTAGTCAAAGCGGAAGTTAATAACCCTCCATTATGATGGGAATCTGTATCTAATTTACCTCGCATCAGATTATATCTATCGTCACTCTGTTACACACTAATTAATTGCAATATAATTATGTACAGATTTAATATTATGCTTCTATGGAATGTGCCATTTTATAGTTATAGATATACAGTATATATAAAGATACATACATATTTGGCAAAGCGGCACAGCGTCCGACTGTAAACGCAACGTTCATGAGTTCGATTCTCACTTGGGAAGATGAATTATTTCATTTGCTCCTTCTGGTAACAAGGCAAAGCGCGGCGTTGAATTTAGTCACTCTGCCTACCCTGCTATATGCGGAATACAGCGTAAAGTTTAAATAATCTTTTTTTTTATTTTTTACACGACTGCGTGACGCAAAGGAGAGAGTGTTTATCAGTCTATGTGTGTATGTATGTGTGTTCTTATGTGACATTGTGGGAACCAACGTCCTCAGCGATTTTGATGCGAGAATCACTGAAGAGTTGAAGAAAATGTTCCGACTGTTGGTCTTAATGAACTATCTATTGCCCTTGATTTTTTTCTTTATAGTTTTATGCAGTTGAGTTTTTAAATATAATATTATATTTTCTAAAAGAAAAAATATTTATAATATATATCTAAAACTACTCAAAAATATAAGAAGCTCCTTACCCGTGAGGGTGGATTTTCTTTACTATTCTAACACTAGGATTTTACATATCAAAATTCAAAGTGAAAGCTTCAGTCGAAGCTTAACGAAGCTTAACTTACTTAGAAACAACATTCTACCGTTGGTTCACAAGTAAAATGTTCTAGTCTTAAGACTTAAATTTCTTTAAGACTAATATTAAAACTTGTTTCAAATATTATGACATGATACATGAACTTAGTACAATGAAGAAAATAATCGAATATTTAACAATTTTAAATTGTTATTTAAGGTAGAAAAAAATATTTTTTTGTAAATTTGAAGTATACCAACACGCCCTTCTCGGAAATCCTGAAATCACAGTATACTGACCACTAAGCCATATGGTCTTATCAAGCTAGATCAAAATTCTTATACGCTTATTTAAAAATCTCTCCCTCTAAATGGTCACTGTTAGTAATGAACCTTGGGTAGCAAAAAATTGTAAAAATCTACGGAAAAGTTGTAATATTCATATAAGAATTTCGACGTAAATTGATAGAATAGGTTTTATGAAAATAAATAAGCTTTCATACGGCAGCTATGATTTCCACCACTCAACACGATATGTTTCCAGAGTTCGGCTGAAAATGGGGAACAGAAGTGTCTTTATAGGAACGGAGTGTCTTACTTATGTGCGGAATACAGCGTGAGGTTAAAAAATCTAATTTCGTACCTCTCTCGTCGTAGTTGAAGTGGTCACCATGACCAAAATCGGTCGGGAGGATAATTTCATATTGAATCTTATCATAAATACACACAAGCACGTTCAACAAAAGCATTTAAATTAAAATCGTTAAAATTTCTCAAATTAATTGTTTTACAAATTCAAGTGGAATGAACATGTCCAAAACATGTTTTCTATTCAATGTTCGTATAAATGACGAGTATCGGAAAATACGCAAATATTCCTACATATTTTTTTTTGTATCAGATGGGTGTGAATTCGATTCTCATTTATGATGTTATATATGTATTTTTTTTCCACCGCGCTTTACCTTACACCAGAGCGAAGATGTGAAAATATTAAATATTTAATTTCCTCAAGTGGGAATCAAACCCACGACCTGTCGCGTTTACAGTCGCACGCTTATGTCCCTACGCCAGGATTAGGGGCTTTGGGAATATATTGAAAGGAAGGGAGTGCCTTAACACTAGGTTCCCCCTGTTAACTTGCCATATGAAAGACACAGCGTCAAAACTTTTTTTGTTTTTAAAATATTCCATATGAGTACAAAAGATACAAAATAAACGAGTACCCAATGAGATTTGAATTATCATAATAATAAAGAATGAAGGCATAGCGCCCTAAGTACCCATTTCCATAATAAAAGCAACGATAAAGGTCAGTTAGGTTAGATATGTATTATTACTATAGAAACATGAGACAGTCATGGATCAGCGGCGTCTGATTGTAAACACGATGATTGTGGGTTCAATTCCCACGTAGGCGAATTTATTATTTAATTTTCCTCACTCTGGTAAGACAAAGCGCAGCGTTCAATTCACTCAATACGCAATATTCCGATAATTGGGCAGAAATTGGGAAACGGAATGTGAAACTGTTTCACTGTAGGAATATATTTAGTAAATTTCTGTTTTAACCATTTACATTTTAAATACTAATATATCTCAGATTAGAATTTAAAATATATTCGTTTATATAATTGGTTAAATAAAGGATACGAGAAGTTCAGGACTTATTATTTGTATAATAAGTCCTGAACTTCGAGCTCGCCGTTCGTCGAGCTGTCTAACTGCGACAACCTCGACAGAATTTAATTAAATGTAATAATAAAACACTATTTATATTTATAAGCACACTGTACAAGATTGGCAGAGGGAACCTAGTGTTAAGATACCTCCCCATTTTCTGACCAATTTCAAAGACATTGTGTGGAATGACGAAATTCAACACTGCGCTTTTTCTACTTACCAGAGAGATTTAATGGAAATAATTCAAATGAAACAATTAGAATATTATAAAATAATATATATTTTTTAACTAATACAGTTTAAAATGAAGCTTAACAATTAGTTTATTTTTAAAAAAAGCACGCACCCTTTTAATTTAAAAATACATTGCTTACGTCCACAACTTAATCGGAGCCCGCCTATGTCCCAGTTAGCTGTCCGTGTGATAGGTCGCCTATATATAGAAAACCAACGGTTATATTAATATGGAGTTAAAATAGTACGTTGCTATATCTAAGTTATAAATTAATTAAATAGATTACATTACGATATTTTTTTATTTCTGTTTTATGCACGGTTTTTATATATTTTTTTAGGTATTATTTAATAACAAATTAACCTTCATAACATATATAAAAAATAATATAAAAAGAATAAAAATATAATAAAGCAGCTTCACACTGTATCCCTCACACAGTAGGGTAGGCAGAGGAAACCTAGTGTTAAAACACACCGTTACCCACTTTCTGCCGAATTATGGAGGCATTGCATATCGTCATAACATACATATATAATCTAAAAATAATGTAACAAGATTTTTTGCTTTTAATTTATTATTATTATAACTTTTATAAATCATTGGGATCTGAAGCCATCATCTCTGCCCTTAACAGCCACCCAGCGACATATGCCTATTACATTATTATAGAGGCACTGTGGTGCAGTGGCACAGTGCAGTGGCGCTATATACGGGACAGTTGTGCGTTCGATTTCCACTGGAAGAAATAAATTATTTTCAATTACTCGTTCTGGGAACACGGCAACGCGCGGCGTTGAGTTCCTACGATCAACACGAAAGATCTCGCGAGTCTTGACACTAGGTTCCCTCCACCTATCCTACGGTATACGGGATACAACGAGAGCTATAAATACGAACATATCAATCCACATTCGTAAAGACATATTAAGTTTTATAAAACAAACCACACGCTATGAGCGGAAAGCATAGCGTTTAACGTAATTTCATTTATGCCAATCCAATATCAACAGTGGAACTGCACGCTGGCAACTAGTAATGACAACTCCTGTCAAATGTATTCAACCAAATTTGAATACCTAGTAATAGTTTTAGTGTTGAAATTTCATAGCTACATACGCGTTATTCGCTTTTAAAGAATTTGTTGAGAATAAATCCAAAATTAAGGACATAAAATAGTAATGCAGTACTTCTTTCTTTTCCAAAAACAAATTATCACTAATATCAGTATTATAAAATGTTGTAGTGAATTTGCCCTCGTAGCCTTAAATATATTTTTTTTCAGTTACACTCTATGTCCTGCATACAGCAGGGTAGGCAAAGGGAACCTGATGCTAAGGTACTCGCGACACGAGCTGTTTTTACAGTCACACTGTGTGTGTCATGATTTACTTCGAACATTTAAATACCATAAAGTCGACATAGGTAACAACTTATAGGTAACAACTATTAATTAATCAGTCTCTGTGACACTGATAGATTAAACAAAAGAATTCTAATATCAATTTAAATGAGTTGCATAGTTGTACTTATTTACTATTCACAACTAAGAGATGATCCCAAGAACTTTTTATGTAAATGAAAGACGAAGTTAAAGAATTTTCCTTTTCAGTATCGCGCGTCTACTCGCATTGGGTGGCACCCCAAGCAACCTTGGGTAGAGCCTCGTTAAAACACACAGTTCCCCATTTTCTGCCAGATCCATCCACCAGAGCCCAATTATTCCCCAAAGCAGAGCAACGACGAAAGAAAGGTTTCGTTACAAGAAATTTTATTTAATTTAACTCTTCAATTTAACTAGACGTTGCTGTCATCAACGATTCCATTGGACCTCAAATTGACGACCAATGCTTCGTGAGCAATGTAATACCGTGAAAAAATGAACTTTTAACGATGTACTTACCAATTCTGCTATTTACAAAGCAAATTCAACTCTATTTCTAAAACAAAAAGGTACTTAATCGTCTCTCCACTTTTGTGCGCTGTAAATAATAATACAGCCACAAAGAAACCTCTGATAGCGGCATGATTTAAAAAGGCTGTATAATTTTTAATGGAAATAAGAGAATTTAATTTGAATCTCGCGATGGCCTCCCCGTTGCCTACTTTGCAGATCCTATTCCGTGGGAGGTGATCTGAGGAAATTCTTATATAAATTATACTCTTTCAAAATCACCTCTTTACAGTTCTATGTACCCACTAATATATTTTAACACTCTTTTACTACTTGAACTCCGAATGCTAATATTAAAAATTATTTCTATTTCTCTGATGCAATTTAGCGGACTGTGGCGTTGGGTCACTCATATACTGTCACTCGCGTATTGTCTTTCAATAAAGTAAAACTGACTTTGATGTAGATACATTTCAAAAATTGTTTGTCAAGCTTGCTTGTCAGCTTGAAGAGATTTTTTTGTGTTTTTATAAATATGCAATTAAACTTTTCTTTCTTTTATCTACCATTTTTTACAGATTTTTTTTGCCTATACGACTTGGTGATATGCTAAAGTTACGTGACTTACATTATCAATCCTTTCTCAGGTTGATCCGAGATGAATTTAAATGTGGATATTATTTAAGGATGCCACCGGGGCACAATGAGATAGCGTCAGAATTTCCCATTCTGGAGCATCGTTGGATTTTGCAAATTAAGATGCTATGTCTCGGATTCAGGTGGAAAGAGAGAATGGAGCTCTCCGCCTTCTCTGCTGAAAAAGTGTGAAATATGTTGTTACCGTAACTAAATAATAAAAATAGTTCATTTCGAGTGAGAATTGAATACACAACCGTCGTCTGACACTACGCCGCTGCACCAAGACAATGTTATTAGGGTTCCGTACCTTTTAAGGGACCCATATGCCTGTCTATCTGTCAAGAGCCTTTATCTCAGCAACACTAGGTTTTGATTTCATAAATCAATGGTATTTCTACATTTACTTAAAAAAAATATACACTATAAAGGGAATCAAAATGAATAGGATACTTCCGGTTGATCTAGAATTATGAAGTATCTGCAGCTGGCATCTACAGGCAATATTACTTCAGAAAAAAATCTGAAAACTATATATTCGGGGTTAAATCCTTAAAAGGTGGGCAAAATTTGCTATTAAGGCCGCTAGTTCTAGTACGAAATCAAATGAAAGGGCTCTAGTTAAGCTAAGCTTGAATTTCAGAAAAAGCTGGAGCTCTCCAATTTTAATACTGAACCCTCGGTGGGTGAGCCCGACTCGCACTTATCCGGTTTTGTTTTTAAATATTTAGTACAATAAATTATATAGATTAATGTTAAGTATTAACGATGCGATCACCTAAATTTTAGTTTCATCATAGCTCCTAAGCTATCTCATCTACATATCCCTACGGGAAAGTTATTATTATTTGAGAAGCAACTTACACACTCAATCTAAATTCAAAGGTCAAGAAATTATCTCTTGTGTATACAAGTTTCCAGAAAATTAATATTTATGTATAGGTACTTTCTTAAATAATATTAAAATAAGAAAACCCTTAATACCGTCATGGCAGGTTGTCTCTGTCTACTCTACTTCTTCGTCCAGTTCCGCCACAATAAGTGTTTTTTTTAGCTTCACGAAAATGAAAATAGCGCACTGATGGCCTTAATATTCCTTCACGCTGTATCCCGTACATAGCAGGGTTGGTAGAGGGGAATTTGCTTCATTACTAGAGCGAGGAAATTCAAATATTAAACATTCTATTCCCCACGAGTGGGAATCGAACCCACAGCCGCCGCGCTTTCAGTTGCACGCTAGTACCATGACGGCCTTTATTTAATTACACATGAAATACACACACGCTTTGATTTAGCAGGTAATCTCATACTAAATTTAACTGCACAGAGCTCGAGACATTATGTAGAGCATGGGTGTCCAGCCTGCGATAGTAATTTAATCACGTTACCAAAATCAGCACGAAATTTAAAGCTCTAAAAGCTTTTGTTAATAAGCACGTTTTGTTTGATGAAATATTCGTTTTAACTAATAATTTCATTATAGTCGTCATTTTTTTATGAACACATGATTTAAAATCAGCTTCTTACTGTATCTCGCACAGAGCAGAATAGGCAGAGGGAATCTAGAGTTAAGTCACTCCGTTCGCCATTATCTACTGAATTCTGGAGGAATAGCGTGTTGAGAGGCGGAGCTCAACGCCTTGCTTTGCCTCGATAACAGAGCGACGAAATAGAAATATAAATTTAAATAAATATTTCATTTTCTCAAGTGGGGATCGAACCCATAACCAGTCGCCTTTACAGTCACACTTTGTTCCCCTGCGCCACGATCGGTCTCGAGTATAACCCTAAATACAAATATATATATTTTTTTCATTTACAATCCAAAGGTTGATCACCCCTGAGAACGTAAACTTATACTTGTAGTATATCATCCAAATTGATTAAATGGTTTGATTGCTACAGCAGATAAACTTCGGGTAAATTTAATTACCTTAATTGAATACTATCTGATGAATGTATGTCTTATCACTAGGTTTCTTTACCTACCCGCTAACTACATAAAAAAATTAAGAAACTTAATAAAAGTGGAAATATTAAATTTATTAATTTCCTCGAGTGGGAATCGAACCCTGTCACCTGTCTCGTTCAACGTCACACGCTTGTACCTCTGTACCACGACTGGCCTCAAAAAAAAAACAAACGAATCCTCCAAAAAGCAACCACATGAATAACGAATCTAAAGAAAATTCTAATTGAAAAGTATTCATAAAATACGAAGTTCCCAACGTCAACAACGTCATACACATTTGTAAAAACCATCCGCCTACGGGTTAAATAAATATTTGTAAGAAAAACCGTCTCAAAGTAGCTCCACAGTGTTCAAATATCATCTACTTGAATGAACTTTATAAAAAGGATCGAGTTTTTGTTTTATGATACTTTAAAGAATCACTTAATGAAAGGAATCCATCGTGGTGCATGACGATTGTGAGTTCGATTACTATTTACATTTTATTTTGCTGGTAACAAAACAAAGCGCGGCGTTAAGTACCGCCATATAGTAGTACGCAATATCTCGATTATTGGGCGGAAAGTGAGACGGTGTGTCTTAACACTAGGTCCCCTTTACCTACCTCGTTATATGCGGGGTACACCCTGAGGCTCAAACTTATTAGCGTTTTCCTATAGGAGTAAAAGGCACTTTCTGATCCGATAGACTCTTTATTGGAATATGCAATAACAAATTTAGACATCATTTAAAGTAAAAATAAATTAAAATCTAAACAAAGACACTTATTTAATACTTGCGAAAGTGATATTACAAAAGTATCTATCTAATACGGAATCATTGTACCTACTAAATCAAGATATTACCATATTTGGAGGGATAAGCTTCTAAAGGTAGTTCGCTTCGTTCGCTTCGCTTTCACTCCTTTATTTTTAGGCTGACACTTGTAAATTACACTCTAATAGTTCCAACTAAATGAAAAAGACATTACCAATCACTTAAAAATTAATTTTCTTCTACAGCCTTCGCGGCGACGCAGCGTTTTTGTGACCACGAGGGTTATGGGTTCAATGCCCAATGGAAGGAATGATTTACTTTAAAGTTAAAGAGTATTCAACTCTTAGGAGTTGGAAATTAGTATGCACAATATTAGGCCAAAAGTGAGGAACGCACTATTTTAACACTAGGTTCACTCTGCCAACCCTGTATACAGTGTGAAGCTAAAATCGTTCTATTACATCACATGTGTGATACGTTAAAACGTATACATTAAGCAGTACACGCTATATAATATATGTATCAAAGCAACGAGTCTCGTACAAAAGGCTCTCATGGAAAATTCAAGATCTAACTCATACGAATTTACATTTAATTTCAGGCAACAACATGGCAGCATCGGGCGCGGTCAGCTAACAGACACCAAAGGAATTCGTTTAATATATTTACAGGGTTCTTACTTATAAAATACGCTATAATGAAATTAACATAAAAAGCAATGAATCTCTATTTTTTCCGCTCTCTTATACATTTTTTTATAAATGTGGATGAGAATATAGACTTGATAATTATAATATTGATATGGAGAATGTGTTGTAAAACTATAAGCCTTTATAAAAATTAAATATTTTTTAGCGTCACGCTGTATTCCGCTCACAGCAGGCTAGTCAGAGTGAACCTAGTGTTAAGACACTCCATTCTTTATTTTTCGTCTAATTTTGGACTTCAACGCCGCGCTTTGTCTTGACATAGAAAAAAGTAAAATTACTTAAAAAGCATAATAATTTTAAAATCTACTTAAAAGTATAAAGACCCGAAATTGAATCACATTACGACTAAAATTATCATTTTACATTAACTTAACCATTTATATCTCTATACATTTCCTTTTGTAGCATTTACGAGGAGTACTCCGATACGTTTGCTTTGCGAACCGCATCGTACACTTTAAAGCTACTTACAGCATTTACTATCTTTTTACAGTTGCTCTACAATGAAATGATATAATAAATAGTGAAGTTATTGTATTTTATTATTGAGAGTGTCGTAATTCTTTGCGTTTCTCGTTCAATAGATATGGTCTTAAGATGGTCATGATTTTAGTGATTCTTTTTTGTAGGTTATGCGTGTATCAAAAGTGTATATAAATTATTATATTATTTATATGTAAATTGTACTGTGCCATTAACATGGGGTGATGATATTCGCAAAGTGGCAGACAACGGCTGGATGAGAAGAGCTGAAGATTGAGCTCAGTGGCGTGCCATTGGAGAGGCCTATGTCCAGCAGTGGACGAGGACAGGCTGATGATGATGATGATGATGATATAAATTGGATCGCAATAGGTTTAACTTCTGACTGTAAACGTGACGGATGTAAGTTCAATTCCCACTCAGTGAAATGAATTATTTTTATTTTGTTTCTCTGACATTCGTAGCGCGAAAAAATGCGGCGTTAAGTTCACCCACTCAATGTTTCAAAAACTCACTCAATATTAGGCGGAAAGTTTTAAACGTCTTTAATCTTATCGTCTGAAAAGCGTTAACTTCCTACAAATTGAAAAAGAAACTTCAAACTCAAAACATAAAAAAGCATATATCGTCAAATTTAAGAAAGTATCAAGTTTTAGGTGAAACTACAAAATCTAAGGTAAAGCTATGAAATTTGAATACTATAGTCGCGTATGCGCCCGTTACAACTGTCTCAGCTGTACTCAACTACGCGTAGTGTTCATAATTCACATTTAAATATTCAAGCAACTTCGGTCTCTCTATTATGTAAAGCATTCTTTATGGTGCTGCAGCCGAATGATTCTTAAATTTAATTTTATTTTTATTTGTCCCAAAATGACACAGAATTTTACATTTCATGAGAAAATATAGAAATAAAAGAATAACGTAGTTGTATAACTTTTTGAAAATGGAGAGTGTTTGACTTTTTGAAATTGTCACCACGTTCTAGCTACCCTGCTGTATGCGGGTTACAGCGTGAAGCTAAAAATAATAATAACACAGGTTTCCGCATATCGGTAATAAAATAGAGGTTCCCTTAGTCCACCTAAGGGAACCTCTATTTTTACTTTCCACCGTTTTTTTTGAGACATTGCGTGTTGACTGGTGGAACTCAACGTTGCGCTTTATCTTGTCACCAAAGAAGAATGAAAAAATATAATGCCTTTCCCCGAGTGGAAACCGAATTCACAATGACGCTGTGAATAATAAAATATACATTATTCCTCAATTATCATTTAAAAACATTTGTTTATATTGTTAATAAATTTTAATCTTAACAATATTTATTTCATTTTACTTCGTCACTAACAATGCTACCAAAAACTCAGTGAGTGTTTCGCTTCCAATTAAAAAAAATGTAATTCGCTTGGGAGATGTTACGAACACTTTCGTCGTGTAATTAATACAACTGAGAGTTGTTTTTTTTCTTCAATTCAATAGTTTCAATAAATTCTGTTATATTGGGAGGCAAATTAAAAATATATTAAAATTGTATAATTGAATTTTACTTAATTATAAATAGTGATATTAATAGCATTTTTATGGAAGCGGGCGGGATAGCAAGAAAGAAGGCCTCTAGATATCTGTTTTGCCTCGTCCACTGTCATCAACTTTTTCATACACGCACTACGGAGGTCCCAATGCTGCTATAGTATACTGGGTTTAAAGTATATAAAAAAACAAAAGAGTTTAATATTTTGCACGTATTCTTCTAGCTTCAGCTGTATCACGAATATAACAAAGGAGGGAACCCAGTATTTAAATACTTGGTTATACGATATACTGCCCAATTTTCGGGAGTTAAATTCTGTGTCTTTCGCTCTAGTGAGCGAGGAAATAAAAATAATTTACACCGACTGTGAATCGAACCCATAATCATCGTATTTACAGTCACACTGTGCCGTGACGCCCACGACAACCTATATATTTCGGATCAAAAAACAATTGGAGCAATAACTGTGAATATGTTCAGTCAAGATCAATCATTCTAAAAAAAACAAAAAACAATGAGTTTTCATTTGTGAATTTCAACAATACTGTTTGTTGAGTATATTGAAAATATTGTCGGATTGGCAATACATATGGACAATTTTTCTTTCGTAAACTAAGCTTTTAACAAGTCCTTTTTAATAATTTAAATAGCAGCTTCACGCTTTTTCCCTTATAGCTTCCCTAATAGGTAGGTAGGAGGATCTTAGTGTTAACACACTCCGTGTCTCACTTCCCGTTTAATTTTGGAAACATTGTGTGTTGAGTAGCGGTACTCAACACCACGCTTCCTCTACGAGAGCAAGCAAATGAAAGTAAATCACTCTCTCGGTTGGGAATCAAACACACAGCCGTCACTTTTACATTCAGACGCTGCACCGCTCTCGTCTCGAGAATTCGACGAAAAGTGGGGATTAAATGTGTCCTAATGGGAACGGAGTGTCATAAAACTAGGTTCCCAGGTCCCTTTTGCCTATCCTGTCCATATCCTTAATATTAGATAGATTTATCCCCATTCTAACTAACCACTAACTGTGGGAATTTTTTTTTGATAAATTTAAATAATATATTTCATTTAGTTACACAAATATTAGTCTATAAGTAGCCTTAATATACATTTAAAAGGTTCAGGGCGATATCATTGGTGCAGAAAATGAGCTCTAGCGGTCTGTCGGCGTGTTTCTTTTTTGTTTTATTTATTATATTTATACAAAAATCCATTTTCAAGGGGCAGTTCCTTGCCTCGTGCTTTTATTTAATGTAGCGTTTAAAAACGTAGCGGAGTAACTTCTCTAGACTTCGCTATTTTAATTTAAAATTAATCTTACTTATTTATTACTTACTGTACTGTACTTAGCAGCTGCGTACCCAGTCCAGAACTGTCATGTCTTTAAGCAAATGGTGCCCAGCCTAAAATTTTACTAACAACAATTTTGACTGAAGTATAAATAAATAAAAAATAAATAAATAATTCTCGTTTTCAATAATATAAAATTATTTTCTTATAAGTGAGAATCCTTCTTTTTATTACGAAAATTATTTCTTAAGAAGGTAGAGCATTTAGATTAACTTTAGCATATTAATTGTTACTGCAAGCTATTCAAGCTTTTATTCATTGTAATAACAATAAAAAGCGCGGTAAGCAGGATTTGTATCTAATTTTATTTAAAGTTTACACTCTTCTGCGAGTTTTCAAAGTATATAGTAGTGTAACAATCAAAATATTTCTTAATCATTAATCAGTTTCACGCTGTATTCCGCACACGGCAGGATAGGCAGAGGGAACTGAGTGTTAAGATACTCCGTTGCACATTCCGCTATGTTCCACGACACTCATATTTATACATATACACACATTATATGTTTTAACCAAACTAGATATTAGGGCCAAATTAAAATTAGTCAAATTGAAACATAATTAAGCTCCATCAACCTTTACTCGTAGTTTGTTCAGTTAGAATAACGATCGACCATTGATATCGAAATTTCTAAATCAACGCCGAGCTTTGTCTGGAAGACAGGAAGCGGGGAAATAATCCCCAGAATGGAAATCGAAGCCAAAACCGTCGTGTTTATAGTCAACCCCCCTTGCGCCACGACAGATCCATATTGCAAAAACTGCTGCTTTAGATGTAATTAGGATCCCTATTATCACATGCTTTTATTTGACTTGGCATTTGATTAGTATGTCTGTGAAATCTTGCAAGCTCAATTTGACCCACTTCCCAGTGTCCTGACCTGAAATTTGGATTACGACTTCCGTTCTGATGACAATGAAATTACATATAATCAATATTATTGTTAATTCGCATCCGCAAATGGCCGCCGCAACAAAATGGCGGATTACAAATTTTTGCATGTTCTACCTAATATAATCAAATTAAATGGCTTGATTTGTAAAAAAAATACAATACACCATGGAAAGTCTAGAAAGCTTGTTTTTAAAAAGGTTCTTTTTTTTTCAATTAATATTTTATATCATTTCACTTACAACTGTGCTTATGATAATTTTAAGCCTACAATGAACTCAAACACAACTAAACTTCATCAACTTTTAGTTTGCTGAGTTCGAACAACGAAAGGTCATTAATTTCGGCATTTATAGGCTTAGAATTGAAACGGTATTATTTGAAAAGTTTTCTAAATCACTCAATTCGTTGAAAAAAGTTTTTTTATTCTTTACGTAAAGCTTTTAGACTTAAAGCTCTCGAAATCATAGAATAGTAAAAAGTGTATTGTGAATTCTTCTTCTAAGACCAACGGTCGTTTTTATTGGATAGTGCTCTAAATTGATCTTCCGCCTTTTTACAACGATTCGCTACGATTTTAAGTGTTATGTACTACTCTACTGTATATAGAACTAAGCTAAGTTTTATTATATCAGACATTTTGAATTCTATATTTTTTATTCTATTTCAGACAATAAGTCTTTTTATTTACTTACTCTCAAAAAAAATTCTATATTTTTTCCTGTAGGCAGAAAAATCTAGCTAACACATAATTACATTTAAATAAAATACAGCCTTGGATACCTTGGAACCGGTTGACGCTGTCTTGGTGCAGCGGCACAGCGTAAACGCGACGTTTATGGATTCAACTCCTACTTGGAGCAATGAATTAAGCATTTTCTCGATCTAGTAAAAAGGCATAGGCGTGATGTTGAATGAGCTATGCGGTGAAAATTGTGTAATTGCACAGAAATTAACGATTTAGCCCACACGATTTATAGTATCGTGTCATATAAATATAAACTTTGTAAGACTCTCGTAATTCAAAATTTATACCTCGTTATAAGGTCGCTGACATGTATATAACTTTTAGTCTAACTACATTTGGGTCTGACTCCAGGAAATATACATTTAACCCTACAATGCTATCTTGTAAGTCCCATTTATTTAACTTTCAATTAAAATAAAAAAAATATTGTCATCTGACTTTAAAAATACAGCGTTTAGTTTCGCCACAACGTAACTGCAATATCTGAAAAAATTGTTGGAAAATGAGTAACTAAAATTTGTTATACGTTGAACATTATGTTCCCTTTACCTACCACGCTATGTGAGTCTTTTTTTCTTATTTTTTTTTCTAAGCTTTATGCTTTATTGTGTTATTTTCCTGAAAAAAAATATCGTAAACAAAGTTGCAGGCGGCAATTAATGTAGACTATATATAGAGAGTTTGACTTAAAATTTCTGTAAAATATAGTTGTTTCTTGTATTCCACTCGAACATTTTATAACATATGATCTTAAAATTTTAGTAGCAAACTTTGTGATCATAAAATTCGCTTTCGAGTTCATGTTTGACGTATGAACAAATTTTATGTTTCCGCGGTCTTATATATGTTTGTTATTTTACATACAATACATATATATATATATAAGTAAGTCTAAATAAAATTTAGAAGGGAGAGTATTATTAGCATTTGATAATCGATGACTTTATTTTAAATGCAAATAAAAAAAAAAGAAACAAAACTAATCGTTATTTTTTTTGCTTTATAATGACATTTGACCTATTGATATTTCTGCCATTAAGACTGAGTATTATTTATATCAATTTCAAGATATTACTGAACAGGCCATCGAAGCGCAGTGTTAAATGTTAATCGATGGTTGCGTATTCAACGTCCACTCGAGAAATTAATCATTTTCCCATTTGTGGAAAATTATTTTAATTTATGTGTTTAACAAAACAAAGAAAGTATTAAAAGTTCTTAGAAATCTACATATAGCTATTTACATCCGTAGTGGTGAAATCGCAAAATCTTGTCAGTGATTAATGACCACTAAGAGCTCTATGAGAATTTTTCTGAACGCTAAGTATATTTACTCTCGAGTCATACTTTAGTCATAGTCATACAAATTATTATTTGATAAAAAATGAAATGTTTTAATATAAACTCACGTTTTAACTTGCCGTGTATTGTGTGTATACACTAATGTATGTGAAATTTTGCAACGTCATTTCCCAGTGTTCGAGCTAAAATTCGGATTACGACTTCAGTTCTGATAGCAATAATAAATTACATATAATCAATATTGTCTATAATCCAAAACGGTCACCGCAACAAAATGTACTAGTAACTGCATATGGAGCCAGAAGATGGCCAGGGATTTTGGAATCATAAAAGGTTTGGCTTGGACTCGTTTGATTTATCTTAGCAAGCATTCTGACGTTAAATGATCAGCACCTGCTGGAGATTTACCGGGAAAACACCATGCAATAATGAAGCACTATAAGAAATAAAAAAATTAAGCTATCCCTACCTAAATAATAAAATAAAAAAATATATTAATTAAAAAAAACTTTTTAAAAACAAAGCTTTTATTGGTTTGGTACCTTTTGAATAAAAGCCTTTTTTTTAAAAAGGTTTTTTAATTAATATTAAATAAAGATGAAGCTATGATTTTAGATTAAATATTATAAAATACATACAATATACATCTATGGTGGATCGGTTAAAAACGTTATATATTTACTCACCCCAGATCCAAACTACTGTTACATATATGAAGAATGCAGAACGCCGCCATTTACTGTGGGCATCAGTTTCTCTAATACTATTCTAGACAGCTCTAATATCAAAACAATTTAAATCAAAGCTTGATAAAGGTCAAGAAGCAATGTCGTAAAAATTACATGTACATGTGGGCAAGAGTGAGTGTGGGTAGTCTATTATCATCCACTTGGGTTTACAGATTGACAGGATATACTAAATATCCTGGAGGGCGGCGTGGGTGGACTAGTAATTCTAATATTGTTTTATTAAAAAAATATATATGTATTATATTACTTTGACAATATTAAATGTCAGCACTACACACTAATAATTGATTGGGAAGTTCTTTATAAGTTTTTAAAGATATTTATCTATTTTCAGGGTGCCACAGAAGAAAACAAACCGGATATCTATCTATACCTATATCGGGTAACTTTGTTTTCCGTCTGCCTATGTGTCTGTCTGTTAGTCTTTCAAATTATTTATTTTCCCTTTGATATTATTATTTTCGCTTCCTAATACTGCCTAAACGTAACATGATATGATTCCCCTGAGTGGGGATCGAACCAAAAGTCGCCGCATTTACAGCCCGACCCTATCCCACTGCGCAAAGAGGACCTCTAAAAAACTTTATTAAGTTCTTTAATATTTAAAAACATATCTTTACATTCAAGCGCACCTTAAAGAATTTCATCAACCCTTGTTTGAAGCGAACACCAAATGAGGCCAATCGAGCCCATGTTTATGCTACGCTGACTACATAAGTCGGAAAGTTTATATCTTTCCAAAAGAAATATTCTTAAAAAACCAAAATACGGCACTTTTTACTTCAGGCTCCTGATTACTTTGTACAAGAACAAATATTGAAATTTTACCTTTATTTTTTAGCTTCACGCTTATGCGAGATACATACATCCTCCTGTCTACCGCAGGGAAGACAGAAGGAACCTGCGAACTGAGTGACAAAACACTCCTTTCTCACTGAGAAATTTCCGTTCCCCATTTTTCGCCGAATTTTGGAGGCATTGCGTGTTGAGTGGCGGAACTCAACGCCGCGCTTTGCCTCGTTACCAGAGCTAGGTCATGAAAATATTAAACATCTTATTTCCTCAAGTGGAAATCGAACCTATGACTTGTCGCGGTTACATCGCATGCTTGTGCCTTATTTTCATGTTTGCTGGAAGAAATTCAACATTGCAATAAGAGCGGATGCATAGTGTTCTGTCTTATTAATTTTAAAACCGCTAGGTGGTTTTTCTTATATTTGGATGTCATATATAAGAAAAACCACCTAGCGGTTTTGATATGATATAGGGAGATGTCACTTTAGCCCATTTAACCCCTAAATGTTAACTGATATTAATTTAATTTTTCCTTTTTTTCTCTTTATGGGACGTCATATTACTATTTTGTAGCTCTTTTATAGGCAAAACTTTTACATCCAAAACTCATTAGATCTTTGCAGCCTTAACGTTTTACAAGGCCTGATTAACTAGACTAATGAGATTCATTCAGCTAAAAAAAAGGTAGGAAGAAGTCCCGTCGAACCTAAGCTTTTTTAACACTGTGTTCTGCATATAGCAGAGTAGAGGAAAACACTCCGTCTCCTAATTTTCTAGTGTGAACGCAAATAGTGAACTCAAATACTCAAAATAATTAATTATGCATATTTTAGTTTAGCCCGAAATCGAACTGCCACCTAGGTATACGAAATTTATAGTGCTTTTGGCGACAAAGCCACTTAGCTGATATTAATGAATCAAACAACATAAGTCAAAAATTGCAAAACAGGTTGCCATGCCAAAATGACATTGGCTTCAGGTTCTATGTTCCCTAATATTCGGCATTCCGCCAATCGATTGTTGGATACGAGTACTTACATATTGAAGTATACAATAGGTTATACAAAATGTGATTTTTACCTTAAAAATGAAAATACAATGCACAAAATGGAGAGATTATAATAAACTGATAATCAAAAAGGTTAAGGCAAACGAGTCGGTTGTGATTTCGATTGCCTATCGAGGGACTGAATTATTTTCATTTCTTCACTGTCATAAATAGGTAAAGATCCATGTTGAGTTGCACCACACAAATTCAAATTCAAATTCAAAATATTCTTTATTCAAATAAACTTATTATAAGCACTTTTGAATCGTCGAATGAACATATGAATAAAAAGCTACCACCGGTTCGGAAGGCAGTTCTGCTGAGAAGAGCCGGCAAGAAACTCAACAGTTGCTCTTTTCAAAATCAATGGTACAATCTATTACATTAGCTGGCAGCTATCCTGCATGACATTCAATAGACATTAATTCCATACATGTTTATCCTCTAAATATTCTTGAACAGTGTAATACGCTTTACTTGTTAGAATTTTTTTTACAGATATTTTAAATTTTTGTAGTGGCAAACTAAGAATACACTGCGGAATTTTATTATATACACGTATACTCAGACCCATAAAGGATTTACTAACTTTTTGGAGGCGAAAACTTGGTGTAACAAGCTTATCTTTATTTCTCGTTCCTATCGTATGACTGTCACTATTTTTGCTATGACAATGTATATTTTGTCGGACAAAGAGAATGTTATAATATAGAAATTGGGAAGCAACTGTAATAATACCTGCATCTTTGAAAACATCTCGCAGAGAATCTCGCGTCCTTAATTTATAAATATATCTCACGGCTCTTTTTTGGAGGATAAATATTGAATTTATGTCTGAAGCACTGCCCCATAGCAGCATTCCATGAGGTAAAATACTATGGAAATAGCAATAGTAGACAAGTCGGGCAGTTTCAACGTCCGTCATTTGTCTTACTATTTTAATTGCGAACGCGGCTGAACTGAGTTTATCCGCAAGTGCTTCCAGATGAGTGTTCCACTGGAGTTTGGAATCTATAGTTACACCTAAGAATATTGCTGATTCCGACAAATTGAGAGTTTCTCCTTTAATTAGTAGACTAAAATTATGTTTTTAACATTTTGTAAAGCAAACTTAATACATTTAGTTTTTTTAGCATTTAACATTAGATTATTAACATCAAACCAACGAAGAATATGCGATAATGCACTATTCACTTCGTCATAGTTTATTTTGTTTCGATGAACCTTAAATATTAAAGAGGTTTCATCCGCGAAAAGTACAATATCATATAGGTTCTTCACATAAAAAGGCAGATCGTTAATATAAATAAGAAATAAAAGGGGACCAAGAATAGATCCTTGTGGAACGCCCATCTTTAGAGGAGATCCAGTTGATTTTTCATTATTTATACTAACCTTCTGGATTCTTCCGTTTAGATATGAGGTAATAAGATCAAGGGCAGTATCCTGTATACCATAATGATATAGTTTTAATAACAGACCATGAAACTTCATGGTCTACACAATCAAAGGCTTTGGATAAATCACACAACACTCCAATAGCATTTTGTTACTTCTCCCATGCGTCATAAATGTGCTTTAGGAGTGCATCACCCGCATCCGTAGTGGACTTGCCTTTGGTGAAACCATATTGCTCACTATGGAAACAGTTGTTAATATTTAAGAAAATTGTGAAAAAAAAGGATGGTGCCTGCCTGCCTTAACAGAGATCGGTCTATAATTTCCAGGCTCAGTTCATTGAAATGTATTTTTCAATATAATTAATAAAAAAAATATCCGCAATAATTGTTACCCTTCGTTATATTAAGGAAACCTGATGTATATGTGTATATATTAATACCTTATAGTAGATCGATATTTGTAAACATTTATTTAATTAGATAATTTAGTTGTTTCAAAATGGTAATTTAAATTAATAAATAAATATTAGTATTTAGAAAATAGATTTTGCAAAGACTCAATGTTATAGATTCATTATTTTACTTGAAAAATAAGGATGATTTCATCTTTAAATAGTTTTCTGCGTGTACTTAATATGATTAAAATCATTATTTAACAGGTGAACAATTAGAATAAACATTGATTTTAAGATTAACCTTCTATTATATAATATTTTACTTTAAAACATAAGGCAAACCGCGCATTTCATCGTCTATTCTCATAGTCAAACGGAACCGGAATAAAAGATTTCAATCGCTGGCAACCCCTGTTTGCGGCAGGAATTTTCCAGGCAACCCTGTTTTATAGTCTTGAGAAAAAAAAGCTTTAATTTGATATTTAATTCATTAAAAAAACACATGAGTGCAAAGTATTAACATTTAGTGACATGTTTAAACCAGGCAACCTTAGACTTGCGGCAGACTGAGAGCTGGCAACCCTTAATTTTCCAATTCCTTATGTGATTATCTTTCAAAAGATGTGCGATTCATATAAAAAACGTATGAGTGCAATTTTCTCCAATAACGAGTTACGAAAAAATGTAATTAAATGGTATCAAATTTCTGCCAAGTTTCACGATGACAAAATTATTATAAGTGGATCAAATAAAAACATGTTAAAAAAAATAAACATACCATAATCATATAATTGTATACGAAGCGTGATTGTGATAACATTCGGAGCCGAAAGTAAATTTGACGGGTAGCGGCGTAATTTTGTTTATTAAGCAAAATTTAATTAACATGTTATAAATGGCGGCCGAGCACAATCCGTTACCTGTAGAATCTGTGGCTCGAAACTTTATAATTATCCAACAAGTACATATAAAGTAGATAAGCTTTTCTTTCCTTTCTTTTGGCTTCAAGATGTATCCAGCGTGTAGCAATTTTCGAGAGAAGTGGAACTCAACGCCGCGCTTTATCTTGTTATCAGAGCGAAGAAAAGAAAATAATTCATTTCCTCGAATAAAAATCGAACACATAACCATCGCATTTACAGTCAGAACAGCTGCGTCACGACGCCGTGACGGTCCAAATCCATAATATGTATACATTTTTTATACTCAGATATTCCCAGTATCGCTTCACTTTATTGATTAGTAAAAAATCATTTATCGAAAAAATACATATTCGTCTCCGATTATTTTTAAATTGAACAATATTTCCAACAAGTCCAATTATTCATATAAAAAGTGGATTGAATGGATTTATATAAAATAAATATTACAGGTCAATTTTGTTAAGAGTAATTTATGAAAGTTCTTTCTGTAATTCTTTAAAAGAAATATGTTAAAAAAAACTCTAAAATAGTTCCCTAAAAAAATAACACCTGTGTTTCTTAATATATTAAACTTTATCACTTAAACTCGCCTTTGTAGCATAATTCACTAACGGAATGAATAAAAAAGGGGGGAGATTTGATGCCTTCTTCAACAAAAATAGCTATATAAGTATGTATTTGATTTGTTGTAATCAGGTTATACTCTTAGCTTTGGGACAAAATAATAAAGAGACCATCGCTTCGTAGCCTCTAACTGAAATCGCGATGTTGTGAGGTCTATCACCATTCTGGGGAACGAATTAATTATTTTTTTTTGCTCTGTTACAGGAAGAGTAGCGTTGTGCACACAATGTTTCGATTTCTTGCGAAAAGTGGAAAACGAATTTTCCGTTTTCTCCGCCTGTCCACCATATGCGTGATAAAGCATGAAAATATGAACTAATTATTTAATTCAATAAAGATAAAAATATAATTTTACAGTAAAATATTGTACATAACATTATTTTTTATCACGTCTTATTATTTTCATTGTAATCGTAACTGAAATTTCACTTTTATTATTTTACGCCCATACGTTTAAAAAACTTATTTATATTACTTTACTAATTATAATCAAAATTGTTTGAGCAGTTTCAGTTCACTTTTATGATTCAGGTTTGATGGTCTGAAATTTTGTCATATATTATGAATTTAAAAATTTTATAACTTAAAAATACATCTCATAATTAAATTAATAATTAATCCAGAATAAAATTAATTGAGTCAGGAAACATAATTAAAAACGCGACGTAGCGTAGGTACCTACAAGGCGCGATAACCGTCCCCACTTCACATTCAAGGTATTTCAACATATTCACTTTAAAATAAATAAAACCTCAACCGATCCATACAAAATCATAAAATCAGCTTCACGCTGTATCCCGCACACAGCAGTGTAGGCAGAGGGAGGGAGCCTAGTGTTAAGACACTCCGTTCCCCAATTTTAATTTAATAAAAAATTGTAAAAAAGTTATGATTTATATTATATAATTACCCTATTATTAAATTTGTATTATCCATACAAAATTAGAACAAACGACCACACGACCCCAACTCCCGAAGCCGAAACCCAATAAAATCACATGTGGCCATCGAAAACACAAAATCCATTCAAACCACATACCAAAAAAAAACAGAATGAAAAGACACCAATCACTTAAAAAGATAAAATCTCGTCACCAACTCACCTATATCTTCGCACATGGTTTCTAACCGGGCTCAGGAGAGCTGGCCGAAGCTCTCACGACTGGTCATCATCACTACAACACGTAATAGGCACGTACGGACCCCACGAGGTCTATCCATTCACTGCCCGGGCGTGAACGGTATGCGCAAGTCCGCCTGAAATGACGGCAGAGACATCTAGGATCCACGGGTTGGGCTGTAGAGGTCATAGGGTCGCCAGTACTAAGTTTGAGTTCAAGCTATTGTTGATCTCAGGTGGTTTAGTGTTAGTGTTTGTATTGTTTCTCTTTTAGATATGCCAGTCTGTATGTCTGCTTTATGTTGTGATGAAAATAACTAAGGAAATTATGTTAATTATCTTATATTATATATTTTTGTAATTTTATAATGTATGTAATTTTATAATTTTTTATAATGGTTTTCTTTATATTTTGCTAGTTTTATTTGGGATTTAGGTAACGTTTATTTTATTATGTATCTTTATATTACAACACGCTATGTTTCAAAAATTTTTCGGTGAATATGGTACGGAGGGTTTGCACACTGGTTTCTCTCTGCCTACCCATGATTCCCATATAGCATAACGTTATGGTATACCATACTATTTTCATGTAAAAAAAATTTTTTTTTGTCAGTCAGTTTCGTCTATGCGCTGTCGGTCAGCTACATAGGTAGAGAGGAGAGCTTTGTATATGTATAGGTTAAATGAATACTACTCGTACTCGCCACCTAAAAGCTAACTTGGAACCTTTCACCCCACACAAAACTTCTAACAAACTTGCCTTATAATATGCAAATTATAGATCCTTGGAGTAATATTAATAAAATAAAACTTTTGCGACTTTGTTTTTTTCCTCCAAGACATTTGTCTTTTTCTTTTTTTTTTTAATTCAATGTTTTGCGTTTTGTTTTGTTGTTAAAACAATTTAAGTGATATCTGATATTTTATTACTTTTATAAAACCCGTACAGAAGTTTTTTGTGGCACCTTTACTATTTTTACAAATATTTCACTCTACAATATGAGGCCAGTGGTGCCGCGTGCCTGTTAACGCGACAAGTTGTGAGTTCGAGAGAGAGAGAGAGAGAGAGCGACCTCGAGAAAATAAAATATTTAATATTCCCATTTTCTTTGCTCTGGTGTCGTGAAAGCGCGGCGTTGAGTTCTGCCACTAAACACACAATGCCTCCAGAATTCGGCGAAAAATAAGAAACGGAGTGTCTTACAACTAGGTTCCCTCTATCTACCCTGCTGTGTGTAGGATACAGCTTGACGGAAAAAACAAATATTACATTTAATAAGTTTTAAAAATATAAGTGTTTTCCTTGTCAAGTTAGTCAAAATCAAATTAATAAAACCACCGGATACGTAATGTATGAGGAAAAGTTTGCTTATAAAAATAGGGTGGACATAAAAAAAAAAATTTACGCTAGTAACTTACTCTCTGTAATTTCAAATACTCGTATTATTTCTGTATGTCTGTCTTTCTGTTTGCTTGTACTAATCCGGAATAGCTAGAACATTCTTTATGGAACTTAAAATCTTTAATCTACTTTTTATTCTGGATTTTTTTTATTTTCATTCTGTATCGTATTCATGTTATAGCAGCCCACTCAAGACTTTAAGCGCAGTAGAGCGCAGTAGACATGCCATGCAGTAAATATTCGAGATCCATCCATTTGACATAATAGAAACCTGTTATACCTCTACAAGTTCGTTAAAAAAATGTTGAAGACGTAATCGACAAATGAAATTATTTAATATAAATATTACTTAAAATAAATAATTAATTCCTGATAATTTTATATGATACCTAACTATAAAATCATATAAATATAATAATCAAATTTAATCCAATTATCTCAAAATATCTGTCGCCTGAGCATTTGTATTAACATGAAGTAGAAAAAAAAATATTGATGTAGCAAATTCTAATATAGCAGTAAGCAGCGCTATACTTAATGTATTATTCTGTTTATTAAAGTGAATTTCTATAGTACCATGTCATCAACAGCGAGGCCACACGCTGCAGCCGGTGACTGAAAGAACCTCACGGTGCTACGCGCTTAGTATTGTTCCGTGAACTATTATTATGGCCGCAATACAAAAATCGTGCTATTAACATGTGTTTTATATTATTTTAAAATTTCTTGACACATTTCATTTTATAAAAAAGAAAGAAAATATATATATTAAAAATAATAATTTAAAAAATCCAGAGCAAAGAAATGAAAATGTTAATAATTAATATTTTATTCCACCGAACGGGAACCAAATCAATTTATTACAACTATAATACAAATAAAGACTTATTTTAAAAAAAATATCATTATAAAAAATTAAACATTACTATCCTAAACTAGAGTGTAAGAAAATTAAATTACATTAGTTAAACGTCGAATCAAATAAACGAGCCCGTATTTGTCAATGCGGAAAACCTTTAACTAAGTTTAGAGCTTCAGTTCAAAGGCATGAGGGAGTGAATTCACAACGTACGGCTTTTAAACGACATTCGCTGAAAGAATAGTAAATGTTCTGTAAAAATCCCACAGTTATGACTTTAACGACATGAAGAAAATGTTGAAACGTAAAGACGTAAATTAAAAAAATATTTTATTGATGATTTTGGGTGAAATCTTCGATACGCTGCCTGTTAACTATTAAGTGCTTAACGCTGTGCGTTGTCTTGCAGCTATCGCATTTACAGTCAGACGTTATTCCACTGCGTCACAATGGCCTCGGTTGATATTACCAAGATCTTTTTGTAGCCAGGAATTTAATACTTATAAAAATATTTGTTTTAAATATATATTTGCACTACTAAACGCAAACATAAAAATATATGAAATATAAGCATATACGTATTTACTCTCAGTAATGGAAATATATTTTTTTACCTATTTCGTTAAAATATCTTAGTATGCTTATTTATTATTAATTTCTTTTTATTTTACACGATATCGCAATACTATTTTAATAGCTTAAAAATATTTTAAAACAATCAATTCAATTTTACGATATATGTACGATAATAAAATAATTCTTTAGGTTATATTATACATACACATTTGTTTTTTTTTATTAGTATTAAAATATTCACATTATTTTTATAAAGCATATTTAATAAATGTACGGTACTGTACAAAAAATAATAATTATATCTATTTCTTATATTATAAAATTATATTTTTAATCTACATGATGAATTTATTTTTCATCTGGCAACATTAACGAATAGAGATGTCTCTGTGTTTATAATCTGTATGTCTTTTTTAACTTGATTCTTTGCCGTGTCGTTTCGGGTACGTTGAATTAATCCGTAAAAATCTCCGCTAGCTACACATATTGAAATTGTTGAAAGTCCCTAAATTATAATTCAAACATGTTTTCTTTAGAAGACATATTGATTTCGTCGATATCATATTATTGTGAATTAGAAAACCGCCTCAGCAACTTGACGTTTAGCGCACAAAGCAATAACCTATTGTGTTTCAAACAGTGAATTAAAACGTGGTTACTTTCGGTTTACAGTGAAGACCACCAGTATGAAGTACAACAGGCTGGTAACGTCCTCCAGGAGGAAAAACAGGAAGAGGCATTTTAGCGCCCCTTCCCACATCAGGAGAGTCTTGATGTCATCTCCACTTTCTAAGGAGTTGAGACAAAAATTCAATGTTAAATCTATGCCTATCCGCAAAGACGACGAAGTTCAGGTAAGAAAAAACAATATGATAATGATTAACAATTTGTAACCTACAAGCGACTTGGCTGTTGTTTTTTGACACTAAAAATATTTTTAGTATGACTTATCTCCCTTCTTATGTGTTAATTGTAACAATATCTTATCTGATTTAAACATTGATGCTGTAAATTTTCCGAACAGTACAAAATGCTGATTTTGTTTTACATATTTATTATGGACTTAACAAAAATGTGGTCATGTACATGTGGTTTTTGTTTTCAATTGAAAAACCATTGATGTTAGGTTATTTGTGCATAATTACTTAAACCATTAAACAAAATCCCTGATTTACAGTTGTGTTCTCTTGAAAAGACAAGATATTAAGTCTTTAATTTATGAAATGCAGTTATAAAGTAATCTTGAGTAGTTTTAAAATACTTATTGTCTTAGTGCCTGGTTAATTCATATGATGATACCAAACCATTCACAGACTGCAGATGCTTGCTGCCACTGAAAGAGTAGTACTGCAGGTTTTCTGTAGAACTCTCTGGATGAGACAGCGAATCTGTACCATGGTTCAAAATATGGCTCTGATCTTTTAACTTGGCAAATCAAAACATATTTAATTACTAAAATAATTGTAAATATACTCATATAATAGCTTCATTTTATTTTTAGGTAGTTCGTGGACATTATAAGGGTCAACAGGTTGGCAAAGTAGTCCAAGTGTACCGTAAGAAATTTGTGGTCTACATTGAGAGGATCCAAAGGGAGAAGGCTAATGGCGCTAGTGCGTATGTCGGCATCCACCCCTCAAAGGTAAATAAATATTTTAGGAAATTCTGTTAATAATAAATTAAACTTACTTAAATCAATATCTTTTGCATATTTGATAAATGAAGTAACTTAATGTTAGATGAGGACTCTTTTCGGTTGACATTCAAGAAAGATGGCTTGACACTAAGTTAATAGAGTAAGCACAGATTTAGTCTATTGAACTTTTCCCCATATTACAGCAGACTGTATGTGATATATGCTGTAAAGTTGAATGAAAAGAAATTTAAAAGTTATTGATTACTGTTAGAATATAGCTTAGACTTAAGAGACAATGTAGGTAAATAATGTAAACAAATAATTTTATCTCGTAAAAGTTTGTCTAAACAATTTACAAAACTCTTAAATGATGATTAATTCTTACTTAGATTATGTCAATATAACATTGCAAAGACTTTGTTATAGATGTAATTGGTGCTGAAACACTTCCATGGCTCTGATATTTCCATAACAAATTTTCTTTTAAGTCTACTTAACTATCATAAATGACAATATTTTTATTATTTTCAGTGTGTTATTGTAAAACTAAAGATGAACAAGGACCGTAAAGACATCTTAGTGAGACGCGCCAAGGGCAGACGTGCAGCACTCGGCTTGGAGAAGGGCAAATACACTGAGGAGACCGCCACCGCGATGGAAGCCTCGTAAACATAGATTTAAGATTAATAAAATTATAAAAAAAGCTATGTTTATTGTTTTAGTTGTTTTTCTTTAGTTTACTTGCTTATCAGAAATGACCAAAAATTCAGTATTGCCTAAACTTTAAAATAGTCATGTGAAACCATTTTGTTGTAGTTTGACAGTGGGCACATTCTAAATGTCATGGTTGTGATTTTGAATGATTCTATTTTCTTTCGGCTGCAGAGTGAAAGCGACATTTTTTGCCCGTATCTAGTATGTATGTAATATTATTTATTACCTCATATCCAGAACTGCCGAACGGATTTACATAATTGAGGTATCTTTATGCAGCAGTTTTGTCTTAACAGCCCAAGTGCTTTTATAGATAAATGACGTTTAAAAAATCTAACAATATGGCGGCTATACGTGCCCATTGTATTTAGTAAAAATCATTTTCAATTAAATCAGGGATCTCAGTAAAATATGATTATCATTACCATATTACTAATAAAAATAATACGACGAGAAATATGGATACACGGGGATTGTAGCAGTGATTGCGTGCTCTTCTGGCCTGTGAAAGCGGGTTTGAATCATGCTACTGCTTCAAGGAATTAAGAATGCGGTTATTTGTTTTACAATCCTAATAATAAAACCTAACAAAAGCTGAAATAAAAAATAATTAAAAAACGAAAACTCCGACTGCATAACACTAAAAAGAAAACAACAAGGCCAATAGTTCATTACGTATAACAGTCGGGACTTATAACTTCTTGATCCAATAAGTCTACAAAGGAATGCCCTAAAATATAAGGGAGTCCCGACTGAATCCTAATGAACTATTAGGCTTATTTTTTTCTTTTAGTAACATAATTATCAGCAAAGAAATAGATAATTAATTACTGGCCGCCGCAACGTAGGCAATGGTCTCACAGCATACACAGTGCATGTTTTTACAGCTTCACGCAGTATCCCGTATGTAGCAGGGTAGGCAGAAGGAGCCTAGTGTTAAGTCGTCAGTATTTATCACTTAAATTATAATATAATTGATAAGTTCTACTTTATTTCATATATTCTAATGCCATAGCGCAGGTACAATAAAAACACTCATACATTCTTAAATTATTAATATTTATTTCTGAATTGCATATAAATTTGTGGACTTTCTGTTACAATAGTACTCTTAAATGATATTTTTCTTTTACATGGTATAAAAAACACTAACGCTATTGTACCAGAGGACCAAACAACATTCGTCCCAAACAGAAAATGCACACAATAATTTAAACTAATCTTATATTTTAAAGAAATTAAACCTAAAATATATTCTAGATTTAGATATTTATTCAACCTAAGTTTCACACACACACTCATACAACATTGTTAGTCCTGAGAGGATCAACAATACAAAAAAATAATTTGTTATTTAACAAAATGTGCGTAGATGTGAGCCTGACTTTAAATATTTGTATTTAGTTTGTATAAGTAGAATCAGCTTTTAACTTATTTTATATATTTTTTCATGCAATAAGAAAATTTAATGAAGTATGTTTAATCTTTAAAAAATAATTTTACAAATATTAAAGTACCTTTAAAAAAACTGTTTTAATCAAATAATAGATAATATGGTACTTCTATTTCATGTAAATTTAAAATAAATTAAATCAATAATCAGCTTCATGTTGTATCCCGCACACAGCAGGGTAGGCAGATGGAACCTAATGTTAAGACAATCTGTTCCCCACTTTCCGCCAAAGTCTAGAGGCATTGCGTGTTGAGTGGCGGAACTCAACGTGGCGCTTTGCCTCGACAAAAAAGCGAAGAAATGGAAATATAAATTTAAATACATATTTCAACTCTTCGAGTGATCGAACCCACAACCAGTCGGCTTAAACAGTCACACTTTGTACTCCTGCGCCACCACTGGCCTCATGTAAATTTTATAATGTAAAAAACATCAGCTTCCGATGGTGTTTCATATATAGCAGACGCTGCACTTTGGCTACACGAGTGGGGAAAATTGAAACAGTCATTTTTCAAAGTTAAAATCTAGCTGCTGACTGACTTTTATAAAACTTGATTCTATTTATCTAAATTACATACAAACTACATTCAAACTGAAATTATAGAAGAATATCCAAAATTTCTTTCCCTTTTATCTATTTACAAAGTCCCTAAAAAACATTATGTGTTTATGAATCAATAACTGATTTAAAGTCACAAGAACTTTATATCAACATTTATTTAATAAGTTATTGTAATAGATAAAAAAAAAAAAATTCGATAAGCCTCTAAAATTACTAAAAATAAGTTTTATTTATGTATAACCACCTAAAACCATGTAATTTACAAATATAGGCAGTTAGTAATCTTGCATACACAAGTGACGTTTCAAGAACGATTGGTCCAAAATACGATTCCCGACACAGCAAAACAGCATTTCAAATATATCTTAATTAAAAAAAACATGTATACAAAATAATAGCCTTAAGTGATAAACTTTTTTTTTATTTAACCATTAAAACTCCAAACAATTTAGATGTTTTGTATTAATATACAATTCTTCGCACTAAACTTGTAAAATCTAGAAAAAGATTCCCTTTTTTAAATCTTATAGAAAAACAAATAAAACTTATTTTTTTAAATCTATTGCTTAACGTTCAGAGGTAAAAAACCTCAATATAACTCCTTATTTGGACTACGGAGCGACAGCATTCAGCCATACAAAGGCATTTTGGCAGAATGCAGTATCTCCTTTGCCCAATACTTTATTATATAATAATATGATATTTTTTTTGTTTAATTTTATAAATATTTACATTGACTGTTTATAATAATTAATCTGTCAGGAAAAAATAAAGACCTAAAAAATAAAAATTAACCAAGCTTACCTATACAGTTGAAACATACAAGTAAATAAAAAAAATTGTGATGTCAAAATTTCTTGTATCTGTATAAACTTCGATGTTTCGATACTTATATCTTAAAAATTAGATTTTTTTATTTAAAAAATTTACGGGCTCTATTATTTATTTTTTTAATACAATATTGTGCTAATAGACTTGGTTATGTCAAATTTCATATAATATTATATACTGTTTATTGAAAAATTAATTCATTCATTCTCGTTTCATTACAAAACATAAATATAATAAAATACAACCATTTCGACATAACCAAGGCAATTTAATACATAGATTAAACTAACTTCCAAAAGAAAACAATTAGAAAATATAAAAAATATCCACAATGAATATTTATATTTTTTAAAATAATATATATAAAATGTCGCCTCTTGTCCATAAACGGATGTACAGACATTTTTTATATATAAAACTCCACTTAATGTTAATTAATAACAATAAATGACGCCAAACAGAGAGCCTTGTTTTAAAGAAAAAAAAAATAAAAGAAAAACATTTTAAAGGCAAAATATATATGATAATTGATTATATTATACCAATGTAACGTTATAATATAATTTAGTCAACAAAGTTTGAAAAGTTCATATTTTTTTAACAAAAATACAATTATCTTCTATTCAATGATCACAATTGACTGTGGGTCTTCACATACTCGCTTATAAAAACCACATTTTAATTTTAAAAAAATAGTAATTATAATTACTTTTTAATTTAAGTATCCGACTGAACCTTATATACCTTTAATTCTGATGACGGCGTAATTAAATATAATAAGTATTGTTGCTAATTCAAAATGGCTGCATCAGTAAAATGGCGGAGAACATATTATTTATGTGTTCCTCCAATATCAATGGAGTGGGTATCAAATGAAAGGGCTTGGCTTGTAAAATACAATTCACCATGAATAATTCAAGATAGTCACCGTCAAAACAAGGCAGATTAAAAATTGTTTAAAATATTTATTTTTATTTTTTCTAACGGAAGTGTTAAATATCAACGAAGTTAACATTTTAATTAAGTATTAAAACTAAAACGAGTGAGTGTGGACCCCCATACAGATTAAGACCTAAGTCTAACGTGTAATGAGAAATTTATATATAAGTACTAAATTTTTGGAAAATTATTTCATTTAGACTGCTTTAAAAACAATTTAGTTTAAAATAGGGTTGTTTTGTAATTATTAGACAAACCAAAATTCGTTATAACATCTGTTATAATTAATATTTTTATTTATTTCATTAATAGGTTAAATTTCAAATAAGCTAATACCATACCAGTACACCAGCTTAACTGTTGTGGCAATCATCATATAGTATGCGTATCCCAAAATAAAAAAGGGAATTTAATATTAAGACACTCCATTCTTCACTTTCCACACAATTTCATATATACATTACATGCGGGTGCAACGTCGGCCTTTGTCGTACCAGCGCTCTGATAAATAAATATTATTATCTAAGTTCACAACAGTCTCAGACATCAGCACATTGGTTCTTAGTGTTTCGGGTGATTGCCATTATCGCTATTTATGGAAAGCAAGGCCAAGTTGGACTTAAAGAAACTAGGGATCATATACTTCATGCCAAAACACCAGTTTGCCCTCTATAGGGCCCAGGTTCGGTCTCAATTCGAGTACTGTCCTCATCTCTGAGCTGGTGCACCCCAGTAACAGTTTAAACTATTTTTTAAGAGCCATTCGAATCATTAGGGACCTTATGCTCTGTAAAGGCTTGATATTTTCGTAGAGACGTCTCCTCGCTATGCGTTCTCTACCGAATTTATCATGAGGAGAGTTCTGAAGAACTGTTTCACCAAAATCTCTCATCACACATTAAATCTAGATATAAAAACAATTAATAAAATCAATGTTAGCTATACAAAAGCTCTCTGCCGGCGCGGACACAAGATGGCGGACGTTATTTCTTTATGGGGCGGCGCGTGCGACTCGTCTTGCCCGTGGACGTCGACGGCGTTGGTGCTGGGGATGGTTTATTTTCTGAAAAAACAATTTTAAAATGTATTTTATATAAGACGTTATGGCATAAAAAAAATGTTACAGTACGGTATGCGTGGAGGCCGGTTAGAGTTTCTACTGTAATAATATATTACCTTTAGCAGTTCTCCGTCCTTTTCTAGTTGAGACGGGAGTTTCTACTTTAGTTGGTTTATTGGGTGTTTTTTTCGCAGGCGTTTTGGCTTTAGCCTTCTCCGATAGGGCCGTGGCCGTCTGAAAATGTTTGTTGTTTTAAATTTCGCTTTTTTTGTATTTAATATGTATAATTTATTGCCTTTTTTTCTTTTTTAGGATGGTCAATTTATCATTAATGTTTTATTTCAACAAAATTACTTATAAATATCAATAAACTTGACACATTCAATACATTTGTAAAATGGATAGAAACACATATTTAAATATTTTTTTATTTACAAAAACAATTCTATTAAGATATAAATATATAACATCTTCACGTTTTTCCCTGATATCAGATTAGACAGAGAATATAACCAGGACACTTCACTTCAATTTTGAGACGTAATGCGTTCATTCGTAGAACTCAACGCTGCAAAATGTCATACCGGAACGAAAAAGCGGGAATCGAACCCACAACCATCTCCACAAAGCACTCATTTTTAACATTAAGAAGACATGTTATTTCCAATTAGTAAATTAAAACATTGTTAGTGTTTCTACCGAATAAAATTATTTTATCGAGCATGCGATAGTTACATGCGTAAATAAATAGAAAAAAAGATCTAATATATAAATTTTAAAAATGCAAATCAAATAACAAAAAATATTAAAAACACAAAAAGCAAGCGATGACAGATGAAGGTGTATGATATATTTATTATCTGTAAAATATACTTATGATTTTAATTAAGCTCAGTAATATATTTTTTATAAGATTTAAATTTCCTTTTTTTTTTAATTTCATAATCATGATGGGAATGATATGCAATGGTCAGTGGAATAATAGAAAAAAAAATTGTACCTTGACCCAATCAACTTGCAATCCGTAACATTCGTACTATAGCATGCATAATATATAATAAATTACTCTCACATCACTTCACTAAATAACTCTTTTTTTAAATTCAAATCATTTAATAAAAAAATTTAAATCTGTTCAATAATTAATGATCCAAAGAAATATTTTTGGGAAATAATCAAAAAAACAAATACATCAAACATTCATACAATAACATGCATTTATAAATAAAACAATCATATTCTTTCAAATCCCATACATTCTTTGTTATCGGTCAGTCCATGTCTAATAATTGACATAATTTATAGGCTTTTTAATTTAGAAAAAATACCCAATGAATATGATGAAATATAATAATAAAAATATACATTACTAATATATTTATTTAAAAAGAAAATGTTTTTTACCAACTAAAAGTGTTTTTTGTTATCAAAAATACTATTTTATAAGTATTTAGTTCTAAGTTTAACTTCTAGCTTTTACTACTTACATATGTAAGAAACAAACAATTAAGTCATATTAACTATCGGCGTAAAAATATGGCAGCAGTCAATATAAATATCAATTCAGTATATTATTACACAGACTTATGACATAAGATTATTTCAATAAAATCCAACGTTATGCCATTGACTTAAGGCTTAGTTTCGTATACCGCGAATAGCTCGTATTTTTTTGCCGTTGTTTAGACTGTAATCCTTCATCTAGGGTATAATTGATCGAAGATTTCACTATATTATTTCCGATACCCTACATGACATGCTGTCAGTACCATCAGTCAATACATCAGTACTGTCATTTTCGTCAGTCAAGTCAGTCACACCATTCACCCGTCGCCAGACACACGTCGTCCAAACAAAGCTCACGTGTGTAAGTAAGGATGTCAGCAGATACGTACATTTCTATATATCCGTCGTACTATGCCTACCTTGCTAGCGGGCGCCACATTGGCCGTACTACCTTGCCGCTTCGGTTTCACGTTCACCTTTGTGCGGGACGGGGTTCGCACTTTGCGTGATGGCGGCGTGTTTTGTTGTTTTACCTGTTGACGAGTTTTAAATGTTTTTCTTTAGCTTCACTCATATGATATTTATTTTTAAGTAATTATCGGATTTCCTCTGGTGTGGTTAATTATTGATTTTGGGTTATGTAATATACTATTTTTGACATCTAGTGCCAAGCCACTCTATTCATCACTAATTTCTTCATTTTGAAACATTACGTGAATACAGAACAAAATTTTAAGAGAACCAGAATAATTTAAGTTGGAAATCAAACTCACCAGCAACAAGACTCTATGATAGCCTCAATTTATTTATATGTTTGTAGAGAATTAAAAAATAAATATTGATATATTTTTTTAATATTTCTAAGTTATTATTTCACAGTTAGGAAAGAAAAATATATTTTTTAAAACATCGAAAAATTTCACAGCAGCGGGACTTGGAGCCACACCTCTTGGAAACTGTTAAGAGGCCAAGAGACTCAGGTTCACATTCAAATTTTCATATATCTTAGAAAAGTACAAGTATTTCATCATATTTATAATAAATACCACAGGCTCGCTAGCGTCCGCATTTCTTGGACTTTTTGAGCTGTTGCGCTTACGCGCCTTCTTGTCCAGCTGCGACTCGTCCGTGTACAGAGAAAGGTCCACTGCGGATAAAATTTAAAATATAATTACTTATGACGAATCACGAGTACTATCCTTAACATCGGGAAGACGCAGATTATACAATGCGCCTTCGACATATATATTACACATAAGCAGAATACATTTTATCTATATATATTTGAATATACGAGTTATTCGTCATAAGAGTTAGTCGTCATCGTACATTGTAGTATAGTCTGGCAAATATGTTATTGATAATGGGAAGCACGCGCGGTAAATTGCGCAGAAAGCGTATTTTTATGTCTGCACATAGACACCCGCTCACGCCGGACCGATACCCCGTAAGGGCTCGCGGGGAATCGGTGCGGGGTGTGACCGGGCTACGGTACAGTCGAGCGCAACGCTATAAGTTCATTACTATGAAATATGAATATGATAGCATCATATATACGGAATGGTGTAGTAGAGCATATTTGTCTAGTAATATTATAATGATTAGTGTGTTTGTTAGCTTAAGCAACATGCAAAATCAAGTTATGGATAACCAAATTGAAAAATTAAATAAAAAACTGAATTGAAATTGTTATAATGGGGCCACATACAAATCTTCTCAATCCAAATTCAATAAAAAAAAGTAAAATATAAAAAGTAATTTTAATAAGGTACATAAAAGAATAAAAATAATAATACATACAAAAAAATTGTAAAAAATAAAGTTTTAATAAATAAAATGTCAAATATAAAAGTAAAAAATTTAAAGCAATGGCCGTTAGTGTTCATTTACAAAAATAATTAGTAATAAAATGCAAATTAAATAAAAATACGTAAAAAATAAGACTTAACTTTGCTTAATATTTGATTGAATTATTTAAAAAAATACAAATAGGTATCTAATCTTAATCTTTTTGTACCATAATTAATTAAAATAATTACCCAACATTTTTATTTAGAATTAAATAAACTATTTTAATAAATTATTAAATTTATTACCGTTTTATTTAAAACGTTAATTAATGCATGCAAGAAAGTAAAAAATAAAAATTGACAAATAATAAAGCAAACAATCAAAACGGTAAAAGGCATTTTTGTTTACAATTAATTATATTCTTGTTTGAGCAATATAGTGTGAGCTCGATTGTACCTATAAAGATGTGTGGGTGCGAATTTCCTGTAAGGACGTAGCGCTCACACTGACGCACAGTAACTTGTATGGCAAAGGGATACCTCACTCTCATTTTTTTTGTACCTCAATATTTTTTTTTTTATATAATCTTAAATATTGCCACATATTCCTTTATCCATATTGCATAGTATATAAGCTTGTATTATGCATACTGAATGTTTATGTTGTACATAAGTGTGTATATAGTATATATATATATATATATATATATAGAAAAATATCATGTGCCATTAGATATATCAGCAGAAGCTTAGAATTGATTAATTATTTATTGACAAAAAAAAATGATTATACTTTTCGGGCTAGTCTTGATTTTATTCTCGACAACATTGTGTGGAACAGCTGATTATTTTTCGATATTTACGTATCCTCATAAAATTTTCGTTTTGTATAATTTACTACAACATAAACATGATAGACAGATATTTTAATTATCGTATAGGTAAATGTGATTTGCTAAGCGTGAGGTAAAACAACATAACAGGGTAACACTGATCGAACGTTCTCTGCGCATACGTATACTGCGCAATTTGCCGCGCGTGCTTCCCATTATCAATAACATGTTTGCCAGACTATACAGTATAGAAGGCTACTCCCCATTTCATTAAAGCGATCCATTAGGTATATGTGCGTACGTAAGGTGCCTATGTGTGTATGCATATATATTTTTTATTTCACGCTGTATTCCTCATATAACTAGGTAAACAGATGCAATTTAGTGTTAAAACACTCCATTCCCCATGCACAATCCAAGTTTCCAGATATTGACGTGTTGAGTGACAGAACTTAACGCCACGTTTTGTCTTGTTACCAGAGGAAGGAAATGAAAATAACTCATTCTCCCGAATCGGAATCAACAACCGTCCACAACCGTATCTGTTTGTCTGTGTGCATATAGCTATATGACTAACGTCCATCGGGGTGCTCCTCGGTGAGCTGCAGGCAGTTGGCGCCGCTCTGCTCCGCACGCAGTGCCCGCTGCAGTATGGACTGCGCGCGCGCCCGCTCCGCCGCGCGCAATTGTTGAGCACCGCCAGCGCCGCGCACCAGTGACAGCGTTGTCAGCACGCATTCCATATCTGTGTAATCAGTAAGAGCATTAACACTAGGACTTTGTTATATATCGTGATTTTTGCCAGAGTCCCGTCCCCTCCTCACGTGATTCATGGTCGGTCCCTTATAGAAAAAATATAGAAAGCTTAACTAGCGACCTAGTATATTTTAAAATCCTTTTTTTTACCTGTGACGTCATAAAAGTCAGGTTTATATGTCTCTCCAGAAGAATCAGATTTATCCTGAGACAACCAGCGTATTTTTATTTTACGCGTGGTTCTGTACACATTTTGTACTGCTTGGCACACGTAGAAACCTCCTTCGGCGTTACGCACCGCTAAATATTCGTTTCTGTAGACAAATTAATTATTTTTTATTAAAATTATTAATATTTTAATTTTAGCAATTGAACGGATACTTATACCCTATTCAGGAAGTCATGAGAAAAAAGATAAACAAACCAGAAAAGTATATTTCACACTTTATAGGTCACGATTAATGCAGTTAATGTTTTATAAAAATGTTTTTGTCAGCACCTCTTTAAATGAAACCAGTTTTAACTACTCCATAAAAGCCTAATACAATTTTTTTTAAAAAACCCAACAATTAAAAAGTTTTGGTTTGAAACAAAAAAAATAATAAAATTATCGCTGTAAAATAAAACGCCATTTGTTAAGGACGACGCACGCACACATAACCTATCCTATCAAAGGGACACCGCTGCACACGCCTCATTCTGAAAATATCGCGACAAAGTTCAAAGTTGTTTAATGTTTAGTCGTATTTTTGTAGTAGTAAGCGTTTACGTTATTGGTATATCTGCGTAACTGCGTTACACGAAATACAGTGGGGATAAACATCGTGAAATGAATAAAAAATCCTACGTCCAAACTGTTGAAGTATCTTGATTAATTTCTTTAGGTATGGGTTTAAAATATTTTACCCTATATGCTGTTTCCTTAATAAAAAAGCGAAAGAAAAGTTTAATTTCTTTGTTTACATTTAATCTTAAGCCCAAATGAATAGACTATAGTTATGCATGAATTATAAATAAAGTAATAATTAAGACTGTTCTCGACTTACATTTAAAAATATATGTTTACATAAATTATAATTTATGTGTACTATTGTAAAACCCAATTTTAGTTTATTGTCTAACTGACCCACTAATTACTTTCAATGGCCGCTCTAGTAGTACAAAGGAACAGCATTGACTGTAATCGCGACGGTTGTGTTCGATTCCGGGGAACTATTTGCAAGCGGCGTTGAGTTTCTGTACTCAACACTGAGTGTCTCGAATCGGGCAGGAAACGGAGGACGAAGTGTTTGACATAAAATTCTCCCTGCCTGCCCACAATCACTAAACTAATAATTAAAACTAAACGATTTTTTTAAAATGGAAACTTTTGAATAGAAAAGAAAAATAAATTATCTGTAAAATAACGTAAATAAATATTTACTTGTAAAAAACAATAAGTTTGTCATCATTTGGCTTCGTCGGCGTTGAGCGACCCGCTGACGCCGACAGTTTCGTCGCCATCGCTATTTCCGGTGTTGGCGATTGGTATAATTGTACCTGGAAATAAGAAAAAATCAAATTAAAGGTTTCTTTTAACCGACTTCAAAAGGTAGGAGGATATGTATAAGACTTTTTTGTATCTAGGTTATGCGATCAATTAGCAAATTATAGGTCTCAGGACTTCTAAAAAAACATATTTACACCTACATAGCTTCTTCAGGATTTGGATTTTATCTCGAACCTTACCACACCAAGGTGCGGTAAACAAGACATATTGTGCCACTCGATGATGCTCTGATAACAAGGCAGAGCGCGGCGTTGAGTTCCGTCACGGAACACGCAATGCCTCTAGAATTCGGCGGAAAATGGGGAACTTTTGTTTTCTTAGGTAAGTATGTGAGCAGAGGGAGCCTAGTGTTAAGATTCTCCGTCTGGCCTTGAATGCCGACTTAACTATTTTAATGAAATAAAAAAAGCGTTACAGGGTGAATGAAAATATGTTTTACAATGGGATTGGCCGCAACCTAAACTTTCATTCGATTTATGCTCTTGAAGCGCCACGCTTTGCCTAATTTATGAGATTTAAAACAGAGAAATAAACAAGAAAATTCGAGGGACCGACGGATCGACTGTCAATTTACTTAACGATACTATTCCAAAAAGACGTTCATTTATTTAAAGAATAATTTTAGACATATACTAAATATATCCGAAATTAAAAAATAATTTATTCAAACACTCTTAACTATTTCTTGTTCTTTATGTACAAAAATTGAAACCAAGGCATTTCAAGATGGATCTCATACTTGACAGCGATTTATAATCAATCACCTACGTCTAACAGATCAGGTAGACGGTAGTATTAAACGCTAATACTAGACGCTACTGTTTTTTTTTGGTTTTAACCCAAGAGCTATTCTTTTTTTTTCATGTGTTTTCATTACGTATTTTACAAATTAGAGACAGAGAACATCACGCCTATACTGTATACTCCATATTAAAAATCTTTTTTTTTATTAACCACAAAGAGAAAACAAATATTTTATCCTCAGCTGCATGCTGCTGATTGTATTTTACAATCCGTAATTATCACATATAGTTCAGTCAGCCAGTCATTCAACCAAGACACTTTGTAACTGTTTCAATTTGGTGTCCTATTAAAAATACCTATATATAATTTATCTCCTGTACTATAAACATAAGGTTAATAATGGCAAAAGTCATGATGTTGTAAATACGTTAAAATACTTTACGAGGTACATAACGCGTATGTACGTGTTTAACCATTATAGTTCTAATTAGTATAATATTAAACTTCAATTTACTAAGTTAGTTTAAGTCCATGAAATTTTGAATCAGAGTTGATACAGTTAAGTATTTAAAAAATGTGATTTCTTGTAAACACTTTCAACTTTAGACTATATTTGTCTTTCTAAGACTATCTCAATTTTTAGAGTTATGTCATTTTAGTCTAAATGTTTTGAACTTCAGGCCTAAAACAACACTTAGAAATTGTAAAAATAACTAAGGTAGATTTAGTGCAAAATGTTACCATTAATAGTATTTATTTTGATGCTAAAATGACAACAACTATATAAAATCAAATATGATTTTGTTAAATATTCAATATGTCACCTTATCCATTAATAAATAGTTTATATTAGTACCTAAATGCAATTCTATACTAGATTCATTATGGCATGAGACAAAATCTAAACAAAAAAAGCTGTTTCTCAAACTTTTATGTACTTTTTTATTTCTATTAATTATTCTCATGTTCTAAAAGGTACTTAACTATGAGGTTAATAAAGCTTATTCAGCTTATTATTAAGCTTCTATTTTTAATGTTTTTATTAATAGAAACAAGAAATTACAGTATGTAATTTATTTTTATACTATAAAAATATGTATCAAGTTTGAGAAGAAGTTGGCTTTTGGGTGTTTCTACATGTCAAGTATTTAAATCTTTTTAAATTACAATAAAAAAAACAATCTTTATTTTTTATTTATTGTATTTGTTTCTTTTTACGTACTTCTTTTCGTATTCGTTTCTTTTAACATAATTACTTCTTTTTAAGAAATATATATTAAATTTTATAAAATTTCGAAATGTAATTATAGAAATAACTATATTGATATCCACAAATTTAAACAGTTATTTTAATAATCAATACTTATAACTTGATCCTAATTATTGACATAATAATAAAACTAATTCATTTCACTGAATACAGCGTTTATAATATTAAAAAAAATGTCTATCTTTCCTTTTTTGACATGTTTACCTTTTATCTCATGCCTTTGTGAATCAAGTATAGGCAACTTATAAGCTAAGAACATATTATGATTAGATTACAAAAGATAAGAAACCAAAAAATGTTACCTTTGTCCTATTCCTTTTAGTTCTTGTATCAGGTGTCACATCTCCCTCTGTTTGTCGTTTAGCTGGTGTCGCACCATCAACTTTCTCTGAAGCCTGCCGTCTTTTCCTCATTGGAGGTGTCACTGTAGCGAGTTTTAATGTAGATTTCGGTGTTTTAGGTTCTGATTTAGCTGGAGTTTTGACATCAGGTTTTTTATCTTCTGGTTTTGGTTCTTCTTTCTGTGGTTCTGGTTCCTCTTGCTTAGGAGACTCAGGTTTTTCTTCTTTTTTTTCTTCTGATGACTGTGCAGGCTGTTCTGTTGCTTCTTGTTTATCTTCTTTCACATCAGCTATTACATTTTCAAGTGGTTCCTTCTGAGGGGAAGGTTTTTCTTGATTTTGATTATCACTAGCCGACTCGGGCACAGGTTTGCTATCACTCTGTATTGGTGCAACATCAGCATCTGGTGCAGGTTTAAGCTCTGTAGGTTTCGATGGTGACTTTTCTGGTACTTCATTAGCTGTCACTACTTTAGGTTGCGCAGGACTGTCAGCTTGGTTAACAGAATTTGACGATTCAGGCTTTTGTGGGGTAGTGCTAGTTGCCTTTTCAGGAGGTTTTGGAGTGCTTGGTGAGGTTTTAGCAATATCTTGCTTCTCCTGTTTGGATTCAGGATTCTGAGGTTTTAGCGTTGCAGGTGCATTTTGTCCAGATTTTGGTGACTCAACAGTCCCATTCGCAGGGCCTGTTGAATCTGGCTCTTTTTTCTCAGGTGTTCTAGTTAAAGCTAGTGGCTGTGATGTGGTCGACACTTTGTCTTGAACTAAGCTGAGAGGAGCACTCGTGCTTGCACTTTTACTAGGGCTAGCAGCTACATTCGCTGGAGTGACTGAATTTTGTGTAATATGTGACAAGTTTCCGTGGTGGCTCATATTCTGTGCCATCTGGGCCATGTTTGCGGACACGGGAGCCATGGACGGCACCGCGTGCGCTGGCAACTGGGGTATATTTACGGGATGGTGTGTGAGGTTCTGCCCGACGAGGTTGTTGGTGCCGTGGTGCAGTGAGTTCTGGGCACCCTGCGGCAGCCCTACCGCGTGGTTCGCGCTCGCGACGTTCCCCTTCGCGGGACTCGCCTGGCCGCCAGGCTGACTCACCCCCGGCTGGGGTAGCACTGGTTTTAAAGCAGAGTTCATATCAACTTAAAACTCACTCGCTTCACCGTGAAAAAGCTGAAACATAAAGATTGTACACTGTTGTTGTTGATTCAGAACACCGAGATGTCTTTGACCCAAAACAATAATTCATACATAATAGTTGTCTATGTATAGGCAGGCGTACGCGCGTAAGAACGCCGCCGAGCTAACTATGCTCGCGTTTATTGCTGTTAATAAAAACAGTGGTGTGAAAGCTGGAAATAACGTTTAAAAGTTACCACTAGTGAAATAGGAGATAAATGCTCATGAAATTGATGTGTAGCTAGCGCGGCGGAGATAGCAGCAAAAAATATGCGTTGCTATAGCTAAGAAACTTCCGCAAGACCGAGACCCCGCCGTCGGCACCGATTGGAATGATGCAGTCATCAAATATTGCACACATACACTTGATTCACTCGCGGCACAATAATTCCATGATTAAAGTTTTTTTTATCTCGAAATAACGTTCACTAATACCACTTAACTCATCGAAATCTCTCAACAAGTATTATGCATAGAAGTTTAGAGATGGCGTCGGCCTAACGCGCATGCGCCACCCTCTTCTTTCCTGCTCCAATGGAGTCGTATATTAATACGGAATTTGAACGAAGTGTTCCGATTATGTTTTGTCTCTATCGTATGGTAGCGTTTTTAATATCTTTCTCATCTAACGATTATGTTCTTTATTGCAACAAAAAATATAAGAAAAATACGTTTATTTTTCAGAGTATCCTATGATTCTTTGTTATTTTAATCATTTGGATCGTTTTATAAAATTAATTAGGCTTATGTTAATTATTTTACTTTACATTGTAATTTCTCTAACGAAATTGTTATTACAATAATGTCAATTTTATTTTTTTGTCTTAATAATTTTAAATATTTTGTATTACTGCATAACTATTTTTTTCAATAGTATTCGGAATAGTTCAATTCATTTATTTAATTATAATGTATTATCAAGGAGTAATCAATTTATTGTGGGCCATGTAATTTGCTTAACATGACAAAATACAATACTTATCCAAATTTATCTTTAACATTTTTTAAAAATCGTTTTATATAAAACATTTTCAAATGAATGATAATAAATAAAAAAACTATGGGACATCAGTTGTCAAGTTACAACAATTTTTCATTGTATAGATAGTTATAATATTTGTAAAAACATACGTTTATATTGTAATTTTAATCTTATTTTTGGTAATATTGTATAATTGACAACCGTAACTTTTTAATGTTGAAAGCCTAATAAAACAAAGTATTAATAAGAATATATAATATACCATATTTATAAAGTATCATTTTGAATAATATGATGATTCAAAATTCACCAAAAACACACTGTAACGTATCTACCTTTGTGTAATCATATTCATTATATTATATATAGAATCTGTGCCAAATAAATTGCTTCATTCATTGCAATATCTGTGTAGCACTGTAGTGTATTCTATATTTGACGATTTTGACGGCTGTCTTAAGTCTTGCTGTGCTGCTAAATCGTGTTCATTTTCTTAGAAAAGTATATTATAAGTATTATCAATTATAAGTAACACCGGTAAATTTGTTATTGACTTATTCAATAGCTCTACAAAATAGTTAAGAATGGCAAGTACATACAGTTATAGTAAAACCTGAGCATACATGAGTTATATTATGCGATACTATAATTTTATGTATTTCAGGACGTTCTTACAAGACCAGCCGAGGAATTTGGTAATGATGAAACCCTTGAGCACTTGTGGGCTGCCAGAGCTATGGAACACAGTGATATTTATTTTAATGTGAGTTAAAATATAATAACCTCTTTCATGAAACTTAACCAAAAACGTTTTTCATACGAAATTTCTCTCACAGGTACTCTGTTCAGTTGATACGAGATGGCTCCGATTAACTCCTCACGATGATTTGATATACACTCATTTTAGACAAGATTTTCCAGATTTAAATATTTCCTATATAAAAGAAGCAGAAATAAAGAATAATGTGAATAAAGCTAAGTGGCGTGTATATTGTGAAAAATTCAAAAACATTGTAGAAGATTACAGTTTTGGCACCTTACTTCGTGCAGATACTAAAGGTGATTACTCAGAACTAAATACTATATTAGTGCCAAGAGTTCAATTTTATGCCATAGAAATTGCTAGAAACAGAGAGGGATTAAATAATGAAGTAAAGAAACATTACAAATGTGCATCCAAAGCAAATATGGAGGAACAAAAAAATGCACAAGCAGTCACCGCATGATTGGTACACAATTTTTAATTGTCACAAAGTAAATGGTTATGTTCTTGATATCAGTATTCATGTTATTGAAATAAAAATTTACTATAATTTCTTAAGAAAGTACAGTAGAGAACTGTTTGTCCATACCTTATTTATACGGACTTGCAATTATTCAGACAACGTCTAGGATACATAGTAGATGTGTGAGACTTAATAGAAATGCAAAATTGAAAATTTGAATGAATTGAAAATAACAAGTCCTGAGAGTTTCTTCTCTTCCTTTTTCTCCAGCTTCATACTTTATCATGCATATAGCAGGGTATGTAGAGGAAGCCTAGTGTTAAGATACTCCACTTTACCCACTATCCACTTTATGCAATGCCTCCAGAATTCTGAAGAAAGTGGGGAATGGAGCGTCTTAACACTAGGTTCCCTCTGCCTACCCTTCTGTGTGCGAGATACAATGTGAATCTGAATTATGTGCAGCTTCTTAAAATAAATCATTAATTAAAAGTTGCCTTTTTACAATAAGTTGCTAAACTTAAATTACAAATATAGTTAATATGTACTTATCAAGTATATACCTTATTAAAAAAATATATAAAAAATGGAGGAACATAGCTTTTTTACATGATTCAATTAGAAATGACCTCGGAAATATCTACACAAAGAAAATTGGCTGGGATGTTAAATGCAAAAATGTATCTCATATAATGTGTGTATGTTAGATAATTCACTATCCTCGCCATAATCTATTGCATTTTAAGAATAAGGTGTTATAATATTGATCCTAATTGTAATATTGTATTTTAAGTACTTTGGGCATTGGGTTATTTTAATAAATATGTTAATAAATATGTGTAATTTAAAAAAAATTGTGCCAGGAGTGACAAAGTTGATAATTGGACTTATATATATAATTTTTCAATCATTATTACCATTACAATTGTTTTATTTATAGGGTGAATGACCAAATCTAACCTACTGATAAAATAATTATCTTACTAAAGAACTAGTTTTTGAAAAACTTAACATAATTGCTGTTGTAATTAGTTTAATTAATACTAAAGATATTTTGCAAGCGGAAGAAGTGAATCAACTTATTCACATCTGGTATGGAAATTATCCATTTAATAAAAAAAAGATATTAAATATATGATATGTATAAAATCTGTCATCATATATATTATAATGTATTTAACCCAATGCTTATTCAAAACATTCTCAGTAATAACCTGCCATTATTAATTATATTGTATAAGTGTAGGTGAATCACTTGTTTTAAGCTTGTAGATCATGATGTAGCTTAAAAAATGAATGGGGTGCTCAATTTCTCATACATTTTTTGATAATAAACTTTTTACAATACATTTTTTTTTAAATATAATTACACCTAATTAGATAGAAATAAAACTAGTTAAATTACAAAATAATACTTACATTGTGCCATGTGACAGACACTGATGGATAGTTGTGGCACCATTGCCTTTATTTTTCAACTCCGGTAAATAGAGTGAGATTTGATAAATTTGACAATTCCCTCCTGTCATACTTTATTATATTGTGAATAAAACTGAAATTGATTTTATTAATCCTCAACTATGCATTGGCATTAATGTGTTTTATACTAAACTAACAAACCGGCTGGGGCTTCGCCTGATTCGAACCACACAATTATTTATATACTAATCTGAATTTCTTTCATGTTCTAATAACACTATCATTTTAACAAAATATTCATATGTTGTAAACTAAAGAAGCTATTTTGTGTAACTGTTTAGTATTTCATAACAAAATACTTTGTTTTAACTTTTTATATGCATTAACCTATATTAATAAAACAAACACTAAACATGAAGGGAAGTTTACCAATAGTTGAATCTGAATTTAAATCAGTTAAGCCATTTCCACAATTGGCTTGCACAATGAAACAGACAAAAATCATTGTTCTGGGATCTATTACATTGATAAAAACTCTTAATAGATTTTGTTCTACATCTACCATGTACAGACAGGAATCAGTTATATATAATATTTATAGATATGACAATAGGATGAAACAGAATTATAATTCATTTTAATATTTTTTTCCTCAGAATTAGGGTGACAACTAAAAAATATTAAAAAAGAGATAAATAAAAAAATATTTGTATAAAATTCAGTTTAATCATCATCTATATTTTCTAAAGGATATTCAGTCATAATCAAGCCTCGGCTCCACAAAGCATCTGCAATTTGTACTTTATCTGAATCCTTTGGAATATCTAAGTTTTCAACGGAAACATATTCTGGATATGATAAAATCAATGTCTCTATGGCGGGAGCCATGTCTTCTTCAATTTCTAAATATGGCAGCTCATTTCCATGATACTCTAGAGAGTTCTCTGCATAATAATATAATCTTATGCGATCTTCGGAAACCATTCTTAATATATTTTTGCGTAAAAGCCTTATTCTAGTATCTAAACTTATTTCAACTCTGTTAGTCACTTTACCATTTTCAATCATTACATCAGCATCTCCATATACTGTAACTGCTTTTTCTATATCATTTAAAACCGGTGGCAAAGCATCTTGTTGATATTTCTTGCTCATTTGGTCAACAGTATCATCAATAGGTAGATGATTTTTTATTTTGTCAAATAGATTTAAGATTACATTTGCTATTTCTATTTTACGTGGAGTGTTAGAATCTGAATATATAAGGCCAAAGTTGTCGTAAATATCAAATGGTAAACCTTGTCTTAGTTCAATATTTTCATTAATTGCTATTTGTAGTGCTGCAGGGATCATTTTCTCAAATAAATCTGCCCATGAGTGTTTTTGGTACATGCTAATAGTAACATGTAATGAATGTTCTCCATCTATAGTCACACCTTGATGTATATATCCTCGAGGGAAGTAAAGCATATCCCCCGCTTCTAATGTAACTTCCAGAATTGGTTCTCCTATTTCAGCATCAGAAAAATTTTTGGATGAAGTTCTCGGCAATACTTCACTATCATCTCTGGGTTTGTAGATTCTCCACTGTTTTTTTCCTTCCGCTTGAAGAATAAAGGCTTCAATATCATCATAATGTGGAGCAAAACCTTGACTGTCCGGAGGTGTGAGATATGCATTTGCCCCCACAAATGAATTAAAAAACTCCTGTAGAGTTGAATTTAATAAATGTAGTTCTGAAATATAAGTTTGTGGATTTAATAATCTAATACTGCAACCATTTAAGTAAAAATCCCATACTAAATGAGGATGAGCTCTTCCTTCGGGATTATGAGTCTCTCTTACACCAGCTACATATGAAGTTATATCTATATTTTTAGTAAATTGGATATTATCTGTTCTCAGCATAGTATCAATTGCCGGAGTTGAAATAATGCCATTGTAGTAGTGTGGTTTTTTTCTAGCAATATGTAATGGCTTCTTTTCCCAAATTTCATTGAGAAAATCCTCAGGACTAAATGGAGCAATCATCCATCTAAATACTTTCAATCCTTCTTCTGTGCTATCTGTTTGGACTGGAGTGAATTCAAAGCTATCATTACTTGAATGTAATGATTCCTTATCATCTTCATATGTAGATTTTTCTTGTTTGTACATGATTTTATCTTTAGATGGTACCATCTGCGCTGGAATATCATCGTTTCCAGATTTAATGGTAATATTTGTACCATTAAGTTGATCTTTTACTTTCTTAGTGCCTTTTTTTGCTTTTTTCTTCTTATGTGATTTTTTCTTTGTAATATTCTTAGATTCTTTAATTTTCTTTTGTTTCTGTTTTAGTTTTATACCGATTTCTTTCATAACATTTTTGCAGACTTCGGCATTCGGCGACACTTGTTTATTAAAGTTATTTCGAAGTTTTCGTTGCTTTTTTTTCATTTCATTTTGTTGCTTTTTAGATCTATACATAGCAAATGCTGAGACTGGCGCATCCATGATTTCTTGAAATATGATACAGTTTAAAATTGTAAAATACCTTAAGCATATAACCTCATGCACGATAGAGAAAAATATTGTAGTGTAGTAGTGCCACAGAACCACAGAACACATTTACTCAGTACTATAGTGAGTGTAGTGAGTAGTGTACTGTGTAGCAGTGTTGCCAATCTCGGGAAGGTAAAAAACAGGATATAGAACTTGAAAAAACAGTAAAATACAAGAAATTTATTATAAATAATAAAAGTACTCCTATATTTATAAAAAAATCAAATTAAAATTCAAACATCTAACCAAAATGTTATAAATTTTATTAAAAATAATTAGGTTTATCAACAATTTCAATTTCGAGGCTTTCGACGTTCACGAAGTAAATTTTTTAGAGTTACGTACAAAAAAAACTAATCCCTCTATTATTTCGTTGTTCGTCTGTTTTAATATCTCTCTAGACTGCCTATTTCAAGATCGAGTATCGGATATGTTAAACTGAAAATAATATCAAATTACCAGATTTACGGTCTCTTTGAGCTGAGAAAATGAAAAGTCAACGCAATCTAAAAATACGAGAAATTCACCGAGTGCAAACTCTTTATCGTACTGTGGACTAACCATTATGAAATTCGACTAAAAGTGAAAATTTACATATTATATTTACGTATGAAATGAGTGCAAACTTATACACATTTGTCTACTTTAATAAGTAAAGTTCCTGTTAACCTACAGTCATAATGATTTTTACGCATTTCAAAAAACAGCAGATATGAGGACTAAAACAGAAAATAGGGATAAAAGCAAAAAATCAGTAGATCTACTGTTAAAACAGTAAGGTTGGCAGCACTGCTGTGTAGACTTGTAGAGATGAGTGGCTCGCGAGCTAAAGACAAGAAAGATATATATCTTGGCAAAAGCTATAATAACTCTAGCTCGCATGTGTTTCAATTATATCTCTATATCTTTATACTTTAGAATCAATTTTCGTGATGAGTTACGGCTCGTTCAGAGTTAGAAAGAGATGCGCTTATATAGTAGTTTACACGTAAATAAGAGAGATAATTTTATATAACCAACGATTTTTGATTTTTGAATATGCCAACTTTTTAGTTTAGTTTAGAAACAAGTTTAAACTTATGTATTTATTTCGTTTGACAGTCCTAAGCCTGTAAAGTATAGAGGAAAACCATCGAATCGATTAATCAATCAATCTGATGATTGATTATTTCAATTTCACACGTTTTATTTCGTCTTACTAAGTTCTAAATCTGAGCTAAAAGACCCGAAGATATAAAGGACATATTTTTAGTCTTAGCTGCCTAATGCTCTCTCTGAACCGTACTGAGCTAAATGAGTTAAATATATAAAAGAGTGATATATATCCCAAGATCGAAAAGATATAACTCACTCTTTTCTTGTCAGTGATACATTATGCCCATCTTTAAAATATTGATGAAAATTCATATGCACTGTCAACATAAACGCATACTACGCAAAATTATTGACAATATTTCATCGCAACACACTTTATTGACAATATTATTGTACGCATTCGGCCAGGTTGCCAATACCTACGACTCGATTTCTACTTATAGGTTTGTCTGCGTGCGTCGTTCGTGACAAATGGTGTTTTATTTTACAACGATCATTTTAAGATTTATTTTGTTTGAAAAAATAACTTTTTCATTTTTGGCAAAATCACTTTTGTTTTAACTGTGTTAGGTTTTTATAGAGTAATTAAAACTGTGATTTCATTTAAAGTGGTTACGACAAAAACACTTTGTATAATCACAAGCCACGACTCATATCCGTGCAGACGCTTGTATTGGTAGATGCTTGGGAAGCCGCGACAAGCGTCTGCACGGCCTTTTAACACTTTACATCCAAATTTATGGTAGTGCTATAAAATATTGCTATATAGTAAAAAACCAAACATCGTTTTATAAGTGCATTTTTAAGCCATGTACAAGTAAATAAATTGGGGCTACAATTTTTTTTTTATAATCATTAAATAGAAAGAAATAGGAGTTAAAAACAAGAAATGTATTGGATTTTAGTAGAAATAAAATGCTAATAACATCTTTATTACTTTATTTCAGATTTGCATCAAATACAATTTGTATTATTTATGGTAATTACCAGTTAAGGCAATTTATATTTTTCACTGTATGTATAGGTTTTAATTTCTTTTCTTTGCATGTATTATATTTAAATAGTAATATTTTGCAACTAAAAAGTGATTTATGTTATTTAAATTACAGAATATGCTTTGCTTATCTACTAATTCAACACATTCAGCTAAATAGTTAATTTAGGGTTCATTTTTAATATTATATAGACATAATTTCATGATTTATCAATATTTAAATATATCTATAGTGGAATTTTCCCTGTAAGTATAAATGTATTACTAGAGATCTAATGATAACGAAGTAGGTATAATTTGTTTAGCGGATAACAAGTATATAATGTTCACAATTCATATCTATTAAACCTTTAATTTCATAAGATAAAGAATTGTTATATTTAACAGGGAATATAAATTTTCTTAAATTGTTTAAATTACATAAATATATCAGGCCTAATGTCATGGATAGTACGTATTCTATTCTACTTTAGTTTTACTACAAGTAGCGATATACAGTATCTATTAAAATAATCATATAATGTGCAGTTTCTTTTGTGTAAGCTACATATTGTCATAGATTTCGATTAATGAGGTCAAGAGAAATATTTTTAGGAAATTATGTACATCTTATGCTTGTCACAGCCACAGTATAAGTATAAAATGATAATATATTTTTAGCGGGGAATTGTAAGGATTAGTTTTATTACATACATTTATTTATTTACAAACATGCTGTTTGTAGTAAAAAGTTTTTAAAGATTTCGTATAAATGATTAAATGCTTGGGCTGGTTTTTATTATTTAACTAAAAGTGAGTGACATTACATTATTTGGCTGATTCGTCTAGTGACGCATGATCTTGGACATTAATTTGTAATTTTGAAAACTCTAAGAAAGGTCATGATATTTAAGTGTCGTAAATGACAATATATTTTAACTGAAGAAACCTTTTGTAAATTGTTTATAAAATGTATTATAAATATATTATGATATGCCACCAATCGGTATGGTTTTTGATATTTTCACGTATACAATACAGACTAAAAAGGGATCAATCTTCAGTCTGTTTTTATAAAATTTTATGAAATTCGTATTAAAATGTTTATAGCTTTAAATTTTACGTTTTGACGTAAAAAAGTGAGAAAAATTTAAATCCTCCTCAGTCTTTTAAGCGAACTAAGTTCGATTTCTTCAACAGAAATATTGTGCAGTAAAGTGCTAGAAGGAATTATTTTCAAATACACGTGAAGGACGGTTGCCAACAAAGCCATAGAAGATTTCATACGAGTTAAATCAATTTAAAATATAAATTAAATAAGTCAACTAAGTTACATTTTCCTTAAAATATTTATGTGCCTTGTGTTGTGTCTCTAACATTCATTTTATACAACGAAGAATAATATTATGTACCTAAGTATTATGCAAACATACGAATAATACACATATTTCGTATCTGTAATATAAATTTCATCTAACATATATTTTTTTACTGTAAAGATTAATTAGACACACAGCTACTTAATTGAGACATTTATTAATAATAATATAACATTACTTTTTTTAATGAACAAAACTACACAGCGCAATTAAAACAAATATAAAGCCAAAACCCAAACCCTATGTCATAAAAATAAAAAGTGCATACGTTACATTTTAAAACATAATTTTTACTAAATTGGGGCTTTTTCCATTACTAAAAGCAGTTTAATGTACTCGGATGTCTCGCGCGTGAACTGGCGTAGTGTCCTCGGGGCTGGGACTGTCATCAAGGTGAGGTCTAATATGAACAACTGAGCGTCGTTGGTCATGATGATAGTCATCTCGCATAACGAGTCCTCCGATTCCATATCCTGGTCCCATAACTCCTGAGCCACTTAGCCGCATTTTCTCTGGGTCTTCGTCGAGTTTCATTGATGAAAATACGGTACTTAAATTCAGTTGTGGTATATCATAGAAGACGGTCAGGGTTAGCATCAGAAAGGTCAGGCCAGCGATTAAGTAGCCTGAAAAGTGATACAAATTGTGTTTTGTAATAAATTAATAGTAAAAAATTAAATTAGAGACAAAATTAATTATAATATGGCTACACTTTACTATATAAGAACCATGCCCATTATAAGTTATGGTTTAAAAAATAAATCTATAAAAACATTCTCTTCTTTTTTTAAATTAAAAACAGCAGAGTTGTATTTTTCATACAAATAAACTTTCACGTAAATTTGGATATTCCTCCATACTTTAAGCATTTCTTGATGAAATAAATGAAAAAAAAATAAACTGTACATGCTAAAATGAATACATACAAGTAGCAGCAACTTTATAAGCAGGTCGGTAAGGCTGTCCCGGGTAGTCTCCTGGTATATAATCTCCCAGGCCAATAGTCGTAAGGGAAATGAAGCAATAGTAGAACGAATCCAAATAGTCCCAGTCTGGCTCCATCGCGTCGAAGGCCGCTGCAGGCACCAGTAGGAAGAATACTACTAGGATTGTTACTGAAAAAAATATATAAACTTTGTGTTATAAAGGTGTTTTTATATACATGCTAAGTATAGCTACACCACCTTTACGTGTAGGTGTAATGAATTAAAGTCAAAGTAGATAGATATAATAAATTTTGAAAAAACAAGACAGGACCAGGAAACTTCCAAAACTTCTTTAAATCCAAATAAGATCGTTACCTAACCAATTATTATTTTAATTTATATTAATTTGTTTTTATTTTTATTTCCTGTGATTGCTTGTTACGTCTTCAGTTAAAAATGACTTAATTTTTTCCTTGCGTACCTATAACCAGAATATTCCTATAATATTTATCTTAAAAAATATCTAAATTACTTACCAATAATCATAAGATGCACCAAACGTATAGTGAACGGGCGGTACAAGTGTCCCAGCGCGGCATTTAGAGACCTCAAAAGAGCTGTGGCAGGCAACAAAAGGCGTTCCACTAGCGCTGACAATAGAACTAGAGTTAGAGGAATGCCGAGCAGTGCGTATACCATGCAGAATAGTTTTCCTGGCTTCGACAGAGGTGTCACGTGGCCGTAGCCTGGAGAAAAAACATTATCAATCATTTACGCTTTGTACGTGTTAAATTCGAATGTTATAGTAATCTCGTTGGTGCGTTCGACCCAACGTTTGTACTAAATATAAATATTTTAACTTGTGAGAATCGAGTCCGTAATCATTGCTTGTAACTAACTACATTCAAACGGCATTATTGACATTTTCAAAGGTTGTTTCCCACTCAAGAAAATGAAATATTTTCATTTCTTCGCTCTGATAACGAGATGGAAAGTGGGTAACGGAAGTGTTTTAATGGGAGGGTTGGAATGGGAAAGGTGTGTTTTAACACTACCGTCCCAGATTCTTTCTGGCTAGCCTGCTAAGACGCGCATGTCACGCTTTGTTTTGTTACCAAAATGAGAAAATGAAAATAATTCATCCCACCGATTGAGAATTGAACCCACAGCCGTCCCGTTTGCAGTTAGACGCTGTGCTACTGCAAACCGACGGTTCCATAAACAAAAAGTATCTATAAAACAAATTAAGCACCAACATATTAAGAACCAAAATAGTCAGATAGCTCTTAATTAAGATTGACGACGGACTGTCCTTAGGGACACGCACGTCTAGTAAACTAACAAAAGAAAGGAACAGGGAATATAAAGTGGAATATAAATTAAGTAAAGGCGACGCTGTCGTTTATTTCATTCCATTTTCTAAAAAGAAGGTAATAAGATTCGATCCCTATTCAGTTTATTTTTTGCTGTGGTGGTTAGTTTTTTGGTCAATGCACGGCGTTGAGCTCTACCACTCAACATGTCAACAAGAGTTGGGCGGAAAGTGTGAAATGGAGTTTTTATAGACTTAATGTTAGTTTAACGTTAACTAACATCTCAGAGTATCGTTATAAGACACTCCTTTCCCTACTTTCCGCAAAATTTTTGAGATTTTGCTAGAGAATAGCAAAACTTAACGCTATGGCTTTAATTACTATAATATAATTAAATAACCTTACCAATAGTAGTAACAACGGTAGAAGAGAAAAATAACGATTGTCCAAAGCTCCAATTAGGTCCTCCCGTTACATTCTTAGAGGCGGACACTCCCCGGTTACTAGCACGCACTACTTCATCGAGTAGCGTCTCTAGATCGTCATCTGCAAAAAACAAATGATATTTCTATTAAATCTCTGTGTGCTATGAACACATTTTTTGTAATATATAGATTTTTGTTAATTTTTAAAATATATGATCAGACTGGAAAAATGAAAATGTTTTAAATATAATAATTTCTCTAAGTGAGGCTCGAACATACAGCGAACATTTTTTTCCTAAAGTGAAGCCACCAGGGCCTGAAGTAATCGAACAGGTTACAGTAGTTAATAGGTATATAGATATATTATAAGATATTTTTTACTTTATCGATGTATCGGTATATATATGGGGGCATATAGCAGAGTTAAGACACTCCGTTACCCCACTCTCTGTCCCACTTAACGAGACACTGCGTGTTAAGTGGTAAAACTGAAAGCCACGTTTTCTTTTGTCAAAACGAGTAAAACAATAATTCGTTTCTTCATGTGGGACTCAAACCTACAATCGTCGGGTCTTCAGTCAGTTGTGCCTACGACGGCCTGAATATTGTGGCATTGGAGAGCATTTAGTGATATTTAAGCACTCAGTACTTTACTTTTTAAACAGTTAAAGTTAGCCAAACGTCAAATATTTAATTTAATAGCAGTTTATTACACAACAATCTTACTTATTGTCCATTCTATTAAAATATTAAAAGATTTAATAAACTCATGAAATTTGATGGGCACTTTCATTTATGCAAATTGGCGTCACGAACGAGAAAATTGAACAACGAAACTTAAAACAACTTTGGATAAGCTTCAAAGATAATATTTATTTACGCTAGGGGTTGCGACTTGTAGCTCTAACAAATTGTTGAGGCAATTTTGGTAATATGTAAATTACTTTTATATATTTTCTTCAAATATTATATTTTGTATTGAAATCTATATATAAAACTCTTACGTTACCGAGTAAACCGAGTAAGTTACAGACAATGTATGGCCTAAACATCTTAGACCGCTTAGATCGTTGAAATTTGTCGTATAGGTTCTTTGATAGGTGATGAATAGGTTTTTGAATTTTTTTTATTATATACCTATAGCTATAGTTATCTATTATTTATTATAAGTATAAATATAGCTTTTCTATTCTATTCAATATGTGGGACAACGCGTGCACTTAAAAGCTTTCCTTATTCGCTAGTAATACGACCAGTATTGCTTCAAAGCCGAAAAGAAAAAACTAACTAAATAACTTTATGGTGATAGAAGGCATTAACCTATGTGACAAGTAAGCGTAAAAATTAATCATCAAACAAGCTATACTGAAATAAAATGTGAAAAGTTGTACAGTTGCTTATTTTTAAAACGATATTAATAGTAATATGTTAATGAAATTGTTAAATTATTTAGATTAATAGTGGTATATGTTTTTATGGTGTATGTTGAGTTGTTGAGACTGAATTATGGCAAGTCGCATTAATTAAAAGGTTATAAGCCGCAGCATTATCGGTTAACACTTAATGCACGCGCTACTTGTCAATTAACTATGCATTAAGAAAAAATATATACAATACTTCGCTATGTTTATTTGTAGAAAAAATAACAAAATTGGCCTGTTTCAGTGTGATGAACGTCGGCTGCACGCATGAAAAAACATGATTCATTGTCACGTTCCGCCGAAGCCGAGCGTGCGAGTGAGAGCGCCGAACAAACGATAGAGAGCCACGATCGGACTAACCCTTCGGTTTCTTGGCTTGACGCATCTTGTAATTTAATAGTACATTGTTACTTATAATTAATCTGCATAATTTAAGTAAAGAAAATTTTACAATTAACGAGTGTAAATAAATTTCAATTTATCATATATGTACTGTATAAATAAAAAAAATATATATCATAATAAAAAATCTATTAACTCCTCCTTTGTGCAATACAAACTTATCGTAATTCAGTGATAATAATTGAATCAATTCATAAAATCATAACGCACCCTTACTATAGATATTGCAATACCGCAAGCCGTTTGCTTTGCTATCAAATGTCGCTTTCCCTCATACTTTGCGGAAACCACGTCTTTTATTATAATATTGTTGTATAATATAAATTACAGAGTTTTTGTATATCGCAATTAGTCATTAATATTTGATTTTTGTTATTTGTTGAAAATCATTAAAATACAATAATAAAAATATTCCACTAAAGCGATTTATTTATTTTTCATCTTCAAGAAGTAGGCATGGAGAATCTAGTGTCCTATTCGGTTCGTTCTCATTCATTCATGTAGTAATAGGACCCACTAACTTCACGTTTGCATTTGCACGCTGCACCAAAGCACCTCGATAAACTTTTCTTATAAAATATTTTTTCAGCTTCACGCTTAAAAGGGAACCAAAGTTTATTCCAGCGAGTGGGAACAAATAAAAACATTTACTTCTAACATTAACATAATAACAACAAATGTCTCTAATCTAATCTAGCAAATAATAGGAATGTGGTGGCAGTTGAAACACTGTTAAAACATGTAAATATTGACTCTAATCCGTATAGGGTAATATGAAATTGTAAAATATAATTATAAATATTTTCTGTAGTTGGTTCATAAGTTATGTTTTACTACTTCGCTTAAAAGAGCCGAACGAATTAATATGTCTCTAGGTGATCTTTGTCTACTAGTAAAAAGCAAGAACTACCTTTAACAAAATAAAAATATAAAGTATGATATATTGTAACAATAGTGTACTATGAAAAGACTGTTTTTAATATCCTAAAATTCGTAGAAACGTCAATAATAATTCAAGCCGCCATATAAAGCAGCTATATAAATGTCTATGGCCGTTTCAGTAACAGATATTAAATTAATTGAATATTCATAAAGCAAATTCCACGCTCTATTACTTTATTGTCAGACACTAATTATTTTTAGTTTATTTATTAAGATCATCCCATTGGGTTTTGATATCCATTTGTAAAATTAATCCATTACACGAATCCAATTTTAGTCAATATTTTATTATGTTATAAAATAATCTATTTTTCTTTCATATGTACACTTCTGTTATTTTTATTCAGCAAATAAAAATATTAAGAAAATTTTAGCTTTAACAAATAAACAAAGATATTCTTTAAAAAAATATTAATAATGTTTGAGGACCAAATTGAGGCAATCAATTGCGTAAAATGAAATGGAATAAAAACAAGCGAGATGAGTTTTGAGAGTGAATGTTTTAACTTTAAGCGAACGCAGAAAAACATGTAGGTAGGTCACTTACCTACACTGTAATTAAAATTGTTAATTAATTGATTTTCTTGTAATCTTTTATGTACGAGTATATATTACATTTTCCTTTCAATTGAGAAATGCTTTTGTTTTGCTTCCCCAGGCTTCTCGACTTGTGGTCGAGGGCTTCTTCATACAACGTGCTATGTCTATATTTACGTGGACAGTAGAGAACGATTTTTATTTCACAAAAGCCTTTGCTTTCATATGGTTGGCGAAAAAAATTAAAGCAGTTTTCACTGAATGAACAATTTTTGATTCAAATTAACAACAGAACAATATTTGCAGCAGTGCCTCCTAACGTTAGTTTCTGATCATATAAGACCCACAATATCCATATTCTTAAATTTAAAGATAAAAAACACAAATGCAATAAATCATTTTTAAAGATAACAACAAAATTTTAATATTTTTTAAAGTATCATTTAATTTTTTAAATAAATTTTAATCTTCAAAATAACTTTTGGTTAACTAAATCGCCATAAATTTTTCATTACAATTACAAACAAAGTTCATAAGTATAATATAATCGTAAAAGACTGAAGCATGGAAGCTACAGGTCCGGTTCAATTAGTAACACACTGAAGCGTAAGCCGCTTATCTAAATAATATATGAGGTTGCGAGTTTTGTTAAAACATTTCCCTAATGTGAGAGCTTTTCTGGAGAATTTATTACTCATTCCTTTGCTGGCCATGTCATTTAGAGAATAATAGTTCACGCTGTATTCCGAACACAAGGGTGGGCAGGGGGAACCTAGAGTTAAGACACTCTGTTACACGCTAACCCCAATTTTCAAGACATTGCGTTTTGAGTGGCAGAATTGTGTACCAGAGCGAGAAAATAAAAATAAATAATTCCCTCAAGTTTACAACCTTCACGTTTTACAGTCAGACATATTATGTGGTACGCAAATAGTAGTGAATGTGCACAATTTGACTTACAAATATTTGTAGGGCTGTATTTACAAGCACTTTTTAAAATTAATGCCGTGACCTGGGGCTGGCCATTGCTCCTGAATCCTGATCGCCCTATTATGATTGATTGATAACGTGTGTCTAATGTGTACGTTGTAGATAAGAAAACAATAGGTATATCAGTATAACATGACCGTTTTCCAAGTGATGTAGCAACAGTGTTTATATTTTATACATGTATGTAAGTACTGTGAAACTAGGGAATGACTAGCCAAATAATAATTTTGCTTTAAATTTTCCAATCAAGCATTGTAAGTTATTTTAGACCAAATACACTTTTTCTGGAGAAATGTCTCTGTAAATATATTTTTCTTGAGTAGGATTTGAACTTTGAAAGAATCTTCTATAGAACGCACATCCAATAGCAGTACTAATTCTGGACAAACTAGTTAGTTCATTCTGTAGCACAAAATGATTTGGTTAAGTAATCTTATGTAAATACATAATAAAGCCTTCGTGGCGCAGTGGCGCAAGCTTGTGAGTGTAAGCGGGACGGTCGTGGGTTGGATCTCCACTCGGGGAATTAATTATTATTTATTAATATTTCAATTTCTTTGCACTGATACCAAGGCAATAAGCGGTGTTGAGTTCTGCTACTCAACACACAATACCACAAAAATTGGGCGGAAAATTGGGAAACCAGTGTCTTATAAATTTCTAGGCCCCTGCCTACCCTGCTATATGCGGGATACAGAGTGAAGCTGATTTAATTTAAATAAGAAAATCACCGTTACCATTTCTATTGTTTCAACAACTTCACAGAACACATTTGAAATTATGCTCGCATAAGCAGCTTAAATATGAGGAAAATTAGCCATATTCAAAAGCGTTTCACTTTCAATAGAACATGTCTGGTTAAGCGGCTTACTTCTAAATAATTGTAGTCGTTGCTATGAAACATGTTGTTAACATGTTTCAAATTCGGAGGTATTTCTATTGAAATTATATGTCAAATTGTAAGTTAAAATTTCATTGATAATATTGTATGTTAACTTAACAATAAGCATAAGACGCGGTTTCACTTGGGTGAAATGAAAATAAAAGCAACTTGTGATGTGGTGGAAGTATTTCAGACCTCAGGTACAGAGGGTTACGTCGAAATAATTACGGACAACACAAAACAAAAATAGTTTTTCGATTCGAAACAGTAATTCCTGAGGTAAGCATGTTTAACCAAGCAAATACTTTTTCAGCTTTATTATATGAATATCTATAAATTTAAATTTAATAGTTGCTTTTTTGCAGTGCAATTAGTTAAGTACTTAGTTTTACAACGTTAAATCTAAATTTAAAATTTTTAAATTTCAATCAAATACAAAACATAATATATTTGGTAAATAAATAACTTTACAATTTTAAGGGCCAGTTTCACGGGTGAAGAATAAAGATTCAGATCGAGAAAATGATATATTTTCATTTCCTCAGTCTTAGAATTCGGCGGAAAGTGGGGAACGGAAGTTTCTTAACGGGACCGGAGTATCTTAACACTAGGTTCCCAGGATCCCTCTGCCAACTCTGCTAGCTACTATAGCTATATATTTTTTACCTTAGCATAGACCAGTCTCATCTTGGACAACCTTTAAAGTTCTAACCATTTAAACTAATTAACTATTACAATTCAAAACTATTCTGTCAACAGATAGGCAAGTTCATGGAGGTTCATCATCATCACTTCAACGGTGTCAAGGATATATCGTATTATCTATTAGAAAAACTATGACGCAACGTCCTGCTGTTAAGCAATAAAATAACAAAAGGTCACATACTTAAGCATTAAACAATCATTTTAATATATATCCATTTAATCATTTAATTAATTTGTAGTAATTTTAAAGTAAAGTCAACGATATCTTTTGATAAATGTAAATCTATTGTAAATGCCACATTTTGTTTACTAATAACCGTTTAACGCTTCTGTCCATTTCTGGAGACACCATTGCTCTACAAGACCAGAGAAATAAAAATATTTTATATATAATCATTCCCCTGAGTGGCGCTCGAACCCACAATCATGTTCATTTAAAATGTATGAAAAGTTTTTTCGATCACAACTCAAGGCATTGTTTAATTTGAATTATTATTATTTGATGTAAATGGAACAGCGTCTGACTGTAAACGTGATGGTGGATTCGATTTCCACTCAGGAGAATGTATTTCATTTCCTAGCTCTGTTAACAACAAACAAGCGGGGCGTTTTGTACCACCGCTCAATATGCAATATTTCGAAAATTAGGAAGTGCATGCAGTGTCTTAATACTAGGTTCCCTCTACCTACCCCGCTATATACAGGTTACAGCGTGTAGCAAATTGTACATGCTAATGAATAAGATATTATATATTATATTATATTATATACATACTTGCTTTTTCATGATGTATCTAAAATATATATTAATTGTGTATTCACTAATAATAAAGTTTGTATTGTTATTAATTTGGCGTAGAGGTTATTTTGAATAAACCGGAAAATCTGAGGTTAGTGAGTTTGGACCAGATACCGTTTGATTTCTGCTATGCTAAAAGTATTTATGTTTATGTAAAGTACCTTTGTAAATGCATCATAATATATTTATAAGGACGTATGCACTAGAATTCTAAGTTACGTCACATTATAGTTTTGACCTAGGTCAAAAGCTATCTCGCATTCACATTAAAAGCAAATGACGCTGTACGTATCTACGCAAAATATTAATTAAGTAATTATGAAATGTTATACACTGTAGGGATGTAAATTATATAGATGTACGAGTATGTGACCTTAATATTATTACTTTTAATATACATAATGTATAACAGGAAAATTATGATACATTAATAATGATTTATTTTTTATTTTGTTTAGAATTAAAAGGAATTTTATTTTGTGTCTTCATTTTAGGCAGAAAACGGAAGGTCTAGTCTTCAAACTTTTTTATTTTATTACTTAAATTTTGCAAATCATTAGGTAGTATCTGCACGATAAAAATACTCATTTGAATTTTTGGATACCAACGTCGCGACTCGACGGCAGTGTCTATGTCTGTAAACGCGACGGTTGTCGTTTCTATTCGCTGGGGGGGATGAATTATTTTCGTTTCTTTGATCTGGTAACAAGACAAAGTGCGGTGTTAAATTCCGTCACTCAACACGTAATCCCTTAAGAACTCGGCGGAAATGGGTAAAGGAGGGGAACTGATCTATGGAGTTTCCTTACAGCAGGTTCCCGTGTCCCCACTGCCTACCCGGCTATATAGCCGGTAGTGGGAACACAGTGCTGTACGCGGAGTACATTGTGATGCTAAAAAAATCAATAAAGTATAAATTATACGTTTTTTTAATATAATTTATGGATATAATCCACTTCTCACGGACTTCTCACGGTTTTCGATATTCAATATATGAATTATGCAACGACTTAGATAAGATTTTGTAAAAAAACATAAAATAACAAAAATAGCTGTTAAGTAAACAAGTTATGTTAAACATTTTAAAGGATTTAGCTTAATACGGGCGCTATATGAATAATTTATCTAAAATTTAAATAATTTTTGTCTTTAAATAAGTACCTACTTATTATAAATAATCTTATAAATTTATAAATATTTTTTTAAAATTCACGTTGTATCCCGCATAATGCAGGGTAGACAGAGGGAACCTGAGGACTGGGAACCAGTAATCTGAGTAAAAACACTGCGTTCCCATTAAGAACGGAAGTGGCGTTGCCCACTTTTCGCCAAATTCTCCAGGCATTGCGTGTTGAGTAGCGGAATTCAACGTCGAGCTGAGCAGAGCGACGAAATTAATTTAAAATATATTAAATATTGCCTAGTTCTTAGACTGTCGAAGAATAATAAAGGTAAAAATCGGCCAAGTAGGAGTCGAACTCACGCACGATTAGGGTTTTGGATCTTTGTCTATAAAAACTGCAAAAACAGTACGTTTATTGTACTGTTTTTGACGGACGGGGTGGAGTTTTAGTAGGGTCTTTGAGAACGGAACCCAAAAAAGGAAGAAAAAATACGGAAAAGAAAAAAAACCATGGTAATGGTTGAATATTTCAACAATAAAGAAATCGAGAATTGAAACTGTAATATCTACATTAAATGTTTAGCGATATAAATACAAAAGTCAATGACCGATTTTGAAAAAATCTCATTTAAATATTTTTTTAAAAAATACGGAAGTATGAATATATTTTACTGCTGGTATGTTTATACGACATTTTATAAAATATTTTACTCTTAAGGAAGATCCTACAAAATTTTGTATATATAAGTAAACAAGTTGAAATCTGCAACTTCGTTTTCGTAGTCTTACAAGAATTATCAAGAATTTTTATTTTATTAAATGCATTTCTACAAATAACTACACTTTGGCCGATAACATTTTCTTTTTATTTATTTTTCTTTATTATAGCCCGATATTATTATTAACAGCTATTTTATTTGTCAACTAATTGATTATTTTTTCAAATAAGCAAAAAAACATAGTTTTTAACATAAAGTTATACACAGTAAGATATCGCCCACGGTGATTTCACGGCGCGGCGAGAGTGGAACCGGTTACGCTGATAGGCTAAGAAGTAACTTGACGGCCTTAGAACGGATGAATATAATATTGTTACGTAATATCAAGATTAAATCTAGAAGCGCCTCTCAAATCTCAATTTTTTCTAGGTTAAGCCAAGGTTACAACAAATTGAAAAATATTGAAAAACATCTAGTCTATCCAATGTCACGTTTAAACAAAAAATCAGCTTCACGCTGTATCCCGCGCACATAAGGGTAGGCAGAGGTTAACCTAGTGTTACGACACACCGTTGCCCAGTTTCCGCTGAATTCCGGAGGCATTGCGTGTTGAGTGGCGGAACTCAACGCCGGGCTTTGCCTCGACACCAGAGCGAAGAAAATGGAAATATAAACGTTAATAAATATTTCACTTCCTCGAGTGGGGATCCCACTATAGCCCCACTTTTTAATATAATTATAAATAATAAATGGAATGATATCGCAAACGTATTTTACGTTTCCAATCCTACTATTGAATAGCACTAGCACTATCAATTTAAGTGCTCTGCAAACTGTGTACAGAGCGTCCGTCCGCAGATGGTATTACTGAGCACGTTGAATTTACTAAAGCATTTCATGAAACATCGTTATTTAACTATATGGGTCATACACAAATCGCGACCTGAATGTGTACTGGATGTGTACACCAAAATGGATTGGTTGAACTTTTGATCCAAATTTACAACAGTAATTTTCAAAGAATAATAATAATAAGCCCACAGGGCAGCTTGTGGCGAGCTGTTAGGGAGTGGCAACCCTACGGACCTCAGTCCTCCGGAGGTGAGTTGTAATCTATCCTCCGCCTCTGGCCTTTCCTTTCCTTTATTGGCCGGCAGAGTGGAGCGCAAGAGCTATATGCTCAAAAGGGTGGAAGTGCTCAAACGTAATGCGTAATAATGGGGAATCCCGCTCACGAACTTCTTGTGATGGTCAGCTCTGCTACTGCTTCTCTCTACACCCTTAGCTGACCACCCCGATGTTGCGCCTGGGGCATTACGCCGCTTTGTGGAAGCCCACCTAGTGGGAGATGAGTCACCGTCCACCAACCATTCAATTTGAGACTATTGTAAAGGCGGACGTCCGGTAGTCTCATCCAATAGCCAGTCCATCCAAATTCCATTCCTTAGTCCTAGTTTAGATTTCCATATTTTCTGCAGTTCCTACGCATCAACCGGCGACCATCTCTGGGCAATTACCTGTGGTTGCCCAGCGATGGATCCCGGCTGATGCGTCACAGTAAAACATTTGTATATTCTCTACGTGTTAGACTTGTGTCCCCACGCAAGCCTTCCAAAGGACCGGGTTCTTTTGAACCCTTGAATCTTAAAAGAGAAACATAATAATACTAATAATATTTATTAAATTTATATTTCATACATAACAATAGCAACTTTAATCGGTAATAACTACAGTAGTATTAACTGTGTTGCAGTTATTAGCTTCCGCCTCGCAGCCGGTGATGATTCAGAAGCTAATGTGTAAGTCATCAGCTAGTTATGATGAACAATGTTTTGTTTTATAGATATCATGGCACGATATAAGTTAATAATAGCATCTTGTTTAGCTCTACTTGTCCCACGTCCTCGTTTTTTCTTCTCTTCATTGCTTTAGTGCACCCCAGATCTATTTGAATAGGGCAATGTGGCTGGAACAATGTAAAAAAAGCTAGCTAAGCTAAGATTTGGTTATTTAAGCTAATAACTTACACCACTTGACATTTATAAAATGCTATATGTTTAATAGCAAAAAAGCTGTTATTTTAGTTTTACAAGCAAGCATAAACAAATAAACAAAAAAATGATTTTGACATTACAACATATATTTTTATTATTAATAGTATTTTATGTGGGCATACATCTTTCCCGTGGACATCTAGAGTAATAGCCAATATGTCTACAGAAAAGATTTTCCAATCGAAAATCAGCGACGGTCTTTAGTTTTCAAGGATAGAGAAATGGCGAGTGAGATTTCAAAAATACTCCTTTAAAACCATTGTGCCTATACAATTACAAATATAAGTAGCACATACTTACCAAAATACACTAAAAATAGGAAAGATTCATTGATCTTTTACAAAATGAATAAAATACACGATTCTTTTTATTGGAATATAAAAATACACATCCGTCTTGTGTAAAGGCTGTAAGCAAATTATAGCTGTCTAATTAAAAGATTAAAAGATATTACATTTATGGTAACTTTAGTAGACATTTTTTAAATGAAGATTTTTTGGATCAACGAAAAGAGTCATATACGTGTAACGGCTTGTTTATTAGAAATTATAGTAAAAAGGCTGAAGCACATTTTGGAAATAATCAATAAAAACTTTACTCAAGTATATTCTACGATGAAAATATGTCTAATTTTGATAACACGGGCGTAATAACATAAATTACATATTTTTGAAACTATGAACTACGAATCTGAACAGTCCACAGAAGGGGACAAATGATGGAATTTGATTTTTTTTCTTTACATTGTTTTTTTTATTTTGATGTGTAGACTATCCACTTATCATAAGGGGGTAGGCATAGTCAAATTTAGAATGAAAAATCGTTCTATTTTCTTTTATTTATTATTGCTATTGTAACATAACACTCATATGAGTATGACCCATATTGAAACTATTCCCATTTATGGAAAGGTCGGCAAAAAAGAATGTGGTATTAAATCCCGCCTTGCCAAATTTTCAGTGTGGATTGGAGGAACTGAAAGTTTGGGCTTAGGAATAGGGCCGTGCCCACCCCAGAATAGTTTTGTGCCCACCCATGAAACTTTACTAACAAAAAAATTGAGGAAACAAATCCTTTACACGAACAGATCTGTTCGAAACTAGAGTCCAGGCCCCAATGATACTACTACAAACTAAACTACAAAAAGAACAATAAAAAAAATGAGAAAACAAAAATATCAAAACATAAGAATTATTTACACTTCTAAAGTAAAAAGGTACATACATTATGCTTCATAAAAGAATATATAAAAGTTTTATAACTAATATCAGCCACCGATATGACAATACCAGTTTAAAAGTTAGATAAAAGTTTATATCGACGATCAGAAATGGATTTTCATCGTTCTTTCTAATAACGTTTTGACTGTGACATTTTTTTCTTTTTGGCATCTCTATAAATAAAATAAATTGAAGTAAGATAATATCTAAATTTCTAGTAGCTTCACGCTATATCCCGCATGCGGGGTAGACAGAGGGAAATTAGTGTCAAGACACAAAGGAGCACGCATCTCAATGCTGCGCTCTCTCTCTCTCTCTCTCATCTTGTTCCCGAGCGAATAAATGAAAATAATGAATTTCCCCGAGTGGGAATCGAACCATCGACCGCCATGTTTACAGACGATCGATCCAAGTTTGTATGTCCCTCTTCAACAGGCACGTTAAAAAACCATATATTTAAGAAATAAATAACAAAGTTTACATTGTAGATTTAAAGCTACATAAAGTAGCTTAGTACACACTAATTACCCATAAAATTCGAATGAATTTATTATTTTACTACGAAAAGACATCACTATTATGTCATCTATTTTGGAAGAAATAAACATGATTTCATTCGAGTCGCTTCTGTAATAGGTAGAATCACGAGCAGCACTAATACTCTCCTCGGCACATTGGCATGTAAAATGGAAGGCCCGCTATGGAGGCACAGGAATAAGATTCATGTTAATACAAACAAAGCTATAAATAATAAATAATATCAATTACTAACGTAGATTAAGCAAATGTATACTAACAAAATTTTATATGGATTATGGATGTCCGAAATAAAGATTTATTATTATTATTATTATTAAATATAATCATTCCCTAGAGCGGAGATCGAACACCGTACTGTTTACAGGCGGACCCTGTACCACTGCACCTCGAAGCGACGGTGTATTAATATAATCTTTTTCATACTTAACTAATGACTAACAAAATGAATATAATAGTTATTTATGCAGAACACGTACCAAATAAATGTGTAAGCTATATCTGTATTAGTATTGATTGAGTGCAGCGGCTGGGTCAAGTCGATGAACTTTTAGTTGAAAGGTCGTAGCACTAAGGCTTAATTTTAAAGGGAAAAAAAGTAATAAAAATAAATATAATATACTTTTCTAGCTTTTCACTGCATATAGCAGGGAAAACGAAGGGAAGACATTTCCGTGGCGGAATGTGTATTCCAAAGTATAATTGAAACCGTCGTGGTGTAGTAAGACTATAAGCGCTTTGGGTTCCATCTCCACTCGGGGGAAAATTATATTTAAAAAATAGCGTAAGTGAAGCCCGGAGTGTGTTAGTACTAGGTCCCCTCTATTTGGCCTTCTATGCGGATAAGTAACCTGCATCTATGTTTTACGTCAAAGTTTGGATTTGGATTGTACCTACAAATATTGATTCCAGAATGTCCACAGTAGAGCAATTACTTGTTAAATAATCTTGTAATATATCACTGAGAAGCGTTATCAAAGTAATAAAGCATCGTTTGATAAGAGACCGAGGTCGGCCTCTCGGTACAGGGGGTGTGGCGAGATAAACAAATTTTGCATAATTGCTATTATTTATTAATTATTATTACGTAAATGGAAAATTATTGGAAAATTTTCATGGAATATTCCAAAATATTCCACGTCTTACTTGCGACAGTCGATTTTTGTCATTATCTATACGCTTAATTTATTTTTTCATAGGCCGAATCTTACTGTAATACTTTTTTTATTAAGCGTTAGAGGAGCTTTGATAATGTTCGGAATCGATTGAAATTACTAAAATATCATTGAAACTCTATACATTGCATCAATTATTAAAATTATTTTCAAAAAGATTTTATTTCTATTTATATTTTATTAGTATTGAATATCAATAAAATAATAATATCAGCAACTTCCAATATCACACAATTGCACCTACATATTCGAACTTTTCCTAACAATTGAAGGTAAATCTTCAGAAATATTCTATCCAATAAGAGGAGCTTTCGTTGTGTTTTGCTTGCAAGGAACAAGCAATAATAAGATGGGCATACGTTACGTTCTATTATAAATATTATATTACAATTATTTATTTAAGAAACACTGATTGAAGAGAATTAAGGGACGGGTCCCTCCAATTTCTTGTAGCAGATTATGAAATTTTACTAAAAAATCTGTCAGTCACCTTAAACTGCATTACGATTCTCTGCGATAATAAATTAAGTATAATATATATTATTGTTTAATTTTAACTGTATACTGCATATAGCAGGGTAGGCAAATGGAACCTGATTCCGTTCCCCACTTTCCATCCAATTTGAGACATCAAGCGAGGAACTCAACGCCGTATATATTTCTTACAAATTCACGCTGTATCCCGTATGTAGTGCGTGAATTGCGTGTTGACTGGTGGAACTCAACGCCATTATTAATTATTTCATTTCCTCGACCCACAACCTGTTGCATTTACAGTCACACGCTTATGCTCTTGCGCCGCTATATAAAATAACTTTAGTGTTATTTTATTCTATCCAATTCAGGCGATTGTTAATAGTACGACACGATCATTCAAAGCTTCACAAATAGACTGCTTTACATAAATTATGACATTTAAAGAGCTATCTGGATTTAAGTATAGATTGGCTATCCAACCTGTTTTAATATCATCTTTGAAGGTCTAATAAATACAAACTAGTATTTTATGCTCGACTAATTGGAAAACATACCTTTAAAAGCATAAGCAAATGTATTATATTTTTATTGCATTTAGGTTTATTAGGGAACTTTATACGTATGATTAGTTTTCAAAACTGTCACTTATATATACTTCTATTATTAGGAAAGAAAAATATTTTACATTCTGATACGCAATAATTATTTAAAATTGATAATTTTAAATAATTCTTGCGTAATTGATAATTTTAAATAATTCTTTGCTTAGCAGATTTGTAAAAATCCCACCACAGAGATGCTAACAACACAGAGATCTACAAGAGTTTTGATGTACCATGATGAGAAAGTATTCCAGTAATAATATTTGTATAATACAAATTAGCAAATATTTTTTTACTTTGAAGATTTGACACTTCTATTATTGTGCTCTAAGGGCATCCATTATTCGGTCGGGCGCCATTTGCGTCAAATAATACGAGGATTGTCGATCTCACACCTGAATCGTTTTTATTTCGCGGTCCAGTAAACATTTTTTGTATTCGCCAATATGGCTGAAGCTGACTAAGGAATATAAATTTATTTATACGTTATAATTAGTATTTTCAAAAGTAATATATTTAAAGTACATTGTTATTTATATTGGATGCAGTCGTATAGCAGGGGTACAAAGTGTGACTGTAACGCGAAGATTGTGGATTGCGGATTCGATCCCTACTCAGGGGAATTAGTTATTATTTCTTATTATTTTCATTACTTCGCTCTGGCATCAAGGCAAGAAACCCGGTGTTGAACCACCACTCAGCACGCATTACCATGAAAAATTCCGCGGAACGTGGGGAATGGAGTGTCTTAACACTAAGTTCGCTCTGTCTACCCCGCTACAAACGGCTAAATTACTAAAGCTAATAACAGAAATGAGTTGTAACAAGCGTTACAATAACAATTTCCATTAATTCATTTTCAAATTCTGCTACGTTCGTTTATTTCTATATGTTTTCTAAAATGATATTTTCTCTTTAAAATTGTAAAAAAAACAGTCCTTTGTTTGTTTAGTATATGTTTATATACTTTTTGTCCAAAAAAATGGGTACATTTTCAAAAATATAAAACTAATCTTATTTTTTTATTCGATGAAAGCGAAAGAATGGAAGCCATACAATAAGCATGTGCTATCAGGAAATCCAAATGAGCATTTCCTTGTTATCTGTTAGCAGAAATTATCTTTATATTGCTTCGATACATCCCAGTGACAGTATATTTAACCGACTTAGGAAGAAAATAATTATAAGATCTACTTGAATATTATTTTTTTTTATTTAGGAAATAATTTTAAAGAACACCACAACAGTATAAAGAACAATATAAAGAAATACATTATGTATATTAATTATCCAATTAATAAAGTAAATTTATCCACAAAGGGTGGTCCCAGGCATATATATAAATAAAATGCAAATGACGGTTCGCTTAATAACTGTTATTAATATGGCTAATAAAAACTATTAAGTACTAGAAACAAATAAATAATTAAGAATAAGAATTGTGATTCTTATGGAATATTGTATTTGTTTTGGTGATTACTTAAATATGGAGCCGTAGTAGCGCAGCTAAAATTGACTAACGTAGTGTCTCAACACTAAGTTCTTCCTGCCTACCTGCGGCTGTAAGCGGGATACAGCGTAAAATAATATATAATTTTTAAATTAGCTAGTGAACTAATTTAAAAAGTAAAATGTACATTTTAATGTGGATGGAGTAGGTACCTATGTAGGTACATACATGAACACGTTCCTAAAGTTATTAAATCTTGAATACATATGTATATGTTTATAAATTACTTAACTCAACTTAATTAGATAATAAAAGTAGTGTAATTATTAATTATTAAAGAAAATTTGTACCAACGACATTTTTACCACGGAAAAATATCTACGAGGGTAAAACGAAAATCAAGAGAAGCTGCGAGCCAAAGTTAGTCTTATAATATTTCATAACACATTGTATTTATATTTTTATGTAATATATTTATTATTATTATTTATACATACAAAAACTTATTTGTCTATTATTCCTCAATAATATAATTATATAGACTTGACACGACTTTCATAACCCAAATTATAATATTCCTACTTCTGGAAAAGTTCAAGATATTTTTAGATTATACACACTTTATTTAAATTTCAAGAGAGTCTCAATACGAACAGATTAGATATTACTTAATGATTTTCTAATATAACAGTCCAGAGCTTATGAGTCTAAAGTAGGTACTTTTTTATTTCATTTCATTTTATTTCATTTTCATTTTATTTTATATGTTGTTTTTTCATTTATAAGTATCTGTTATTTATTTCTCTCAAGAAAAAATAAAGTAACAATATGCTACTTTTTCATTTTTTATTCATTTTAAAGACATTTAATTGTACTTAGCGTCTCTAAGTACAATTAAATGTCCATTAGTATTTAACTGGCACTGATTCATAACAAATGAGTGGTAAATAATATAATTAAACGGTGACTGATGTTTTAATAAGACACATTGTTACCTATGTGCTGAAATATAATCATAACAACAAGTATTTAATATTTTTACTTAAGCCAGGATTTGAACCTAAATTCATCGCGCTGTCAGAAACGTTCAAATTATACCACATTTTTTTCATATAAGTAGTTGTTTTTTTGTATTTTTTGTACTTACTTGTGTAATTTTAAAAAGTTTAAGGTCATCGCACTGTAATTTAACTGGTTTGTAGGTACTTACTCGACCGACGACTCGACTTAAGGGCCTTTAAGTTTATACAGCAAAGATCACTTATAATAAATCGAAAGTGATTGTTAAAAATTTAAGCATAAATTGATGATGAGCATATTCTTGTATATGATATATTTTTGTTTAGTATGACTGATAAATAATTAAATAAATATAATTAATTAATTATATTTATTATTATATATAGTTACATTCCTAATAATAATTTAGCTCTTTGCTATAAATCTGACAAGATAGAATTAGTGATGTGAGTTAACGAGAAAGGTTTTATGAAAAGAAATGTTATAGCAAAATAAAACCGACTTACCAACTACAGTGGGATATTTAGCCAAAAAATCTTGTTTAGCACGTATCACATCGAGCCACACTTGGTTCTCCAAGGGAGTTTCTAACGCTGAGAAGACCAAAGCCCCAGTCACTAAATACGTCACATAGAACAGTATATACATAACTAAAAGACAAGTAAATCTTGCTTTTCCAAAGATTTTACTAGTCGCAAACAGTGGCTGGAATGGAGGATGTTCTTCTTCATACAAAATTTCCCTTTCGACTATCATTTTTTTCGGATATGGGAAAAGTTGGCTATGAACAGTCATATCATCATCACTTCTTGCTGAACTTATGCTCCCGTACGACTGGATCCGAGGGTACCTGGGTCTATCCATTTTCTTTCCATCTGGCATTTTGTTTAAAACAATTATTAACACGCACAAAAAAAATAAAGTTCACAATTTTTGAGTTAAAATAATTAATTTTTAAAATTGAACACCATTTTAATAGTTTTTAAGTATTGAATATATTGAATTAATGCAATCTTCGTCAAATATTTATTATATACAATATGAGTCCGCACCGAGGAACCGGGACGGCTGAAATCTTGGTCAACTGTATTTAAAAAAGCGTTTAGGATGATTAGGCTCGAAAAATAGCGCGAAGACTTCAATTTTAGTATTAAAATTCACTTTCGATGTCATCTTGATACATTTTAGTTTAACTAATAAAAAAAGAAATTGCAGTTAAATTTCTACACACGTGGCCGATCGGAGCTACGATCGTCAGTAGACTGCGATGGTGGCAGTACTTGGTTAAAAGTATTAACTTATCGAGCGACATGCGCGTGCGCATACTCGAGCGCTCGACTCTTTACGATATGTATTAATAATATTTAATATTTTGTATGGTAGGAAGATAGAATGAGGAATTTTTAAGTTTTAATGAAATTAAAGATTATATATATTTTTATGTATCATCTAAATATAATAGGACGTTTTATACATATTTAAAAATGTTTATATCGCACTTTAGTCTTTCGTTACTAAATGCGTAACTAGATAAAATTTATCTTTCTTTGTTTCGTTATTTGGTTGATATTTGTAATCGCCGTAGTAAATCGATGATTATAATGATTTCAATTCATACTTAAAAGTTAAAACTTTTTCTTATTGCTGAATGAACAACAGCTATTATTGTTGATTTGAGTTTTGATAGAAAATTAAATAATAGCGAGCCAAGCGCGGCTTTGCAAGCAAAAACTTATAGTCAAATACAAAGCCTTAAATTGTAGTCCAACCTGAGGTAGGTTCAATAAACAGAGCATACGGGAACATTTAATTACAAAACCGGTTTTCTATGGAAGCATAAGAAACATTACATCGGTGTCTTGTTTATCCTTTATCCATATCTTGAAATACAAGTATCTCGTAATTGAGAAAGTTTGGTATTTTATATTGCATTTTGTTATTTAAATTTTGAAACAGTTCGACCAAACGTTGAAAAATTATTTACGTTGACATAAGTGTTGCGTTTATACACCACTCGTCTTCGATGACGATCCTGAGGACATAACCTCCAGTGGTCCCTAGGAATCTTTTCGAAGGGACCACCGGGGGCCAGACTCTCCCTAAAAATAAGCTCTTCATACTATACCTCATACTTTAATTTTTTTCTTCATGCTTCCTTTATCTTCATTTATTCATTCTTCATGTATAAATTATATTATACGAAGTAAAAATTATTCATATGCTCATAGTTTCTAGATAAATTATTAAATTTAATTATTATTTTTTAACAAACACTATCTATGCTCATATATACAATTTGCGTAAATATTTACTCTTTGCAAGCGTGTGTCGCGTGGCTGATAGCATACATTGTTTGTCATACTTAGATAGGTAGAAAACAGTAAATTGTAATAATATCAGTTTATTTGATCACGTGACTTCAAGTAAATTATATGTTTGTATTTATCAATTTTATAAATTTAAGCAAAAATATTAACTTATTACTATTATATAACTATAGGGTCCAGGAAGTAGGGACAATTTACAATTTGGAATAATTTTTACCGGTATTTTATTTACTTAATTAATAAAAACACTATTCATCTATATATATAAAATCGAAAGGTCACTCACTCACTCATCACGAAATCTCAGACACTACATGTGCTAGGACTTTCAAATTTTGCACGGAGGTTGTTTATAGGACGTTAGTGCTCGCTAAGACGGGAATTTGCAATATTCGACTCCTAAGGGGTTGTTTTCGGGGTTAATAGTTTGTATGAAACTTCGCTACTACAAGTGCTAGAAGTCTCAAATTTTGCACAGGGGTACTTTTTAGGACGTAGATAATAGGACGTAATTAAGATCTTGCAAATTCAACCCCTAAACGTGTGCTTTTGGGATTAATAGTTTATATGAAATTTCATTATTACAAGTGCCGGGAGTCTTAAATTTGGAATGGGCGTTACTGATAGGACGCATTTGTTTAAATAAGAAGGGAATTTACAATATTCAACTCCTAAGTGGTTGGTTTTGAAGTTGTTAAATGTTGCATGGACATCACTTATAGAACGTAGGTACTCATGGAGACAGAAATTAATTATAACGTAGTTCACAGTATTAAATAAAATTGTCAGCGGTTTAATGTTTGTACCTCTAGATAACCTATACAATTTACTTTTATTTACAAAATCAATAACAGAATTACATTTTAGGCATTCAAAGAGGAATGGAAAAAAAGATTTTTCTGGTATATGTTTAAATCATCCATTTTTTATTTATTACTTACCATTCAAGGTAAAATTATTCTAAACTATAAATACTTTCAAATATGTATTATTAAACATTTGCACTCATCTATACCCCAACAAACATACACAAGATGGAGATCAGCTCGGTTAAGTTACCAATAAAAATTGGCAAAGGAGGGATGTGTTTAGCATATGAAAAAAACATGCTTTTTCCACTAACCTGTGACGCAAGGATGATATTTTAGAAAATCCGTCTTGATCGCCCCCAGCTGCCTTTCAGTTTCTCGTTCCAATGGACCCTCTAAGGCTTGGAACACTGACGCCCCTATAACAAAATGCGTAATATTAGAAATAACGTAACTTCATTATATTTATACGCATATAGCAGGGTAGGCCGAGGCAACTTAGTGGTAAGACACTCCACTCCCCATTTTCCTCCCAATTTTCGAGACAATTTGTGTTGAGTTATGAGTATCAGGACCAAACCGAGGAAATGTAAATAGTTCATTCCCTCCAATGGAAATAGAACCCACAAACGTCGCGTTTACCGCGAGTTGTTCTTCCAATGACTCACTGATATAGGGCCCTATAAAAAATGTGCGTAACATTAAAAATAAAGTGAGTCCATTTTAAATATAACAACATATCAATTAAGTTTTTTAAATAGTAATGTACCAAATACAGAAAAAATGAAAAGTGTACGCCTGTTGTTTTAATAAAGCAATCATTCGTAATATCTACAATCTGAATTAAGATAAATATTATTTATAACTCCGCCTATAAAAACTTGTACGGATTTCTTATTGTGACGAAAAGCTAAGCAAATTATGATTAAGAAAAAGAAAAAGCTAAAAAGAGACTTAAGATATTAAGTAAGAAAATTAATAAAAGAGGCCGCCGTGGCCCAGGTGCAAGGGTGTGACAGAAACGATTGTGGGTTCGTTCCCCACTCAAGGGAATTCAGCCCTTCAAATACTGTAAAATCCATTCGACATTGATGCGGATACCTCTAGCCCTCATGAACTATTAATATTAATTTTACACAAAGCAATAAGTTAATAAGGCACAGACGATCACTGACTGTGACGAAATAATACTCGTCAATAAAAAAAACTATTAACAACTAATTCACAAAACTAAATTCAAATGGATATATATATGTAGCTTTAGGTATAAGGAAAGTTGACAAAACTAAAACTTTAACAAAGTTCCAAAAAGCCATTTAATGTTGTTTCATAATCTTTTAGCCTAAATATATAACGTAGGTACAATAGGGGACATTTTTTAAAATTTTGTTTATAATATTTTTTTTTCCTGTTTTTTTTAGCTTTAAGCTGTATCCTGCATATAGCAGGTTAGGCAAAGGGAACCTAGTAGGTATACACTTAGTATTGCGTGCTGACTGGCGGAACTCAGCTCCGAGATTTAATGATAATAAGCTATTGGGCTTGTTTTTTTCTTTTTAGTTTTTTACAGTCGGGGTTTTTGTTTTTTTAAATTACTTAAGCTTAATTACTTAAACTTAGTGCTTCTTATTAACAGAATGCTGTTCACTCAAATATTTAATGCTTTTGCTTGAATGGAGAATCGAATTCCCTATATTTATTGTTCTATTGTGCTGTTAATTCTTGGCATCTCGAACGTACCAGTTGAGAACTAATAAGTTTGCTAACGTCACGTTGTGTGTAGAAGACATAAATGAGATACTATATTTTACATAAATGAGATACTATGTTTTCTCTACATCTATTTTACAAAAAAATATGTTTTTTTTTGAGGATTTAAGTCGAAGCTAAAGTCAACTTACCCATACTCAAATATAAACCCATAGCGGTGATAAGCAGCAGCAGACGTACGAACGGCATGTTGCGTACATCGCCGACGCATCCAGGCATTACCAGTCTCATTGTTTCTGAAACAAAATGTCAAATATTAATATAATTTCTCCAATTTTCACATAGTATCCCTCATATACAGTAGGCAAAGGGAAGCTCAGGACACTCCGTTTCCCTTGCACTGCACTATTTTACTATGCGTATTGAATGACGCGCTTTCTGTTCTTCTTTTTGAGTATTTTATTTTTAATTTATATTGACTTAAAAATAACACAATGTATCGAGAACCTCAAACCTTATTGAACGTTATTATTAAAATTTTAAACATACTTGGATAGACATTTTAACGTTTATAATCCGTTGTACGTGACAATTTAAAATATTACAAATTCCTAAAGGGAAGTCGGTAGATAAACAAAATCAATTGCTTTACGTGCTTTTCCAAGCTCATTGTTTGCGATCATATTAAGGCTTGGATTTTCATAATAAAATAACTAGGTCCGGGCGAGGATTAAAAACTAGGAACCGGCGTTATAATGTTTAATCTTATATGCTCACAATGTTATAAAAGGTGCAGTGGGACAGTATCTTCCTGAAAGCGAGATGGTTTTGGATTTAATCTCCAATATGAAAAATAAATCGCTTTCAATTCCTCGCTCTGGTAGAGAGGATGCGGTGTTCTGTTACGCCAGTGAACGCCTACGCTAGTTAAAGAATTAAAATATTTCAAAGGAAAAAGACATCTTAAATGAAGTTTAGAAATACATTGCTGTATATTCAAATTATTACAATATTTACTTCATACTGGTTAGGCCATACATTTTGTATGCAAACTCCCATTGTTATAAAAAAGGCTACTGTACAAATATTTCATATTTCAATACAATTTACAATTCCAAACAGTCAATTAAAATATATTTTTTTAATTGTAGAAAATGAACATACTGAGTTTGTCGCGTTGTGCTGTAAATGCATCAACCAAATGTTGGTTCGATTCTCATTCGGGGGAAGGAATTATTCTTATTTTACTCTTGTAATTGGGAATGAATTATTCTCATTGTACTCTTGTAAACGATAAAGCGCGGCGTTGAGTTCCGCCACTTAATACACACTGTATCTAGAATGGGTGGAGTTACTGGACAGTGGGGATCGGAGTGCCATAGGTATAGGTTCAGTTGGATATGTCGTGAAACTATAAGAAAAAGAATATGCTGTATATCACCAGTACAGGTACAGGTTAAATCAATTATAAATAATACAGGCCGGATTAACTTAGTCCACACGGATAACATTTTGTTGAAATTCAATTTGTTTGAGCCGAGAGTAGAGGAGCAATTTGCCGGACGCTCACTCAATTATCCGCAAAGTTATTAAACGCGGCATCGACCAACAAGCTCCTTTAGACCTCGAGCCCTAAGTACCTGGGAACAGGGGATTTTTATTGAAATTTTATTTGCTAAACGCTGTCATAGCTCAATTGGATGGAATGGATGTTGTTATTTATATATTTATTATAGCTTCACGCTGTTTCCCGCATACCTATATCGGGTAGGTAGAGGAAACTTAGTAATAAGTACGTCCCCTGGACCTGTCCCGTGTCTTCCCCGTCCCTCCCGTGTGGAACTATACGACTTTTAACACGAAGTTATTAACTACTTCTACTTTAAAAAAAAACACAGGTTATACAAAAATTGAAAATGTCAATCGTTTTTAATTTGAGTATTGGAAATATGTTGCTAAAAACGAATGATAAAAAGATAAGTATCTTATATTTCTGCATAAATGCAAATTAAAATGAATATGGGCTTAATACATTATATGGGTAATGAATATTAAATATTTTTCGGCCGTCTGTGGTGCAGTTGCACAGCGTCTGACTGTAAGAGCGACGGTTATGGACTCGACTTGCACAAAATTTTATGAATTATTTTTATTTCATCTCTCCAGTAAAAACATATGTTTTGTTACCAGTGCAAGGCGCGGCGTTGAGTTCCACTACTCATCACGAAATATAACTACTTACAGAAACCATTTCGATCTCGAGTGGGATATTCACCATCTAAACTAGACCCAGTTGTAACATAAACCTATAGATATAATAAAAGAGCTAATACTATCTTCCATTACAGTATTATGATTTTCTGAGGAAAGTCCATTAGCTCTTAACATTGTACAAAATTCTATATACATGCTTTTTGTAAAACTCCCACGTGTACAAATGGCTATGTCGGCGGTCCATAAGAATAATATATTAAAGAAAATATTATGATTTAGTGATGTATAGTATTACTATATGGCACTAAAATATTATATTACTTAATTTGTGGTTTCGATTTCCACTCGGAGAAATAAATTATTCTCATTTAGATACTCCCAGTAACAAGACAAGACGCGACGTTGAGTTCCACCACTCAAACCACAATGTCTCGATAATTGAGCGAAAAATGAGGAATGGACTGTATTAGCGCTAGATTTCTCTGCTTTTCCTGCAATATACGGGATACAACTAGAAGGTCTACAGATAAAGCTAGTAATAGATATAAGACAAGTTTCAGATATCATTTACTCTTCCAATTTTACGCGACTCCCTCGTTTAACTGGGAGCCAGAGGCCGTTCCGTTCTAAATTTTCATTTTATATAAATTAAATTAAACATTAAATCAGTTTCACGCTGTACCCTGCCCACAGCAGAGTAGGCAAAGGGAACCTTAAGACACTCCGTTCCCAATTTTCCGCGGAATGCTGGGGGCATTGCGTGTTGAATGGCGTATTTCAACGCCGCACTTAAAGTATAAATTTAAATAAATATTTCATAATCCTTGAATGGAGATCGCACTCACAACCAGTAAATTTTCGAAGTAAGCGAAACCCAACGCCACGCTATGAACCAGAAACCTTCTTAACGTGGTAGGGTATAATGTTGAGGTTTAATTAATTTTCTTTTTTTATCTCATCTGATATTCCCAGCGATTTTCATTAGCCATAATGAGCTTTTATATGAGCTCGGTAGCTCTAGGCTTTTACTGGGTTTTAAATTGATTACTACTATTCTTGTAGATATGTACTTAGGGCGTTATTTTTTAATGGAATGCTGAATGGTGGCGAAGACAAACAGTCTACATATTGCAAGTTAATCAACTTACAAAAAATATAAAAGAATGTAAAGGTATAATTTTTAGAATAAAAATTAAAAAATACCAACACCATTCTAAAAGTCTAAACTTTTGAGGCTTTTGTACCTCAAAAGGTAAAAACCGAATCTTTATCACTTTGGTTGGACTTTGTTGTTTGTCTGTCTGTCAACCAAGACCTTTCATCTCGCGTGGAGGTATCAAACTGAAATTAATATAAAATATGGACAGTCAGCCAAAACCTATCGGGTAGTTCCCGTGAATCTACAGTTGTTAAATTGGCACGAAGTGTGAACTTACATACAATACAATTAAAGGAAAAAATCCTATAAGTGGAAATTTATAGGTATTTTATGTTTAGAAAAATACCATTACAAACTTTTTACAAGTATTTTAGTACGAAACATGTAGGTATGTTTTTTATATGTATGTATTCACACAGCATTGACGCAGGCAAAAGTAATCACTTTTACGGCTATTTCCAATTTCAATTGCATTGATTGGTCACGTGCTATTCAAGGGCGCTTTCCAATTAAAAATATTGACAAACGCCTACAAATTGTTTTATTGTATTATATGGACGTTGTGAGTAATTTTTTAACAATTTTACGGTGTACTCCAGATATAGCAGATACAGGACGGAACGGACTGAGACTAGGTCCGTATTTATATACCGTTCTCGACTCTAAGATCAATCTTGAGAGCAATCTTAAGTCGACGTTCTTATTTAAATAGACCTATATATATAAAAGGACTTGTCCTCACTGACTTAGGTAAGACGCACGTACAGCCGTAACCGCTGTGCGTAGAAACGTGAAATTTGGACAGATGTTAACTTTCGTAATCTGGACATCCACTAAGAAGGGATTTTGAAAAATTTTAACCCCAAAGGGGTGAAATAGGGGTTGAAAGTTTGTATGGAAAAATCTTTAAATCGCCACCAATTTTTATAAAATTTGAAATTTAGACTTTAAAATATTTCATTGAACACTTGTTTTATGGTTTATTATAATTCACCCCTAAGGGTACAAATAAGCAGGCGAAACTGCGCGCGTCCGCTAGTAATCTAATAAATGAAAAAGGCATCTCAAGATCACTCCCAGAGTAGAGATTATAATTCACTATAACGGGCCCTAGTGTTCCATTCATTCCGTTCTCCACTATCCGCCAAGTTTCGAGGCATTATGTGTTGGAAAAACAAACTCTAAGAATAGGCATAAATTAAAATAAAGCGTCCATACATTAAGTCCAGTTAATAAGCAAATTAGCAACTTACTATTGTAGATAATGAAAGAATCGCGTGTTTGTTAATGTTACAATCTTTTAATTACTTTGTTGTTTACAAAAGGGTTGTTCATTTTAATGTACATATGTATGTATTATTATTATTCGATAGGTTTTAGTTAAAAGCTTTGTTTTTGGCGAAAACATTATTACTGGGTATTTTAACACTTTACTAAAAATAGTATTCTCTCTACACAAAAGTTTATCAATAAAAAGAAGTTACCGTATAAGAATTTCGACGTAGCCAGTTATTATCGTATGGTTTAATTTGCGAGGAGACCATAGACCAAATGTCACGGATTCGTGTCCCGCTAAGGTCAATTATTATATTTTCTAAATATTATTAATGGATATTTGTGTTAATTGATGAAAAAAACTTTAACTGTACCTACTATTATAATACAAAATATGCGGGCGTACTCGCGTATTACGTTTGTAACTAGCAGCGTAGGCACAAAGAACCTAGTGTTAAGACACTCCGTCCCGTACTTTACGCCTAACTTTCAGGACATTGCGTGTAAAATGACAGAACAATAAACCACGCGAAACTCAACGCCGCACTTTGCTTTACCAAAGAAGAAATGAAAATAATCCATGTGAAGATGGAGATATTGAATCTACAAACATTATGTTTATAATCAGATGCGGTCTCACTCATCCATGACTCTTACCTTTAAACAAATACTCCCTTTTCGTTGAAATTGTAAACAACGATAAAAGAAAGCTATTTTTAACTTCAAACATTTTATTATAGAAGCTAATAATAATCTATACATAAGTAATTATAATACAACTGAAAATCTTCGTTGTTTGTACATGGAAGATATACGAGTATGTATTAAAATTAATAAGTGATTTAAAATAAAAATTGTCTGTGCGTTTGTGCACGCTAATGTCAGAAACTGCTTTACCGATTTAAATTTACTTTTTATTTTTGTATTTTGACAAACTTCCCTTAAAATGAAAAATTAGAGCACGAAAGCGGTTTAGATGAGAAAATAAATAATTTTGCGGCCAAAGCGAGCGAACCCAAGAGCGGGTCGCTAGTTAAGAATATAATTATAACACTGTTTGATGTTTAAAGTAGTAATAAATGTGGGACTAACAAAGTTCCATGTCGGACTAAGCTCGGAGGCGGAACGTATAAGCGGATCTTATAATCTATTTATTTATGAAGCTTCAATGATAATCGACTTTTCCATAAATGTATTATAGTCCTATCTCAAATATCATTTGAATTTAAATAACGTTATCGCATATTTTATATGATAACCATTTTTTACCCGTCTAAGGCGAAGGCAAAAGGTGGATTATGATTTTGACCGGTATGTATGTTCATCTGTTCCTCTATAGCCTTTAATTAAGTTAAAAAGTTATATTACTAAATGTATGCCATGTATGTTTTCTTAATAACTAACGAGCGACCCAAAAACTTGCAAAGTTACATAAGTTTAACAATGTTTTTTTTATGTTCTTACTCTTTCATAAATTTTAATACAATCAGAAAAACTATCGGCAAATCACTCTACTCTGAAAGCAATATCTCATTTTTAAACCCTACGAATGGTCGTTCTTGGTCACAACGTATAAATTTCTCACTAAATTTGAACCGATGACCACTGCCAAGCATAAGCCAAACATTAGTACTGGTAATGACAAGCATTCAATACCTTACAACCGGATGCAGACACGTGCTCGGTGTCCCGGTAGTCGGAAGTCTCCAACTATAGTCTACAAGTATGTAGGGCATCGATTGCCGCCGCACTGCAATCTCTATTCTAATATTGCTATTTGCGCCGCCATCATAAGTTCCGTAAGTTATATTATGCATACATATTTTTGTATGTATTATTTATTTATCTTCTGCATTTTATTTTACTGGGTGGAAGCCAGGAAACCAGGAATTCTTCAGTTTTAATGCGTCCTATAATCTCTTCCAAGTGACATGCACTAATCTATACTATAATATAATAAAGCGGAAGAGTTTGTTTGTATGTTTGAACGCTAAGATCTCTGGATCTACTGGGCAGATTTACTTTCTTTTTATTTTATATGAAAGCTGCACTCTTCAGAAGTGCGATAGGCTATATAACATTACATTACACATATATACTTATAAATTAAAATACTTTCTAATTTGACATGCAATTTATTCTGCCATATTAATAACAACCGTCGTTGCTAAACAACGGTTTGCAAAGTTTTTTGTTGTTTTAAGAAAACGTCACCCAAAATGAACTTATATTTTGATATTCATCCTTATAAAAATAAATATAAAAGTCACTTATAGCATTTTATGTAGATTGAAATTATAGTTTACTGTATAACATTCTAATAAATAATTAAGGAGATGTCACTGATTCAAAATGACCTAGCCTACGAGCGGCATAGTATGAGTATGACCGACGCAAACGGGCAGATGACGTTGACGGTTTTATAAATTTTCATACATTTTCGAACTATTATTAATTTTTATGTAATTATTTGCTGTTTATAATTAATTTAAACTACACTTTGGCTCTCTTCTTATTTTATTTGATATTGCTCGCAAAAATTAACCTATTTAATATAGAAAAATGTATAGTTATTTCGTAGAGTCGATATCTACGAGTAGGTACGCACGCACGGAAAATATATTTTCTTACTAATTCTATTGAATACTGAAAATAAATTCATAAATATATTTAATAAATATTCTTATAGTTCAAGCAGGCGTAGCCGCGTCCGGGTCTACTAGTAATATATATTATTTGATTTGGCAACTCTACCAGCGTGGTTCCCTTATAGTAGACAGCTCTTATTTTCGTCTGTCTGTTCGTCAATACGATTTTTTAAAATATCTTATAAAGAGTTGATTCTTTTTCTTAGGTAGGGAACCCTAAAACCATTACATATTTGTATTTGTCGTTCAATTCATACAAAAAACGTAAATATATATGCCCGCCTAACACTTAACATTTAAAAGTTAACTTACCATTCTATTTATAGATAATAATGCTATTAGTATGAAACCTTCAATGGAGAGTCCAACTCATACATAATTATTTTTATCAGCTTTTAATCAGCTTCATCTGAACATTGAAGTTTTGTTATATATTTAAAATAATAATTTACATATTTTACTACAAGTGGGTATCTTCCAATCATATTCCGATTTTCCATTTTAAAGTAAAAATGTAAAACTTCTTTAAATAACTAGGTACTTGTGCGCTTTCAACTAACAGAAAATCTTTGGCTCGACACTGAAGAGCTCTTATAATGTAGCGTCGAGCAAAGACAGCACTTTTCTTCACATTTACAAGTACCTACGTCATATATTTAGAAATAATGTAAAATATATAAAAGTAATATTAAATATATAATGGCTGTCGTGGAGCAGGGGCGAGGACAAAGGTGTAACTGTAACGCGACGGTTATGTTCGATCCCCACTCGAGGGAAGGAATTATTTCTTAATATTTTCATTACTTCGCTCTGCCACCAAGGCAAAAGCCCGGTATCGAGTTCCGCGACGTAACACGCAATACCTCTAGAATTCAGCGGAAAGTATCTTATCTTTTCATTACATTTACTTCGAAGTTTGATTTTTTCTGTGTACCAAGAGACTGTGTCGTCTAAAATATCGCAATCTTGAGATAAATGTCTTGACAGACGGACAAACAAGTAACAAAATGATCCTATGGGTAAACGTTTTTCGTTTTGAAGTACGGAACCCTCAAAGTATATAGTTGCCATCGGCATTAACTTAGTTCATAGCCATCTATGGGAGTATGCTTAAATCCGTTCTTTGTTAGAAAGATGGTATATAATAGGTAACACTACAAATCTTCAACGTTCGCAAACTTTACTTTAAACATTTGCTCTAATAACGTCTGAATTGCTACACCCACGGCCACGGTGTATACCTCCAATATTATGAGAAGCTTATACATTCAATGAACTAAAGTAAAACTAAAATTATAGTGGGATAATGTAAATATAGTGCGGTTATTTGTCGAATATAGGGGCAGCCACAAAATGCGAACTTGTAGATGTTTCTAAGATTATGAATTATATTATAAGCATAGATTTTGTTATATAATGTTTTTGTCAAAAATTGTTTGTGCACACAGCATTGACGCAGGCTCTCTTAGGAAGGTATCTTTTTATATATAGATTTATTACTATTTTATTTTTTCTTTCATATATTTGAACGTCACTATTATTAGTGTCGAATTTTAATAATAAATTGAAAATATACAAATTAAGCTCGACTAAAATAGGCACACGTTCAGCCTATTAAAATATCGACTTTCATGTAATTAATGCTCCATTAGTCACTGAAACCTTCGTCATGTGGAACCATTTTTAACTTGTATTAATATTTTTTGTACAAGTACGAATATAGGTCTAGAAAAAGTAGTTTTGTTTATTTTGTATGGATATGGTAAATAGAATGTCATAGATTTATGTAAGAGGCCATCGTGGCGGAGGGGCTTGTGACTGTAAACGCGACGGTTATGGATTCCCACTCGGGGATATGGAATATTTAATATTTTTATTTTTTCGGCGTTGAGTACAGCCACTCAACATGCAATGTCTTGAGAATTCGGCGAAAAGTGGAGAACGGAAGTATCTTAATACAAAAATAGGTATATAGGTAGGCTATAAGGTGGCAAATACTTTTTCATTGATTTATTAGGACATCTGGATACGAGATAGATTTTGGTTCCATTTGAGGGAAACTAATAGTGGAAACATAGTGTTAAGACACGCCGTTCCCCCCTTATTTCACCCAATTTTTGAAACGTCACATTTTGAATGGTGGAACTCAACTTTGTTTTATTACCAGAGCGAGAAAGTGATAATAGTTTATTTCTTCGAGTAGAAACCAATTCACACTCATCGCCATGATTGCTTTACTCGAAAATAAAAGCATCTAATTAAAATATATATAAAAGAAGAACAATCAAATTAACTGTTATAATATCGCAAAAACAAACAATATTTATTGTTATTATTTATTTTAATTAATTAAAATTCTATTACCAAACCTATCTATTGAAATTGAAGGGCTTTATGAAACTATAAATACGGCATTGGTCTATTATTCTATACGTGAAACGTGACGGATATTTTGGTAGAAAATCGATAAGCAATAAATAGAATATTGAGCAAATTAACTTAATTCTTTATTAAGCAGCTTTATTCTTTATTCTTTATCTTTATCCTTATGCTTTAGCTTTAGCTTTATTCTTTATCCCTCGTCTGGTGAGTCTGCTAAAAGCATTCGTCGTAAGTACCAATTGTGAAGAGGGAACTAATTTTATATAGTATAGTATAATAATAATTAAAGCAAGAGTACAATAAGTAAATATACATAATATAATACAATATAATATTTCTTATGTATATGTAGTTATTTATTGCACTGTATCTTAAGACCGTGGTATTTATTGCAACGGCAGTCCTCTGACTTCAAGCAGGGTTGTAGACTCAGTCAGACGCTGCCATAACGATCTCCTAACTCATTCAGTATGAAGTTATAAATAGGATTCCCCGTCGTATCTCTAACAAAAGCATTAATCAGTGAATTGTACGAATAAAAGTCAACAGGCATTGACTGTATTCATTTCATACATAAAAAAAATGAATATAATAAGTGTCTATTATTTTACACAATAATATAAAATATTTTTTCACATTTATTGGTATTGAAATCTGTACAAAATATTCGAATGCAATATTTTAACTCATCTATTCTAGATGTAAATTATATTTAGAAGGCTTAATCGAAATTATAATATAACACTAGCTTTTATATATGGCATTAAATTTTTGATAAAATAGAAATGTACAACGCAGTTAAAGTTACAAAAAAAAATCATTCAAAATATCTAATTTCATATTTCGAAGAACTTTGGGTTATATATGAATTATAAAATATCTTAAAAGACCTTTAATTTATTTTGATTAAAAACTAAAACAACCAATTAATACAATATTATTTAAGTTAATATGGAGGATATTAACTTAAACACATAAAATGCTTCCAGATGAATAGGTAATTTTTTCCACATATTTACCAGTGAGCATGGCGATTTGAGGAGACTCTTATGCGACCTTCGTTATAAATTTTATTTGTTATCTGAAGTTCAGTAAGCAGATTGTGGACAAAGGAATATTTTAACACTAATCATATTTCGACACTACGAAGTGCGTTAATTTAAATATCACTCCCCCGAGTCGGGATCGTACCTACGACCATTATGTTTATAGACATTATTATTATATTTCCAACAATACCCACCCGCAGAGTCTGGCATGTTCAAAGTAATCACAGAATATGTCGAAATCATACTCGTACATATCTCTAAAGGAATTCCTATCTCGCAAGTACAGAGGGGTTGTTATGTTAACAATTATGTAATCTCACGCTTTCAAACCCTTTGTAGTTCAGTTGTTATTGTATTTAACCGCGAGTTTCTTGTCGCGTCGATTCGGGTTCAATTTTGACATACTTTAGTTTTGTTGTTTTTTTAATTATAGACGATTATTTTTGTTACTTTCCCTCTTTATTCCTAGCGGAGTAACCAAAGAAAAAAGAACACGAAACACTACGGTTTCTGCATATTTCTTGTGCCTGTCTTGATCTTGATCAATATCTTCATACATGCCCTCTAAATGAATGATAAATCTACATTAAAAACTTTAACTTTCTTAACACTTTAACGCACTCTAACTATAGATTTAAGATTTTAATTTCGTCACTCTGGAGCGAAGCGCGGCATTGAATATCGGCACTCCAGCAATGCCTCCAGAATTCGGCGGAAAGTGGGAAACGGAAGTGTCTTAATAGGAACGGAGTGTCTTAACACAAAGTTGTCACGTTCCCTCTGTACCTAAAAATGTATATTTTTATAAAACCCCCATGTCCATGACGGGACTGAACTAGAGCCTGTGTAATATTTCACTGCGCTACAATAGTGAATAATAAAAACATATTTATTAAAAGCCTTTTCATTTTTAAACCAATTTAATGAACAAGAGAATGAATTTTAATGGAAATAATATTACGAGTACTTACATAGAGCGCAAATATAAATTGAGTTGTTAGATACACAAATTTAATAAAATATCTGAAACACGTTAATTTTTAGTTTATTTAAGAGACGTCCCACGACGGCGTCACGTAAAAAATGTAATTTATATTTATTATAGGTATAGTTACATACCTGCATAGAACTTATTTATAAGTTTTTCGTCTTATTCCTCTGTGGAATCGTTCTATTTTATAGCGCCCCAAACGAATTTGGCAAAAAGTGGGCAACATAAGTGTCTTAATGAGATCGGAGTGTCTTAACAGTAGGTTCCCTGGTTACCTCTGAACACTCTGCTATGCTAATGAAGTTCAACAAGTAAAAAAGAATTTGCAATAAAGAGTTAGCAAGCACTAGCAAGTATGACACGGAATAAAAATGTATGTGCTAAAGTGGTTAGGGTACAGCCAGCACAGGACAGGGCAAGAGATCGTAGAGTAAGATAACGTAATAAACCCCCAAAGACCTGTATGAGATTTGAAGAATATATGAAATACAATTGTAACTTGATTTTTATTCTTACTACTACTACTACTAGAAGATGTATATTATCATCTAATTATTTAATTAATCGATTCAAATACTTTGGTCTCATTTATACAATCAAATAAGGTTTTACATTCAATCTAAAAACGTAGCTTATAAAAAAATAAATTCTATTGTACTCTCATTGATTTTTCTTTTAATTATTTTTGGTAATTTAACGTATAGGTATAGACGTATAGGTTACATCATGATTCAATTCTGTTTATCACCGTCAGCGATTAATAAAATATAAAAAGTAATTTATACAATTGGTGTATAGATTAAGAATCAGTTGTATAATTTAATATCGATCGGAAGCGAGGTCACGGTCGCCAAGTCGTCCTTTCACACGATCATGTCTTGTAATATTAGGTTTTTATTTTGGCTCGGTACGTCAAAATCATATTTTAGTAGCTTCTGGTAGCCTTTGGCAGCTTTCGGTAGAAAATTTTGTCTCTAAAAAAATTAGCTTCACGCTTTATCCCGTTTCAGAGTGTAATAATAATTTCTTAGAGATAAAAGTCGTCGTAGCTCATGGCACAAGGGTGGGACTGAAAACGCAACAGTTGTGGGTTCGATTCCCACTCAGGAATTATCCAGAAGTGGAATAAATATAGGAATTATAAATAATAATCAATTATAAAACTCTAATGAGTTCATCATAAGATCAAGTAAGTAATCTAAGATGAGGATATTGGTAAAAGAGGTAAGAGGTAAATTGGTAGAAGAGACCACGGTCTACCTTCGATAATACAGTATTATCATCACATGAACACAGGCAAAAACTTCGGCAAAATGTTTCAATTATTATAATACGTACTACATACTTAATAATAAATTCTAAATTATTAAGAAATTCTCTCAATTTATGTTGTTCTTAAGTTATTTTTCACTGTTTTACGATGAACGCCCACGCCTCACGTATTTTTGTTTCAGTGTGGGTAGATCGCTTAATATTATACATTCGTCAACTTTTACGGATAAAAAGTAGCTACTTACTGTAATAAATTTATTTTGGGTAATTGCCTTTGTATACGTATTTTTTTCTATTCTATTTTTTTTTCTCTCTGATAAATAGAGCGCAGCATTGAGTTACGCCATTTCACACGCAATGCTTCCAAAATGGGGACCAGAGTGTCTTAATACTAGGTTTCCCCTGCCTACCCTGCTTTTCACGGGATGCAGCGTGAAGCTGATTTGATAAGCTAAATAATTTTAATTGAAAAAAACCTATGTTATGCCTGCCTTAGTGCCAGAGCGAAGAGATTAAAATATTAATAAATAATAATTAATTCCCTCGGGTGGGAATTGAACCCGCAACCGTCGCGTTGCAGTCACAGCCTTGTGCCCCTGGGCTACAACGGCCTCTTATCCTATATGTAACTTGACTACTATATAAACTAGCCTTTCATAAGTTTCTATAATTTTCAACAGATCGTTATCTAACTCCTAATCGTTGAAGATTTCATCATTTGCTTCTCGTAGTTGTCATCATTAGATCACAACAACGAGAAGCAAATATACGATGATTATAAATAATTATATATCTATAATACAATGACGTTCCTGTAAAATGCGAGGGTTTCCCTTGTTTCCCTGGGATTCGATTAACAGATCCAGACTTAGCGGTAATGGGACCTAGAGGAGGAGGAGGAGGAGGTATGAAAAAAAAACAGGTCCACAAATGACGGAAAAATCAAAGGACAAACATAAAAAATATATAGTTTACGAATATTAAGCTACTCCTTTGTGAAAAAAGAAGTCGGTTAATAAAATTTAAGAGACAAATAAATCCTAATAATATTTAAATGTATGTAAAGTGATAATAGAACAGCGAGACCGCGTGCATATCGATTGCTTTATGAATTTTCATGGGAATGCAGGCTCCATCTCCAACTTAGCTGAGTCTGGAATAAATTACGGATCACTCGGTCACTTAAAAGATAGTTTTGACCTAAATAGTTTTAAATCTAAAATTAAATGCAAGTATAACATACAGTGGGTAAAAAAAGTATTTGCACACCTAATTTTTTTGAATTTACACCTACAAAAACACAGAATGATTTCAGTTAATTATTGTATTTAATAGCTTAATCTATATATATTTGGAATCGATTATTAAAAATTCTTAGAAAATAAACGTAAAAAAATGAGATGGTAAAAACACCTTTTTTTAAAGTCAAATAAGTATTTGCACACCAACCATTCTCTTGATACAATGTTAAATATGAACATCGCTTCGTATCGTATCGTATATATGTGAACATCGGGAAACGTATCCTAATATCGAGAGTTTTGTTTAGTGTCCAGAAAAAATCTTGAAGCCAACATGCCGAAAGAATTTGAACTGTCGTTATCGACGCGTGAAGAAATTATTTTACTCCGTAATGAAGGTTGAAGTTATCGTCAAATCGGGTCAAATTTAAAGTTAAATTACTCGACTGTGTAGTAAATTATAAAAAACCGAGAAGAAATGGGTAGTGTTGAAAATAAGGTAAGGTCCGTTCTTCCGAAGAAGCTCAATACGAGAGAAAGGCGACAAATTTTAAAATCGGTACAAAATAAACCATTTACAACCGCTCAAAGCTTAGCAAATGATATCGCGTCAAGTTCAGGTAAGATTGTCTGTGCCCAAACTATTAGAAACGTACTGGGTAATGGTGGTCTTCGCAGCATAGAAGCGAGGAAAAATTCTTTCATAAGTGAGGCCAATATAACAAAAAGACTAACTTTCGCGAAAGATTACGTAGATACGCCTTTACATATTTGGAACAATTTTGTTTTTTTCTGACGAAAGCTAAATTAATCTTTTCGGATCAGACAGACAAAGATTTGTATGGCGCAAGCGAAATACCGAACTGCAGGCGACACATGTGCATAGTACAGTCAAACACGGTGGTGGCTTGAGGCTGCATGACAGCAAATGGTGTCGGAAACTTGGCTTTTATCGAAGGAATAATGAAAGCAGTAGATTACGTTAAAGTGTAGCGCGATATTTTATCTTGCAGCGCATCAAAATTAGGCGTATGTGAGACATACTACTTTCAGTAGGACAATGATCCTAAGTATACAGCTATGAAATCGTAAGGAATGGGTGTTGTACAATGCCCGTAGAATGCTGAAAACTCAGCCACAAACGCCAGATATCAACCCAATTGAAAATTTATGGCATCTGCTGGATTAAAATGTGAGGAAAATGAAATTTTTAAACAAAAATTATGTGAAGCGTGCTCTGGTGGAGAAATGGGCTAAAATCTCGATTTAATAAATTATTGGAATCGATGCTAGGGAGATTGCAAGCCATCACTGATGCTAATGGAATGCACACAAAATATTAGGTGTCTTTTCTTTAATTTATTATTGATTTTTTTACAAAAAACGTACAAGGTGGTTGGTGTGCAAATACTTATTTGACTTTAAAATATGTGTTTAAACCGTTTCATTTTTTCATTTCTATTTTCTAAGAATTTTTATTAACCAATTCGAAATATATATAGATTAAGCTATTAAATACAATAATTAACTAAAAACATTGTTTTTTTTGTAGATGTAACTTCAAAAATTAATTTTTAACAAAAACAAAAACCGACTTCTAACAACGAACTAAAAAGTGAAAAATAATTATACAAAGATTTTATAATTATGAAGTCGGTGTCAAGCTAATGCTACAACACCTTTACTACAATATCTAATTACTAAGCCTGTTTGTTTTACTTGGCACCGACTTCAAAATTATAAAATCTTTGTATAATTATTTTTCACTTTTTAGTTCGTTGTTAGAAGTCGGTTTTTGTTTTTGTTAAAAATTAATTTATTTTACGATTTTTAGTGATGGGTAGATCTTAAAATGATGCTTCTTAAACGAGTGGTGATGGTGGTGGTAGTGGTTGTCAACGAGTGGTTGTGGTTGTCCTAAGTAAAACTTTATTTAATTAGGTATTATTTTTGTGCAAAGTTACATTTTGGTATATTGACAAGAAAATACATAAAATGTATTCGGGCGAATGAAGAATCTCCCTTTTTTGAAGTTGGTTGAAAATGAGAACATCCTCTTTTTTGAGGTTGGTTGAAAAGAAATGCAACGATCAGGAATCTCACCTCTGACATCAATTTAAAAAGTTTTTGCTTGTAACTATTACAGTATAATCAATTTTTTACCAAAAAAAAACAAACTTTTTAAATTTTCACCGGATCCCATAATCGGAACCTAACCAAACTTTCACCAAATTATCCTTGAAGTGTATCCTTTCAAATAAAAAAAGAATCATCAAAATCGGTTGGCGCGACATTGACTCATTCGTCTATTTGTCGCGCACATACCTAATGCAAATTTAAGACTTATGTGATTTTCTCATATATACCATTGTCAGACATGAACCAAAAACCATTCGGGCAGCTTCACCTTTCAAACAAAAAAAAAATTTCAAAATCGGTTCACCCAGTCAAAAGTTATGAGGTAACAAACATAAAAAAAAATACAGTCGAATTGATAACCTCCTTTTCTTACAGAAGTCGGTTAAAAAATTAAGGTGTGACAAAACTTTTTGTACCCGCTGTACGTAGGTACCTACATGTTGTTGATGTACGATTTACATAAAACAATAATATAATTAATACTTAAATAAATATTCGTATAGTAGCCGTTCGTTTGGCGAAGCCGCGTGGGGGCCGCTAGTAGATACTATAATAAAATTGTAAAAAAAATGCCAGAACATTGATTATATAAAACCTTATGTATAATAAAATGTATTGAGCGTGATGAGCTTTTTCCACTAACATATAAAAAATTAAGATCTGGAACATCTGATGAACAACCATAACAGCCCAGCTGAGCTGTCTGTGTGTGCGGGCTAATCTTTGGAAAAGTTGAATCGACTTTTAAAAGAGTTGTCCTATAGAGGTTATGGAGCAACATATAGGCTACTTTTTGTCCCAGAATTCCTGCGAAATAAACGAGGAAAACCTCGTTTGTTGCGAAATTGCGATTTATGAAATACTTTTAAATAATATAAAATAAAATGCGGTTGAAGCCGCGAGAGGACCACTGTATCTAGTGGTACAATAAAAAACGAAAACATGTATTCAAAACATTAAAGTAGTTTTTTGCAACTATTAAATATCTATTGTTGCCATTTACAATTCACAAATAAAAATAATCTATTATTACCAAAAATACGAGCTAACATCTGTATCTGAGCTGGATGATTGATGAAATTGAAAGCAGTGAGATAACATTGCTAAAGGAATCAAAGCAATTCATGTTTCATAATATAATAGATAGATAGATAGATAGATATTATACTAAGCGACCATTTAACCATTTTTACGATTTAGATAATAAAAATATATTATGAATATTTAAAAATATTATTTCATCTAGATTAAGAAAAATATTTTGAAAAGTATGAACAGAGCAGTATTTGATCTGTTCCCCGCATTCTGCCTGTGCATTCATAAAATAATTGAGACCGTTGTGGCGCGGTGGTACAGCATCTGACCGAAGCGCGACGGTTATGGGTTCGATTCCAATTTCCACGCATGGAAATTAATTATTTTCATTTCCCCGCTCTGCTAACAAGAAGAAACGTGGTGTTAAGTTCCACCACTCAACACCAATATCTGGAAAATTGGCCGACACATGTTGAACAGCAGTCTTAACACCAGGCCTGCACTGGGTTCTGCCTTGCCTGCCTTGCTATATATTATACAGGATACAGCGTGAAGCAAAAAAATATCTACATTTAAGGTTTTAAATAAGTTTCATGCTATCCTAATAGTACAAAGCTTTTACTTTTGAAATGGCATTTTTAAGGCATTCCCAAACTTAATGTTTAAAATTAATTGTCACGGTGTCCAATTTATACCTTTTATTTCCCAAGAGTACGTCCGTTGGGTAATAAGTATGTACTATGTATATATTAAATAATAACGTCTGATAAAACAATTATCAAATAGCTTTAGAGTCAATGACGTCAGTATTGGGATAGCGATAGCCCATTAAAGTGATAAGTCACTAGGAAAAATCTAAAGTTCTCTTTAAAATGGAAAAAAGTAGGGAACATAGTGTTTAAAGTTTGTTTTTGAATATATCAAAAGAAAGTAATGGTAGACATTATTTGTCATTAGATGTTTTTGACTTTTATTAAGTTATTAAAATCAATCTACTAAATTTACCTTATCAAGCCTCTTGAAATATTACTTTTCTGCAGTATTCTGTCAAAACTTTTCCCACAGACAATAAAGAAAACTTTTTATTTTTTTAAATTAAATCGTAGCGGGCTTTTGTTCAGCCGGAGCGTGTGCTCGGTATAACGCTGAAACTCCGTCTGAAAGCTGTCCTGGAGGCTATATAATATTGTGGCGTCAGAGACTGCTCTCATGAAATTGATTTTAGTACCTACGACTGATGCGTTTACATGATATTCTCACCTGAAATGTACACCTGAACTTATATTCTAAGTACTTTTTCAATTTGGTTTTCTAATTATATAGAGATATTAAATATTTTTTTCGTATATAATATACGAAAATATTATCATTATAGTATACGAAAAAAAAAAAACAAATTTATGAATCAAAGTTTTAATATAAAATCCAAAATCGTATATGTTTCTATAATTAGGCAATTACAAAAGATATACAAATAATATATGCATAAAATAAAAAGCCTACCTTGCACGTTTAGCTACTAAAATAAAAATTATATCTTAAGTTTGGTAAATATTTAATTAAAATTACAAAATAATATAATATAATTAAAATTATAAAATGTAATAAAGTCTGTTATTGTAAATAAGCACAACACGATCTATCAATGGTTGTATAGGCTGCGCGCGCATGACGTTTTATCAATGGGGCAACCATCTTGTTGACGTCAGAGACATGGCCGTCATTATGTTTGTTTTCCTTTACCAAATTAGGGCGGCTGCCGGTATTTGCTGGGGGCTGCTTTTTACCATATTAAACTTTTTATTTGATTTTGAAATTAATTTTATTAAATAATGTTTAATTTAATGATTGGGCCGCCTCATGGGTAAATAAATCATATTTAAAATGTATGCAACTAGTGCTGCTTTGTTCGTCTAGACTAGATTGTAAGTTTATATTTAACAAGATAAATATTTTTTATATTCACGCTACTTAAATTAAAATGCAGCGTGCATTGAGTTCCGCCACTCACCACATAATGCGAAAGCATTATGTGCTACTAGATACTAGATGTCGCTATCCTAAGTATAACAAAATTTTTAAAAAATCCACTCAATACTCCAAAATCAACACCACAAAAAACTTAAAAACCATCAAAACAATAAAAAATCAACGCGCAACCCATCCAAACCAACAAAAACCCCAAAAACAACTAACACAAGCCAACAATCCTGAATCGCGCTATCGAAATATTCAAGCTTACTAACTATATATACAAGCTTGAAGCCTTAGTTTGACGGAAGTGTATTCTTTAGTGTGATGCCACTACTGTCTCTAGATCACTACTCGTTAGCAGGTCTTACAGCACGTGACGTCACGCGCTCGTTGTCAGGCTACGCTCCTTGTAACGTGCGCTGCGGACGATCGCCCGCGCGGCTGCGACGGCTCGGAGCGCACTTTCCTCGGGCGGCCTAGAACCTCGCGGTTTTAGTTAACTCGTTAGCCTTAGCTCCGGTTAAATCTTGAGCACTTCCATACTGTGGCGGCGAGAATACATCTCGATTGCCAGCTTTTTGGAGCTTTTTTATTTTGATTTGTATACAAATTGTAGGTAGGCATATTACTTATATATTACTAGCGACCCTCTTGCGGCTTCGCCCGCATTAACTACTGGATTATTCATATAATGTATGTTTCCAAAGCACTTAAGATAATGTGAAAATTAATTAAACCCTAATTCAACCCGCATTTTCGTAGTTTTAATTAGGATCTTCCAATGGTTTTACACTGCAAGGATTTTTTAGTAGGTACCGTAATTTTAAATCTGTGCCACTAATCTTTTCAAGTACTTATTAAAATATTTAAATGACTATTTTTAAACGGAAGAAATTATAAACAAAAACCTATCTACTAATAATTAGTACAAAAAATATGTAACGAAATATATAGCGCTGAAATAATACATTCAACTCCAATTATCCAATACGTGAAACGCATCTACATCTTCGTTGCTATAAAGGCAGGCGGGTTTTTTTTTTCGAGCTTGTGGTTAATGCTGAAGAGAGTATTCTGTCCCTGAGGAACAGCAAGCACTACGTGGCTGCCTGTGAGGAAAATTTAATTGAATGCATCGGCCGGGAATCGAACCCGGGCCGCCCGCGTGGCATGCGAGCATTGTACCACTGAACCACCGATGCGGGCGCGGCGGACGCGCTTGTATAAGCAAAACGTCGCAGGACGCATGGCGAGTGGCGAGCCGCGGTTTCGCAGCAAGGATTTTTCAATATTGTAACAACTTCTAAAGTACTTATTAAAATGAAAAACAGTAAAAGACAGTTTTGATCTACATATAAATGGCCAACGTAACTAATATACTTATTTATATGCTGAGAGTAAGGGATAAGTGAAACTTGAGTAACACACAGCTGATGTGTCAACGGCGGGATGTGTCAACAATTAAATGCGTTTTTCTTTAAAACTATTCGCAATTTCAAAATAGTGTAAAAAGCAAATTTTATCTTCGCTTAACGTAGAAAATTAATAAAGTATTTTAAAGGATAAGGATTTTTATCATTATGGAAAAACATCCCTCACAATAAAAAATATATTAAAATTATTATTTTTAGACAGAAAAATGATCACTGCACGTTATTCTTAAAAGATACGAATATGCCGTCGCGGACTTTTTTGTAGATCTTATTAAGAGGAACAATACTCCAGTACATTATTTTCATGTAGTACTTACCATTAAAGCAGCGCATGCGCGAAAGTGTATCAACGGGTAGGACTTTATACACATTTATCGTATTTATGTTAATTTACATAAGAATGTACAAATAATAAACTATATATAAACCTTCCCTGAGAAATACTCGACCTAATTGTGAAAACCGCATCAAAATCCGTTGAGTGGTTTAGAAGAAGAAGAGTTAGAAAGTTCAGACAGACACGTAAAGCGACTTTGTCTTATAAGATATAGGATAGGATGACAAAAACCAAAACGATTTTAAAATTAATCGTCATGTAACTCCGGAGTTCGGAGTAGTCTTGATACTTACGAAGACTTTGTTTTTGATACATAATTTATTCAAAGTTCCTTTTATTTTCGTATTTGTTGAGGATAAATTGAGACAGAGAGTAATAGAGTATCCCTGTGACTTTTATGTTGTGACGAGAATAAAGGAAAAATTGGATCCTCTTAGAAGCTAATAATATTAATACTGTCTTAGAAAATGGTGCTTTGAAAGGAAGCTATAAGGCGGAGTCGGAGTAACTTTTTTAGCAGAAGTCCATAAAGTAAATACCTTTGAACTTTTATTAATGTTTAGATTGAAGGCAATCGTGGCGCGGTGGCACAAGGGTGTGACGCGATGGTTGCGGGTTCGATCCCCACTCCTGGAAACGGAATATTTATTTAAATTTATATTTCCATTTCTTCGCTCTGGTGTCGAAGAAAGCGCGGCGTTGAGTTCTGCCACTCAACATGCAATGCCTCCAGAATTCGGCAGAAAGTGGAGAACGGAGTTTCCTCTGCCTACCCCACAGTCCCCAGTACCCTGCTGTGTGCAGGATACAGCGTGAAGCTGAAAAAGGAAAAAGAAAAAATAATTAATCAAAAGTAATAAAAAATTATTCACTATTTTTTATACTGCTTTTGATCAGCCTCGATCACGTTTCATCTCGTGAATCAAAGGAACCCACTGTTCATGAACTCAAGACACTCAGTTCCTCACTATCCCCCGCACCAGAGACATCGTTAGATAAATGAGAATGAAATTACTTAATTAATTACTCCACTAGGGATCAAACTAGCAATCTTCGCTTTTACAATCAAACACGGAACCACTGCACCACGATAGCTTATCATTCTTTATATTTAATTAATGAAATAAACACATTCAGAGGAAAGTTTTCCTAATTTTGTACCACTAGGGAATGAACTTTCGCGTCATGTTCAAACTGAAGTAGGAAATTAGGTCGTAACATAAACTCGTAACTAAAGTAAAGTTGGATACACACTGGGTACACAGTATCATACTCGCCTCACTGCACAAACTTTATTCAGAAACTTAGTGAATCTTTATAAATATTTTGAATCTAAAATATAAAAACGTATGGTGTATTAAATATTTTTATTGCTAAATTGTATTTTTACAATGGAAGTGGTAATAATAAAGATTTAAATTTTCAATTAACAGATGGATAACAAAGTGATCCTAAAAGGGTTCCGTTTTACCTTTTGACGTCTCTATAAACAACCTTCATGTATTTTCGTCCATATAATATTGAAGACAGATGGGCCCTAGTGTTAAAATACTCGTTCCCCAAGAGTATTTTTAAAATGTCTTTTCTATGAGATAATTAATTAGATAACTTATAAATATCATACGTGTGCAGCAGGTTGATAAATATAATATTAGAGGTTAATAATAGTGGAAGTATTTGACATTTTTAAAGCGTCATTCAACACTTAGGATAGAAAAATACTTATTTAGAAAACGTATAAAAACTCGTACGTACCGGGACGGGCTTGAAAAGTTTTGAAGAGGTGCGGGTTCAAACCCACTACGTCCAAATTTTTATACGTTTTCTTAATAAGTATTATTTTTAGATACACCATATAACACTACCTATTCGACACACTATCAATTATCTATTTCCACGTACCATATTCATACAATGGAACGGTTGAGAAGAAATGTTTCCAAATAAAAAATATTTTAACATATTTTTAATTAGGTGTTTGTATTATCTGGAGTACGTACTTTATTAATCCGTATATGTACGTAATCCAATTGATAGCAATAAATAATACAATAAATAAAATATAATAAATAAAATAAATGTTGTTTTGTACATTTTTGAGATATAATTACATTACAATTTAATGAACTTTGATCGCTCACTCATGAGTAATGGGTGACTCATGATTTATTAGAGAACAAGAGTACAAAAGTGTCTTGTGTAGAAGCTATCGAACGAACATTAAAAAACTTTTATACGAGATTTTACTTGTACTTATTAGGAAAATATCTCATCTTGTGCTCTCTGCTGCTTTCTGAAGCTTTAAGGTTATTCTATTCATCCTAAGAAGTTAATTGCTCTTGAGAGCTAGAACAGTTCTAATCTGGCATATATGAGGCAGCATATACTACTAGATTTGTTTGTTTGGACAGTACAATATTAATTTCCGTCAGCCGCTTTGACAATACAAAGAATAACAATAATATGATCATCAGAAAGCAGAGAAGTGCGTAGGGAAAGTTTCGACACTAGATTATCTACTATTCCTACTAAATGCAAATGAGGCGTAAAATAAAAAATTTGCCCCGGGTGAGGATCGAACTCACGACCTTAAGATTATGAGACTTACGCGCTGCCTACTGCGCTACCGAGGCTTATATCGCATGTGATAAATATGTTGGTCAGTATAGATTTCTATTTTATTTGTCAGACATATGATTATTTATACTTAGGTAGTAGAGGCCCCGTTGACGTATAATACGCGTTGCCATAGCAACGTGTATGTCACTACATACAAAAGTGTATGTAATTTCAATTTTATGGCAGTGTCTACTTTATAAGCAATATTATTGAAAAATTTCAGTGCCTTCTGCACTTCTTCTTTAAACTATAAGTGTGTCAATTTTCATATTCCTACGTCCACCGTTAAAACACACCGTTCTACACTTCCCGTCCTATTATTATCGATATTTTTCTACGTATTTATCAAACTGAAAACTATAATTTAAATACTAAAATAAAAACTATTAATATCATGCTCATATTCAAATTCATAATATATATATATAAAAATTATTTACAACGTCAGAGCATTCTTAATTAAAATAAGACTCGTAAAGCTCTTTGACCTTATATAATATTAAGTAAATATCTGTTCATTTTACGGAATACCTAAAGAATTTAATTAAGAACGGCTCTTTGTAACATCTACCTTTGAATAGTTTTTCATAAAGTGCATATCCTTTAGCGCTTCGCCATAGAACGTATTTGTTTTAAAATAGTATCCTTATTTATAACTGCATAACATTATCTACACTAATAAAGTAATAATATAAGGCCAGTTGAAGCTTTGAGGACACTCGTCGCATTGAGGCACAAAAGTGCGACTGTAAACGTGACAGGTTTTGAATTCGATTCCCACTCGAGGGATTGAAATATTAATGTTTTCATTTTTCGTTCTAGTAGCGAGATAAAGCATGCTCAACAAGAATTCGGAGGAAAGTGGGGAACGGAAGTGTTTTAATGGAAACGAAGTGCCTTAACACTTGGTTACACACTAACATAGGGATACAGCGTGAAAATATAAAAAAAAAGTATATACAAGTATAATAATATTCAAGAGCCCTAAACTATACTCTATATAACAACGTCATATTACCGCGCGACAAATAATAATCACTTATCTACACTCTTCACATACACTGTAACATTATATGAGGAAGGGAGATAGCTATACATTACCAGCTCCAATTCACAGCCTACCCTTAGCCAAGGGTCGCGAAATTAGTTCTTGCGCTTGCGCGAATCAATAACTTGTACTATACATTGAAGCTTTTACATAGCGTTTGTTTTACCACGCACGTTATACATTGATACTGTATAATAGTGATATTTGTAATAAAATTCTTTATAAGTCCGCAATGGATTATATATTTTAGTAAAGAATCGACATTACAAGCGTGATTATACCTTAGTAAAAGTCAGAATTCGCGCCTGCGTCCTACATCTATGGACCATTTTCATAAAATATTACTAAATAAGTTGGAAGTGCTGCTTTTTGTGGGAAAAGTCGATTAAAAATATATAAAGTAAGTTTTTTGACGTGATTTTTGTGTGTTATAAGTTTTGAGTCAAATGTTTCAGTATTCATGTAGGAAAAAAAGAGCTTTTCGTCAATTTTATATGTATAAATTTACAATTATTGATTGCGTCTCAACATTTTGATTTTGTTTAGTAAAATAGTATCTCTAATAGATTGCATTAAGACAAAACAATTTGTATTACATATAATTTTATTCAAAGTCATTTTTAATTTTATCTCTTTTTCTAATATTTTGCTTGCTGCATTAATTTTAGTCTAGCATGGTGACGCAGTGGGATTGCGTCTTACAGCTGACTGTACTCGAAATAGTTGTAGGTTTGATTCCCACTCGGTGAAATGGTTATATTTAAATTATTTTAATATATGGTAAATCCAAGTGCAATAGAGTTCCTCCATTCAAATTGCAATTAAATTAATTAAATTCGGACAATGCATATCTCGCACTTTTTAATTTGGAATTTATAACCTTAATTTTTGATACATTGCATTGTTGTTGAGAGGCGGAATCCGATGTCGCTCTTTGTCCTGTTACTAGAGTAAGGAAATGAAAGTATTAAATATTCAATTCCCCCTAGTGAGAATCGACCCTCAATAGCCGTGTTTACCACAAAGGTCTAGTTATACACTGAGGCTATCGTAGTATCCACTATAATACTGTAAATACAATAATAGTGTTTCCTATTAACAATATTATTTAATAATTCTATTTCTTTATAGCATGTCATGCGGGGCGGATTGTCTCTCGTTGGGTCCACCACCGGACTCCATAGTGCACATGCCGCCGCCCCCCTTGCCGGCGTTTTTGGCAAACATTGCAAATCTCACGCCGCCCTGTAGGGCGTCTAAGTGCCCGCCCACGCCTAACAGTGAAGATAACGCGTTGTTCCCGGGTGTGGAGTACCACGAACTGCCGAGACATGGTATGTTTTGTGTTCTTCCCGAATATTATAATATTAAAGAGATTTTTTTTAAGAATATTTGGTACTTTATGCTTGCGCTGTGTGCGAAACTAAAATTTTAATATTAAAATATTAAATCTTTATTTTCGGCAGAAATATATACCTACGTAGTAATTACAACCTTTACCGACATTATAGATAATTATCTAAAAATATTTACAAATTGTTTTATATTATTTCATTGACAGAACCAGCCACCAACGACGACACGTGGTTCCTAGTGATTATCACGTGTTGTATCGCCGTGTTGTGTATTGCGGCGCTTTTGGCGCTCTTCTTGCTCAAGTGTAGAGAGTAAGTGTTGTCTAATTATGCTTACAAGTTACAATTTCTAGTTATTCATAACTTTTCTTGATTGTGAGGGTCTGCGAATTGCAACCACCGAGATCTATATAACAAAGATACTCAATATTGCATTTGATTAACGTAACATTTTCTTCCAAAGGGCTCGAGGTGGGTGTAAAAGCGGCACTGGCAAAGCCAGCGGCTCTAACGCCCTATACGGCAGCGCAGCACTCGACTCCCGAGTACTTTGGGCGGCACTCACTCCGCGCGGCACTCGACACTTTGTAGCCGATACGTACCCACATGACGATACCGAAGACCATCATTACGAGTGCGTGGAACCTCCATTATATAAATTAGGACCACCCGAGGACTTAACAATTACAAGACACTTTAACGTCGAATACGAAGACCCAGCACCATTAATCGAAAGCTATACGGATAGAACGGAGGAATATTTCAGAAATGGTATTGAAACTCTACGTCGTGGTAATCGACCGTTGGTTTCGTCCCCAACTAGAATTGAAAGACCAAATCTGCCCCCATTGAATCTACAGCCGCGTACATTGCGACGTGCACCACATTCTCGTCGCGTTAGTGATGCGAACAATTCTGAGAAATCGGCCATCTGAACCGAGAATGGCGCGGTTTTTTCCGTCGCCGATTCTACAGACATCGATTACGAGTGGATGATCACCGACTCCAATGTCGATCGACTCGTTTAAGGACCACAAAAATCACTTGTACCGCCATTTAACACAAATCCGTTGAAATGAACCAAAATTTTATATTATCTATTTGTGTTAGGCATTTTATATTTTAAATAGTTTTTTAATACGAATATAATGCAGTAGATTTAACATTTAACTCGATGTAAGCTTAGCATGTGTAAAATCTCAAACAGTAAAATTAAGGAAACTATTTAGTTTAGTTTATTTATATAATTATTTTTTGTAAATATAAGAATTTTTATTATAAATATGTGTTATATTATAGTACCAGCACTGTGCAATGTAAATAATTGATAGCGCCTAGACTAGATCTAAAATTATGTACTATTTATATTCATAAACTTCACTAGGCATACATTTTAATCTGCAATTATTAGTAATTTAATTTATAAATGAACTTTAAAAAATATTATAAGTTATATTAATTATTCATTGTTTGTACTCATTTATGACGATAAATAGAATGATATTATTATCATGCAATATGTTAAACAAAAACGATTTTGTACAAAATGTAGTAAAATAAAGTGAATTTAAAGTATATCTTTAGTTTTTGTATTTATTCATTATTTCATTTATTTTTCAATAAAAAATTTACCTGCTAAGAGTTTATTGTTTTCTGAAATTACTGTATTTAATTTATTATTAATTTATAAAACTAACAAAAAAAAACATAATACGTGACTATTTAAAATCTACAAAAAATTATTAACTGAAGTGTGAAAACGAAATATACAGGGAAAAAAGTGTAAGACGTTTTTCAATTTGAATTTATTTAAAACGTACAATATAATCTTAAGATTTATATAGTCTGTGAGCTTTAATTTCTTATCTGTAGTATAAACCATGACACTGACATTTGGCGACAATATATGACATATATTACATTTCTTGCTTATTGGTGTCTAAGAACACAAACATAAATAAAGTATATTTAAGTCATTTTTTTAGGCTCAATCGAAATATTATGATATACTAACATAAAATAATAATAAATAAAAATGACTGACGAAGTTATTAAGCATTCTGTCCACACGTTAGTGTTTAGATCTCTGAAGAGATCGCATGATATGTTTCTTTCTAACCAAAGTATGTTACCGCCAATTGATGAAAAAGCGTAAGTGTTTTTTTATAATTTAATATTCTCAAATAATCTGCTTAATATTAAATCATTTGTTTTTATATGAAGCCAAAATATGTTTTAAACCTGCATTAATGTCGTTATTTATCATTCGTCTAAATCATATATTCACGTATTTACAGAGAGAAAATATTACGGGGAATAAAAGCAAGGGATAGTTATGGACAAGTAATGTCGGCTGTTCACAAGGCACAGGCAGTGAAGCATCAAGAGGCATTAAGTAGACCTGAGACACCTCATGACACAGGTATGAAATAAAACATAAGTTAATTATAAAAAGGAAGACTTCACATCTCTGATTAAATCCCTGAGTCCTACTCAATTGTAAATATTACAAGATGACCTCTATGCATAAAACAACATGTCAAAAGATATGATTTACAGGATACTTTAATAAAGGTTCATCATGCTCTTACACTTAGATATGGCTGAATCAGCAGCTCTAGCATCAGACGGTGCTATGCTCCCGTACAGTGCTCCACCAACACCAACCCCCACTGCAATAGTTCCCGCTCCTAGAAAAGCACCGACGATGCCTAAACCCAAGTGGCATGCACCGTGGAAACTATTTAGAGTTATATCAGGACATCTCGGATGGGTTAGATGTGTTGCTGTTGAACCTGGAAATGAATGGTTTGCAACAGGTTTGTATTTGTACTCATTCTTCATACATTCACTCATTCCATGCAGTCACTCCTACAAACATACATTAACAAGTACAGTCAGTCTAATGAGTTTTGGCAGCCATGTTAGTCATTTGACGTTACAATTTGTCTTACTTTTGATTATTTTCTTTCAGAGTGAAGAATTTTAAAAAAACCCAGCTTCAAAGTAGCCAAGACTCATTATCTGTAGTATATAAACAAGAACTATTGGCGAGATTATGTGTGTTGATAGCCTGTCCATTGTGTGTGGCCTAGAGCCTGCCAAATACATACTTAAGTAAATTTATAGGTTTATAAATTATTTAATTAAACTTTTATTTAAGGTGCGGCTGACAGAGTAATTAAAATATGGGATTTGGCAAGTGGCAAGCTTAAAGTCTCGCTAACAGGCCATGTTAGTACAGTTAGAGGTAAATAACACTTTGTTTACTATTAAATTCTTGTCCTTTTTTATTTATTATTTCTATTCAAAAATAACTACTTGTTTGAATTATTTCATTAAATAAGCATAATTCCAATCTTCCTAAAATATTAAAAAATATTATAAATATAAAATTGTGAAGGCTGTTGTGGCGAAGGGGCACAAGAGTGTGACTGTAACATTGTGTGACAGTTGTTGGTTTGATTCCCACTCAAGGAATGAATTATTATTTATTACTATTTCAATTTCTCTGCTCTGGCAACATAGCAAAAGCCTGGCGTTGAAGTTCGCGCATTCTGCCACTCAACACGCAATGTGTTCAAAAGTGCTTGTAAGTCTATTTGAATAAAGTAATATTCTGAATTTGAATTTCAACATTAGGTTCCCTCTGCCTACACTGCTGTATGCGGGATACAGCGTGAAACTGTTTTTTATAATTAGCATCAAAATGTTTTGTAATTTTTTTTGCTTATACCATATTATAGAGCAATCTAAGTAGAAATAAGAAGGTTTTGAAGATAAGCATTGTTTCTGCTCTTAGTAAGGGTTGTTTGTATTTGTTATACATTTAAATTTTATTTATTTATTTAGAATAAAAACTTCAGTGTATATTACAACAAATGTATGACTTATATTATCTGCACACCATTTGAGGCCGTCACGGCGCAACAACACAAGATTTCGTACTTCAGGTCGCCAGTTACGTCCCCCGTACATTAATTAGATTAAACAAACAATCATTGTCGTAATCGTCATAATTGTTCAAAATAAAGTATTGGCATATCACTGTTTTGTGTGACAGCTATTAAAAAATCTATTGTTTATAGTGCACAATATAATATATTTTTTATTAATACAATACAAATTTGCAGGTTTAGAGGTATCTGCACGACATCCATACTTATTCAGTTGTGGTGAAGATAGACAAGTCAAATGCTGGGATCTTGAATATAATAAAGTAATTTTCATATTATTTTTGATTATTTTTCATAAATATTTTTTTTGCTAATAATTTGTTTATAATATCTTTGTATTACTGACTTCATTAATATTTTGTATTTGTTTCATTTTTTTGTTTTTATACTGTGTACTGTATGCAACACATACTATCTCTGAGACAGCGGATTTAATGGCGATAATGAAAATCGAACTCACAAACGTCGCGTTCACAGTTAGAAAACATACATCTCATTGCGCCCTGACGATCCTACACTGGTTTATAACTTCCTCAGGTGATACGCCATTACCACGGGCACCTGTCAGCCGTGTACACGCTGGCGCTGCACCCCACCATTGACGTGCTGGTGACGGCGGGGCGCGACGCCACGGCCCGAGTGTGGGACATGCGCTCCAAGGCCAACGTGCACACGCTAGCCGGACACACCGACACCGTGGCTTCGCTTGTGTGCCAGGCCGCCGAGCCGCAGGTAACCGACCCCTAACCCCGTTATACATGCGATAAGGCGTTGACCCTGAGTCTTAAGGGTTTTTATTATTTTGGGATATATTTCATTACTTCGATTATTTTTCGAACTTTTAACATAGATAGTGAAAATAATTCACTACCCCGAGTGGGAAATCGAATCCACAACTATCGATTTACACTCAAACACTACACCTTTGCGCCACGAACAAGTAAAACCGCAGAAGAAAGTCTTTACGCATAATATTCCATTTAATTCCAGATAATAACAGGATCACACGATTCAACAATCCGCCTATGGGACTTAGCAGCCGGCAAGTCTCAATGTACTCTTACAAACCACAAAAAATCAGTTCGAGCTCTAGCCCTACATCCTCAGCTATATACTTTTGCCTCTGCCTCGCCCGACAATATAAAGCAATGGAAATGTCCCGATGGCAGATTTATACAGAACTTGTCGGGGCACAATGCTATAGTGAATTGTATGGCGGTTAACCCCGAAGGTGTTTTGGTTAGTGGCGGAGATAACGGCACTATGCATTTCTGGGATTGGCGCACTGGTTACAATTTCCAGAGATTGCAGGTATGTATACACATACATATGCTTGTTTCTGTTAGAATTTAGGTGGATATTGTTTTTTAAAGGAATTCTTTACACGTGTTTTGAGTTGTCAATTAGTATAAGAATATGTTTGAAAAGTATTGTATTGTCATATTGTTTTATAAGATGGTACTGCAAGAATTAAAAACGTCTCTTTTTTTTAATTTTAACTTGGTAGTATGCTATGTAATTTAAAATGTTGCTGTTTTAACTAGTTATATACTGTCTAATTAACATCGTACAATCTGTCTTAGATTTTTATTTCTTAAGACTGTCTGTTTCTTTCAAGTCATATGAAATCATAAGAATAAGTAATACAAAGCCACAATTATTATTATTATCCTTCTACGCTATCTTTAATCTTTACAAATTAAATGATAAATAATATAACTACAATTTGAACCTGTACTCCTCGCAGTCAGCAGTACAGCCCGGCTCAATGGACAGCGAGGCGGGCATATTTGCGCTCACTTTCGACCGCTCGGGGACGCGTCTCCTCACCGCGGAGGCCGATAAGACCGTCAAGATATACCGCGAGGACGAAACAGCCTCGCAAGAGACACACCCCGTCAACTGGCGACCAGATATACTAAAACGACGCAAATTCTAAAACAGTGGAATAAATAAAATAACTGGAATAAATAAATATAATACTAATATAAACATGTGGTTTCATTATGATAGCTTATATTTAGTAAGGGGATTTGAAGCCGCGTCTCTTAGATACCAGAGATGGCCAAGGACGATGATGCTTTGTGTTAAAGTTAGACTGATAAGCGGCATGGACTAGACGGCCTCCCAGGAGGCTTTTTTGTACTAAATAGCCGACTAGCCCCTTTACGATACTAGAGGTAGACAAACTATGGGGATGTAAATATAAAGTAAAGGTTAAAAATAAAACAACGAGATATATTAATTATTTATTAAAAATCGTGTAGTTAAATGTAGTTAAAACCAAAAATAAAAAAACAATAAATGAAATATGCATTATATAGATAAATTAAAATGCTTGAAAACTCATGATCGTTTTATTGGAATGTTAATTTAATCATTAAAAAAAATAGAGTCTTCAAATATCTAAAATCATAATTTAATAAGATTTGTACAGAAATAGACAAAAAATGTTAGATCAAATTTTGAGTGTCAAAATAAATAAATCCTAAAAAATCTCACATTCTTATTATAAGGAACTTAATAATCATGTATATTCAAATCAGTAGAATAAAAGTAAAAATCTTACAGAACATAAAGAAGCATACTTCAAAATATATAAAGAAAAATCAGTACCGAAAGAAATTTTGCAAAATACATTAGTAATTAGGCTTGCAATGATAAAGCATATTTAGTTTATATTTAAGCACCTACAAAGTATATATTAATAATATACTATATAAAACATGCGTGTCCGTCGCGACATGCTGGAGCTTCTTTGTGAAATAAATTTATAGGATCACGCCGATATTTAGATTAAATTTAGTTCCGTTGGGCAGACATTGCGTGTTGAGTGACAGTACTAAACGCTACACTGTCCTCATACCAGAGCGACAAAAATAAAATAACCCACCTTGGGAGATCGGAACTAGGCTGCGTTTATAGTTTTCTCAGAGAGATATAACGCAGAGAGCGCCTGACGCGAAAATGACTGACGATTAAGCGGCAGTTGTGGGTTCAGGGATTTATTATATTTAAGTCATTTTCATTTGCCCGCTTTTTTAACTTCACGCTGTATCCCACACATAGCATGGTAAACAAAGGGAACCTGGGAACTTAGTGTTAAGAAGCCCATGTCTCTAAAATTGAGTGGAAAACTTGCGTGGCGAACGAAAAATCTTAAGGTTCCCTCTGCCTATGTATCATTATTTATGCGGGATGCTATGTATTAATGCGGGATACAGGTAAAAAAGAAAAAATCCTTTTTGCCTACCGCATATCAATATAAAAGACAACACAACAATTTCCAAATTATATCATAATATTAATTAGCAATACAAACAACGCGACGGCATTATAAATTACATATTTAAAGCATTACAATTTCAAGCTCTTCAATTACTTCATATTTCGTCGTCCAAATCAAATTCTTCGACGGGGAAGTCCCCGACTGTAACATACATTGGTTTGACAAAACCTCCGTACTTGGGTGGACATGTGAAATACCGTTTGCCGTTCACTCTGCAAATTAAATTAAGTTTATTAACAAATTAAATGTGGCCAGTCGGTGCAGGGGCACAAGAGTGCGACTATAGATGCGACAGCGTGTGGGTCCAATTCCCATTCGAGAATATGAAATAATATTTTTTTTCCTCCTCGATCTGGTAACGATGCAAAGTGCGACGTCGAGTTTCGCCACACAACACGCAATGCTCACACACTGGGCAGGGAGTAGGCAACGGAAATGTCTTAACACTAGGCTTCCTCTCTATTTGTGGGATATAGCATGAGGAACCAATAGCCATAGAGTTTTTGTCGCGCAGTCGGATAAGCTACTCATAGGTTTAAAGTTTTAGTTTATTTGCATTATTCTTGCCTAGCACTAACCTAAAATAATGCACAATTATTATTATACATAACTACTCACTCTCCATCGTTCTTCCCCCTGGGCTCATCGTACTGTACCCCGATCCACAACCCCCGGGCACCTTCAAGCGCGCCATTATACCGCACGGTGGCGCGCCGTGCCCCCTGCCCCGGCATGCGCACCTCGCAACGGGCCCCTACCAACACCGCCTCTGCTAACCTAAAATATATATCTTAACCTAAAATATATATCTTTTTTAAGATACACTGCCTTTGAGGCATTGTGTGAATGTCAGAACTCAAAGCCACATTTTATATTTTTTAACTTCCTGCTGTTTGCCGTATACATCAGGAATGGATAAAAGCTTCATATTTCCCTGTATAGCAGAGTAGGGAAAAGAAATCTAATGTTAAGACACTCCGTTTCCCAAGCACTACCCAATATTCGAAACTTTTTATGTGAAGTGGCAGAACTGAATGCCATACATTTCCAAAGCAAAGTAAAAAATAAACTAATTAAATTAAAAATGGTTATTTGTCGTTTTATAAATTATTTTAGTTTTATTAAGCCATAGTTAACCTCAATATTACTACTGTCTCCATTACATTAAAAAAAAAACAATTTCTTACTTAGCTTCCTCCTCAAGCTCCTTTTGTTGTTGTTCCTTGAGCTTCTGCATCTCTTCTTCATTGTACTTGCCAAGTTTGTTACGTTGGAGAAAAGATCGTAGAGTGTCTCCTTTCTTTTCATATTCTTCTTCAGAGAGACGAAATCTGTAAAATAAAATGTAAATGAAATGATTATCAAGTTTTAAAAATAGACCATTTTGGTTCAGGAGGAGAGCGGAGCTCAGGAGGATGAATGATTGTCATTTGCTCCATTTGACTAGAAGTACGGTGCACCATTTCGCCAGCCATCAAACTATGCTGGAATTCTGACAGAATAAATTAATGTCATTTCATTTGTTTTTTGATTGTCACTGGAATTTTCTTTAGAATCTTACTAGAGAAGGTTTTAAAACCGTGTCTAATTACACAATTTATCTATCTTGTTATGCAGGAAAAAGTGAAAGGCTAAAAAAAAACCTATTGCCTCTTGTATAAAAAGCAAATATTTAAAATAATATGAAACATTTTATAATTTTTTTATATCACCTTCACACTGTATCCCGCAAACGGCAAGGTAGGCAGAGGGAACCTAGTGTTAAGACATTATGTTCCCTACATTCTGTCGAATTCTGAAGGCATTACATGTTAAGTGGCAGACCTCAACGCCGCGCTTTGCTTCTACACCGGAGTGAAGAAATAGAATTATATAAATTTAAATAAATATTTTATCTCCTTGAGTGGAAATCAAACACACAACCAGTCACGTTTTCAGTCATACCTTGTGCCCCTGCCATAACTGGCCTATAATTAATATTTGTTAAAAAAATCTGTAAGGAATTATGTACGGGAGTATGCTTTTCACATGACATTCTTACTGCAAAGTTTAACTTAATTTGACTGTTGTCAATGTTAATTCAATTCCCAAGGCAAGAACAATTATATTTAAATTATGTTCATTTCTTTACTATGCTAGCATATTTTCTAGACAAAGCATTAAAGCACTGAACATGAAATATCTCAAAAATTGTGTGGTGTGTGTAGAGTAGAGTACCTCAACACTCTCAGATACCTCTCCCTAACCTGCTATACAGGAAAACACGAAGCTGTTTTCCATTTCTTAAGTTATCTCACCTTTCAGCACTATCTGCATCAGCAAAATCTTTGATCATAGCAAAATTATCAATAACATGTATTGTCATTCCATCATCAATAGGATATGATCCAAGTAGAGCATCATCTTTATCTATATCACATACAAAGTTGTTTTTGATATCATACACTTTTAATTTCATTGTGGAAGCCGAGCCACCAGTTACAAGTTCTAATTTTGTCTGTAAAGTCATTTAAAATTCTATTAATGTAATATTTGATGAGTATTTTAAAATAGTTGTAATTTTAAATAATTGCAACTTAAAATAAAAGCATATTTTAAAATAAATAATCAGAGTTCAAATCTTTAAAAGTAACACCTTTTTATTACGAATTAATAGTCCTAATCTTTGTTATAAGAAATTTTACTTTAACATTAAAATACATAAATAGTTTATAACAAAATAAAATAATACAAAAACATCTGTGAATCATACTAAGTAGTAACCTTAAATTCCTGTATCGTGATTCCTTTTTTGAATCGTCGCTCCACAGGAGCTGCACTCTCGCTATCCGATTTTGTAATATGCACATTTACAAAATCTTGTGTAATAATTTGAATATTTGACATATTTATAATATTATTAAGCGCTATAAAAAAGATGCAAAATTGTAAAATTTGCCGATCACACAACAACAAAGAAATCACTTGTCATTGTCAATGTCAATTGACATTTGTATAATCCTATCCTATATCTTATAAAACAAAGTCGCTTTTTGTGTCTGTCTGAACTTTCTAACTCTTCTTCTTCTAAACCATCCAACGGATTTTGATGCGGTTTTCACCATTAGGTCGAGTATTTCTCAGGAAAGGTTTATATATAGTTTATTATTTGTACATTCTTATGTAAGTTAACATAAATAAGATAAATGTGTATAAAGTCCTACCCGTTGATACACTTTCGCGCATGCGCTGCTTTAATGGTAAGTACTACATGAAAATAATGTACTGGAGTATTGTTCCTCTTAATAAGATCTACAAAAAAGTCCGCGACAGCATTTTCGTATCTTTTAAGGATAACGTGTAGTGATCATATTTCTGTCTAAAAATTGTAATTTCAATATATTTTTTATTGTGAGGGATATTTTTCCATAATGGTATTAATCCTTATCCTTTAAAATACTTTATTAATTTTCTACGTTAAACGAAGACAAAATTTGCTTTTTACACTATTTCGAAATTGCGAATAGTTTCAGAGAAAAACGCATTTAATTGTTGACACATCACGCCGTTGACACATCAGCTCTATGTTACTCAAGTTTTACTTATCCTTACTCTCAGCATATAAATAAGTATATTAGTTACGTGGGCCATTTGATGTGGATCAAAACTGTCTTTTCCTGTTTTTCATTTTAATAAGTACTTTAGAAGTTGTTACAATATCATAAAATCCTTGCTGCGAAACGGCTCGCCACTCGCCATGCATCTCTCCGCGCCCCGTGACGTTTGCTTATACAAGCGCGTCCGCCGCGCCAGCCTGCCTTACACGCATCGGTGGTTCAGTGGTAGAATGGGTATTCTCAGGCGCCTGCCACGCGGGCGCCCCGGGTTCGATTCCCGGCCGATGCATTCTATTTAATTTTCCTCACAGGCGGCCATGTAGTGCTTGCTTTTCATCAGGGACAGAGTACCCTCTTCCCTACCCAACCAGTGTCGCTGTTTTAACAGCATTAACCACAAGCTCGGAAAAAAAACCCGCTGCCTCTATAGCAAATAAGATTTAGATTCGTTTCACGTATTGGATAATTTCAGTTGAATGTATTATTTCAGCGCGATATATTTGGTTTCATATTTTTTGTAGTAGTTATTAGTAGGTAGGTTTTTGTCTATAATTTCCGTTTAAAAATAGTCATTTAAATATCTAAAAATAGTCATTTAAATATATTTTAATAACTACTTAAAAAGATTAGTAGCACAGATATAAAATTACGATACTTACTAAAAAATCTTTGCTGTGTAAAACAATTGGAAAATCCTTATTGAAACTACGAAAATGCGGGTTGCATTAGGGTTTAATTAATTTTCACATTATCTTAAGTGCAAGTTTTTGCAAACATACATTATATGAATAATCCCGTAGTAAAAGCGGGCGAAGCCGCAAGGGGGTCGCTAGTATATATATATAAATTAATCAACGCCATATATGAAGAATTCAATTCAATTAAAAATTAATGCATTCTTGCGGTAGTTACGTTACAGGAATAAAAAAAATGGTTAAAGAGGAATTCATCTACATATTATAATATAAACATGAATAGGTATTTTATGAATCATTTAGCAGAATGTTATTTACAAGTCAATCTTTATATAACTAGCCTAACGCTAAGTTCACAATAGAGACATTGAAAAGCGTTCTGTAAATTTTAAAATTATGTAATTAGAATTACTATATTTTTCTTTATTATGTTAATACGATACCTTATTTACGATACCGTATTCTAAATATAATTTACGATTTAACCAAGATTCATAAGAAAAAATAGTCTCCAAAATACTATTTCATTTCTCTTTATCTACCTTATTGAATTTTGATACTTTCAGATAATCATAATATATCTAGTCAAATCAAGGATATTATGTGTAAATTAATATAAATATGAATTTGAAATTAAAATGGTTCGGGGTCAAAAAAATAATTCATATACTTCCGAATGGGAATCGAACCCACAACCTCCAAGTTTACAGTCGAAGACCGTTTCTACTACATCATTTAAAATGAATTCATTATTTTATAATTACTTACTATAATGTATCCCAATATACAGAAATATTTCGCAATTACAAGAAATATTTTTAAAAAACAGTTAAGGATTAAGTAATTATAAAACATTATTTTAACAGTTCTATAGATAGCTGATTTTTGACAGCTTTAGGAATCAGATGTAAAATAACAACTTTACAGACAAATTATATTTTTTAAAATATTTTGCCTAATACCACCAATTGTAAGCATTAAGACGCCTTAGCTTAGCAGTGTAACATTTGATCATAAACGCTAGAATTAATAGTTTTGGGTTCGATTTCAATCGAGGAGATTATTATAGGTATTTATAATTATTCTTCATTTATTCTTATTTTACACTCCATCACTATACCTGATTGTAAATATTTTTTTTGTAGTCATCACAAATTAGTCGTGGCACCGGCGAAACTAAAAGACTGCGTGCAACGATCACAGGTTCAAATCCAATAGGGGAAATATTTATATTTAAATATTCACGAATTTTGCTTACTCAGCTATAGTAATATCAAAACCAAACATTTTTTATTATGGACAAAACAAAAATAAGAATGTCAACAATCTATTGTTAAGAAAAAAAAGTAACACAGGTATTCTTCTCAAAAATTATTAAGTAACTCTCACAAACTTTAACCATTGTAAATGTGATGTTTTCATTTTGAATACTATTTTTTACCTATTTTTGCATTTATAAAAAAAACTGAAAACAAAAACTATTTTTTTAAACTATTGATTAAGTTCTAGAATCTCTTCGTCGTCATTTGTAGCTCCAATTTACGGTGTTTTAGTGTTTCATTTCAGTCAGGAACAGCTAAATGCTGGAACTCAACAAGAAAACAAAGCAACTAGACAATGCGTGCAAATGACCCCGACGAAGAGTTATAATTCTTATTTCGTCAAAATAAACGAAATAAATAACCTGAAAATGTGTCCCCAACAAAAAATCGCGGTGAAATTTTTCACAATGTTTTTTTTATTCAAGCACAAGTATGACAAACATTAAGCATGCATTATTTTTATCTGCTTATACATATATGTATAATGAATAATGTGATATCTTCATATTATATTTATTATTAATTTTCTAAGCCCCTATAAAATTATGATATATATAATATAAATATATATTATACATAATATGAACAATTGAAATTATATTTTATATTCAAATGTAAAATATTTATAAACACTCCTATTCTATTTTTTTTACGATACGACGACTAATTAACGATACATCTATCGGTTTGTTAGTATCTATGAGTTAGCTTTATTAGACGAAATGTCCTAACCTGGCCTACCTTCACCAATTAAGAAGAAAAAGAATATAAAATATATGAATAGTTCGAATGAAAAATAACCTAAGATATGCCGATTCACGTAGAACATGTACAAAATTTTAAAAAGGAACGTCTACTTGACATAGTGTGTATAATATACAAGTTTTGTGACGTCACAACATGGTTCTTGAATCTTCTCGGTTTTGTTCTTCTAGATATTTCCATGTGATTCGGGTGACGCGCTCCGGCGGGGCCTTTGCACACATTGCTAGCGATATTGTGTCATCATGTTGGAATGTCAAAATTTATTTAAAATCAAATATTTAAATAAAACATAAGTACATTTAGTTTTGATTACCTGTAATTCATGTGTTTGTTACCATTCCAACATAATGGAGTAAATATAAAAACAGACGCGCGCCGAGTACAAAATGTGCCAAAAATAATTTTAGTACATTTAAAAGATTATGTTGCAGCACTTTGGAACAATTAAATGTATTTTAAAAGTGACTAAATTAAATAGAAGCTTGTGTTTTCTAATGCATCACATATTATAAAAACAAAATTGCTAAATTATACATTTATTCTTTTTTTTTAAATAGTATTGTTTATAATTTTTTAAGCTATATATCTTTATTATTATTATTTTCATATACTAAAACTATTCAAAGATTTTTTTTCAAACATTACTCTTTTAATTATATTTTTCAGATATTTATATATTTTTAATTTCTTTCATCATTAATCATGTTATTTTTCTACTTATATTTTTAAATATATTATAAAAAGTGACACAATAAAAGACACAAGTGGCACCTGAGCCATGATCTATACAGTTTGTATGTATATATGTAACTAACTAATAACATTCCCATGTTACTTGATGTTTCCAAAGTGCTTTTAATGGCCAAATTGAAAAAATATTAAGAAAGAATATGTAGATGATTTTGTACCAAACGCTCGTCAGACCGTACCTGGCCCGGGTCGCTCCACTTGAGCGCCGAGGCGCGTTCCTCTTCTCGGCTCGCCCTCGCCCCGAACAAACAAAACATCGTAACCAGTAAGGCACTCGTATATTTCAAATATTCATATATCAAATTAATTATCTTTGGCGTGAATCATTTATTTTTATTTATTGCACGTTAGCATAAGTTTGCATTGCTTTGATTTTTTTTTCATTTATTTGTGGCTGAATGTCTTCTGGTAAAAAATATATTATTTAAACAAAAAAACGATTGTATAACAATAATTAGAAAAAAATATATATACGAAAATTAATAACAACCAAAGCAACGGCAACCATGCATCTTGTGCGCTTTGAACATAATGTATCTTTATCGCGAGCCCACGTTACGGTAACGGCAACAGTAACGACGACAGGAGCGGTAACAGTGACGGCGACCGGAGCAGTAACGCGGTTCGCTCGGGTATCGCGTCACCTGAATCACTTCCACTGGAAATATCCACATTTCCACCTTCTTCGGTGTCAGTCCTTTCTTTCATCAACCTCCATATTGTCCGATGGTGCTTCCCTTTGTAGTTCCATTTCTGGTTCCGGCTCGGGTTCCGGCTCAGGTTCCGGTTCCGGCTCTGGTTCCTTTTCCCTTTCCGTTTCCGGTTCCGGTTGCAACTCTAGTTGTGATTTTTCTTGTACTATATGTTGACTAAATATATCTAAAAGTTTCGTTGTGTCCTCCATTTGTTCCTTATGTATTTGTATTATTTCTCTTTGTGGCGAGTCGTTCCGGGAAAGCGAAAAGCTCGTGTCAATAGCTTCATTTGTATCATAAAGATCTAATGGCGGCTGATTATTTTGTATCTCTTCAAGTTCAACTGACCTCTCTTCTTCAAATATCGCTGCTCTTTCATTAGATTCATTATTGTCATCGCGTTGAGCAACTTGATCATTATCATTAGACTCATCATTATCCAGTGGATCATATTTATCACCATCTGGGGCCTCAGTTTCACCTTCGTTAATTGTACTAGCGCTTTTTTCTTGTATTTGTTCGTCTTGACTAGGATTGTTTCTATCCTCATTATCTACTTGACTTACATTAGATGCATCATTAGCTTTATCTCCGTCTGGTTTTTCTTCATTTGTGCTCTCGTCAGCGGCACCCCATCTTGATTTCCTATCTTTATCCCGTCTTGGGTTCTTTTCCTCTCTGGCGGGTCTATCCCTGGATCGTTCGTCAAAGCGTCGTCTGTCATTTCTATCTCTGTCATTTCTGTCTCTGTCATTTCTATCTCTGTCGTTTCTGTCTCTGTCATTTCTGAACCTGTCGTCGTGTTCTCTCACACGTCGGTCCCTTCGTCTATCGTCCCATTCCTTCCGTCTATCCCAATCTCTTTCCCTATCCGCGTTCCAAGGTCTATCATTGAACTCTCTATCATCGTATCGTCTGTTGCCACGTTCATAATATTCCTGTGGACCATCGTACCTTGGTCCATCGTATGACCTTTCTCCTTCAAAGTTGTCGAACTGCCTGGGTCCATCGAATGGCGGTCTTGGACCGTCAAATGGTGGTCTCGGTCCATCGAAAGGTGGCCTTGGTCCATCGAAAGGTGGCCTTGGTCCATCGAACGGTGGCCTTGGTCCATCGAATGGTGGCCTTGGGCCATCGAATGGCGGCCGTGGAACATCAAATGGTGGTAAGGGGCCATCAAATGGTGGCCGTGGTCCATCAAATGATGGCCGTGGTCCATCAAATGGTGGTCGTGGTCCATCGAAAGGTGGTCTCGAACCATCAAACGGCGGACGATTTCCATCAAATGGCATACGATTGAAGGGCGGCCTTTCAAACATTGGTGGTCCTTCAAACGGAGGTCTTTCGAAAGGTGGTCGATTAAATGGACCCATTCCATTGAACCGTGGTCCAAACGGTCCTGGTCCAGGCCCCCCCTCCATCCAGGGACCTGAAAATTAATAATTTAATATTTAGCCTAAATAATATTTATATCATTTTCTGAGGTTAGATTAGATCGTACCTCTCATTGGCTGCCGAGCCGGTGGCCCTCTCATTCTCAACTCTGGAAATTGAAATTACTCGTATATTTTTTCTTATATAGTTTCTATTACTAATTCCAATAAATAATTTATCTATTTATCTATCTAATTTAAATGTGCAGAACACGATAAAAAGATATTATGAAAAATAATATTGCAAATTACTTATATTTATCAAACGTCACATTTTTTTACTTGTAGAGTGGTGCCGTACACTCCCCAATTACATAACACTATTTATATGCCAAATTTCAACTTTCTAAGTCCAGTAGTATTGTCATGTGTTGTCTGTCGGACACACGGCACTGGACGAGTTTTATAAATGTATAGTCACTAAATCCAAAATAATTATAAAATTCTATTTATTTTTTAATTTATTATACAATTAAAATAAACAAAACATGACACAAGTATAACAAATACTGTTTACAAAATCTTACCAGCTCTAAAAGCAGCAGGCTGTAGCGCTCGAGGCGGCGGTAGTTGCGTCCAACCGCCATCTTCTGTTGGGCCTTCATTATCTATATATATATAAAATCGAAAGGTCATTCACTCGTCAACAAATCTCAGAAACTACAAATTCTAGGAATCTTAAAATTTGCATAGGAGTTATTTATAGGATGCAAATGCTTGCTAAGACGGGAATCTGCAATACTCCACTCCTAAGGGGGAGTTTTTGGGGTTAATAGTTTGTATGAAACTTCGTTACTACAAGTGCTAGGGGTGTAAAATTTTGCATGGGGATTTCATATAGGACGCAGGTGCTTAATAAGAAGAAAATTTGCAATGTTATTCTCTTGAGGGGGCGGGGCACTGTGGGGGCTCTTCGCCACCTGGGGGACGCAGGACAATACGTGAAGTAAGTTGTATTGTTTACTCTATTACTCGTTCATGAAGAGTTGAGTTCAGTGAAAGTGGCATACTTATAAAGATTAGAATAAAGATCTATGATAACTTCATAAATCATAGCTACTCTCCACAAAACCTCATTTATTTCATACTTTTTTATGATTAAAACTTGGGATGGGTAGTTTAATCTTAAATCGAATTAACGAAATAAGTGCGATTCGATGCGAAACGTGCCGAGAAATGCCTTGTAATTTTGTTTATTTACATTATTAAAGCGACAAGTTCACGCCTACTGTAAATAAGTTATGTAGGTATCTTATTTTTTTTACACAAAAGTAGATTAGGCGGTGGTGGTATAGAAGGGGAGTGCAGTGGTAATGGCGTCGGTGGTATCATATAATATTATCAATAATAAAGTAATATAATATACTATTACTCCACCGTACCTCAAGGAACGTTTCAAGTCTGGGGTCGGACAACCAACACTCCCAAACCCTCCGTTCCCGTAATAACAACTTCCTTGAAATAATTTGTGCAGCACGAAATGCTACGGTGATTCTTTTACTGTGATGACAGTAAAACTTTAGAATGAGCTGCCAGTGAAAGTGAGACGGTCCCAGTGGTTGGGGTATTTAAACAGCGACTTAATCATCACTATCTCAAACTAAATATCTAAACTAACATTTTTGCTTATTCCTTTATTTGTACCTATATACATATGTGTGGGTGTGTGTAAGTATAGATGTACTCATGTATGTATAGTTGTGTATTTATGAGTGTATGTGTGTTTATATGATAAATAATTTATTTCTATTTAATAATATCTGTTTGCACTTTTCTGCTATCTTTTATGTATAAAATCCTTTCAAATGGTTGGTTGTAAAAAATCGCTTTTAGTGATAAGGCCGCCATTGCACTTCTATGTTTGTTTTTTAGTGCAATAAAAGTATTATTATTATAATCATCACAAAGCCAAATAAGTTAAAAAGTATGTAAAACATTTATATATATGAATATATTCATACCTGGCGGTGGATTGGGCGGTGGCGGTATAGCAGGAGGGGGCGCGGCGGTGCCGGCGTCGGTGACGTCGCCCCCGTCTCCCGCTTTCCCGTTCGCCATCTCCCACAGACGCTCTTGTAAGCTTTTTTCCGGCGTTGGATCGTTGCGCGGTGATTTCTCGCGACTCTTGTCACTGGATGATTAGGTAAATAATTATTGTTTTTTATTAGCGTCACGCTGTATCCCGCTCACAGCAGGGTAGGCAGATGGAAGCTAGTGTTAAGACACTTCGCTGAATTATGGAGGCACTGCGTGTTCAACGCCACGCTTTGCCTCGACACCAGAGCGAAGAAATTAAAATATAAATTAATATTAATATTTCATTCCATCGAGTGGGGATCGAACCCATAACCAGTCGCGTTTACAGTCAGACTATGTGCCCCTGCGCCATGACTGGCATTTTAATATATTATAATAATTTTAGCAAGAATATGAAAATGATTACATAAAACTATTACTCACCGATTATTTTCCCTATTATTCAACCTATCCCTGTCCCGGTCTCGATCCCGGTCCCTGTCCCGCCTGTCCCGACCACGGTCTCTGTCCCGGTCGCGTCTGTCGTCTCTTTCCCTAATAGAAAATTAATAAAATAGTTAAAATATAACCTGTACGGTTGACGAGTGAGGGCCGCCCGAAAGCTAGCTGTAGATGGGTGCACCGATTTGATTTTAAGATTTATTCGTTTTTTTATTAGCTTCACAGACGGATTATTATTATATTAGGTATTATTAAGATACTGCATTCACATTAAGAGACTTCTGTTCCCCACTGTACCATCATCATGGAGAAATAATTATGTTTTAAACCATGAAAAAAAAAGGGAGGCCGTCATGTGCAGCCGCACAACGTCTAACTATAAATAAACGGTTGTGGTTCGATTCTCCCATGGGGAATAAATTATTTATGTTTCCCCAAACATTTAAAGGGACGACGGCGAAGCTAAGTTTCGTCACCCAACACACAATGATTCGAAAGTTCGCCATATATCAAGAATTCAATTCGAAAGTAGTCTGGAAAAAAGTCTCGGTACTAGGTTGCCTCATCCTACCCTCGTTTTCAGGAAAAAACGTGAAGCTGTATTTGAGTAAGAAAAAGTAGGTCTTGTAAAGCAAGTGTTACATCTGATAGGAAAGCGAGTCAAAAAATTGCAACAAAAATTATGAACAAACTTAAAAAACTAAAAATAACACTTACCTATCACACTCACGACGCTCCCTCCTATCCCGATCCCGTCGATCCTTATCCCTGCCATCCCTCGTATCCCTGGCATCTCTATCCCGCCTGTCCCTCGTATCCCGCTCGCGTCTATCCCGCTCGCGGTGGTCCCTCCTGTCCTTGTCGCGTTCTCGTCGCTCGTCGTGCTTGTCGTCGGGCGGAGGCTGGGTGGTGTCGAAGGGAATCGCAGGACTGGGGTGGGGGGCGTCTTGCGGGTTGAACCCTGGCGGCGGTTCTGACGTGTTGAACGTTGGTGGTGGTTTTGAAAGGAGCGCTTGGATCTGTGGTAGAAGAAAAAATAGATTATGTAACCATGTTATAGATAGAAGTATGTAACCATACAGTGCAAGTGTGTTTCTACTAGATATGGCTATTCAATACTTGTGAAACCAAAAATTATGACTTGTCTGGCAGATAAGGCTGTCCGGGACTTTATCAGCTAGTGGTGAAACTGGGCCTTAGCATTTTAAGGATGATTATTTTTTACCTGGTCAATGGACATGCTGGCCACGTCGGCGATAGCGGGCGGCGGCAGCGCGGGTGCGGGTGCCTCCTCATGCTCCTCCGGGTCCAGGTCCATGTTATCGTCCGGCGCCTCGGTGCGCGCCGCCTATATAAAAGAGAAAGATTGTGACTTTTTAATTTTATAAAAAAAAAGTAAGTTGCTTGCATTGCTGGCAGGTATTGCAATTAAATTTCACATTAAATTGCGTTTTGTATTGCAATTGTCAATTAAATTTTACATAAATTATAATTGCATTTTCATTTAATTTTAATTTGTTTACCTAAACTAAGCCTTTTTTGTTCATATATATTTAACTAAAAACCGGTTTAATACACATAATGCAATGCTTGTTTTTGAGAATGACATGAGCTTTAACAATGATGAAGTGTCTTAACACTAGGTTTCCCTTTCGAGATTCGAGAAAAAAAATACATCCATCGATCTTCGCAAACTTTCAAAATTAATAATATTACTAGTGGACGCGCGCAGCTCCGCTTGCTTATTTGCAGGGGTCACCTTCACCCTTAAAGGTGAATTCTAATAAACAATGAAACAGGTCAATGAAATGTTGTTAAGAGTCTAAATTTAAATTTTTATAAGAATTAGTGGTGATTTAAAGGTTTTTCCATACAAATTTTTAACCTTTTTTGCACCCTTAGGATCTTTAAAAAACCATGAAATATGTGTTCAATGATATATTTTTAAGAGTCTGGATTTCAAATTTTATAAAAATCGGTGCTGATTTTTAAAAAAATCCATACAAACATTCAACCCCTATTTCAACCCTTTAAGGTTAAAATATTTCAAAATCCCTGCTTAGTGGATGTCGTAGCGTCTTACCTCAGTCTAGTCTAGTCTAAGTAACAATTTTATATTGCATAAACTCACAGGTGTATGCTGTACAGGAGGCAATGCGTGTTGATGTTGATGATGCGGATGAGCGTGCAACGGCAACACTAGCCCTCCCACATTAACTCCCATTAGACCTCCTAGAAAACCTCCCACCATACCTAAAACAAACAATAAACAAAACACTCATATATATTATAAATATATATATATAAAATATAAAATATTTGTTATATTAATAAATCAGTGCCATATTTTGAACCATGGTACAGTATCACTGTCTCTTCCGGAAAGTTCTATAGAAAACCTGCAGTACTCTCTTTCAGTGACAGCAAATAACTATAGTCTGTGAATGGTTTGTTATCATCATGTTGTTTTTAATATTATGTATAAATTTAACAAAAATTAACACATTAGTGTCAAGACAGCTCTGCTTTGTTCAGTGGCGCAACTCAACGCCACAATTAACATTATTAATGCTTAAGATGAAGAGACTCGAGAGAGAGAAGAATAATTTAAAAGTCATTATAATAAAATTATTTTAGCAAAGTATAGTAATAAACACCCCAGTTTCATAGACCCAGATCAAATGATAATTATATTTTTCTTTTTACCGACTGTGACGCAGAGGTACAAGACTGTGATTGTAACCACGACAGGTGTTGACAGTGTGTGGGTTCGATTTCCACTCGAGGAAAAATTTTCATTTCCTGGCTCTGGTAACGAGGCAAAGCGTTGCGTTGAGTTCCGCCCACTCAACACGCAATTCGGCTGAAAGTGGGGTACGGAGTGTTAAACTTTTAATTACTTGTAATTAACATTTAATTACTTCTATTTGACAATACATATGAAACGCGGAAAACTCTGACAAGCAAAATTCGGAAGTTATAAAAAAAGTAAATACAGGTTCCCGTTTTCAAATTATTAAAATACGGGAATTGAAGTCACACAATTAAGTACAAAATGATAATAACAATATTAACCTGGTTGCGGCGGCATGCCGGGAGGAAAGCCTAATAGACCGGCTTGTTGCAATGCACCTTCACGCGGGAGGCCTTTAAAAACATAAATACATTTATTATACTCATACTATTAACTTAAATTTATACTAATATTGCCACACGACTGAGGCCGGTCGTGGCGCAGAGGCAACTGTGTGACTGTAAACACGACTGTTTGTGGATTCGAGGCATTGAGATCGGCGTTGAGATCCGCCACTTCACACGCAATGTCTCCTAAAATCGGCGGAAAGTGGGGAATGGAGTTTCTTAAATACAGCGTGAATTTGATTTCATGTTATAAAGAAGAATTTCATTGGTTAAAATCAGGAACTACTGGTTCAATTTGTTTATTGGTAATTGAAAATTATCAAAATCTACATCTATATTGAGAAGTAAAGTTTCAGCCAATAAAAATAGTTTTTTATAGTCCAGCTAGTGCTACAACAAACTTACTACAATATCAAATTACTAAGCCTGTTTGATTTACTTGGCACCAGCTTAAAATCTTTATTTTTTTTATAACAAAATCAAAGTATGTTTTGCATTAAGTAAATTTACTTTATACTTTTCAGTTTATTGTTTGAAGTTGGTTTGTTTTTCGTTAAAAAATAATTTATGTATATAGCAATTCAGCATTCTTTAAATGGTATAACTTTTTTATTTATAAAACCATTACAATTAAACATACATTAAGAAATAAATAAAATAGATGCATTAGTGAAAAGTGCAATTAAATTGAGCCGATTTTGAGATTAGCTTAAGCAAACGCACAAACAAATAAATTATTATATTAAAAATATTTTCTGGTAAGACATAAGGCAGGGTTGCGTTCAGTCACTTAACCTGCAAATGTCTATTTCTTGATACAAGTAAAAGCAGTTAGTCCACACAAACGAAATAACTGGCAGCCACTAGTACAGTAAAAATAAAATTCGAAGATTTCATTAGTGTTCCACAATTTACACTTTGAGATAGTTTATTTGTTTTTATTAAGAATATTATCTATTAACACTCACCAGGCACTGGTGGTCTTATCGACGGCACCGCAGCTCCTAAGCCCGGTGGCAAAGCCGGCATACTATAATATGTATGAACATTAATATTAGTTAAGCTAATTTGTTATTTAAGTATCATAGGTACAATTTGCTTAAAAAGCTTTTTTTAGTTTCACGCTGAATCCCACATATGGTAGGCATAGGGAACCTAGTATAGGTACACAAGTACCATCTGATTTTGCATTTTCGAGAAATGTCCCGAGAAAGAAATATTTAAAAAATTTAAACAATCATTCCACAGCAGTGGGGATTGAACTCAAAACCATCGAGTTTATAGGCAGAGGCGGCCTTTACATACATTGATTTGGTCTAAAGTATTTCCATAGATACATATAATGCATTAAGTATAAAACAAAAACTTTATTTGTTCAACAGATTTTACACAGAAATAATTGTTACAGAGATCTCCTTTTAACCAAGTAATGCCTGTATGGTAAAGGAGTGCAGAAAGTCAGTATATTTTGAAGTAATGCATTTAAAATATTTTAAAATAATAAGATAAATATAACACACAATACCTGGTTTCACAATATACACTTTTGTTCAAAGAGATAAACACGTTGCTATGACAACGCATATTTCACGCGTAAATGGCCCCTCTTGAAATTAGTAATATACATAAATTTACTAATTAAACATCAATTTCCTTACCCCGGTGGCGGCATTCGTACAGGAACAGTTGGCATAGCAGGCATCGCTGGTAACGCTGGCATAGCGGGCATCGCCGGTAACGGCAACGATGTAGGCGGCATCGGTAACGCGCCAGCCATTGTTGGTAACATTGGTAGTCCCTCGCTCATTGTTTTTGGTATTATCTATGATGGAATGATAAATGATTATTAGTAAATATTATTTTACTAGCAACCCTTCGCCTGCTAGAAAGTAATTAAGATGGGAAATAAACAATTGTGTAGTATATGTACATAAAAAAGTTTATTAGAAACAATAAAGTTTTAAGCTAAAAAAGCATTCATTCTTACCCGTGGCGGCAACCACGGAGGCAATGTCTCCTCATCCACGGCGCCACCATCCTCTAAAGCGTCTAATGACAAAGCACCCAGGAGCCACCTTGCGTGCAACGCGGCCCACGGCAAATATGCAACACCTAGTTCTGCTTCCCAGTAGTCTTTCCATTCGCGTCCCTTTACACCTTTACCGGCTGCCCACGCCACCTGGTAAGAATATTTATTTTTGCTTTAAAAGATATAAGGATTTTTACATTAAGTTAAAAAAACAGCTTCACTTTTTCAAGCAACGCTTTTTCTGCACTGCAGGGCAGACGTAGGGACCTTTTTTCTTTTTTTTTATAGAATTGTACCAATAACTGGGTTAGTTTCACATGATTTTGACCTCTCTGATCATGATTTTGTTTTTATTCTCTTTGCGTCAGATTCTGATTATTAAGGGAGGCTATAGGCTATATTATTACATCATAACAATTGTACTAATGTATCACAAATGTATCATGATAAAGGCGTAACCACAGGTGAAAGCTAGTACAAAATAAAAATTTGAAAGCACTGTCACACACTAACCGTAATTTCTTTAGAGTGCAGCTTGTGTTTGTTTAGCTTAGCCCTGGCCTTGGCAGCGTCCCGTCGTCTCTCCATCACCACGAAGGCGCAACCACGAGGCGCCACCACATCTATGCTGACTACGCCACCGTGAGCTCCAAAGAGATCTGATAGTTCCTCCTGAGTTGCTAGCTTGGAAAGATGACCCACCCAGAGTGTTGTACTACATACTGAAATTTGAAAAAAGAATACATTCGATTAGAGCCTTAGCCACATAGTGCTTGCAAGCCACATGTTAGAAAAAATAATCAGCCCGCTGCTATAACCGTCGATTAATTCGTAGCGAATGCGCGTATGCACATACGCATTTTAGAAACGCAGTGTTTACGCTAGATAAAAACTGCGATTACCGTGCGCGCGTTTTTTCCGCTTACCTAAACAGATGTGAAATAACTAAGCATTTTTATTATTAATACGACTATTTTTGCGACCAAAATCAAATAGAATACCAAAAGAAGACTTAGGTAATTAAAATAATAAATTTTTTTTTTTCTTAAAAACACTTTAGTATTCGTATAGTTCAAGTGGACTCGTATATATCTCAACATAAAATTTTATATTAATATCATGTATTAAAAAAAACAAAACTTGCTGTATCCTCAAATTCTAATAAAAAATAATAAACTTACCACTAAGATTTTCTTTTTTAATAGGTGGTAATCCTTTCTTCTCCCTTTCCCTCTGCTTCTCCTTTTCAACTTCCCTTTCTTTGTAATTCTTCTCCCGGTCTCTATCTCGATCTCTGCAAAATAAATTGATATAATGTTAATTAAATTATAAAAAGATAAATATAGTTATTTTTATTATGTATAAAAATAACTATATTTATCTTTATATAATTATATTGATAAATATAGTTATATATAGTTTTCGGGGAAAAGGAAATAATTTAAATAGTGGCGTTTTTTTCCAGCTTCACGATGTATCCCGCGTGTAGGAACAGAGGGAGTCTAGTGTGTAGACACTCCACTCTCCACCGAATTCTGAAGGCATTGCGTGTTGAATGGCGGAACTCAACGCTTTGCTTCGACGCCAGAGCGAATCGAACCCACGTTTACAGTTTGTACCCCTGGGCCACGTGTTTCAGTAGCTAAATCTGTTTGCACTTCCATTCTTTTCTGACCACGACTGTTCTAGAGACCATAACGGACTCACAATTTCTTTTATTTCGTCCTCTCCTCTTCTATCTTCCGCTAAGGCTTAGACGGTTGTATATTTTACGATTAATAATTGTGTTTATAATTAACACAGTACTTACAAAACTGCATAGTGACGAGAGAAATCTAATGTAAAAAATATTATAAGCAATTATATTCTCCTTCTCTGCCTGTCTCACCTGTCTCTGTCCCTGTCCCGCCGTCTCCTCGGCGAGCGCGAGCGTGACCGCGAGCGTCGCCTCCTGCGAGGGGACTTAGATCTAGAGCGATGTCTACGTGATTTTGGCGATGGACTCCTGCAATGTAGAGGCCTATTTATTAGCATGCATTCACAGAACAGACACAGACAACTCATGAACTAGCAAAGTTGAAATTTAGCGTGTAGGTAAAGGAGGAAACTAAGATACAACGGGAACGGGATTTTTCCGGGTCTTTAAAATCGACACAACGACTGTGCTTTTCATTCTATTTCAAAACATTATATAATTGGCAAAACTTAACATTGCATTTTGTCTATAAAAGTGGGGAAATAAAAACAATTTATCACCCCAAGTGGGGATCAAACCCATAACAATCAGATACTGTCCCATTGCGCCACTATGGCCTTGAATAAATAATTACTTAATAAATTAATATTCACCTAGAATCATTAGCGTCAGGTATTTCTATAACTTGGGGACCCGTCTCCACAAACTCTATGTCGGACTCATTTGCTATATCATCTTTGGGTTCATTTTGTTTTGGTTGTTCTGATTGAGAGCTCTGAAATAAACAATACAAACAAAATTAATAAAAAATAGATTAAGCATAATAGTATTTACATCATGTTTAAAAAAATTCACTGTTAAAGATAAACAATAGCTTATTAGAAAGGACAAACACAATTGTTAGGAACTATCCAATACTTAACAAGCGACCCAGACGCGGCCTTACACTTATTGTTATAGTAAAGCCAAATAGTAAGTAGTTTTCGCGGGAAAGTGGAAAAAAATATTTTTGATTTGTAACATAATTTTTATATTTTTTTAGTTAAGACTGATTTTAATATTCGATTTTAGATTGTGTTATTCTCACCTTATTTGAATATACTATAAGTTTAGTTCTTTTGAATTTCAATTCGGCAGTTAAGAAAAGAGAGTATTATGAAAATTGCTAACCTATTTTCTATTGTATGAACTATAAACACTTTTTCTTTGTCACAGACATCGCTTTCACATTCAATGTTTCACTGTGTTCCTTAACTATCCAGTAGGATATTCAAATTTAATTCAAATTCAAAATAATCCTCATACAATTTTAGAATTTAATATAAAAATAATAATAGCTAAAAAGCATGATGTTGCAAAATATCATAATTCCTCACATTTATATCTTTTAAATATTCTTGGACAGAGTAATAAACATTATTTTTACAGTTACTATTATTACTTAAAAACTTACTAAAAATGGTTGATTCTGATTTTGCTGCAGCTGCATGTCAGACATCATTGGCATCAAATTCTGTAATTTTAGTTATTTATTCCATTAGTTTAGCTTAAGTTACTGCTCATGTTTTCATTATCAAAGTTACTTATTGTTTATAGATAGATAGATAAAATTATTTATTGCATACACAAACAATAGGTATAGAGATATAACTTAACATGCAAAGGTAAACTTATCACTATTAGTGATCTCTTACAGGTAATCTTAGGCGTAAAAATTTGCAAAAAAAATATTAATATAGGAACCATGTAATGCATAAAAAGATTATTGTTGTATCGATGTATGTAAATGTCTATTAATATATATAAAAAAAAATGTTGTATAAAACAATTTTTGAATCCGCCGAAACGAGAAATACCATAATAATAATAAACTTACAGGTATTTGCATTCCAGTCATAAGCTGCATTTGCGCTTGCAAACTTTGCAACTGCCTCATAATCTCAGGGTTTGTTAATATGCTGAAAACACAATTAAATATAAATTAAAGTACAATAATAAGTATTTATCAAATATAAATTTTACACACACACACATCACTTAAAGTGATTAATCCAAATGATTAATCTCATGGGAATAATAAGAAAGCGGCTGACTGTAAATACAATGGTTGTAAATAGTATATAAATTTAGTGGAATGATTATATTTAAACTATTTTCATCAAATTACTTTGATATGTGGGCCAGTTTTGAACTTCAAATTACAAAATCACCTTCACACGAGTTCCGCCACTCAACACGCTATGCCTCGCAAAATTCGGCGGAAAGTAGGGTATGGAGTGTCTTAACAATAGGTTCTCTCTGGTTCCCTACTATACGCGGCATAGAACGTGAAGCTAAAAAAACTAAAACAAATTACCTGCCAAGTGCATCAGTAGGATTATGAGTATTATGACTGCCGTGAGATGTATGTGTACTGTGTGTGCTATGTGTATTATGGCTACTATGTGTACTGTGTGTGTTATGAGCATTATGTGTACTATGAGAATTGTGGGAAGGTTCTGGAGCTTGTTCATCTTCACTCTCATATTCAAAGTCATTGAGCAGCTTGCGGTTGAATTTAGCTGGTTGAGGGCCGTTGGAGTCATCTTGGAACTGAAATGTTTAGATAAATGTTGGACATTTTTTTTATATTATATTTAAAAGAAAATTTTATAAATTTTATGAATCAACACAATGATGGTGATGTAGTAAATGCCATAGTTGTGTAAATGTCCGTAATGAATACTTTTTATTCCACCACTTGGGTAAGAAAAAGTGCATTGTTGAGTTTTGTCTATCAACATGTCTCTAATTAGGGTAAAAATTGGAAAATTCTCTTGGCTCTGCTGTATATGAGATACACACTCTTCACCAAGTTGGAATTGAACCCATATTAATTGTATATAGTAAGAAAATTTTCTATTATACCATAAAGTTGTCAAACTGAAATTTTTATACATGTAGAAAATAAAATTATTATTTTTCAAATCAACTTGGTTATTTATAAAACACTCGGTTATTTTCATTAAATTGAGGCTAGTATTGGTGCAGAGGCACAAGTGTGCAACTGTAAACAGGACACACAAATCTGACCCACAATCCGTGTTGGTTGGATTGCCACATGAGGAAATAAAATATTCAATATTTTCATTGTCTCACTCTGGTAACAAGGCAAAATGCGCCGTTGAGTTCCGCCACTCAACTTACAATGCATCCAGAATTCAGCAGAAAGTGGGGAATGTCTGGTCTTAATAGGAATGCAATATCTTAACACTGGGTACCCAGGTTTTGTCTGCCTAGTTTGTGTGTAGGATACAGCATGAAGCTAAAACAACATTAAATAATTCTATAACAATTTAATTATATTCTACAATTGTTTTTATAAAATTAGTAATTTTTTGTAATACAAATAAAATTATTTCAAAAACAACTTACTGCATCACCCATCGGTGAAGATGTATGAGGACTGTCTTGTCGAGGCATTGGTGACATTTTGCTATCTGAAGTATTATGAGTAATATTAAGGCTGCTGCCTGGAAATTAGAGCATTTATTTTTATTATATTAATGCAATTCTTATACCATACTTTAAACATTGAATGGACTGATTGATCTAGTTTAAAAATTAAAAACAAAAACTGTATTTAATAATAAAATTCAAAGTTCATGCCTCTTGGACAGTTTCCAAAAGGTTTAAAGGTAAAAAGGTTTATTTAAGTTCTGATAATTTCGAATTTAGATTTAAGTTTTTCTAAATAACACTTTAAAGGTACTAAATAAATAATCTCTTATATTCCAACCCACTCATGGCTTTATTTATTTGAATAATTAAGTCATATAGCCTTCTTCACTAGATGGACTATACAAACATTAATAATTTTTAAATTGACAACAGTAGTTCCTAACATTAGAGCATTGAACCAAACAAAATCTTTCACTTTATATTTTTTTTATTTTTTCTAAAACAATAAACAAATACCAACCATTGGCAGTATTATTTTGTTGTTGCTGCATTATTTCTTGATGCAAAGGATGATTTGGATCTGCCATATCTAATAAAGGCTGAATAACTTCGGGGCTGAACACATTATTCTTTTGCCACAAATTTAAAACTCTTATTATGTTACGCTGAAATTTAATATGGAATTATTTTATTTTTTATTGTGCGAGCTGATGTAAACATATATATTAACACAAAAAATTTTGACAATTAAATTACTTTTAGTTATTAGATTATTATTAGTTATTAAATAAGTTTAATAAGCTTAATAGCAGATCACAGAGAATACACAGTAAGTGCCTATGTTTTATCTCACCACCTACTTATATCTCTTTCAATTGAATGTTAACATAGTATTGATAGCAATTATTTTAAAAATGCATAAAGGCATAACCTAAAAGTAATTTTTATATAATACCTTATCATCATCAGGGCATCTGAAGAGATTGGCAAACGTCTGTTGCATATTTTTAGCAAACCTTGGCGCGAAGACATCCTTATCTTGCCCGAATTGGTGCCGCGATTGCCTCACTATCGAGTCTATCACATATAAGCCTGGAACTTTATATTCAGGTTTGCACTTTTGTATAAACTTTTCAACGCTATGTACTACATGTTTGTAGAACTTTATTGCCTTTATAGCACCCCTTGTGATAGCACTCATCTTCGCCTTCGATATCGGAGGCTTGTTTTCGTACAACCCGGATAACTGAAAGTACACGATTTGTAAGAGCGATGCCACGGTTAACTAAACCACTATACAATTTACGCGCTATTACCTCCGCGTTGAACGCTTTTACTTCTGGCATATCCATTTTTGTTATTAATTTCACTATAATTCAAATATTTATGGAATTCCGCTACTTAATATTATTATTTTCGTAAAGAAAATCATCTTCGAGAGCAGATCAACATGCTCAGAATTACAAAATGGCGTGCCTAGACGAATGTTGCCATATTTGTTTTTTAATTATAATGATTACAAAATAAGACATGAGTACCGTAATAAGTAAAAAGTATATTGTAAAAAAATCGGGTAAAATTAACATATTAAATAAATATTGCAGTATTTTTAATTCACTATATTAATATGATAGTTGAAATACGAGTACTTTGGCTGAGATCCTAGACCCCCTGACCTACTTAATTTTAGCAAAGCTGAAATTTTGAAGATTATTGGTCTGGCGGCACTGGGATCTTCGCCTATACGGTTTGGTACAGTGTTTTGTTTTACTTTTCCCCAACTTTACTTCAATACCCGAATATAATAATTTCTTTTTAAATAAAATGGCAGACTTACTAACAAAAAGAATTGGATATTATGATATACAAATAAATCTTTTTTTAATTTAATGTCTATTCATTTCACGATTTTATTCATTAACTATACCTACCAGTTACTAATTATCCGGTATGAAAGGTTACTGATATACAGTAGGATATCTTGATTTAGGTTAAGAGCCGATATAAATTATTTTATTTTATTAAGCTTCAATTTCAAATTTCAATCGCCTTGAATTTGATATTTTTTACATTTTATTTGTATAAATATATTTTTTATATTATAGAGCATGTAGGTATTATAAATCATATATATCCTGTAATATTAACTATAGTTGAGCTATTTTTTTAAACTGTGATTCAAAAAGCGTTTATAAGTGTCATACATTGCGAATAAAAATAATACCAATTAGAACTTGTTAGTCTTGTTTTGTTACATTTAACTACATAATGAGTGACGAATATGCAGCTGTTAAGCGTGGAAAACTAGTTTTAAAAGGCGATAAACCAAAGTACGTTATCGAGGTTATAGTACTATTTTTAAAAATTTTACAATACGTAATAAATATTTTAAAGTACATTTAGTTTTACAATAATTATACTTTTAATCAGGGCAAAGAAGCGCAAGCATAAGAAGAAAGACAAAACCGAAGATGAAAAAGTCGACGAAGATTGTATTAAACATGCCGGATGGTGGAAAGTAGAGAAATATGAAGACATAACAGGATCAGTTGCTATAGAATTTGAGAATAACGCTTATATATCAGCTTTAGATAACGGTCTATTTACTGTTGGAGCTCCTCATGGTGACTGTGAAGGGCCCTCACCTGAAGAAATATTTACTGCTTTTCCGGCTGGAGAAAACAAATTTGCACTGAAGTCTGGTTATGGAAAATATTTGGGGACTTCTTCTGATGGTCTTGTAATAGGCAGATCAGATGCAGTCGGCCCTATGGAACAGTGGGAGGCAGTATGGCAGGATGGTAATTGTTTTTAACATTTAAAGGAATATATTTAGTCATAAATCATAGCCGATATGACCCCTTCAACAGTTTCTAAATGAGGATTCATATGATGGATGAAGGGCTATAGACAAATTTGTATGCACTAATAACTATCTTTCTTTCCTTTAGATGGTAATTGATTTATAATTTATTTTGTAATATTTTTGTTGTAGCCATATTATTAATTTTAAGAGAAATAGAGATAAGTTGGATGTTATTTAATACTTAGATTCCTTAAAAAATTATAAAGTAATAATACCATTGCAAATTTTTAATTTTAATATTATTTCAAGATAAATAATTTTACAGGCCAAACAGCAATAATAAACTCATTAAGTAAATTTGTAACAATAACTGAGGAAGACTCAGTTGTGGCCAGGGATTTTACAGCAAGCAAACAAAGTATGTGCAACATACGAAGCAACAAGAGTAGGGAAGTGAATAATACTAAAATTGTGGAAGAGGAAGGTGACTTGGCTGAAGTGGAGGTTAATTATGTGTAAGTTTACTTTCTTTTAGCTTCATGGTTATACTGTATATCACATGTTAGGCAAGTTGATATTTTTCATTAAATTTTTATGTATTTAGAGACTTGTTTTATATATGTAATTAGGAATTTTAGCAATGTTGACAAATTAGTAAGAATAATGTGTATTTCATGTAATTAAGAAACATTATTTTTTAAATAGCATACTTTATGTTATTATTTATATTTTCTTGATAAAACAGTTTAATTAAAAAATATTTTCAATTTCCAGTAAAAAGTTCCAGAAGTTTCAAGATAAGAAACTCCGCATCAATGAGGGTAGCACTATTGAATTGAAAAAAGCAAAAGTAGATGGAAATCTTCACGAAACATTGTTAGATCGGAGAAGTAAAATGAAAGCAGACAGATATTGTAAATAAATTAAAGTTATAATAAATATAATTGTTTTATATAAAATAAATTTTCTTACTTTACCTATCAAGGGTTAAATAATACTTGAATTTCAAGTAAATATTTGTATATTACCTACTGTACCCTGATAGATACTACTTTTGTTTTTATTTTTTTTTATTTTGACCAAATGTTCACGTTGTTACAATTATATATAAGTAAACTTTACATTATTTAAATATATCTATTCTGTTGGGAACAAACCCCTTAACCAGCTTAACCAGCAACCTCTTGTATATAATTGCTCATATATATTTTTTCACACTTATAGAAACCAGGAATAAAGTAAAGGAATTAAAAAAAAATCCAAAATATGTTTTAAATGATTTATTTCTCTTGCAATGACATTCGGTACAAGGGGCCTAAAAATGTTTGAGAATAAATTTTGTATACACCGCGTTCTTAGAAACATACCGTATTCGTTACAATCATAGAGAATTTGAAAATACTAACTACATGTCTTATAAAAACCATATCTACACCTAAACCTAGTTAGACTAGACGACCTAGTCCATCGGAACTTGATTCAGAGCTTTTAGCGTTCATTAATTCCGAAGCCTGTTTATTTTACATATATAATTAAATAAACAAATTATGAGTTACGGCATCAATTAATTAATAATTATTTTGATATAAGAAAATGGCGCCAAAATTACGCAGTCACAATATTTTACTATAGATTATAAAATCATATAGAAACATACAGGCTTTAGAATTATGCAAGTTATACAAAAATGCAAATTAGTCTCTGAAGTAAGCAACACTTAAAAAGTAAGCTTCAGTCCAGTTCATATCGATAACTTACGATTAAAATTTTAAATTATACTGGCATTGAACATTTAAGAGCTACCTTTGTAAATTAAATTAACAAAATTATAATTAGAATATTTTATTTATATGGAAAAAAATATTTTAAAACTACATATTTATTACTATGTATTGAATTTAATTTACAAAAGTGGCTGTAAAAAATAGTTTTTATTTTCGTATTGATTCTGCATAAAACATAAATGTCTCCATGTTATCTTCTAAACTTAAAATGCATCATTACTATCTGATCTTCCAAATTAAATCTGTTATTGTCGAATGCGATAGATTCTGTGATTCGAGCATGAAATAAAAAAAAAACAATTAATGAAGACGTTTTTTGTAAAAAATTGGGGATAAATCGAAAAATAAAAAAGATCATATAATAATTGTTTACGATCATTTTATTATTTAGCAAGTACCACATCACTCTTAAGAATTAATTTATAATATTCGAAAATTAAAAAAGTTATTTTTTTAACAATGAAGTGATATAGCACAGACTACAATTTATATAAAAACAATTGATATGATCCTAAACAACTAACAGTTATATAATAATTAATTTTTAATGTAAATGTTACATTTTTCATTTATGTTTTATTTTTACATTTCCCAATATATGTACGTATTAGCATTTCTCACATAATTTGATCGCTAAATTCTAATTTTGGCATATATATGTATGTATATATGACATATATATAAAACTTGACACTTAAGAAAAAAGTTGTACTATTTTTTTTAATTGAAATAATAAAACTGATTCGGTGGGCAATAAAAATAAATAAATAATCATCTTATACAAAATTAATATATGTATATTTCAGAGTATTTGAGATTGCCTACATTTTCAAATGATTGATACAATATACAAATGATGTTGAATTCATTGTCCTTTATTAAGCGAATCAATTGTGAACCCAATAAATTACTTATATAAAAATAAAATAATTATTAATGAAATTTGTAATTAGTTTAAAGCTACTATTAGACATACATATATATATATCAAAAAAATGTATTAAATAATTACATTTTAATAAAAACAAGCTACAATGATAATGACAATGAACTGGGGACAACAAAAATATTTTCTCATTACTACTAATAAGTATGTTTTGTTTGTTTGTAATTTTCGGGGTTCAGTGGGCATGAAGAGTTGTGACGTAATATACACATACGTAATGACAATATACACTTACTGTACAGCGAACTGCCGACCGCCTGGACGACCGCCGGTCACTAGCGCTATTGAAGAACATACAGGAATATAAATTTCGCACTTCGCTTTTCGCTTTCGTGACATTGCTTGCTGAGTGGTAAAAGTCCATACCACGGTTAATATCAGAGAGAGGAAATGAAAATAATTCAATCCCCCGAGAGGGAATCGAACCATCTCGTTTACACTCACACGCTGTGCTGCTGCGGCACAACGTTATCTTTTTTTTATATTCTTATTCTTATTTATAGAGGCCCTATAAATATATATTAACAATTTTATGTAGTACACAAATACACGGGCACTGTTTTAATACAGTTTTGAAAAATAAATATTAAAAAAATACAATTAAAAATTGACACGATGTAGCAGCACAGCACCTGGCTGTGAGTACGAAAGTGGTGGGTTCGATTCCTAATCGATGAAATGATTTTTTTTTTCTTTGCTCTTTTTTTTGTTCTTTTTCTTGCTGGTAAGAAGATATAGCACAGCATTGGATTCACCACTCAACCTGTAATATTTCCAGAATTGGGAGGAAGGTAGAGAACGGAAAAGTGAATAAAACTAATGAATTTGTCATATAATTATATTGGATTAAGAATAGCGGTACTTGCGGGATTTGTTGCGATTGCGAGTTCGACTTCAAGAATTCAGGAAAATTTAAATGATTATATTTAAATTAAATATAATGATATATTTCCATTTTTTCGCTCTGCTCTGTAAAGTGCGGCATTGAGTTCTGCCATTCAACACGTAATGCCTCCAAAATTCGGCAGAAAGTGAGGAACAGTGTCTTAACACTAGGTTCCCGCGTGAAGCGGTTCTCAACTGTGGTGGGTAGGAAAACGCGGCGTTGAGTTTCACGAGATAGCAACGTAGATATAAACGTAGGGTAAAGTTGTTTCACGTTACCTGCACCCCTTCCATATTGCATATATCTCAGCTGGGCGGTCTCGTGCCCTCTCCTGATACATTGCCACCTTCACCGCGCTCACTGCGTAGCCATTCGACGAACTCGTCTAACATTACTGGCCCTAGATTGATAATAATAAATATTCAATAAAGAAAAAAGAAAATAAATGCAAGGCCCATATTTGTATTTATTTTGTTACTGTGAAGGGAATATGTTCAGAAAATACTGAACATCAACAAGGATCAAAGGACAAGAAGTTATGGCATTATTAGATTTTTTACGAAAAAAATTTGGACAATATAAAAAAAGGAATTTTTATTTAACATTATTTGTTAAAGTCTAAAGATTTAAGAAAAAACACAAATAATTTTAACAAAAACACAAATACTTTGAAAAATATTTTGGAAGTAGAATAAGAATAAAAGAAATTATCTTCAAGGACAAAAATAAGTTGTTTAAAAAATATTAATCTCAATTTTACTTTCTCGCAAAATTCCGAAGAAAAGAGCAACAGATCTTGCCAGCTGTTCTTAGCAGTACCACTTGCCTAATTTTATCAGACGGTTCAAAAGTGCTAGCAAAAGTGTATGTAAATGAACATTTCTTTTTTAAATGTATATACTAACAAGCCCCGTCTGCGTCGTAGGCGTGCAGCTGCGCGTCCACGGAGCGGCTGAACTCGAGTATGTTGGTCCACTGGTCGCGGTTGACGACGCGGTAGCGGCGCCCGCGCAGGAACTCGCCCAGGGGCGCGCGCAGAGACCACCGCGGCAGCAGCACCGCCAGCAGCGCGCGCGCCGTCGCCGTGTCCAGTGAGCGCTGGTCCTTGTCCTGCACGTACATTAAATACAGTACTTAAAAAAAGTCAAATTTACGCAAGATATCTATATCTATCTATAGCTAACTTCAATATTGCCGTACTCTATAAGGATTCTGATTTTGACACACACAATCACAATCCATATGCTTGGCATTAGTCAAATGTTTGTGTACAAGGCTTTGTATGTACAATGGAACCTCCTGTTTGTTAAAGAAAAAGATTTGTACGAAAAAGCGATCAAAGCAATAAGGGAAAGAATTCGAAGAAATCCTGTCCAAAATCAAGAGATTTTATCTTGGGAGATGAAGATAACACCCAGAATCATGTCGCATATTTTAAAAGATGCATCTAGCATAAGATATGCTCTGAACATTTCTAAACTAATAATTTAAAAAAAAAATGGGGTGGTGTAATCAAAACAAGTGCGGATACGAAATATTTAAGCGGTACGCAAAGGGACTAAACACAGCACATAGTACAGAAAAAAACTGTTAACGGATAAGAAGATTTTTACAATTGAGGAATATTTTAACAAACAAAATGACCGTATTTATGCTGAAAGATCTAAAGAAGCTTCCTAATTAGTCAACGCGATACATCGATGATACAGTACAATGTTGTGTGTGTGTTGTTAATTTTTAATTATGTTACACATGATTAAACATTTTTTTCTTTGTACAAAATTTATGGCAAAACTAAGTATAATACTTATTATTTTTTTATTTTTTAGTATAATAAAAATCCTCTTACTCTTGCAAAATCATATGAATATCTATATACAGCTTTAAACACGTAGGAGTCACTGAGCAAATGGCGCAGGTAGTCTAATTTGTTTTGTAACTTCTGTGCACTATCACATTGTAAATCTGTTAATCCTGAAATTAAAAAATATATTTACATTTTTAAGTTTCCAGACGTATCCCACATATAGCAGATGTGGCCAGAGGAAGTTTAGTGTGAAGACACTCCATTTTCTACGCGCCGCCGAATTTTGAAAACATTGACTGTTAATACACAGAATCAACTTCACTTTGTCACATTTGTCTTGTTGCACGGCCGAGAAAATAAAAATAATAAATTCTGCAGAGTATGATTTTTTCTACATAAATTTCAACAAAAAACATTAAGACAAGTGGATGCAAATATGAAAACAATAAATTTTATTATTTTCTATTAAGTACACAATACAATGCTTATTGTGCAACTATAACAATTGTTACAGTCTTAAAAATAGAAGAAAAATAAAGTATACCTTTAAGCCATTCCTCCTGTGTAAAATATCCCATTTGTTTGGCACCCATTTTGTATGCTATGACCAACATCACAATATTTTCCGGATCAACGCCAATGTCTTCACAAAATTTTTCCATGCCTTCAGGTCCTGGAAATATTAAAATAATTTTCTTAGTAATGCAATTTCTATTTAAAAATTTATAAAAGTTGTTAAATTGTATATCAGTTAAGAAAATTATAGATAGAGAATTTTCTCTACCATTTTTAATATTCTTTACTATTTGGTAATGCCTATTATATTAGTTTAGGGAAATAAATAGGAAGAGGCCAGTGGTAGCACAGGGGCACAAGTGTGAAACTGTAAATGGACTTGTTGTGGTTTCAATCCTCACTCAAGGATATGAAATATTTAATAATATCATTTCCTCGCTCTGGTAACAAGGCAAAGCGCGGTATTGGGTTCCACCACTCAACACTCAGTACCTCAAGAATTTGGCGGAAAGTGGGGAACTTAGTCTCTTAACACTAAGTTCCCACTGCCTACTCTGCTGTTTGCAAGCGAAAAATAATCAAAGGAGCTAATATTATTTCAAAAATTCTTTGTTCCTACTCCACTGAAAATTTTTACACATAAGCAAAGGTAAAAGTAAAATAATGCACAAATTAAGTATATTTTTTTACCTAAAACATCTGGCTCTGATATGGTAGTGTATTCTTTGAACCATGCCAAACATTTTTTTACACTGAAACTTGTATCTTCTGTTTTGGAATGTCTTCTGGAGCTGGAAGGAAAAAGATAGAAAATTAAATGAATTATCAAACTTATATATATTTTTTCATACCACTCTTTCTCCACATGGCAGGCTGGGCAGAAGGAAACTAGTGTTAAGACACTCCATTCTCCATTAAAACGTTCCCCACTTTCCTCCAAATTTAAAGATATTAATTACTAAAATTAGTTTGAGAAATTTCTATTTCTATTCAAAATAAACTTTGAGGCGGCCTGCTGACTGCAAACGCGATGGTTGTGGATACGATCCCCACTTGGCGGAATGCTTATATTTAAATTATTTCTATTTCCCGGCTTTGGTACACAAAGAAGGAACCTGGTGTTAAAGACTTTGTTTCCCACTTTGCGTCCGATTTTCATTTTATTTTTATTATATTTTACATAGGGTGTTGAGTACATCGGTAGAGGGGTTAGAGGGTTCAGCGTGAAGCTTAAATAAAACTAACCTTGTATTCCTAGATCGTTTGTGATGGTGATGGTCGTCGAGTGAAGTAGTTCCAGGCAGCAGCTCGGTAGAGGGGGCGCCACTGCGCGTACGCTTACTGCAACGCGGCATTGCTCTACCACCCTGATATATTAAATACTTATCATATATATATATATATATCTCTTAAGGTTTAGCTGGGCTGTTAGGGTTCCATATCAGCTGCCCCACATCTTCATTTTTATTGTGTGGACAGAAAATACTTATTATGTTGATCAACTTTTACTAAGATGCTATATTTGTACCTCTTAGAGATTGCATGGACTGCTAGGGTTCCACGTCAGGTAATCCAGACTTTCATTTTTGTTATGTGGGTGGAAATTGTTTGTTATGTTGTTCAATTTTCCCCAAGGCAGTATATTTATATCTTTTATAGTTTAGGCAGGCTGTTAAAGTTCCGGTATACAGATTTTCAAAATAAACTATAGCTAACTATAGCTATAGATGTTGCCTAGACTTAATAGCTATACAACCAAAAAAGTATCATTTAAATCCGTCCAGTAGTTCAGGAGATTAGCTTGTACAAACAGACAATTTTTTTCTTGTGAATTTGGGCTCTATTACTGTTCCTAAAACTCCATCAATGATTATTTTGTAAACATATTCAATGTATAGATGCACCATTTTTACTTTTATATTATATGTATAGATTACATTAATAAAAATGAATTAGAATCCAGTGTACAATTAAGATTACACTGAAATTATGCCTAAGAAAAATTGCTAATTTATACTAATTATATAAAGCTCAACAGTTTGTTTATTTGCACAATCTAATCTCAGGAATTAGTGATTCCAATTTAAAAAAATATTTTCCATATATATCAAGGAAGGCTATGTATGTGCTAATACTTCACGTTAATTGCTTCGTAATGTAAGTATTTTAACATCACCCTCTTAAGTAAAACACAAATCTCCTAATTAAAAGTTGTCTGAAGTAATTTCTGATTTTGTCATAAGACCGTCTTTTGTGGTTAATATTTATACGGCTGCAGCAAAGTGCAAAAGGAGGGTTATATTTTTAGCATGTATGTGTGTCTTCTAAACTGGTAAACCAGTAAACAACTGATCTTGATAAAAGCGAGTGTTACTGGATATATTCATTTTATTTATGAATTTTCCTGCGAATTGTTACATACCGTTCATAACTAATTATAACAAGAAACACCTTCGAAAGGTGTCAAAAGAAGAAATGAAAATATTAAATGTTTAATTTCCTCAAATGGAAATGAAACCCACAATTTGTGCCTTTGCATCACAAGATTTATAATTTTTAGATTTATTCAAATTAATGTGTTTTTGGATTAGACTATGAGATTAAATAATTATAATATCATAAATCTGAAGAGTTTGTTTGGTTGCACATGCTAATCTCAGGAACTACTGGAAAATCTTTATATTTTGAATAATCCATATGAGGCCTATAATTCATTCCAATTTCCATCCATTCGAAAAAATAAAAATTATTATATGTATTTAAATTACAACAAATAGAAAATTAAAAATTCAGAGCAACTTAATTTTTATGAATCAATCTAAATTTATTGTATGTAAAAAAATTTACTTAACATACTAATTTATCTTAAGCCTTTATTATTTTTTTATTATAGTAGTACTTGTATATATACTTAAACAATAAAAGTTGTAATGATATATAGAATTTATTAGGTAATATTATAAAAAAAACATGTTAAAGTTACTATATACTAATATTATTCTTTAATAATGTCGTATCAGAACATGTTTTACGTTCTTTTGAAGTTTAAAACAAGGCTAAATAGGCTATTGTTAAATTTTCCACAACATTACTTATAAACATTAATTATGCAAGTAATTAAGCAGTTATATATATATATAACACATATATTATGTTATTTATGGAATTTTTTGGAATGAATAAATATCGTTTTGCATGTTCCGATTTTTCAAGCACACCCACGCGAGAAAAGCCATGGTATTGTGTTAGTGTATATTTATAAAAGCAACTAACGATTTAAAAAGAAAATGTCAGTTTAATAACACGTGCAATGGTAAATACTTACTATAGGTGGCAGATTCGATATAAAACTAGAGAACTTGAAAGGGTTTTCGTCTCCTATTTTGCGAATTTGCGGAGACAGCTTGACGAAAAAATGTCTACTTGACAGGTCGATAATAACCTGAAATAAAAAATCAATGTGGGGATAAAGGGAGAGCGAATATGGCACATATCACTATACAAGGTATTAAACATGTACCTGAATTTATTATAATAAAAATATAACAAAAAAACAACAAATGGTAAAGTAATTCATAAATCTTGGCAATACTTGGTGCCTTATATGTTAAGCGAATACACTTATAAACAAACTAATGACGTAGAAACGAGCGTAAAGAGTATTTTTAATGTTTTTATAACACATAAAACATACCGTTCATAACTAATTATAACAAATTTTATAAAACTAAAGTGCAAACACAGCGGCGGAGAAGAGAAAAACTCAAAACGAAACTATTTGAGTCACAGATAATAACAAAACAAAACGACGTTTTGTCAATACTTCGCAATTCGCATAAGTACTCCATAGACAAAATATTTATAATTTAATAAATAATAAAGTACATTGCGAATTATTACTTATTTAATTAAAATGAAATATAGTTTTATAAATACTAACCGAAGTTTTGATTGACGAGGAAGATTTCAATCATAGACATAGTGCGGTACTTTGTTTGTACTGGAATAGAAACTGTAATAGTACCCACAATATAAATTTTACAAAAGTTAATATTCTTATATAATTTATTCCTGTAATGGAGAGTGAAAACATTATATTCATTATACCGACAATATCATTTTTAAACATCAAAAATGGTTCATAATCACATTATTGTATTTACATACAATCTCTATTTATTTATAGTTTTTGCTTATATGAATATGCTTTTCTTTACAATTTTATATTCTAATTCCTAAACGGAACAAGTAAAAGATACATTTTTTACTTGTAAGATTTTATATTTTTATATAAAAATATTGTCATTTTCACATCCTTCTTATAGTGAAATACTTAGATTATGATGGATAACGAAAATTAATCCTAAGGGGCCGTTCGGTTAACATTTAAGAAATTTATCTTGCTTATTTTGCCATTGTTTATAAAATGTGATAATTTTCCGTTTTTTTCAGCATTACACTGGATCCCGTTCACAGCAAGGTACTCAGAGGGAACCTTAAGACACTCCGTTTCCCATTTTGACACTTCCGTTCCCCCACTTTTCTCCGAATTTCCTCCACATGCCTGTTAAGTGGTGGAACTCAACAACGCCGCGCTTTGCTTTATTAATAGAACGAGGAAACAAAAATATTAAATATGTCATTCCCCAGAGCGGGTGTCAAATCTACATCCGTCACATTTACGTCATCGCACACTTGTGCCCCCGCGCCACGATAATCGATGATAATTTACAAGGATAGCAAGTAAAACTAAGCAATGGAGAAATAAGCACTCAAGCTTAATATGAGTTATAATCAATTTATGTTTCAATACCTAATTTAAAACGAATAGGTATGTTTCGTTTTGCCCAAATGAAATGAGGAACAAAACGGGGCCACCCACACAATTTTTACCAGCTAAAAATGAATCCTGAAAAATAAAAAAGAAAACCATTCATAATATCATCTTGGACGGTCTTTCTAAATAGATTGATATTTACTTTATAAGTATTGCCTGTCCTTAGATAAAAACGATACATTTACTAAATTACAGCCAACTGAGTAACTAAAAACATAATTTATAAATAGATATTTAAATCTTATTGAATAATATATTATTGTACAAGCAAATTTCGATCGTACGAACTACCAAAAATCTGTTTTTAATTCTAATATATTTTTTATTACCTAATTCAATAAAATCAATGAGCTTTTCTAAACAATTTCTATAAAGTAAACGTATAAAAAGCATTGCCATAACCACCGTCGCGTCATACAGGAGTTAGGGCGTATCGGATAAATACAGGATAGCAAACGTGATAGTTCAATAAAAAGCTCAGACATACTCTATGTAAAAATTAGACATGAAAAACTGATTGTGACGTGGTAGAAGTAGAAGTCATAGTTGAGCATTGGTACAGTGTACGGCAGTGATGGATGGTTGTGCATTTGTATTCCATTTTGGCAAGCCATATTGTAGCATCGACGTCATCGTAAAGCAATGGCACAACGGCGTGACTGTAACGAAATGTTCGTTATGGATTACAACTTGTGGCCGCGACTGGCCTCACGTATTTTAAATATTTCGAAAAATATATTTTTTTCATTATTTCAATTTTACAAAATTTAAATATTATGTAAATATCGATAATACAAAATCCCTGAAAATAGAAAGAAATATTTATATTCGGAAGCGGAAACTTATCCTTTCAAGAAAAACTCCTACGTCCGCTCCATACAGATAACTTTTCACACCTTAAACGTAGAATAGAATTGTATATTTTAATTCAATGTTTCTCAAGTAGGGCGGGGAAGCCCGGCAACCTCTTGCCTGGTGAGGCAATGCATTTAAATTAAACAATCTTTTATTTCCGCTGCCCCCAGCGAAGATTTGCAATTTCCTCAAAACTTTTAATAGCTTTTGTTATTTCGATTATAACTTCATTGTAATTGTAACTACTTATTTTTTCATTAAAAAAATATGCTTAGTGTTTGAAATATTATAAATTTTAAAAGAAAATTGTATTTTTTTTATATATAACAATACATAAATAAGAAATGAGAGCAGAAAGGATAAACCTCATAATAATTGGTTCATCAACGTGCATATATGTATAAAAGAACAATGCATTCAATGTACGGTTTAGTATGTAATTTTTGTAATATTTTGTTTTATGAGGAGAGCTTCATCAGAAATTGAATACAATTATATTAATAAAACATTTGATAAATTAGTGTGAGTGTCTTTATGTGTAGTCTGTATAAGAAGTGACCCTTCCTTAATATGCTTTTCAAATGAAGTTAGCCAAAGACCAAAGACATCAAAGTGTTTTAGGCAAAGTAATCTCATATCTCAGGTCCTTATAAACGATCTGTGAACATCATAAAACAGCTTAAGAAACCCTTTTCAAACTATACAAAGTTTGTTTAAACTTAATAAAGTGAGTCGTTTATTACTATACAACCTACATAGTGGAACGAAAATGGCGACGGCCCGGTCCCATTCAGCCGGCAGTCTGTTCGCCCCCTCTCACCCTATATTACCCCAAGCCCGAGCTACCCTTTCAGTTAGTTTCTCGCCAACCCTCGTGGAGGATGTACGTCCTATGCAGTAAATATTAACGCGATCTTTTCCGAAGTGCAATAAACATTTTCGAATTTTCTCTCTCATATTGTGTTCATGTGCTGTTCGTTCTGTTATTCTGTTTATATTTAGTTTTGTTTGTGATATTCTTGTTTGATTGGTTTAGTATAGGAAGGTGTTTGTTTTTGTCCGCTATAACAACTTACGTAAGTATTTACTGCATTGCGATACGCTCTAATTTTATAATTTTCCATTCAAAGTAATAAGTGTTTTAAGAAATACTATGTAGTTACTTGTATAGATTTTTTACGAAATAAAAATATTTTTCCTTATTTACGATACTTTTGTAGATGACAAAATTTATGTTCGATATTTTGAATAAAGTAAGCTGTTCTTTTATATATTATATTGAAGTAGAAAATGATTATGTTTTTATAGAGCATTTATGTACTGGAATATGTATTGGGATACCTGTTATCCCAAACATTGCTTCTGAAATAACTGTCGTTGTAATATATTATTACAATAATGTGACGAGTTTTTGATTCATGTTTTCTTATAAATTCTAATATGGAACTTTTATTGTTAACTCAATTATAATAACTTGCAGTCTCACGTAGTTTAGACGTTTACGTATTTAGATTTTTGCACGAGTCTCCATTTTCGGAACTAGGGAGTGAGTTAAGACAATAAAAAAGTAAAATAAATACAAATTAATCTATGTTTGAAGTACTTTGAATTAAATCATGGAGTTCAATAGATATAAACAGTTGAATCCTCTACTACAATCGAATTTGAATCGGGTTAGCTCCTATGTGGACAATCCAAACGGCAAAAGATTTGATAGAATATTTAGAGATTTTCTAGTAAGGTGCACACTTGTTCAAGGGGCCCGTTGCATTGCGTTTCCGCCCTGCGCCCTCCCCCGAGTAGTGAAAATTCAATTGCAGGACCATTTGAGCTTTTATTTGATTTCTAACGTTTTCCTCCGTAACATGATAAAGCTTGTACGGCGAATTCCGGAAATGTACATGGAAAATGGCGTATTTCGTCCTAAATTGAGTTAATGAATAATATGATGATAACAAACTGGAAAATTATTTTCAGACATGGAAATGTCAAATATATAATAAGGCATTATGGATTATGGTGTTGTAAAATTTAAAAAAAAAATAATTCATATTATACTATTTGCTTACTAATTGCTTAAAATTGAATTTTTAAAGAAAATATCTCTACAGTTGTCAAAATAAAAACGTTCACATTTTTAGTATGTACCTACAATGTATCAACAATATTTTTGTTTGACAAACTGAGAAATGTCTACTAAAAATTGTTCGAATATTTGCTTGTACGCACAGTATATATGTACAATTTTTAATACCGTTTGGAATTTAGTGTGTCACAAATATTTTCAAAGCTTCTGACTGTGATGTTGGATAAAGTAACGTTTGTACAAGAAAGATTGAAATGATGCGCAGCCTTTACTTTTTTATCAGCTTTACGTTTATTCTATGTAGCACGGTAAGCAGAGAGAATCTAGTGTCAATACACTCCATTCTGCACTTTTCGCCTGAATTCGAAGTCATTGGTCAAGGCCAGATTGTAGAGCGGTCGAAAAAAAATAATTCGTATCTCTGTGTAGAAAATGGAACTTACAACCAAGGTTCACAGTTAGATGCTGTCCCTCTGCGCCATAATGGGCTTTTAAATTTTTACAAGCAATATAGAATATAAATAACTGTATTATTTCTATTATTGTATATAATTTTAAACCACCCAAAAAACTATTTTCCCCTAAAAACCCTTTTCAATTCGCTTTCCCATACAAGGCTTTGACAATTTGTCACTGTTAGCGCAAATTAAGTCTCCGGTGTGTATGTATTCGATACATTACCTTCACGCTTGCTCTCGTTAAAACTGACGCATGCCGAGCAGTTTACTAGACTGTGAATGAAGCAATCTACATATTTTTGCCACTTTTGTATTATAAATTTTATGAAATACACAAATTTTAATGATTTTATTTCAAAATGTTATTAACACGTTTAAGATTTACTATTATTAATATATTATTTCAGAGTTCCCAATATATTTCATTCGAATTTAAAAATGAAATCTTTTAATTTGAAAAATCTGTATTTACATAGGGTTTTAAAAAAAGAACATGAAAAGTCAATTATGTCATTCTACAACATGCACTATAATACATATATACATATTAGAGATGCGCCGAATGGTGGTTTGACCGAAGAGCCGAATACCGAATACTATTCGGTTTAAACTTTACTTTACCGAATATTCAGCCGAATTATTCGGTGTACGATTTCTTTGTTATTTTGTCGCGTAAAACAGGTTTTAACATGTATGCCACCTGTCATCGCCGGCTAGATAACGAGCGGGCCGTACCTCACCGCCACCCGAATCCACGAAATTAAAAATTATCCAAATGTACTAGAATCTGCCTATCAACATTGTTGGACCCTCTATTTCAAATGAGATTTTCTGCTCCAGAAAATTGTGAGCTGGAACTATGACAAACAGGGAAGGACCTCTACAATATATTACATTTTTTAAAAGGAATCTCATGTGGCGTATTGGAACTTTCATGTTGTCCTTCCATGTCGATATGACTTGGGTACCTTCAAAAAGGATCCTTCATCTCCACCTTAAAAGCTGGCAATGCACCTGTAGCTCCTCTGGTATCATGGGTCCGGACGAGGTCGTGGGTAGCGGTGGTCATTTACTATCAGGTGACCCGTACGCTTGTTTCTGTGTCTTCTTCTATAAAAAAGTGCTCCTGGTAATAGTGTGTATAAGAAACGACTATTTTCGAAAACAGGGAATTTATATGAAGAAAAATGCGACAGATTAAAAAGGGACGAAAGCTTGGTATTTAGCACCATAATTTACCATTAATTAATTATAAATAGTACAATATGTATGTTTCTTTCTGATCTACGAGGGACGTTCAATATCATTTTTGGTATCAGCACTGAAAAATACACCAATTTTACACATTTGACTTATAATAATAACTTACATCTTCCATAAGACGTTTTATATTTCATTTCTATTGTATCGTGCAGCCAAGTAAATAGAAATACTCGAACCGAATATATTCGGCGCCATAGCCGAATAGTTCGGCCGAATACGAAAAACATGCCGAATACACCGAATACCAAACGAATATTCGGAGCATCTCTAATACATATTATACAAAGTAACTGCGTTAGTAACAACGTGGTCTACATAAAATCATGATTTATTTACTTTATACGCGCAGATTTAATGAGGTCTAAATTACCTCATATAAAACAAATATAGATACTTTTGTGTCTATTTTTTATCTTTAAAAATACTTAATTTCATTAAATAATAAAATAGTAAATTTTTTATAGCTTAAAATAGCGAGAAATCTTTGTTTAAATATACCCTGCCCAATAAGCGATAGAGGTATAGAAAAAATATGAAAGCGAGAAGCTTTTGTTCTTCCCCGCTTTTAGTAGAAATAGAAAGCTTTTACTTCAGCAGTTACTGGGAGAGTTATGTATTATTATGTCATTGTACTAAACCAGACGTGAAATAGAAGAAAGAGCATTAGGTTTGTAAACATTATGGGCTCGATTCCCAATCGGGGGGAAAAAAAAATACTTTCTCGCATTGGTAACAAGACCAAAGGCAATGATTGATCCGTTGCTCACAACGTCTCGGAAACTGGATGGAAAGTGGGGAACGGAGTGTCTAAACACTAGTTAGGTTCAGTAAAAAGCTAAAAAAATATTATATACTAATACTTTCATTTCTATATTCTAACATCTAAATTTTAACGTTTAATACACAACGCTAGTGTACGCATTCTGATTCTTAACAAAGGATGTATTGGTGGGAGCTAGACTGTGAATAAAATAATTTACATATCATGTTCAAGTACACAATTTATTATTTAATATTATAAGCTGTAACCGCTGATCTATGGTTTATGCTTGTGTAAAATGATATTAATCTTCACATAGAAATAAGTATGGGTAAATTTGATGGCAAATGGGCAAAAAATGTATTTTATCAATTTGTTTCTCATAACGGTATTTCAAACATTTCAGTTCTTTTTTGTTAACAGAGTTATTCTCCATATTTGTTTTTTTTTAAATATTATCGTCTCGTTTAAATTGAAATTCGCCCATTTTTTAAGACATGCATTCGATTATGCATTCGGGTGTCTTTTTGGTTATCAGGGGAGGAAATTAATAAATAAAAAGGATAATAAATCTCTCCCTAGAGTGGGAATCGAACTCACAATCGTTGCGTTTACACTCATACCTTATATCACTGCGCCAAATACGGATTTAATATTAAAATAAAATATAATCATACATCAAAAAGTAATCAATTCATACTAAAACACATACATTTTCCATTTTCCTAATAAATTTTCATAGAAAACAAATAATACAATATTATATGAAAAGTCTTTGACTAATGTTATTTAGTCAAATAACCATTAACAGGGGGAAACAGTGAACGTAATTTTCTGATGATTTATTACTATTTAATTTTTTATATAAAAGTTTCTTTATGAATAAGATCATTAATAAAAATATACAAAGGCATTTCAAAGAAGTTAGGTTCATAATAGGCCTAGGTGTGTTATTAAAAGTAAATTATCACTTTTAAATATAATTTTCATACAATACCCATCATATTTTCTTTTTTTATATAGCAGAGTGGGCAGAGACATTTTGTTTTCCATTTTCTGCTCGGACCTAATATTCTGTATTTAAAGTATAAGATACTGACCTGAGTAGATCTTCTTCCTCTTCTTCCTCCTGGCATTAATCCCGGCTATTGCCAGGGTCTGCCCTCCTACTCAACCTACTCCACTTTGCACGGTCTTTTGCTTACGTTCTCCGCGAAAATTTGAAGGCATTGCGTGTTGAGTGGCAAAACTTAATGTCAGAGTGAGCAAATCAACATATTAATTGTAACTATTTTATTTTCGGAATGGAATTGAACCCACAACCTGTCGCGCTTAGAGTCGCACGCTTGTGTGCCTGCGTTACCACTGGCCTCAAGTACTGTTCTAAAATGCTTAGTAAATTCAATATAATTATTTTATGTCATACAAAATTTGCAACCTTATTTAAAATTTAGGTTTTGCTTTAAATTCAATTTTGCGACATATTGCCTTCGTCTAAGAATATCTTCCATTCATAGGTATATATATATATATATGTATTTATGAAAAGAGGGAGGGCGGCGCGGCGTCGCGGTTTGAATCATTACGACCTGCCACTACTCCTGTTTAATCAGCTAAAACACTCGCTCTATACTTTGCAATGATTGTACGTACAAATTACATACATAGAAAATATCAGATTTCATAAACTTTATACATTTGCTTGCGGCGTTGAGTTCTGCTACTTAACAAGCATTGTCTGGAAAATTGGGTATTTCGTGGGGAAATGAGTGTCTTTACACTAAGTTCGATCTGCTAATCCTGCTTTGCGAGATGCAGCGTGAATCTTAAAAATATTATATATCAACAAATAGGCGTAGGGGTTCAAGCGACTGTTAACGTTGAGGGTTCCGTTTCCGGTTCCTACTCTGGAACGGAACGGAATGATATATTTAATATTTTCATTTCTTCACGCAATGCTTCGGGAATTTGATGGAGAATGGGAACGGAAGTGTCCTTATGGGAACAGAGTGTCTTAACAATAGGTTCCCAGGTTCAACCTGCCTACCCTGCTATGTGTGGAATACAGTAAGAAGCTAAAAAAAGTTTTGGTTGCCATGGTTAACCAGAACGCATAGTTAGAATTAATTGTGAACTGCCGCACATTAAATTTCATAACGCTCAAATGGCTTTCACGCTGGTTGTAATCAACCGCATAATTGTATGCGTTAACAATAGACGAAATTTGAAATATTCTCCGTTATTAACAATAACTGTGTGTTGAAAGCTAATATTGTGTCGATAAAGTTTAATTGGCTGTAGACTAGCATCGCGTTCCTGAATTTCTCGGTCTCAGTTCATTTTTTTTTTCAGGACTTACTTGGCTTATTGTCGTGAGTCCTCTAGGTGGGGCAGAGGACCTGCACAGTGCTCCGGCGTCGCGTTCTGTTCTGGGAATTTCGCTTTACCACGGACCACGTTAGCCGCTCTTTATATTAAGTAGGTGTGCTTGTTGAAACAAAGTAACTAAACGTGTAGGTCATGGAGAATAGAGTGATCTATCACTAAATCCTCTGCTATATGCTTTCTTAGAAATATAAAATAACAAAAAATATATTACCTAATACATTATAAAGTAACGTAAAATGTATGTATTATTAAAAAGCTAATATATTTCAACATGCCCGATTGTTTCACAGGGAATTCTAGAGCTCATATAAAAGTTATCACATATAAAAGTGTCATGAATAAAATATTCTCAAGAATAGAATTGTATTGTATAAATAGCTTCTGGTTATAAAATAAGGAACCGCATTTTATAAAGACACTTAAAACGCAAACGCCATACTCAACTAACGTAATATCGTGAGGTACCTTATAATATCGTCTCGGGGATATGCAATAGAAAATTCAGTTCATTTTGTTGGGAAGCTGGAATATTTCTGCGGAATGCAATAATGCGCTTAAAATGGCTGACTTTCAGTTGTTTTAGGCAAAACAGACGGTTTTCGCCTGTCTTTGTCTGAATATACTCGTAATTTCTTATACTACCTAAATATTATTATTATTCTTATTAATATGTGCGGGATAAAATTATAAACTAAATTAAATTAATATATAAATATATATAAATCATAAGTATACCTTATCCATTGTAGAGCTGTTGGACAGAAATAATTAACCACTAGACAAAAAACCCTTTGATGTGGTTATACAACATATATTATATAAGTATTATATATAATGTTCGATATCACTTATATATATATATATATATATATATAAAAAAATGTTGAGGCCGTCGAGGTGTTGAGGTACTGGCTCTGCGTCGACGGTTGGGGGTAAGGTTCCCACTAGCGAGAATGAACTATTTTCAAAGCGTTCAAATTTGACAGAAAAGTAGGGAAAGCAATGTCTTAACACTACGTTTCCCTTTGCCCACACCGCATAACCTATTTGAGAGATACAGAGTGAATCGAAAATAACACTTAAAATGAAATACCTAAAATATCAACAAAGCACATTGAGAACGCAAATTAAAAACGTATTTAATCCAAACATAACATCAAAAGGGATAACAATTCCATTTCAATCCCCCGAATCCTACGACTTTGAGTATTACTGCGAAATAATTTGTCAAGTTTCAATTGAATAAAACCTACTGCGTAATATTATGATACGCTAGCGACCCAAACGTGGCTTCGTATGGCTAAAGTAATTATTATATTATAGCCAAATATACGAAATCTTCACATAAATTGTATATAACCTACATGTTTTACTAATGCTATATTACTATAAAGTTTCATCTAAATGCGTGAATGATGCACAAACTGTCTTTTCACAAGGTTCTTAAAAGGAACAGAAATACAAATTCCTTCATAAAACTTATATAAATCAAAGCATGGTCCTAGTATATTATATTATGTAAGTATATACCTGTTATTTTTGTAGATTTTTGCAAAAAAACTCTTGAGGTGAGGCGCTCAAAGCTTTTAGAAGTCGGTTAAAAATTAGATTTACTCCAAGTAATCGCTATTAACTACATTATTATTCAGTTCACTTATTAAACTTTCCATAATATATAATTAATTAAAAGCAAGTGGAAAGCCACAACTTAAACAGTTGAAGAATTATATTTTTAATCATCAGTTTAGAATATTTAAAATCAATCGACAGATGACGGAGACATCGACGGAATAAACGTTGCTAATTGTCAGATTCTATACAAATAATGGTGGACGATTCGATATTTAACAACTCAAGATACAAATTGAAATAGAAGAATATTAATATTGTTATACGAGTACATGTATTATTTAAAGTACGGCATTAGTTTCCGTCGTCAAAAATGCAATTTTTTCTAAAACAGATGGAAAATGAAAAAAAAATATCGTAAGACTCTAAATCTACCTATGCTAAATGTCATATAAAATACACATCTAGTATTGAATTGGTTCAAAAATTTTAGGCCACGAATGGAGATAATAGTTGCCTGCCTTTATACCTCCCATCTATCTATCTTTCCATCTCCGGACGGACGGCTCCAATTAAAGTACCTACAGTTTCGCACGGGGGCGGCCGACCGGCAAACGTACACGTTTGTAGGGCTACCAAAGTAATAACTAAAGAACTGTAAATACAAAACTGTTCGTGGTGCTTTAGTCGTGGTTTCTAGTTTTGTTTCCTATCTTACCTTACCTTAGGTTTTCAAAGGTAAGGTAAGATAGGAAAAAGTTAAAATTAGTTGTCTCGAAAATTATACATGATTTCTTTGATTTTTGAAAAAGGTGTTGCTTTCGTATGGATTTAGCATTTAGTATGATACAATGAAATGCGGAATATAATACTGCATTATGCGCTATCAGGGTAGAAGCAAACTAACTAAAATATTTTATTTTAATATTTTTAATTTTTAATTCTTCATACTACTAATAATTTATTTATTTAAATGATTATGTATGTAACTCTATGACTAGGAAAAAAATATTATTAAAAGGTAATAAAGTTGCTCCAACAATGCTCAGCGTAGTATGACTCATGACTGTTCTCCACAACTCGACGACTTCGAACAATGTGTTCTAACTTGTTAGTGATTGCTGACAACGCCCTTCCTTGTTATTGCCAAATATAAGCACTGTTATATATATATAAATATAAAAAAGTAAGATTTTAATGGTAACCACAATCTAATAAAGTTAAATATCAATTATCATATTATACAGTTTCAAAATTTTTTAAAAATTATTTTTAAAATTATTTTCACGAGATTGCTTGAATACAAAAATTTGCGAAGGATGTTTGGAAATAATAAACAGAAATCTTCAAGCAAAATCATTATCGATAGCCCTGGTTCCATTGGGTCTCGCCTATAGAGCCAGTTGCCTTATAGTTTCATTTTAATTGCAGATGCTCTGTAAATTGAACAGTGCATTAGAAATGTTCAACAAATTTATTTTTTTGTTTATTAGGAGCGGGATAACTTTTCTTTATACATTGGCATGCCTAACAACAAATAACCTTGGGTTTTCACATGCAAATGTATAGTTACTGGCACATATACCAGAATTGTCTGGGAAATTCTAAAATGATTTATCAATCGGGACATTCGGGAATTCGGGATATGATTTGTAAAGGAAGGCAAAAGGTGAATGTTACATTACGTTAATCGTTTCGAATCAGCTGTGGTCAGGCACGAAGTGTGAAGAACAGAAGCACTGAAAGAAATGAAATATTTCCATACTTAAATTTATATTTTCTTTTCGGCGGTCTAGTGTAATAAAGTGCGACGTTCCGCCACTTCGGCGGAAAGTGGGAAACGCAGTATCTTAACACTAGGTTCCTAGTTCCCTCCTTAACACTAGGACCTACCCCGATACGTGAAGCTGATGTTATTCATTTCCATTTGACCACTGTATCGGATTTCTGACCTGTAGGTACTCATAAAGTATCATGGATCATAAGCAACTGTTAGATATTTCCATTTCATCACGAGGGTGAAGCTGTAGGTAGCAAGACAAACGTAAAATCAAAAGAAATTACTAAAAAAATCTCGAGATTTAGTTAAACTTTTCTCTTCAACAATTAATTAATACAAAAATGGTAATTTTACTTTGTATTTTTAATGAAAATACTTTCGTACAGTGTGGATATAATCTTGGTAGAGAAGCCATAATTAAAACCACTTAGAACAGATGATTTAATGAGAAAATCTATTAAAAGAGGGTAAAAGATGTCGGCATCAGGTGCACGTATTGGAGCAATCAGAGTTACACAGCAGTGGGAAAATTTACAACTCAGGTGTAATTAATATGAAAGTAAAAATACCTTTATATAAACTTTTCTCTAATTTAATTTTACTTGAACAAACAAGTAACTAAATACACTTAAATTATCAAAAATTTAAATAACTAAATAAATAAATATTTTTTTGTTAAACTCGAAGAGCCACTGTCATTTGACCTCTAAGGCCCATCTGGTAGAACAGTTTATACTCCTGTGGTTAGAACAATTATCAGAATTATACAGGCTTCTCGATGTCCAACACAGTTGTCGTTTACACTACTGGCTGACGCGCGACTTCGCCTCCAGAATTCGGCAGATAGTGGGGAACGGAGTGTCTTAACACTAGGTTACCTCTGCCTACCCTGCTATGTTGCGGAATACAGCGTGAAACTGATTTAATTTATTTTTAAATTAAGTTAAATATAGTAGAAAACCAAACCACATTCAGCATAAATATGTATATTATTTTACTACTTCAAAATCTAGGGAAACTTGAAGCAAAAAGCTTTACCGTGCGCTTCAAAGAGTTCGAATTATTCATCTTTAAAGAAAAGTCTTGGAATGAAAGAATACACTATTGTTCTAGTCATTACATTCCAACAATGTCGCTATAGTTTAAGAATGAGCGCTCTTTTGTATGACTTACTGTCTCTAACTAGCACTGGCTGTGTTTTTCTCAATCCTTACTATCGTGTGATCTTAAGGCTAAATTATTTTCTGAGCTTCACGTTGAATCCCGTATATAGCAAGGTAGACAGAGGGAATCTAGTGTCAGGGCACTCCGTTCCGTCAACTTTTCGGCTCAATTTTCCATCATATCAATCCACATATCATTTTAAGTAGCGAAACTTAACCGCGCTATGCTTTCTGGCCATAGCGATGAAATGTTCACCATAGTTCATTTACTCGAGTGTGAATCGAATCTGCAACCGCCGTAGCTAGTAGTAGCTCACTAAATTCCTTTCTTAAGTCTATCGCCGCCCTTTTTCTATCCTGACAGACTGACGCCGTAGTTGTCGGAAACTTTTAATTATTATAAATCAATAGCTCTAATAACATTCTAAAGGAGATATTACAAAGACAAAAATATTATTTCATATATATATTATATTACAAAGACAATTATATATGTTATATATTATATATTATATATTATATTATATATTATATATTATATTATATTATATATTATATTACATTATATATATATTTATTACTCGAACAACTTCGATAATCCCAAGAAAGCCGTGTAATCAGATAGGCCTGAGTCATGCTCGGAGACGTATTTGATTACGTCTGCTAAGGCTTCTATACTATTCTTGTTATACAAGGTATGAAATGTGGCCTTTCATAGATAAAAATTTAGATATTATAGAGATATTTCGTTTTGTCTCTAATTTCGAAGCATCCTGACTTAAGTGATGAAAACTCTTGTATTACGATATTCAGGAAATAAAACTTATAATTTAAATATACCTATTCTTACTTTGGGTAGATATCGAACTTACCACCATCACGTTTATATTCTGTCATTGTTTCCATTGAGTAACGAGAACTTCTTGCCGTTAATTTCTTTATCTGTCTATATATAGAAGTATACTAAATTAGATAATAAAGAAATAGAAACACTATATTAAACTTATGTATAGACGAGACATTAAGCAACTCGATATTGACGGTAAATTTTACAAGAAGCGACATGTGTGGCGAGGAAACAATTTGAAATGAACACGCCATTCACCAAGATATATTCTTGTCAATATTTTTATAATAATTTAAATTTAACTTCCAGTTATGCTACTAAATAAGAAAAATAAAAAAAAAATGTATTATCCTCTAAAAGATCTGCGTATATCTTAATGCAAATGTTGTACTTAGCCAAATTAAAAATATCGCTATATTCCGCATATAGAAGAGTAGGAACTTTGTGTTAAGAGTGTCGGTCCATTCCATTCCAGTGGGAATCGAACCCGCAACCGCACGTTTACAGTCAGACGTTGCGTCACTGCACCATGACGTCCTCTAAAGTAATTAGTACAAACAAATGCTAGAATCTACGTTTACATATAAATAATTATAAACGTAGACCTTAAACAAAATGTAGGACAAACACAAAATAAACAATTATAAACACAATTGTCCTCTAAAAATTAGTCTCTATCATTTATTTTATATTCAACTTGAAAACTTGACGGTACAATTAAAATGAGATCATCAATGGCGCCCTTCGTTTTGGTATGAATCAATATTTTGCCCTTACGAATATCCCACCCTACGTACACTTAATTTATTCATGTGTGAGTGGGGGTGGGCGATTTTTCTTTAAAAGATAGTGTAGGTCAGCGAACTATTGATTTAGGTAAACAGTGGCCCTTTTAGTTTGTTATATTTTTTTATAAATTGATTATAGGAAATAACTATTTTTTAAAAATTAATTTTAAAAAATACACACATATGTACTGAACAAAGCGCGGCGTTCTTTTTTTTCAAATTTTTTCAAATTTTGGTAGAAAGTTGATAATGGAGTGTCTTAACACTAAAGTTTCCTCTGCCATTTTACAGCGTGAAGCTAATGAAAAGGATCTCGATTAATTTATCTTCTTCATAATCGAATTTCCTGATTTCAAACTGTTATATAAAATTCATTGATACGAACTGTATTATGATAAAAAAATAATATAATTATAGATATAAGACGCCATCGTGGCGTATTAGAAATTAGTATAGACTTTATACGTTTTAGCTGAGGGTGACCTCATATGGGGAACATTTATGCATATAAACACTTTCGTTCCCTAACACTTGGTGACACAAAATGCGTTTTTGCGCTCTAACTCCTCCACTAATTGAAGGAAAGTGGAAAATCGAGTGTCTTGACACTACATTCACTCCGAAATACCTGAAAAAATGTAAATGTAGAAAAAAACTAATTTAATGTAGAGACACTTCATTCAGACGCTGTCCTGTACCTACCGGTGCGCAACGAAGACCTCCATACTGTAATATAATTAAGTTAACTTAAATAAAATAAATAACAACCGGCCAAGTGCGGACTAACGCACGTAGGACTCCGTACACGTTAGTTATATGGAAGCCCCCATTAAATGGTCGTTTTATTTTAATTATGTTATTTATTTATAAAGTAAATATATAGTTAAATATTCTGTGAATATTTTAAGCGTCGATCGTTATCAATATCGAGTAAAAATATAACTTTTTTTTATATATATGAGCCCCCTTAAATATTTATTGTATTCTGTTTAGTATACAGTGTTTAGTGATATAGCAGCAACAGAAATACATCATATGTGAAAATTTCAATTGTCTCACTACCACGAATCATGAGATACAGCCTTGTGACAGACGGATGGACAGACAGACAGACAGACGGACAGCGGAGTTTCGGTAATAGGATCTCGTTCTACCTTTTGAGTACGGAACCCTAAAAACTAATATAAACTGCGTAGTTACATATGAGTGATACAAAAAGGTTTTTACATAGAGACAAGGCAATCCTTTATGTATGTAGCTCTAGGTACTCCAGCGGTAGCTTTTATCCAAAGGTCACCGCTTTAATTAATCTAACTAAAATGTAAATCAAATCGCGTGACCTGCCAAGTAGTAGTACTATACGAATATAGTATACTGTACGAGTATAAACGTAATTATATAAGACTAGCGGACGCGCGCAGCTTCGCCTGCTTATTTGTACCCTTTGGGGTGAATTATAGAAAACCATGAAACACGTGTTCAATGAAATATATTTCAGTCTAGGTTTCAAATTTTATAAAAATCGGTGGTGATTTGAAGATTTTTCCATACACATTTTCAACCCCTTATTTGTACCCTTAGGGGGTGAATTCTAAAAAACCGTGAAACACATGTTTTGACACACTGAATTTACAATTTTATAAAAATCGGTGCCGATTTAAATTTTTTTTCATACAAACTTTCAACCCTTATTTCACCCCTTTAGGGTTAAAATTTTTCAAAATCCCTTCTTAGTGGATGTCCAGATTACGAAAGTAAACATTTGTCTAAATTTCACCTTCATACCATCAGCGGTTACGGTTGTGCGTGCGTCTTACCTCAGTCAGTGAGGACAAGTCCTTACAATATATATATATATATATATTGTAAGGAGGAGGATATATATTGTATATATATAGATATATAGATTGTGCTACGAAAATAAAATGATTCGGAGAAATCTCTAGTTATAAAACAAAGAAAATACGTAAATGCAATTTTTGTTAATGATGTTAGTATTCAAAGTTGTTATTAGTATTACTTTCACTATCACGATGTATATAGATTGTGATAGAATATTATTTTTTATTTTTTTAAACCCCTAAGCATTTCGTCCAGATCGCAGTTAAAATCTTTCGGTAATTTAAAGCTATGTTAGCTCGTCCGTCTCTGGTATAATTTAAAATCAGATAAGTATTGGTAATATACTTAGATGTTCTTTATTGAGATAAATTTACTTACACCTTTGCGACCCAAAATTCGGCGATAAGTGGGAAACGGAGTGTCTTCACACTAGGTTCCCTGTGCGGGATATTTAAATTTATGAAATAAGTTTTAATTTAAATAATAATGAATGGGGATCGAATCCATAAGCGTCGCTCTTGCACTCACGCTGTTCCACAGAGCTACGATTGCTTCAAAAGGTTTCAAAGCCTTTATATTAACTAATAGCATATTGTTTTACTTTTATAACAATAAAATATAAAATCGACGATTGCTAAATAAAAACATGCCCTTTCCATTCATGCCATCTTGACATGTACGCGGCTGTCTCCTGTCTGCCACTGAAGACTGACATCGCGGTTATAGTACTACCACATTTTATGAGTTCTGGTTTACACACACACAAACATTGAATTAATCATTTAAACTAATAGAAACGCGACCATTTATAACAAAAACAAGATAAACGAACATTATCGTAGCTTACATTCAAAATGGCGATGCAAATATAGATAATTTTCCAGTTAAGATATCATAAATCTGTATTCAAAGATACTCCCGTTCCTTAGCGTCGGAGTGCACCAGGTGTTTCTGCAGTAAAGGAATGATTGAAGTGAAAACAATCGATGTTCAGATCGTCTTGTTGCCCAGCTTAGGCTTCCGTCGATTTATATAAATATATATATTTGTATTGGATCTTTAATATAAATTTTGACATAGGGTAGGTACATGGAATCTAGTAATAAAATACTCCGTTTTCCACGCACCGCTTTTCACGCAATTTTCTAGACATTGCGTGTTGAGTTGCGGAACTTAACGCCTCGTTCTGTTTTGTTACTAGTACAAGGAAAGAAAAATAACACATTCCCAGAGTGAAAATCGTACCCACGACCGTCGCGCTTATAGTCAGACGCTGCGAAGAAAATTTCAATATTTATTTCCTTATATATACATAAACATAAGTATGTACATATGTATGTAAAACGCGCAAGTATGAAACAACCGTCTAACGTCGATAATAATATCACCCAAGTTCCACCAAAACGGGGGAGGTAGGGTTCCCACTTGTCGGTGGAGTGAAGCGGTTAGAATTTATAATCATTCTAAGTTTCATAATAGTCACCTTTACTTAGGACGGTGAAACCGCTTCCCCGTTCTAATGTTTGATAATTACTTTTATAGTAGGTACCTATTCTAGAATTGAATATTTTATTACTTTGGGTTTTTATAGTTTTTGACGTAACAAAAAACTTTACAAATATAATTTTGTTTCAAATAACAGTCGTTATGGAATCGAATAATCATTTCTCCAAGTGGAAATCGAACCCACAAGCGGCGCGTTAACATTGACACGCAGTGCTCTTGCGTAACGACGGTTGATTGTAAAATATTAAGGAATATTTGTAATTGCCTTATTTAGATCAAATTATATGACATTTTATTACTAATATTTTGTCCCCGTCTTCTTTCGCATAATAAATCGATAAGCTCCACACAGTTGCGTGACAAATTCGCTTTATTTAATACGGTCAAAATTACAACTAATTTCACATTATATTGGCGGAGGGGTCCGAATAGGTTCGTAGAAATCGGGGATGTTCTAATGAATTTATTGTTAGTTTAGATACAAAATGATGAAATACCATGTTTTTGTTTGGTTTATTTCATGTCAATAATAATGGATATGGAAGGAAGTTACTTTGCTTATTATTATTTTCATGAGGTTATAATCGTAATGAGTGGAATAATCGTAGTGGAAGATAGTCAAGCGGATAACACGATGTTGAACACCCTAGTTCCATCTCCATTCGAGTGAATGACGGAAGGAATTGGAGAAGGAACGAACGTAGTGTTAAGACACTCCGTTCCCCATTTTCCGCCTAAATAACGTTAATATACATAGTCACTTTGATATGGTTTCAAGCGCAGTTAACCGCGTCGAATTTGGTCTCAGGGGCAAACTGTACGCAGTTTGAGGGGAAGAACTATTCTATCAAGGTGAATGTAAGGTTATAGTTATTGACTTTAACACTGCATCCTATCCTGCATATAGCAAGGTAGTCATACGGAGGGAACCTAGTGTTAAAACACTTTGTTTCTTCATTGTCGAGATATTGCATGTTGAGTGGCGGAACTTAACCGCTCGCCTCGTCAACAAAGGAAATGATAATAAATCGTTCCCCGAGTGGGAGTCAAACACAAACCGATGCATTTACAGTCTTCAGTTCATTAACTTAAAATAAAATATTTTTTTAATACTGATTTTTGAATGCCCGAAGTCTCGGGCATCGCGTGGCCTGAGTGCAGTGGTCTATATAGAACGGACTAACGTGATGTAGTAGGTATAGCTCATATCCTTCTTCGATAAATGGACTGTGCGACACAAAAACATTTTTGTTTATATTAGATCCAGTAGTTTCTGAGATTAGCGCGTTCACCCAAACAAATTCTTCAGATTTATAATAATAAGTATAGAAAACGTAGGGTGTTCATAATACATTTTCTGAGAAATCGAACCCACAATCACGGCTTAAGTATACAATCCAGCAATTACTACAACATTCCATCTAGAACATGATGTCAATTATTACATTTAAACGTAATAAAACACGCGTACTATTATAAAAAGTCAATTTTCAAAGTAGAGTCAACAATTATCGTTCATTAATATGAAAACAAAAGCACCCCTAGTACTGACGGTTACCACCCTTAGTTAAAATCCGACGTTGTTATACACCCCAGGCGGCTGGAACGCGTAAAGAAAACACTAGAAATTATGATACGATCATATTTTTTATATGCCAAGCTATAAACAATCTTATTTAGTAATTGAAGATTTTGTTAGTATACAGTCGTAGATAATATTTTTCTTTTTAATGTCGCTATAAAAGCGAGCGAGCGATGTGTTACCCACAGAGTATGTTAATTGAGGTTCCCACTCTGTAATACGCGGGAGGAGGGAGCGTCCAGTTCAAAAAATGGACCTATAAACGCACATGGAAGAATTTTAATGTTTAAACTATTAAACAATGGCAGAAAAAATCATTTTCAGTATCTCCCAACGCCATTATTATATAGTGAATTTGACGTTTTATATAGATTATATTTAACATCGACATCGCCAGAAACAAAAATAAAAAATGTTTATTCTTTGAATTTTTACATTTCCACAGCAATTGAATAAATTTATGAAAGGTCTTTTTTGTGAAGACTTTACTTATATAATAAAATTTGTATAATCGGCATTTGTAATTATACAAATGCCGATTATACTTAACTACATTAGTAGTTAAGTCTATTATTTCATATATTTATTAGCAGAAGAATGACCGGAATAGAAAAAAAAACATTTTATGTTACATTCTTCGATTACATTCTATATTTTTTTCGAAGGAGTCCACAATAAATATACATATATATTTTTTCATGAGGTGCAAAGAAAACCTAGTGGTTGCTTGCACTTTGTTCTTTACTTTCCGCCCAATGTAGACTCATTTGACTCTCAGTCATTTCTTGATTAACAGTATCCTATTTATTCAATGAGATCAAGAAGTATGCTTAATCCTTCGAGTAGGAATCGATCCCATCATCAGCCTATAGTCCCCTTTGTCTATGTAACACAATGGGAAAGCGCCAAGATAATATATTTAAACATATAAAATCTATACTAATATTATAAAGCTGAAATTTAATTAGGATGAACGTTTTAATCTCGTAAACTGTTTTTCTTTTTAAAAACAATATTTAAATTTTGGATGGTCTAATTATTGGGCAAGGTTATATATATACATATAACATGAAGTTAAGAAAACTGTAGGTACCAGCTTTCAGACTTACCACTATTATAATATGTCTCATACATAACTCTTAGTTATTTACGTTTCATCATGCGAACAAACTACAGCGAGCATAAAAGCTTTCCTTTTTGTGCTTTTAACATTTTGTTGCAAAAATATTATTATAATGCTGTCTCTTCTAGAATAAATTACTCAATTAATTCAAAAAGTCAACTGCACTGTTTCTATTAATAATAGAATATTCATGAAATTTATAAGTTTACTGATAATTAAGTAAGCTTTATTTATTTTCCCAATTACTTGTTTTAATTCAGGAGGCCATGGTGGTACAGTGGCACGTCTGATTGTAAAACGTTGTGAGTTCAAGTTCTTTACTGATTATATTTAATTGGTTTTTTGTTTTTTAATAGTAAGTATACATTCTTAATGAGAATCATGACGTAGGGTCACTGCGGAGCAACTGTAAACATAACAGATTTTGAGTTCGATTACCAGTCGAGGAAATGAAATATTTGTTATTTTTATTTCTTCGCACTGCTAATAAAGCAAAGCGAGGCGTTGAGTTTCGCCATTCAATACACAATGTCTCCAGAACCCGGTGTAAAGAGGGGAATGGAAGTATTTTAATGGAAACGGAGTGTCTTAACACTGAATTCCCATTCCCATTCGCTTATATGTGCAAAATACAACGTGAAGCTAAAACATGTTAAATATATTTTTTATTTATTTAGACTGATAAGAGCATTAACTATGCCTAATTAAAATATCCTTTTGTACACAAAGTAAAATAAATGTTACATTGACATAAATGACAGTCAAATTTTAATTGGCATTAATTATATCTTATTTACTTCAAACGAAAACTCCTTTGTGAGTATTTTATCATATTTTCAAACGTTTTCCATTCCATGTTTTAAGAATATAAACTTATTGAAGTTTTCGGAAAATTAAATGTATCGAAACTCTAGCTTATAGTTAAAATTCGTAGTACTATATAAGTAGTAATGGTTATAAGATATAAGTAAGAAACAGTCGATAGGAACCAATAGCTTAATTGACTGCAGCTTGGATTTGGACGGCAAGCAAGAGAAGGTGATTCAAATCTTCTAAATTTGATATTATGACCGAATTTGAGTAGAAAAAAAAATGACGGCAACGTTATGAAATAGCAGGACAAAAAAATGTTTATTGAAATAAAGCTCTTATGAAAAAACATATCTTTTGACCATATTTCATTTATAAAATTAAAATCTACTCATTCACAGATTATTTCTCATTAGGGATGACAAGAGATGAAATTTATCGTGCCATTTTTAACGAAGTTTACTAAAAAGCTCGGCAACGTGCACTTATAAAAATATATATACCTTTCATGTGAAAAAAAATATTTAAGGTCAGCGTATGACTGTAAACGCGACGGTTCTGGGTTCGATTTCAGGGGAACTCGGGATGATTATATCTATTTGCATTTCCCTGCTCAAGTAGACAAAGGGCAGCGTTGAGTTCCACCATTCAACCTATAAGAACTTTTATTAGCTATGTATGTCACACGTATGTATTTGTATGAAAACACTAAAATATACAATAACAATAAATTAATAAATTAAAAGCAAAAAATATTTTTTTAGAAAAAGCTTTTATTTAAACGCACTAAAAAGGAGAAAATAAAATTTGTCTTTAAAATTTTAACTATCAACTCATAACCTCATTGTACAAAATTTATATGATCGTAAAAACTTGTCGCGCGATTTACTTGTGTAACTAAACTAGTACTAATTTAATTATGTAAAATCTTTAAAGTTAAAATAAAGTTTAAATTTTTAAAGTTTTAATTTAACTAAATATTGATTAACGCGACAAACTTTTAACCTGTATATAAAAATAAACTATCTCGAGCTAGAGGAGACCAGCAACAAAGGCCTTTGTTCAGAAAAATTCTACAGGAAATTGTACGTGGTATCAATTAATTATTTATAAAGAAAAAGATTTTCAACGACATTACATATTGAGAGGCGAGTTCCCTGCGATTTTAAAGAAGGCGAGACTCAGGTTCTCATTCATTCTTTATTAGAAAGCAATTGAGTTTAGGCGTTTCTGTTGAATATGTTAAATATTCAATTATCTTATATATTTACGGCTTTTAAGCGTGATGTTTTTCTTATTAAGTTCGTTACTTTGACATTAAATTAAACAAGTTATTTCCATTTGACCACGAGGAAGAAGTCGCAGGTAAAACTAGTGATGATTTCTCGCCAGAATGTGACGTCATGAGTTTTTCGTCAATTGTCCATTTCCTTTACAACTTTGAGAAGTGCTTGCGTAGCGAACTTTACTAAGTCTTCCTCCAGACAGTCCTAACAATAAAAGTTGTAACGGCCGTATAAAAACTTCTCGAAGCGTTGTTCAATAGACTAGGCCAGACAGAAATTTTACTTATTTCTTCACACAACCGTGTTGGTGAAGCGTTTTGATTGTAAATGATGAACTGAAAAAAATATTTTCATCTCTTGACTCTGATACCAAGACAAAGCGCTGTGTTGAGTTACGCGGCCGCTTTGTATCTAATGTCTTGAAAATTGAGTAAACAGAGTGTCTTAACAGTAGGTCTCTGTCTACCCTGCTATACGCCGGATAAAACATAAAGCTTTACCTAATTGTAATATTTACTTTTTAAATATTAAAAACATAAAAAAAAATGGAAACTGTTTAATTTACAATAGCTTTCATGGGTTGGGCTAAATATGAGAATAAAAATAAAATATTCATAGCTAACTTTTTGTTTTAGCGATGAGAATTGAACATCTGTTATTTAGATATAGGTCTAAATAACATTCTCATAATAAAATAGCGTACTTTAAAAGCTTGTATAGGTGGGCATCGACTTTTTTACCGTAAGTTTAATAACAATTTACCAAGCTAGATCTTAGGCTGATTTCGCCGAAAAACAGTATAGATACGCATAGATAAAAATAAATAAATAGATTTAGATACATAATATATATTACTCATATTTTATCACACTCTAAATAAAGATGTAAAATGACTTCTCAAATGAAAATAAATAACCATCAGAAGCTTGTTTCGAAGTAATTGTCGTAAAATATTACACGAGAGTATTTTATTCAAGTAGGCAAGTATTGTCGCCGAAACGTCTTTCTTTATTACGAATTTATTACTCCTCTACAAATGTGGCGGTAATAATATGAATGTTTATTGCTCACGTATTAATGAATTTCCTACTTTCTTGTTTTTATATCTGCGTTATATATAATGTCGTAAACATAAATAAAAATGATATAAATATGTATTTGTATAGGTGTGTTCAGCGCCTGGACAAGTGGCACTAGCAATAGAAGCAATACACGTCGTATTATGAAATTGCTATTCATTTTTATAAGGCACTTATAGAAAATTGTCACTACAAATTGAATATTGCTTTGTTCTATTCTAGTGGAGGTGTGCAAACGATGAAATCTTGTTACAATAGCTTTTCAAAGTTTTTTTCAAACGTGTGTATGTATGTTGTTTACAAAGCCCTTCTCTAACACCTGGCATCTGATAAATCTTTTACGCTCCGCGTGAAAACTAAAGCGACGTCAAACACATTTCTAAGTACAAAGGTTGATGTTTTGCGCTTTTTTATAAACACTTCATTTATAATCTGCGCTTTATGGATTTCTTTGAAGTAGTTTATATTTTTGTCACGTTGTGTGAAGAAATTTTATATAAATATGTGATTGCTACAGAAAAATTATAATGTAGAACTCATATATATATATATATATATATATATATATATATACTAGCGGACGCGCGCAGCTTCGCTTGCGTATTTAGGGGTGAATTCTAATAACCCATGAAACATGTGTTCGATTAAATATTTTTAAGAGTCTAAATTTCAAATTTTATAAAAATCGGTTGCGATTTAAAGATTTTTCCATACAAACTTTCAACCCCTTATTTGTACCCTTAGGGGGTGAATTCTAGAAAATCATGAAACACATGTTCAATTAAATATTTTTAAGAGTCTAAATATTAAATTTTATAAAAATCGGTGGCGACTTAAGAATTTTTCCATACAAACTTTCAACCCTTTATTTGCACCCTTAAAGGGAGAATTCTAGAAAACGATGATACACATGTTCAATTAAATACTTTTAAAAATCTAAATTTCAAATTTTATAAAAATCGGTGCCGATTTAAATTTTTTTCCATACAAAATTTGAACCCCTATTTTACCCCTTTAGGGTTAAAATTTTTCAAAATCCCTTCTTAGTGGATGTCCAGATTATGAAAGTAAACATCTGTCCAAATTTAAAAAAATAAAACTTAAAAAAAGTTGGATTTTTACCCACCAATTACCAATCTGATAAAAAGATAAAAGTAACTAAAAATTTAAGATATATTAACAACGGTACGATAACAATAGTAAACTAAGGTTTTTAGCCATGCTAAGAATATAAAATATTAAAATTTCATATTTCTCCGCCCTCAAGTTTCGCATAAGCAATTTAACTGCAATACGTCGCAGTCACGAACCCCTTCCGGTAGACATTGTAGCGTTAACCTTTGTTAAAGTTAAACTTCTGAATAACACGAAGAAAATAAACTAAAATGATTAATGCGATAGGCACGCGATATGAGCAGCCGTTTAAAGTCTACTACACACTAAAAGGACCTAGTAGCAGATATAATATCGCCATGGATAATGACTTTTTATAGTAATTACTCGAAGTTGGTATAAGAGAAATTAGGTAAAAATGTTTATATTTATATATTTTATTATAAGCTAACACGCCGCTTCCTACTTTTCCACTTTGTTGAGCGTCGGAACTCTACACCGTGCTTTATCTTTTACCAGAGAGAATAAAACTACAAACATGAAATGGGTAGGAAACTTCTGGTCGCCCATCGACCGTCTCATTATTGACCGGTACTTTATAATAAGTATTACATATAAAAAACTGATAACTATCTTCATCTCATTTTATTAGTTTAATTAATATAACAATATATGGAACTCTGTACAGGCATCTACAGGAAATTCTAGTATCAATATATATAAAAGGACTTGTCCTCACTGACTGAGGTAAGACGTACGCACAGCCGTAACCGCTGATGGTATGAAGGTGAAATTTGGACAGATGTTTACTTTCGTAATCTGGATATCCAATAAGAAGGGATTTTGAAAATTTTTAACCCTAAAGGGGTGAAATAGGGGTTGAAAGTTTGTATAGAATTTTTTTTAATCGGCACCAATTTTTATAAAATGTTATATTCCGACTCTTAAAAGTTGTACACATGTTTCATGGTTTTCTAGAATTCACCCCCTAATAAATAAGCAAGCGAAGCTGCGCGCGTCCGCTAGGATAAGATAATTTTCCAACTGTTTCCAAATTTGGTGTGCACAAGACTATATATATATATACAGAAATTTCCAGTTGGTAACGACTCCGTGAACCAAATTTTCCTCGCTAATTAGCTTGAAGTTACTTGTTTACTAACGTGTTGAAAATATATTTATTTACGTTTAAATAATACGTCAATTTCATCGTTTCGTCATAGATATCTTGTATGTGAATACAAAATTCAATTCAATTTCAAAAATTTTTTCTTTTAAATCCAGTTTTAGTTATTTTGTAGAGTATGAGAATGGAAGAGAGTGTTTTAACACGGAGTTTTCTGAGCCTATTCTGTTATATTAGATAAAGTGAATAAAGCTTCACTCTACACTATCTATTACTTACAAGTGATAAAGTTACCTTTGCGGGTTACAATTAGCTACGAGTATATTCCTACAAATGTATTATTGATTCGTTTTCATTTTACCTATGATGTTTATTTGCTTATGCAATAAATATTATTATCTATCTACCTATTAATCTCTTAGTGCTTCCCTATAATTCCCCAAGAAACTGTTTGCCGAATATCAGCGTTCTACCCCGCGCGGCCACTACGCGGGGTAGAACTCTTTGCGTTGTCTGTAGTTCACGCAAATTTATTATTGTAAAATATATTTTTTTCTAAAAACAAACAATTTATTTCTTATCTGGTATTAAATAAAAAATTACTCTTCCATTCCACGTTCAGTTGAAACTCACGAAAGCTATTCAAAATTCATGATACACTAAGTTTATTTTGCTGGTGTTCCATAGTAGTCACGGAACACAGGAAGGTCATGCCAGTATGTGCCCACTGCCTACAATGACCGCACTTGACCTTATAATTAAATAACGCTGGTCGCTGATAAGAAAATAATCAAATTTAGGCAATGTTTTTCTTTTTCATTACTTGGCTATTTGTATTTTGTGCGCTTTCTGTCAAGAGACAGCGAAGTTTTTACTATTTTAGAAAACGTATAAAAATTTAAATTTAACGGGTTCCTACCAGCATAGCAGTCTCTATCTAGAGAAGCTGTAAGATTCTTAAGAATTATATTATGGACGTTATTTAATAAAAATACAATTTTATAAAGGCAAACATTTTTTAAATTTTTCGCCTTGGGCCGGGCGTTTTGTTGATGAATTTAACTTAATTAGCTTTTTTTATTAAGATACTGTACCTCTACATTTACATTTTTGCGGTACAATTTTGTATTAGTAAATATTTAAATAAAAAAAAACTTGATCAAGTGCGAGTATCACTCGCCTACTAAAGGTTCCGTACCAGTTTCATGATAGTAGGCGAACGGTCAACATGACTTTTTTAAGCGTTATGCGTTAACGTAATATATTGATTTTTGTAGGTGATTGTGGGTTCGATTTTGTCAGAGGAAATGATTATTTATATTTGTTTAAAAACTATTTTTGACTAGAAAATTCCACGAAAAATATATAATATAGTTTATTTATTATATTATAGTTTAAGGTTGTTTTAACAGTATTCAAGCTTCAAGTGGAGAAATGAAAATAATTCCCCCGGTTTGGGAATTGAACCCACAACCCAAGCCAGCATCTGAGTCCCAAGATAGCCACTATGTTAATTTACCTACTATACTTAAAATACTTTGTTTATTATTTTTTTCAAGATATGTATTTCCACATATTATAACAAATATCTTAGCCTTAGATTATTAAAAGAAATTTCTAAGTAAGGCTACATTTTCGCGACGGCAGTATCGCAGTTGTACGGGCTCCAGCTTACACCTTGAGTAGGGTCGTTGCCTTGCAAGGTTTTACTTTAAGACTAATTAGTGTTTATGTACCCACTAGTACATAATATGCGGAAAAAATCAGCTTATGTCACTTTACGTTCTACTCAATTAGAAAAATACGCTTATTGTCTTTGTAAAATTACTATAATCAGCGTTTTTATAAGACTATATTTGTTATGGGCTTAGATAGACTATATTTGTTATGGGCTTAGATAGATTTGTTGTGGGCTTAAATCTCTAAGGATTATTTTCATTTCCTTGCTCTGGTAACAATAAAAAGCATGGCGTTTAGTTCCGGTACTCGAAATACAGTGTCTCCAAAATTAATGGTATCGCCCTCCAATAGCGCTTCAGATAAAAGATTAAACAAATTTCAATTATACCCACCTAAACGAATATACTTGTATGTAGCGATATCACATTCGATTCCCATTTCGCATATTAAAAATCAATTATTACACCTTTTTATACACATATGTATGTATGTATGTCTATGCATAGGTATACAGGAATTAACAAAAGATGATGAATCCTCCCACAATTGGCCAGTCCGTATTTATTACATTATTATATGTGGCGTGAATGATATCATTTATCATCCAGTTAGGCTATTTATCATTTTATCTCTATTTATGTTTAGAGTATTTTTCGGTGAAAAATCTCTTTTTAAATCCCAAGTGACGTGACGGCCGGAATTTCACAATTTTTATGCGGCTTGTATGCCAACGGGCGGAGTAAGCCGCTTTGGATGGCGTATCAAAATTTGGGCGAGTCGAAAATTTAATTATTATACAATTTTATAATGACGTCAGAGTAGCGCAGTGGCAAATGTCTGATTGAAGGTGCGACGGTAGTGGATTCAATTGCATTAGAATTGGGGGAATGAGTCAATTTCACTTTCTTAGTGGCTAAACATCTTCAAATATCTGTCTGGGACCTGTGGTAGTAGCTGGTTCAATATACTCTTATAGATAAGTTTCTTTTCAGATTCACACTTTCTCCAGTATTTATTAACATTTTTAACCTTAGTTTCTAAACTTTACAATGTGTATATACTTTATTAAAGTAGGTACTTAAATTAGACCGAACATATATGATTTGAAATCCCGATTTTGAATTGCAGCTGTGGCCATTTTTAAACATAATTTTTTATGACTAACAAAAAAATACAAAATTAATTCAATTTTATTAAGTAAATTAATTCAGTTGATAAAATATTGAAACAGACGTACGGAACAAAGTTGTAAGAGGATTTCGTAACAGAACGCTAAATGCACAGCATCTTATAATTAAGCCGATTATAAGTTAACACTTGTTTGAAACAATGTAGATAAACAGTGCTTTTTGTTCTTTTTTAGGCATTTTATTCTATATTTTAAGCTGTCGATGTAATGAAAGTGGCATAACTGTAAATTTCAGAAGAAAATGTATATTTTTATTATAGTTTTCCATTGACCTACAATCCTGAATTGGTACGGAACCCTCAGTGGGCGACTACGCGGGGTTCACCTCGCACTTCGCCGGTTTTTTTTATTAAAAATAAAATATTATTATTTTGCTTCTTAATCTATCTAAGATCACAATATATTGTAGAGGCCAGTCGTGGCGCAGGGGCACAGAGTGCGACTGAAAAACTGACTGGTTGTGGATTTCAATTTCTTCGCTTTGGTGTAAATGCAAAAGCGCGGCGTTGAGTTCCGCCACTTCACACGCATGGCCTCCATAATTCGGCGGAAAGTGGGGGAACGGAGTGTCTTAACACTAGGCTCCCTGTACCTACCATGCTGTATGCGGGATACAGCGTGAAGCTGTTTCTAAAAAGAGTTTTTGAGTTAGGACAGTTACACGTCGGCTTTATTTGTTAAAAATAGGGGTTCCAAAGGTATTATGTGCTTAGCGGTCAAATTCCCCTTTAATTAGTACTTTTCTAATGCAACGTTTACTGCTTTACGCTTGTTTCGTTGAAATTACTCGCCAAGTTTGTTCTGTACTGGGAAATTTTCACACAACCTCTAGTTGTATCGTAGAGGATATATTAAAACTTTGCTAAAACTAACATGAAGTATAGTTTTATGTTGTTATACAAATTAAATTTGGCGAAATCTAATCTTATATTCTAATGAATACAGTTAATTTATGAAAGTTGTATATGAATATTTATAGCAAGCATGATGATGCAGTTAATAGTTATTCGACGACTGTGTCTCCAAATCTTTGAATTATGAGCCCCTAGCCATTAAAATCACTGAGGACCAGCTGCAGCAAGTCCGTGCGCAAGAAGATTCCGTTATTTGGGGATAATGATTACATCTAAGTGCGACTTTGATGCAGAAATCAACAGCATCCGCTGCAGCCCCAGCAATTAGAAAGCTTGATTGCATTGCTTCTGTTCTCACCCTCTACCCTCTGAGTACTCGCTGTGGCTGCAATCGGTCTGGATCTCTATTCGAATCTGAAATAAAGTTTCTCTGAAATAAAGTTCTTTAAGAATTTAGAAATATTTGTTTTTTCGTTAGATACCTCGTCTATTTCTTCTATATAGTAGACAGTGGAGAAACAGAAAGTGGAGTTCGGAAAACATAAATATTTGTATTAATTATAGAAGTTAGACTTTGAAATATGATAAAATTTATAAATAAGTATTTGCGCAGCCTTGTATTTGTTCTTATAAATTGAGTCACTGAGCAGCATGCTGTTTGTTACTGCGAGAAATTGGAAAAACAAATATAAAAGTTTTCAATATAAACATTTAAAGTGTTTTCAGAATTTCCTAGACGAACAGATACAAAATATTTTTTTGTGTTATATATATATAGCAAGGTCGGTGTATTTAAAAAACATTATTTTTAATTTTTTTTGTATTGAGACGCACAACTGAAATCAAATTAGTAACAAAAATATTTTCAAATATAAACAAGTTCAATCCTAATAATATTTTAGAATTGAACTTATAACCATTACCACGCCCGCGAAATATATTCTTTGGTCATTAATAACATGAATGTGCTTGAAAATGTACATAAACGATAAGCGCAAGCACTTTGTAGGGGAGATAGGGGACGAGTAAGTTTAAATTATTGGTGAAGACCGACTGGACACGGACATTCGAGTGGAACGGTTTAATTAGTTACGTTAACTTGCTGTGATGAACAAATTAATTTAAAGTAATTTTAGTGATAAAATATATATATTTGATAGTTTCTCTCTGATCTAATTGGTGAAGTGTTTTAATGAAACGGAATGTTTTAACACTAGGTTCCCAGGTTTCCTCTGTCTATATGTACAGGATAGCGTGAAGCTAAAAAAAGGCTTTCAAGAGGCACGGGCAAATTTTCCGCTAGGTTCAAATTTTTATACGTTCTCTAAAAAAAGTAAAGTAATTTCGGAAAGGAGATCGAACACACAGCCATTGCGTTTACAGTCAGATGGTATTCTACTGTGCTACGACAGCCTTACTACTAAATAAAATTTGGATTTATACAAAAAAAATGTAAAAACCATAATAATTACAGGTCTAAAGGTGGTCTCAAAATCCACACGTCCCTTGCGTGTGCATGGTTTAAAAATGAATATGAATTTCTTTAATTATAGGTTTAGCTTTTTGTATGTCGACAATTTTGGGGTGAGTAGGAGGGAGTGCTTTTTTTTTAAACAGTATAATTGTTAAGAGTTTACTGTAATACAAATGTTGTAGACATTCGGTACTTTAAGTAAATTAAAATATTTATTCAGATTTAGAGCTTTAAATAAGTACTCAATTTAGTTTTACAAAAATATTATTACTTATGAATATAATTTTAATTGTATGTACTTAATAATTAAAAGTATATGCGTGGCGTTGAGTTCCGCCACTCAACTCAAAATGAAATGTCTTGAAAATTACATGTGGAGAACGGAGTGTCTTAAGACTAGGTTCCTTCTGCCTGCTAAATGCGGAATACTGGCATACAGCGTGAGGCTATGATCTAGCAACTAAATATATGCGGCGTTGTGTTACGCATAAAATAGGTGAATATCTCTGAATAACTAAAAGTAGAACGAGGTGAAAAGGAACTAACAGTTCCTTTTCTAGACTTGGCTTTCAAAAATAAAAAGCTTGGATACAATTAAAGCTTACAGCAGTAGAGTATTTATTTTTCGAGAAAACCAAGGGGATTTCACTTCGACGGGGTGAATAAAGGCATTGTTTGAACTTAATTAGAAAATAAACATTTTGTATGTGTCTGTACGAATGTAAGATTTGCCGTTGTTGGAAAATAAACTTTATTTCTTTAATATAAGATTGTAATTTCTACATGTTTTTTTAAACAGAATTTAGAATTTCACGGTAGGGGCAGGGTCTCTGTTCGCTGTATACTCATAATACATATATTTGCCGGCGTATATGGCTGTATTGAGTGCTTACTGTATACTACTGCGTCTGGCTTTTACATTTGGTTAATACCAGGATAAATGTCGACGTTTTGCATAATAATTTATTTATAATGCAAATAGGATGAGGATTTTTAGCGCTTTAGCTGATTAATCGATTGTTTGGATGAGTTATGGCATGTGGAGTACCAGTTCAAATCAAGGGGGGTTTGATTTGGCCTAAGGACTTTGGTATTGTCTCTACTATAAATCTTTCTGTCACATGAATTGGTGTTATACAATGGTATACATCTTTCTTGTCAAAATTTAATATAGAAATATACCTATATAAGAATTGAAGCGGGGTTTCATTCTCACTCGGAGGAAAGAAATATTTTCATTTCCTCGCTCTGGGGAAAAGCGTTGAGTTTCGCCACCCCAGGATTCGGCGGAAAATGGGGAACGGAGTGTCTTACAAATAGGTTCTCAGATCCTTCTGCCTACCCTGCTATTTGCAGCGTGATGCTAAAAAAAGCTAAATCAATTATCCTCACAAATTTTATTTATCACAAAAAATAACTGTACCTATACTCGGCGAAACAATTATATTGAAATTATTTTCATTTCCATGCTTTTCTAAACAAACCGTAGAGATCTTGCAATGTATCTCAAAATGGAGAACGAAGTGTCTTAACGCTAGGTGCTCTCTGCCTGCTACCATTACCATTTCCTTGTGAGAGAAGCCTGATCTGGTATTATTCCTTCCTCCTGGCATTAATCCCGGCTAATGCCAGGGTCTGCCCTCCTACTCAAACTACTCCACTTTGCACGGTCTTTTGCGTACCTGCCTGCCTGCCTGATATTATATAAATGATTAACAGCATTGGTACCGTATACATATATCAGTATGTGGACATCTTGTGGTTAAATTGCTTCTTATTGTATTACACTACTCATGTTACACAGATTGGGGTCAATAAGCGTGTTCGTCGTTTAGTTTTGACTGTTTTAGGTATTTTAATATTTAAATTATGTAAACCAACTAGAAGTGTTTAGAAAATTTATAATTTATTTTTATTTTTCAGCTTCACTTAGGTGGAGAGTTAAAATCTAGGGCGGAAGAAACTCACACTGCATTTGGTCTATTTACATCGATCAATTGGATGTAAAGTCGTGAACGGAGTGTTCTAACTCAATGTGGAAAAGCATAAAGCTATAACAATAATACTAGCTATTGATAAGAAATTGAACCCACAACCATAGTAGTTTCTTATTTCCGAATCACGCTACTTAAAATATTGAACAAAATCAATTTATATAAACATTAACAACACTGTTTAATTCATGTGTTTAAATGATGAAATAATAATTTCAGGTTATTGTCATTATTAACGATAAAATTAATCTGTGTACAAACAAATAAGTTTGTATTGAAATATGGCAGTGATTAACATTATAATATAAATTAATACATTTTAAGCCTCCATTTATAATTTTATGTGATGAAATTTATAATGATAACTATATATATATATATAACTTCACGCTGTAACCCTCACATAGCAATGTAGACAGAGGCCAACTGAATCCTTAGTGTTAAGACACTTCTTTCCCATTAAGACACTTCCGTTCCGCACTTTCCACCTAAGTGTATTTTAACTGATTGAACCATTTTAACTCGTAAGTCAATTTACTTGCATTAAATTTAGCACATTTGTTAAACTCCCTAGTTTATTATATAATTTCAACAATTATATTCAAATATTAGTTGATATATTAACGTTTAAAAACCAGCATTTTTGTGACTGATTCGCTTATTAAAAACTTAACCCATTTCTAGATGAGCTAGAAACACAGTTGTATATAAAACCATTTAAAAAAAAACAAAAAATGATCAATAGTAATAATTTCTTAACAAAAAGTAATGATATTCCAACAAAAACATAAATGTGAAATGAGACCTAAATTAAATATTAAATAATGCTCTACTTCAACGAAAACATCTATATTTATATGGTGTGCACCCATACCCATAGAGATCTGCGTTCACTCGGGATAAAATTCAAGCTCTAAATACTTTGGATTATATGTGCACCGTTGTGTGTTTTTATGCAATAAATCTTTTTCAAATTAAAAATTTAAAAAATGCAATTTAATTAAAACGTATTGCCATTGTTAACTTTAGCATTTAATTTATTCTTAAGATTTATTAATTAATATTTCACCCAAATTTTTTTGTTCGCCAAAACTCTTTGGTGGTCCAACTACTCTATTTCTCCGCCTATGGCTATAATAACTTCATGAACAATATATTATCTAACCGTTTATAATAATATTAATGTGGTAATTGGGCAAGTCACTATGCCGGATTAATTGCAGTCTAATGGTGGTATTATCAACGACGCTGTATATTTCATTGTATGTATGTAGCTTTGCTTACATTCTGTTGGTTGGTTTTGTCTGCATAGTTATCTTTAGTTCAAAGATAAACTAAGAAAGTATTTAAAATAAATTATTTATATTTTTTTTAGTTGCACGCTCTATTCTCAGTATAGCAAGGTAGGAAAAGGGAATCTGTTTATTTTTTTTATATATAAGTTATTGTACGGTACAGATTTGATCGTCTTTGCTTTTTTTGTTCCTTGGTTTTTCTTAATTAAGTTATAGTTTTACTTAAGTGAAATCTTCGAATTCGAACCCAATACCATTCTGTACCAGCATCTTAAACTTAAATAACTATATATACCAAATGTGTCATTCTTAGCGCTATCAAAAGCTGCAAATAAAGAGAAAAAATCCTTTTAAAACTCCTCACTTAAAAAGCAGCGAGATGAGCAATTTATGAGTGGTGTAAAGAAAAAAATCAAACTTGGAGCGCTTAATGTATGTAGAGTTCGTCGCGTCGCGTTTGCATGGCGTCTTTGAAACACATTTAAAATGATGGAGGATGTTTTTATGTTGTTCATTTTGAAATTTTTGACGTTATTTTTTATGGGGCATTGATTTTTTAAATATATATTTTTTAAAACTTACAAAATGATCATGGATATTTGTTATTCTATAAATAAAAGTTGTTTAGGCAGGGGGGATCTATGTGTGTTATGTTTATGTATTCATTTCCCCAAGTGAAAATCAAACTCTCAACTGTCGCATTAACAGTCAAACGCCCGTCCCACGGCGCTACGATGTTAAGGCTTCTATGTCAAGATATTCCGTTCTCCATTTTCCGCCCAATTTACAAGATAATGCATGTTGACTGACGAAACTTGAAAAAACGAAAAAATAATTCATATCCTAAAGTGGAATCGAACCCAAAACCTGTTTCTTTGCAGTCAGGAAACGTAAATCTTATTTACAATTGTATTTGATGTATTAAGTTTGACACATACGCGCAATGTACGTAGAAATCGTCGGTATCGACCATATAATTTAATTTAGTCTAGCGATGTGAGGACTTAATTCAATCAAACGGTGTATTTTATGTTAGACTTTTTACAATAATTTTCTGTTTGTGAATTATACATATAACTTTTTATTTATATGAAAATTTATTGAAAAAAATACTTTTATAATTCATATATAAATACTCGTAAATTGTAGAGGCCTGCCATGGTACAGGGCCGCAAGCGTGTCACTGAAAACATGACAAGCTGTGAGTTAGATTCGTGTTTAGTTCCGCCGATCAAAATGCCTTTAGTGTCTTAATAGTAGACTCCATTTTCCTACTGCCTGTAATATTCCAAATATTAGAAATATGTTGCCAATCGAGAATCGAACCCATCTCAAATATTCATTATTTATTTTCTATTCAATATCATTGCAGTATATTCCAATGAGAATTTTCTAGAGAATCCTATTCCTTTCATAAACACATCTTGAGATAATTGCAATAACTGAGTAAGTACCTATTAATAATTGCAATAATCTTGGCAACTCTACACCGAATATGATACCGTGTTCTTAATAAAGAGATTCAAATGCCGTTGAATATATTTGCATATAAATATTCACCCCCTACTATGCACCTCCGCATAGACAGTTGCAGTATAAATGAGTTATATTCCACCCTTGTAGCCATGGCTTATAGCTCTTTGGCATTCATTTTGATGAATTGGGTTGGGAAAAGGATGGGAACTGTGTATCAGTCGATAGCCCACAATCAGTCGATTTTACAGTATTATTTTACATTAGATTTTACATGTATTTTACTTAAATTACATATATCTAACTTTTAGCTATAACTCGATATAGCTAAAAGTTAGATATATAACTCGACCTTGATCCATCTTTATACGGGATGGGATAGGGAATAAGGTGTCACGACACTTCGCATTCCGTTTTAAATATTGAGCATAAAAAAAAGTATTTTAACAATCTGCACGAATGGCCAGACTACCAATACATTTATTCTCGGCGGTGGCTCTCGTAATAAAGATTTATTGTTATCTACATAACTGAAGGAATGCATGAAGGATGAATTTATAAATGCATACAATTTAGAGGCCGCTTTGCCTTGTGTTGCCAGAACAGAGAAATAATTTATTCATCTCCCCGAAGTGGAATCGAATTAATAACCATCGTATCAACAGCCAGACGCTCTATTATTGCGCAACGATGAAATAGATAGATTTTTCTCTATACAGATGAAATACATTAAATAGCAGGGTTCGCAGAAGGAACCTGGGAGCCTAGTGTTAAGTCACTCCGTTCCCATTAAGGAACTTCTGATCTTCACTTTCGCCCGCATTCTTAAGGTATAGCGTGATTAATGGGAGCACAGCGAGGAAATGAACATGAATCGAACCCACAATCTTCGTTTTCACAGTCGCTTGTTTGTGCACCTGCGTCATGACGGCTTCTTTGATTGAAAATTTTAATTATATTGTTTCTTTTATAATATTTCGTTGAGAGCACGAACGAATCATTTGAAAAATTCTAAGCGCAATTGATAGAATTAAAAGAAAGGCTTTTCTCTATTTAGAAAATTTAATTAAAGTCTAAGTGCTGTCCGAGTTGACGGCATTCATGGAGGCATTAATTACAATGTCCCAGTAAGTTCCAGAGCGAAATTTTTCTTAAAATTCAAAATATCCTTTCATTTTATAATTAAAAAGATTTTTTTATTTATGATGTTAAAACTAAAAGCAAATATTTTTTTCTATACGTTGTTTTTTATTAATTTTATTATTCGTTGAAATATACTTAGAATTATTTTTTTAAGCTGATTGCGTTATGTATTTTGCATTCTAATGTCCACGCCACGACATATTTATCATTAGTTATATTATAATCTCTTACTCTATCATTTCATTTTTTTAGCTTCACCTTATATTCCGCAAGTAGCAGTGTACGTAGAAGGGACATAGTGATAAGACACTCCGCTCGAGACATTGTGAATAAATTGGCACAATGAAAAGCGGCGCTTCGGTTCGAGGCGTCGCGATTACATATTTTATAAACCATTTAAAGTGGGACAAAACCATCACAGTTCCAAAATTTTCTTATAAAATAGTCAAAAAGCAACAGTATGTTTACAAGAAGGTTCGTCGAACCTACAATAGTGATAAGCGTAAGTTACCTTCAAGACGTCCAGAAAAGGGAATTTCTAAAGGTTTTGTTTAACAAAAAATCAGTCTTATATCTTTTTAGTTAAGGAAGGAAGCTTGTTTTTGAGTGGTTATTACAAGGTAGCTTCTCTCTTGAGGTTGGTTGGAGGGTACAAATTGAACAAACAATGTATTGCAAAATGGCCGTGGAATGGTGTAGTGGAAAAGACAGTGTTTCTAAAACTGTTCGACTTAATTATACTTTTTTTTAAAATAAACATTCACGTTATTTCTAAATTACCAATAAACTAGGTAGAAATGGATTTAGAGGGAGAGTTGAAACGGGAAGTATAACCGCAAAATCTCTCTGCAGTTTTATCACATAACTCATTCTGTCAAGTATTATCATAAATATTTACATTTCTAAACCTTACGTGGAAGGTGGCACTAGTTAGGCGGCATTATTTAAATTTTTTTTAGGTAGTAAAAAAGTTGAAACCGAAGAGGTGGCGGCGAGTGTTAATGTGCATTTTAAAAGGGGTACCTTAAACCACACACATGGGTCTCTAGTCCCAGGCACTGCTCCGAGCTCACATCACGGTAAATACATGGCACGCTAAGTACTTTCTTCTTTTGTCACTAATTAATGCCTCGACCTGTTAATAGTGTTTATTTAATTAAAAATAATAATAATATCTATTTCAGGTAAAAAGATAATGTAGTGATTAAAATACTGTTATCTTTCCTTTAATTTCAATATTATATTACACTTATCACAAAGTTTTGCAGCAGGCTGTATAATGCACTAACGACTATAGTTTCGAACCTACACATATTCTTTTATCTTTTGTTATATTATAAAGTACTTTAAAATACGCTTAAAAGCGAAGCTTGACAAACTAGCAAACTTTGTCCCATCAGATCTTAGAAGGGATTGAAATCTAATTACAACTCCGATTTTACAGGCGATTGAAATACTTTATAATAAAAGTATGCAAATTTTAGATTAAAGGATTTCAAAAAGTTCATATTTCGCAACGAGATGGTTTAAGTTCTTCACTTGGAATGATTATATTTCAAATTATTTTCTTTTCCTCACTTTGGTAGACAAAACGTGGCTTTGAGCTCTACCAATTAGCACGCAGTATCACGAAAATGAGGCGTAGACTACGGAATGGAGTAACTTAACACTACATTCAAGCTATTTATTCTGAAAAGAAAACTATATATATTTATGTGTGCTGTTATATTTTAAAATTATGATAATAATTTTAAACAATTTGATATAGGTATACGAGTATATCCTCAATTATTCGATAGAACTTAAAATAATCTACAACATCTCGATATTTGTCTATATGGATCTTCGTAATCGTATTTAATTCTAATTTAAAACTTTATATAAATCTAATGATTAATAATTACAACACAAATTACTAGGTAACATGTTGTGATTAATTATTACGTAGTTTCAGGAAGCAGAAGGTAATTGTCTGTTGAATATATGTACGAATGTTAATTAATTATTTTACGTATTGAACTAGAAATATGTACATATTAAAGTCATTGTGGCGCAATTGAAACGTATTTTGCTATAATGACGAGTTTTAGTTCAATCATATGTCAAAATTCATTCTTTGTTTGTCGATATTTAAAATTTTATATAAATTTCAAATTTTCAATCTATGATAAAAAGTCATAGAGCGAGAATGCGAGAATTATACATAGCAACGTACTGTAAGGATATAAAAAAACCCCAACATAAGAGCTCTAATGAATCGGTTTAACCGTTCGGACGCTATGACGCAATAAACACACAAAAACACATACATACTTCGGGAGAAAAAAAAAACCAGAAAAATACATGTATTAAATATTTTTTTGTGTTTTGTTTTAAATAATTATTATATTACATATACTGGTTTATATTTTTATTTTATTGCACAAACATGAAAGTTTGAGAACACTGTTGACCCCTCGCCATACATCACGTCCCCTGCGTGTCCCCATCGACGCCGCGGACGCGCCCTGTTAGGCGGAAGTTTGATGAAGATTGTCCGCTCACGCAACGCTGTTATGAAATGTATACTTGTTTTTTTTTGTTTACTTTTTTTATGTCATAGCAATTTTAATTTAAGACTTGTTTAAGCCAAGATATTTTCTGTATAATTCCCACATTTCATAATACGTAAATTATAAATATCACTTAGTAATAATATAACTTTATTTAATCTTAGATCTTCTATACATGTTATCATTAAATTAATTATTTAATTTAATTTAATTAAACTGTTTGTGTGTAACTTCAAAAATATAGTGTTTTAAATTAATATACTTATTTACACGATATTAAAACATAAACAAACATTTTAAATTTGTCTTATTAAAACTGTCTATCTGTCTGTTAATCTCGGGCGAATCTCCGGAACAGTTAAACCAACTTTAATAAGATTTTCAACACATTTTATTTATAAGATTATAAACCAGATCTCTGTCTACCCTATCGTGGGCGGGATACAGCGTGAACTTGTCTATTCAATTACATAAATTTCTTAGGAGCGCAGTGGGACATAGTTTGTATACGCGATAACTGTGGGTTCTATTCCCACTTAGAACTTAGATTATACGTAACGTTAGGCTTTACATAAAGCTAGAAAAAAAGAGTGATATGACTCTAGGTTCTCATTGCTTAAGCCGCATACTGTAAAAGATAGACACTATAGCTGACACTATAAAAGTTCGAAAGCATTATCAGTAAGCAAGATTTACAAGTTAAGGGCCGCTCCCTCATGTCATAAATTAATTAACAGAACGACAGTGCTATTAGCGTAGTGATTTGATTGGACCGCTTCTGATACAACTGTACCAAAGGTTTAGAAATTGTATTAGTGTGTATAATGTATAATATTCTTTATTGCATTCAACATAAAAAAAATAATGGTCTTAACTATTCTATTCTTAATTAAATCAGATGTTATCAGATTCTGTTGATCAGATGTTTAAAATTCCTTAAAAACAATATGAACATTAACAATAAGTACAATTGACCTTGAATTGACATTGACTTTTTTTTTGGAAAGTAGTGCGGTACTAATAAAAACGTAAAGACAGGAAGAATAACTTAAAAATTTTTTTTACAAAACAAAAAATCTTTAGTTGTTTATTTGACATAAATATAAAAACAAATAAAATTTTTAACAATTCCCATTCCAATTCAACAAACAGGTAAAATAAATGAAAATAAACAGTACAAACAAAGAACAGAAATATATATTGTTGATTTATTCTTACCATTTAAAGAAAAAATGAGACAAATGACACCAGTTATCTAATTGCCATTTTTCTCTAGATATAAAAAAAAGAAAATCCCTATTAGAGTACTTAAAGATAATGTAATACTTTCAAAAAGATATCTGTGGATAGAATTCTTTATAAATATCATTCCAGAATTCAACTTCTTCTATATCTGGATCGACACCAGGTACAAGAACGTCGCCTATGTCCATATAATGTCCTTCTTCCATGGTATAGGGTTTCCAGACTGCTTCATAAGTATTATCAGGTGTGGGATCCCTGAAATATATGGTAAATTAAAGCAAATAAAACAAAAACATATAAGGTGATAATATCGGTGCGCAGTGAGTTCATTGTGGAGGTGATGGTTTTTGGATAATGATTTCAAATAAAAACAGAAGGTATTAACTTTATTCCCTATATACAATATCCCTCGATAAGTGAGGACGTGTAAAAAAATAAACGTGGAACTGTTTAGCAAATATGCAAATGTTCAAGTATTTATTATTCTAAACATACATAACACTTACATTACAAGTAGAATTTGAAATACCTATTCAAATTAATAGATATAACCTTGTCATAAGTACCTACTACAGTTTAAATAATATGACAATCGTATAATACGTAAATACACTATTTATCTTAAAGTACTAATTTAATAACGAATAATACGTAAAAAATCAAGTCGAAATTGAATTCGCTCTTTGAGTGCTTCGTACCAATTTAGAATTGATTATAGACCAAAAAGAAGTACAGCTGACAAATTTCAGTTTGTAATAGTTATTATCTGTAATATAAATATAAAGTTCCATTTTTTCCATTATCACTGCTGTTGAAGTCGTTGTTAAGTCTTAAGACCCTCTGAACGAGTGGTTGTGATTTGATGCAAAAAAATGTTACATACAATAACTTACCCAAATTTAGCAAAGTTCGTCCATAGTCTAGATACTTTTTCGATCATCTTAATGCCTTTGGAAGTTATTTTAAAATTCTGTGGCGTTTTTTTAAGAGGGAACAAATAGAATATGTCGTCAGCGTGACTCACTTTTATTTCTCCCTTGAACATATCTGTCAACCCTAAGAATTCAGTGAACATATTCAATTCTGATTTACATGAAAATTTGTACAAGTATAATTTATTTTTATTAAGTTTTGCAACAGCTTTCTGGAAAGTAATAGCGGGATATATAAAATATGCCATGCTTATATATTTAAACAGTTGATCTAAATTATCCTGGCAGATTCTGTTGTTTTGAAAATAAAAGTTCTTAAATTTCTTTCCTATATTTAATTGGTGCGATATAGAGTGCTTAATTTCAATCTGCTTGGGTACAAAAAATTCTAGAAATTTATTAGCTTGCTCAAAGATTGTGTTAACTTTACGGTCACCAGCTAAAAATATGATTCCCTCATCTGCAGTATAACCATTCATTACTTCTATTCCTTCATGTAGGCCATTTTGAAGAAGCTCATATATGTCTTCACTTAAAAACGGTTCTATATTGTCAAATTTCTTTTCAATAACTACTCCAAAAGATATATTTGGTTGTAGCTTAATAGTTTCTGCAAATGATAAATTAATTTGTTTATTTACAAGATTCTCAATAGGTTGGCGTTTTAAAAAATCATATATTTCAGTATCATTCTCTGATTCGCATCCTAATTCTTTTGCCAATAATAAGCTTCTTTCGCGCGGTAAGAATATATTTGGCAACCAGCTTGTAAAGCAGCCACTTTGCAGTATGGCCCTTTTAAAAAGCCCTTTACTCATAGGTGATATACAATGATACGAAGCGCTCGCGCCACCAGCACTTTCCCCAAAAATTGTTATGTTTTCCGGATCACCACCAAACTGATTTATATTTTTCTTAATCCAACGTAATGCAGCTACTTGATCTTTCATGCCAGCGTTGCCTGGAACATCTTCTGTGTGTAGGCAGAGGAAGCCTACAATATCTAATCTATAATTAATTGTGACCAGAAGTACACTGTGTCGTACTAACACGTCAGGGCCATATAAATCATCGTTTCCACTTCCACAGGTGAGGCCTCCACCATGTATCCAAACCATGACGGGTAGAGGTTTTGTAGGTCTTAGTTCCGGTGTGTATATGTTAAGATATAGGCAATCTTCGCTGCCCTGAGTTTGTTGTGTGATGAACATATCGTATTGGTAGGATATTGGTCCGTGTTCTGTGGCGTTGCGGATCCCTGCCCATGGTTTTGGCGGTTGAGGGGCCTGTAATATAAAATCAAATTAAATTAGCTTCATGCTGTATTCCGCACACAGTAGAGTAGTAACCTAGTGTTAAGACACTTCAGCCTCTACTGTCCGCCGAATTCTGGAGGCATTGCGTGCGGAGTGGTGGAACTCAACGACGCGCTTTGCTTCGAAGAAATGAAGAAACCAGAGCAAAGAAATGAAAATATAAATGGAAATAAATATTTCACTTCCTCGAACGGGGATCGGATACACTTTGTGCCCCTGACCATGCACTTTAAATAAAAAAATCGAATTTATATCTTACCTTAAATCTGAGATCACCTATTGGGGGTTCAGCATAAGGAATGCCTTTAAAGCTATAAAATTTCCCACCAAATTCGTTTATTTCTTCTTTCCCCGCCAATACGCCTTCAGAAACTTTTACTTTTACCATTGTTACTGTAATAGTACTACATTATTATTTCAAATTGTTTACAAAATCGCAGCGACAAAACATCTGACTGTAGACATGTGGGGTCAGTTCCCACTGGGGGGAATGAATTATTTTTTTTATTTCCTTACTGTGGTAACAGGACAAATCGAAACTTTAACTTCGCCTTACAGTTTTCATATTTTTTTATGATATTATATTTAAGGATAATTAACATTCTTAGTCTTGCAATTAACAAATAACATTTAAATATAAAAAAAATACCAAAAAACAAATGACTTGCGTATATGTAATTACACAGTTGTTCCTATATCATATGCACGTCATAAAAGCAGTTTATATAATTTTATCGCTATGATAACACAAAGTGCGCCGTTAATATTGGCCACTTAATATCTTGAATTCTGACTGAAATCGGAGAACAGAGTGCCCTGCCCAGTATCTTCATGCGTAACTGCTTATTTTTTCATATTTAACCATACATATTTTTCCAAATAAAAGTACTTAACTATCATGACTAGTATCTAGATTTTTCACTTTTTATGTATCTCTATATATATATATATATAAAAAACAACGCACAGACGAAACTGTTAAACTAAAAAGTTTAAATTTGGCGTGTCAATCCTACACTCTAGCCTATTGTTAAGGAATACAGAGTAGCACTGACAGAGGTCTCTTACTGCAACGGGAAAAATGGGATATCCCATTGTCATTTTTAAGCTCACTAAAACAAAGTTGCAAGCAATGACTACTTAATTTTAATATATATATTTGAGAGATTGATTGCGAAAAATTATAGAATGGGGAACGGTTACAAATAACGTACCAGTACAATTTTTTAAAGCAATACGCGGATATTCATATATTTTTAGATAATTTATTTTTATAACACCAAAAATAACAAAATAATTTATATATATTTGATTATATTATTAAAATATACTTACTCTCTTATATCTAACTATTATACGATTTTTACGATAATAAATTATAAAATTGATTTAAGTTCTCAACACTACATTACAAAGGTACTATCTTCGCGCACTTGCGCATGCGCAATTCTCGTGCTATACAGATAACTGACCGTAATCAACTGTTTATTAAGTACTTGTATTTTTGATATTCTATTTATTTATAAATATTGCTGCAGTCGAAACTCTTAATCAGCTAGTTGTTTTTGTTTACTTAAATTTAATTAATGATATTGAGGAAGGGACATTTAAAAAACTTATTTTTTTTGTTTTTTGCGTTCGCTTTTCTTCGTTACCAGAGAAATGCAAATATTAAATATTTAATTTCCTGTCGCGTTACAACCACGAGTCTGATATAAGGATCGACAGATCGATCGACCGTACTACTAGAGAGTCAAATTGCAATTTGGATACGAAATCAAATTTTTCAAAACAGATTTCTGCTTTCAAAATTTATTGTAACTGAATAGTTATAGTTTCTCCCTGCTTACTCTTATAACAATGTGGGAATAAGTGTAACGCTTAAAAAAACATCATCATCATCACATTATTAGTTTTTTTATTAATTAATTTATTATATCAGTATTTTATTTTATTAATCTAAATAAAATATTCTGTAAAGTATTTTTCGTTAATTGCGTCCCAAAAGGCTATTTCTTCTTTTTCAGGAAAGCTTTCAGATTTAAGAACATTGCCGATGTTTAAATATTCTTGTTTTTCAACTGTGAATTTTTTCCATTCGACTTCATAGTTATTGTTAGGTGTTGGATTTCTGTAAAAAAATATGAAAGTAAAGCAGCAGGATGGCAGGTCGAGTGGGTGACTGTGAGATGATACAGATAGCATACTCACACACATAGTAGTATAAGGTACATTATATACGCCGTTGAGGCAATTGAGTAGTGTACCCGTGAATGCAATGCTTGTGTCATTGATTCGTTGAGTTCCGTCACTCAAAACGTAAACTGGGGGGTGCGTGGGGAATGGAATGTCGTAATACTAGATCTTCTCTGTCAACCATGTTGTATGCGGCATACAAGGCTAAAAAATGCTCTACATATTATAGACGATTATAAAAATGTTTTAATTTAAAAATATATGTTTTTTTTTATTTTCTCTGATTAATTTCGATCGTAGATTCAATGAAAACAAATATTATTAAGATGACTAATAGTCAAAATATTGAGTATTTGAAATGCAAAACAAAAACAAAACTCCTAATAGTAAAACTCACCCATATTTAGCGAAATTTGTCCATAATGTAGTTACTGCTTGTATCAATTTATATTCAATTGAGTTATTTTCAAGTTTTGGGGTAATCGCTGTCAAAGGGAAAAGGTAAGCGAGATCATCGGCGTGACATACAAAAGTATCGTTACCCAAATTATTTACTGATCCGTACTTTTCAGTAAATATGTTCCTTTTTGATTTACATGTAAATTTGTATAAGTAAACATTATTTTTATTGTTTTTAGCAATCATTCTAGCAAGTGTTATAATGTCGTATATAAAACTCTCGGTGGAGCTACATTTTAGTAGTTGATCAATATTTTGCATTGTTATTTTATCATTCTGAAAGTAATATTTTTTTAATTCGGTACCTATATCTATATGATCGCTTAAAGTAGATTTATAAATAAAGGAATTTGGTACAAAATATTCCACAAATGTATTGGCTTGATATAAAATATCGTGAATGTTCAACCCAGAGTTAAAACGCATTACGCCTTCGTGCTCATTATATCCAATAATTATGTCAATATTTTTTTGGATTTTCGCACTCAAATTCTCTGAATCGTCTTGAGAAAAGAATGTTTCGCAATCATCGAATTTCATTTCATTAACAATACCAAAAGAAAGATAATTTTTAGCGGTATATCGCTCAGATATAGTTATTGGTTGATCAATGTCGATCAAATCTTGAAAGGGTACGGATTTGAGGAATGTTGTCAGTATATTATCATCTTCTGAATCACAACCCAATCTCCTGGCAAGAGCTAATGCTCTTTCACGAGGTCTTTCAGACCTACTCCAACTGTTAGTAAATGCTCCACTCTGTAATATAGCTCTCCTAAAGAGACCAACGCTCATAGGAGATATTAAATGGTATGAGACAGATGCAGCTCCTGCACTTTCGCCAAATATTGTGATATTGCTTGGATTTCCACCGAATTTTTCTATGTTCTTTTGTACCCAACGTAACACTGCGACTTGGTCTTTCATTCCTGCGTTGCCTGGCACTTGTTTTGTATTCAAGCAGAGGAAACCGAGCGCTCCGACTCTATAGTTGAAAGAAACAATAACGACGTTATTTCTAATAAGAAGTTCAGGTTCATAAAAATCATAATTTCCACTACCACATGTAAATCCACCTCCATAAATCCAGATCATTACCGGTAAAAGACAAGCTGGTTTTACATCAGGTGTATAAACATTTAGATATAAACAATCTTCTTCGCCCATATATTTATAGAACATAAAAGTTTCGTGCTGACTGCACATTGGTCTCTCCTTTTTCGCATCTCTTATGTCATTCCACGGCTTTACTGGTTGAGGTTCCTGAATAAAATAAAAATCGGTCAATAGCTAGTCGAACTCGCCGTCCGAGGGTTCCGTATTAAGTTTAGTCGGGAAAGGCCCTGTTTTATATAATTAATAAAGCTGACATACTTAAGTTATTGGAGGTACACATTTTGTATAAAATGAACTACAATTATAAATTTGTAATAGTTTTTATTTGCAATCTGTATATGTTATAAAAGAATAAAAAGTCGATTCCGTACATAAAAGATATTAAAAAATAAAAATTAAGTCCGTAATATATTGATTATAGAAGATGAAAATCTACTCAGCAGTACACTCCGCTCTCCACTTTCCGCCTAATTCTGGAGGCATTGCATCTTGTAGTGGAACTCAACTCCACGCTTTGCCTCAGCACCACAATCTCACAATCACAATCTTCCACAATCCACAATCTTCCATCTCAGATTTCACAATCTTCCACGAAAACACTCACACGCTTGAGTCTTTTCCTTTATTGATATTGTAAGTTCTCATTTGGTGCCAACTGTAGGTACACGGAAAGTACACTACAGGTTCGATTACGCGGTGAATTTCATACAAAATATAAAAACGTCGAAACGACGTCGAAAAAACGATGCATAAATGCTCGTATCTTTTGATTGTGTTGCGGATCGTAGAACTGAATACTTGATATTAACATTAAGTTAATACCTCTACGCTATCTCGAGATTAATGGTCTTGACAGACGGGCAGCGGACAACATAGTGATCCTGTAAGAGTTCCTACTTTTTGTTTTAGCTTCACGCTGTAGGTAGGCAGAGTTGGCAGAGAACCCTAATTTTAAGACACTCCGTTCTCAACGTTCTTGCTTAACTTAGCTGCACTAAATGTTGAAAATAAAGTTATCCATTACCCTGAGTGGGAATTAGTCTCATAACCGTCGCATATACAAGCTGGTCTTGAAAGTTAGTTGTTAAAATAATGTTCTTAATTTACTGGTATTATTTATTCAAACTTACTACAAATCGTAATTCTCCAATTGGGGGTTCGGCGTAAGGGATGCCTTTAAAGCTATAAAACGATCCCCCGTATTTGTTTTGTATGATTTCTCCTTCTAAAATGCCATCAGAGATATTTAATTGTACCATATTTGTATGAATGTTGGTTTCTTGTCAAAATCAGAAAATTGAATATCTACACATAATATTTTTGCAATTGTAATAATTTCTCGGTTACGGCTTTAATAGATTCTACGGTCTACGAGATTTTTTGCAACACTACTTTAGTTAATTCGAAATATAATAATAGCGATTTTCAAAGGCCTCTTAAATTATTTATAGTCTAAAAACCACCTGACTAAATAACAGATCCAAGGTAGTATAATATTTGGATAAATAAGTTTTTTTACCATCTGACTTACTTTTTTTTGCAATAAGTAAACAGTGTGCTGCTTGCTGAAATTATTGTCATTATAAAAAAGTAATATTTAAAATTTCACTGTCAAATAAAACTGATCAAGCATGATTGGACTAGTACACCAAGGGTTCTGTACCCATTTTGTGATTGTAAATGCCATGCCTTCGTGAATAGAGTATAGCGTCTGGAATTACAATTTTTAGAGCACTTATTATATTTAGAGTATTTATTGCTTTACCTAAACATGTAAAATATGTATAAAATATAAAATAGCTATATTTTACTTGAGCATATATTTTTAAAGTAAAATTTATTAATTGTCATAAAATTTAATTGCCGCAACGTTAGCACAAATTGGCCAGCAATTTTAGCTACTTTTAGTTTGAAGGACGCCTAACGATAGCAAACTTTAATTTCCGGTACATATAACGTAATGTCAGGCTCACGAAGCCTTATTAAACTTTATATTACGAGTTTACGACGTACTCGTACATACTCGTACGCTGCTGTGCGGGCGGTCTTAAAACCACACGGTATTTCATAGCTTATTAAAATTCCGATGAGTGTTTTTCTAGTAAGTATACCAGCTTAATATTTTGATTTTTGTTAGGGTAGGCAGACAAACCAGGGATCGTAGTGTTAAGACACTCCGTTTCTAATAATAAATTTCTGGAGGCATTGCATGCAGGGTGGCGGAACTTAATGCCACGTTTTGCCTCATAACCAGGGCGAGGGATGTAAATATTAAATATTTCATTTCCTCGATTGGGAATCGAAATCACAGCCATCACGTTTACAGTCAGAGATAGTCCTACTGCGCAACGAGAAAGAAAATAAGAAGTCGGTAATTCAAATTTACTACAACAAATTATTTTTAGCTGTTTTTCTTATCGAGAGCTACAATAGGTAATGCTGCGTAATATTATTATACCTACAAAAACATAAAATACAACTATATTGCCAGTATTTATATAGTAGTAGAAATATTTTTTACTGCTATATAAGTAGTAGCGTCGTCGTAGAGAGCGATCGCCTTGGCTGACATAATCGGTTTGTCTTAATCTTGCGTGTGTAACATATGGCAGCAGGTAATCAAAATTCACCATGTGGACAACCATTCGCCAAAATGGCAAAATAAAAGAGAAAAAAAATCGACGAATTATAATTCCAAAATTATTGTTAGGTTCCTTTCATTACTTTTCATTAATATATATATAACGGTGTTAGTTGTTTTAAGAATTGAAAAATAATTGTGTGTTTCTTTTATAAGGGATTTTGGAAGTTAATAAATCGTGACAAAAATATGATATAAAGGAAATATTATGAAAGACTGTTAATCCCAATAAAGTATTGCACTAGTTTGTTTTGTTTTTAGTTTTATGCAGTCGTATTTACGTTTTTTTTTTTATTTTTTTAGGCCATTCAGATATCCATTTGTAGCAAACCTAATGAAACACTATAGATTGCTATCTGTAAACGTCACACGATCAAACGAAACCGCTCTATTGGTGCGAATATCAAATGAACTAATCTAAAAAAAATTATGCCTGAATTTAAAACACTAAAATCAAATTTCAATTGACTTTTAACGTGTATAGTGCTGTTTTTTACAAAAATAACATCTGGTTAAAAATATGTATAAAGTTTTTAAAATGTATTCTCGGTAAATAGTGTAAAATTATATTGATGAAAATAGGTACGTAGGGGCACAAACTGTACCTGTACGTGTTGTGGGTTCAATTTCCACTCGAGGAAATGAAATACTTAATACTTTAATTTACTCGTCATGGTGACACTCAACACGCAATGCCTCGAGAAGTAAGTGTAAAGTGGGGAACAGTTTCTTAGTACGATTTGTCTTAACATTAAATTCCCAGGTTCCCTCTGCCCGCCCTACATTGTTCGGGATACAGCGTGAAGCTAAAAAAAATATAATTACTTTTATTTTGGGCCCAAAGAAACAAAATAACTATTATGAAAACAAATCAAAACGGTATTTGCAATTCCAAAGCATAATCTACGGTAAGTCCTACAGGTTCTTCAACGCTTTAGGAAATTTGTAATCCCCCAAAACCGCGTAATACTCGACGACCCCTGGGTTATGGTCGAAGTATTTACGTTCAATAAACTTCTAAGTCCCTAATAAATAAAGCAAACTGTCTGTTATTAACCTTGGGTCGAGGCATGGTTATACTCGTAGATGTGTATTATATTTCGTGCTTTTTCTTATGTTGAGTGAGTGACGCTCACCCAATGTCTCGTAAATGAAAATGTCTTAACAGTTAGTTCTCTCTGTCTACAGCTTACAGTTTGTGATGACCAGGAAAAGATCTTTGATCTTTGATAAAAGATCTATATTTTTTAAATGACAATAAAGATTCGAAACAATACATATATTATATTTAGGAACACATTCATATTTAACTGGCTTGCGGCTCTGCCCGCTTGACACTATTATTTATTTGCTAATCTGAATTAGGTACTTTTACTTTCATGTTCTAATAACATTATAACTTTGAAGATAATATCTATGTTGTTTTGGGTTCTATTACACTGATAAATGTCCCAATAATAGATTTTATAATTTATATTCCAGACAGCGATTAGTTACAATTTTATTATATAAAAATACATATATTTTACATCATAATAAATAGAGCAATAAATTTTATAAAGTCCCTGATAATATTATCGTAGCAATTGGCATATCCATGTAAAACGTGAGTAATTCAATAATTCTTACAACTTCTATTCTACTTATTATTTCTATTTTGTGCTCTAGTTTGTATTATTACTCGACTCGACAAATAGTAATATATTTTCAGTGGCGGAAGTGAACCAGAAAAAAGAAAAAATTAAATATTAAATATTTTCCTCCTCCGAGTGGGTATTGAATCTACAACAATCTCTGCCTCAAGTCTCAACTATTATTTTTATCTAATTACTAAGTAGTTATTATACAGACTGGCTAGGTTAGCTTAAGCTATATTCACCCCCACAAGATGGGTGTGCAGATGACCTCTACCGTGCTTGGGAGAGCACGTTAAGCACTCGGTTACACATTACCATTAATAGTCATGCTCTACGTTACGGACAATTAGAATCTTATGTAATGCTAACAAGTAGTTTAACTAACTACGTGTTATACTAGCTTTTTCCCGCGGCTTTGCCTGAGTGACTCAACTAAGTATGAGTAACTCTGACCACAAAGTCACTGCAAGTCTAGCGTGGTAGGTACATTAAAACCAATTAACGCTTATATCCTCCCTTGATAAATAGATTATTATATAAAAAAACTAATTTTCCAATTCTGACCAGTAGTTCTTGAGATTAACGCGTTTAACAAAACATAATTTTGAGCTCTACAATATTATTATAATTAGTGCAATAACGCAATGTTTACTAAAACATATCTGTTAGGTTTTTCCAAAATGAAGAAGTAGTTGACACTGATAGACCAAGAATGGTATAAAAGGGACTGATATCGTCAATGCGGGGTAGTTATTCCGGACTTGGCATCCAGACGTATAATACTTTATAACTAGTCAAGGAATAAATTGGAGGAGTTGATAAGTAAAAAGTGAGTTTTATTTATGTTTTATAATTATATATCTATTTTTATATATCTATTACAAGAAATTTATTGCCGTACTTTGGTCACATGTTTATGTTCATTATTACGCATTATACTTCATTCAATCCTAGCTGTATCTATTTGTTTTATTTGTTTAACTGACAACATATTTTTTGTTAAATTTCAGTTTATAACAGTTTTTAGTTTTCGGGTTGTCGGGTTTTTAGGTTTTTTTTACGGACTTCTGTAAAAGAAGAAGGTTATCAATTCGACTGTATTCTTATGCTTGTTACCTCAGAACTTTTCACTGGGGGAACCAATTTTGATGATTCTTTTTTGCTGGTGCTTCCCACGTAGTCCCATTTTAATTTAGTCCGTTTCCGGTAAAACTTTATCCATGACAAAATCAGACAAGTCTTAAATTTGCATTAAGCCGGACTCAATATCACTTTTTTCAATAGACCCTACATTTCAAGGGTAGTTTGATGAGAGTTTGGTTAGGTTCTGATTATGGGATCCAGGTGAAGTCAGTCTTTTCTGTTAAAAATTATAATTATGAAAGAACACACAATGGTGAAACTGCGGCGTGAACCTACTGTTATATAATAAGAACAAACATTCATGTATATATCACATCTTTACTTGTAGTAGGTAAATTTCACCGACATTTTAACATCTTCCAAATTAAATGTTCCAAGCAAGTCGTGACATACGAACTCAAATGTCAAGAGGTTATTTCTTACTGTAATTATGTTCACGGAGACAGATGGCAACGTAAAGAAGTTTATCTAATGTTCTTCCTGGGCAAATTAAATATTTCTGTCTCTCTATTTTTGTCTTTAAATGATGTTAATTAAATTACTCGTAGTTTATTCATATCAAATTAGCTTCACGCTGTATCCCGCACACAGCAGGGTAGGCAGAGGGCCCGGGTTTCCTCTATTTAAATATACGAGTATAGATGAAGTGAGGTCTTACATTTAATTTTAAATTTTAGTTTAGATACAAACAAAGAAAAACAAATATCCATATTACAGAACCTTCTTATTTTTAGTCCATTATTTATTTAAACATGTCATTCACATCAGGCATATGTCTGCAAATAACATTACTTAGAAATACAACTGTATGAGGTGTTTCCATTTCGCATGGTCCCTCGGGGACCTTGGGATAATTCGATCTGGGCATTTAGGTTCTAGTTGATCAATTTAAGTTCCCATTAAAACCCGCGGTACTCAACAACGTACTTTTTTACCAATGTACAAAAATAGAAATAGCACTTTTTTTCTTTTCGGGAAGTATTTACTTATTTACTAGAAAAATGTTGAGAATTCGCTAAGGCGCAATTAGGTAAACAACTTAACTTCTTAATGGCTCTAAGAAATATCCATCACGATTAAACCAAAAGACTTTTCGAATAAGTCCCAAGTTTATATTTCAAATACCTTTTATCTGTTAATTTACGCAATTAACGTATTTAAGTGTAGATACATTTTTTATTCAAAAGGTCTTTAAGGAAAATCATGGTATTTTAGAATGGTTTTTTAATACGTTGCTCAGCTTAGTGGAATATACTTTTTACTTTTATTCTGTTTCAAATATTATTTACACAATTATAATATCTGTGGAAAAAATCCAATATTTGAACAAGTGCTTTCATATGGATTTTTTCCACAGATTGTATAATTACATTCTATTCACAGATTTTATAGCGTTACAGCGTAGCGGCACAGCGTTTAACTGTAATTGTGAAAGGTTGTGTCTTCGATTCTCGCTCTAGTAACAAAAACGGCGTTGAGTTTCGTCAGTCAACATGAAATGTATTAAAAATTGGGGAATGGAAGTCTTGACACTGTATTATCTCTTTTCCAGCCATTTTACAATTTAATAAGAAAATATCTTACATTTTAGCTGTCGCGTAGCACAGTTGTAGCGAGACTGAGTTATGTTTGGGGATTCGAATTCCATTCGCGAATATAGTAACGATTTACAATATATTCTACTTTTTAAAATATTGTGCTTAAAGTAACTTAGAACAAAAAAAAAGCAGTTTCCTTTCACTGGACTATCTGCGTGCTTCGCAAAATGCTAAAAGTATATAAATCAAAATCGAATCCAGCTTCACGCTGTATACCACACACAGCAGGATAGGCAGAGAGAACCTTATGATAATTCCGTTCCCCACTTTCCTCCGAATTCTGGAGGCATTGTATGCTTATGAATAAATACATTTAAAATAAATGAACCACTGAAATAAAGTTTATAACTAAGATCGCCTCACGAGTCCATTAAAACGATGTCTAATTGCTGGCAAACCGTTTTATCCTTTCCATTTGGGGCTTGGTCCAAGAGTAATAAGGAATAGGTACATATATATTTCTAATACCTATTTATTGTAAATGACAGTGATTTAAAAATGATTTAGATTAACACCGCATTTTCATGTATGTTTTTTTACCGTTTTAGTGCTTTTACAATTAAAACATTACTTTTTCCTTTTTTATCATATTCTCGATGATATCTATGCTAAGATATTGTGTAGTGCTTTAAGAAAGTACACCCAAGTTGGCAACTTAAAAGAATAATTGGGTTTTTAAGTGGATGTTATATTAGTATAGAAAATGTATCTACATTGTCACGTAAGTCTTAAGTAAAACCTAAAGAAATATAAATAATAAAAAGAAACATATATCATTATATGTTTCTTTTGAAAGGTCGAAAATAATATTAATAAAAAAAAGAAAAATTATTTTCAGGAACTATAAATATTAAGCAGAGAGAAGTTAGTATTAAGACACTTTGTTGCACTTTCCGTTGAAATTTTGAGACAGCGCTGTGTGGTGAAATTTAACAATGCACTTTGTTATTCAAAAATTTTAATATAATCAAGACTTGAAACAATAACAATTTAACTCATTCTTATAGTTACAAAACAAAACATTATATATTTTTCTAAAATTTGTTTCCTTAATATGTAAAAAAACATACCTACACCGCTATAAGCCTAATACTTGTTTACTATAAGCTGGATCGTCCATTTTAGCATACTAATGGGAATATCCAGTCAAACATCACACCCACTGATGTTTGTGTAACGAGATTCTGTCGATTCTATGAAATTTATAATTGAACGCTTACCGTCCTTGTGATTCCCTTAAATTATTTCAATGTATTCGTTGAGGAGAGATTTTGAATACAGTTTCTTGATAGACAAAATAAATTTGCTTAGGAAAATTTTAATTTTGAAGGGACTGACGTAATTCTGAGTCACGAAGAGATGTAGTGAGTTCAAATTCTGTTGTATTTTTAATTTGGCGCCGTTGGCATAGGGAACCTAATGTAAAGCATTTATTTCCCAACACTTCATCCAGTTTTCAAGACATTGCATTAAAGTGCCTGACTAAATACGACTATAAGGCAAAGGGCGGCGTTGAGATCTGACATTCAACACGCAATCCTTTCAGAATTCGAAGGAAAGTGGAGAACAGAAGTATCTTAAAGAGATCGAAGTGTTTTAACACTAGGTTCCCAGGTTCCCTATGCCTACCCTGCTATGTGCGGGATACGGCTTGAAGTTCTATCGATGTAAGTCGCAACATCCAGCATTCTCATCCGGCTTAGGCAAAGTGGACTGATCTTAATGCGTTTTGAGAACCTTGTAACGCACTGAAAATTTGACGGACAGACAATTATTACGGAAACTAATTACATGTTTTTCTTATTTACTTCGTACGGTTAGCGTTTTCAGGCCTTTAAAAGAATTTGTCATTTTGTCTAGAAAGTTTCCATTTCCTCTCCAAGGAATAGGGTTTTACTTCATTACGTGCTTTTGTGTCCAATACAATCAGACGTTTATTTAAAAAATAAATATTGGCGATAGAAAATATGAGAACAATAGAATAAAGATTCGTTTTTATTTTTAATTTATCTGTTTTTGAGTAGTTTTAGAGTATGTAAGTCGCCCTTACTTAACTTACCGCTACTTACGCTGTATCCCTAGCTGGGTAATTATAGAGCACGGAGCACCAAACGCCATTCCGTGTATCTCTTCAATGTGGAATCGATCAGAAGCTAGAAGAGATCTCATCTCTTCAGCATTCATCTTTCTTTCATTCTTCAATGTGTGTGAACATATGTACAATTATATATATTTTCATAAACTTTCACATTCATAGTGCAGTTTTTTGCAGCTAGAAATCCGATAAAGTGTAAACATATTTTAGTTTTATTTTATAAACTAGCAGTTTGTAAAGTTATTGTGCAAACAAATTTTTCAACTTTATAATATTACTATAGACAACAAAAGGGCCTAAACATATAATTATAATCACAAGATTTCTAATTAAAATATTTTATAAAAACACTTCGTGTTCTGGAATATGGTCAAGTAATTTACTTCAGTGTTCTTGTTGAAAGGACCCTTCATTTTTCACCCGGCATTAAATATGATTTTCTTAAAAATATTCAAGGTATAAATGCTAACTTTAAGTCATTGCTGGAACAGTACGCTACAGTAAATGCGACGGTAGTGGGTTCGATTCCTACTAGGATGAATAATTTATTTTTATTTTCTCGTTCTGGTAACAAGATTAAGCACGGCGTTGAGTTCTGGAGCTCTATATGCAATGTTGAAGTCATTTGAATACGCCAAAGTTGTAGGTTCAAACTCCAGTTAAGCTATGTCTATATTTCATTTTTGTGCTGCTAAAAGGTAAAATATAGCGCTGCATCGAGTGCACCACCGTACACGGACTGTCACTAAAGTAGGCTGAAGCAGAGCAGCGAGATTCATTATTAGGTTTCCTCTACATATGTTTTTATTATTTTTAGACTGAATTTTAGAGATGCGCCGAATGGTGGCTTGACCGAAAAACCGAATACCGAATACTATTCGGCTTAAACTTTACCGAACCGAATATTCGGCCAAATTATTCGGTTTACGATTTATTTGTTATTTTGTCGTGTAAAACAGGTTTTAACATGTATGCCACCTGTCATCGCCGGCTAGATAACGAGCGGGCCGTACCTCACCGCCACCCGAAACCACGAATTTCAAAAATTATCCAAATGTACTAGAATCTGCCTATCAACATTGTTGGACCCTCTATTTCGGGTGAGATTTTCTACTCCAGAAAATTGTGAGCTGGAACTATGACAAACAGGGAGGGATCTCTACAATATATTACATTTTTTAAAAGGAATCTCATGTGGCGTTTTGGAACTTCCATGTTGTCCTTCCATGTCGATATTTTCCGATTCCATGTACTTGGGTACCTTCAAAAAGGATCCTTTATCTCCACCTTAAAAGCTGGCAATGCACCTGTAACTCCTTTGGTATCATGGGTCCGGACAAGGTCGTGGGTAGAGGTGGTCATTTACTATCAGGTGACCCGTACGCTTGTTTCTGTGTCTTTTTCCATAAAAAAGTGCTCGTGGTAATAGTGTGTATAAGAAACGACTATTTTCGAAAACAGGGAACTTATATGAAGAAAAATGCAACAGACTGAAAAGGGACGGAAGCTCGCTANGATTTTCTGCTCCAGAAAATTGTGAGCTGGAACTATGACAAACAGGGAAGGATCTCTACAATATATTACATTTTTTAAAAGGAATCTCATGTGGCGTTTTGGAACTTCCATGTTGTCCTTCCATGTCGATATTTTCCGATTCCATGTACTTGGGTACCTTCAAAAAGGATCCTTTTGTCTCCACCTTAAAAGCTGGCAATGCACCTGTAACTCCTTTGGTATCATGGCTCCGGACGAGGTCGTGGGTAGAGGTGGTCATTTACTATCAGGTGACTCGTACGCTTGTTTCTGTGTCTTTTTCCATAAAAAAGTGCTTGTGGTAATAGTGTGTATAAGAAACGACTATTCTCGAAAACAGGGAACTTATATGAAGAAAAATGCAACAGACTGAAAAGGGACGGAAGCTCGGTATTCAGCACCATTATTTACCATTAATTAGTTATAAATAGTACAATATGTATGTTTCTTTCTGATCTACGAGGGGCGTTCAATATATTTTTGGTATCAGCACTGAAAAACATACAAATTTTACTCATTTGACTGACAATAATAACTTAAATCTTACATAAGACGTTTTATATTTCATTTCTATTGTATCGTGCAGCCAAGTAAATAGAAATACTCGAACCGAATATATTGGGCGCCATAGCCGAATAATTCGGCCGAATACAAATACTGAAAAACATGCCGAATACACCGAATACTAAACGAATATTCGGCGCATCTCTACTGAATTTTCATAAAAACTGGGCTACAAGTTTTTTTGACGATTATATTATACAAAATTTTATTTTTCTCAGTCTTAATTACCAACTATTTATAACTAATTACGATAATCCTATCCACTTCTTCATCTTTGGAAAAGTATTAAAAATTCTTAATTATTCCTACAGTAAACCGTTATCCTGTAGTTTTTAATTTGCCCTAGATAAGACTTATAAAGGAGTTTTAGTAGAAAATATTGTTGAATAAAATTTTTGTTAAACATAATTAAGTGGCGTAACACGACAACTGTGGGCTGCATTCCCACTGTGGGGATTGAATATATTTAAAAGTGATTTTCATTCCCCTTGCTCGGGAAGAGAACGCACAGCGTTGAGTTTTGCCACTAAATAATGTCATGAAAATTAAGCGAAAAGTTGAGAGCATCTTGACACAAGCTTAAGAATACTCTTCAAAATATTTTTTATGACTCTGTGGCCATAGTGGTGTATGACAGTAAAAGCTATGGTTGTAGGTTCACATCTTACAAACAACCAATTTTAAAATCACATTACAATAGAAGAATGGAGAAATCAGCCACAAACATTTTTGCGAGCCAACAAATAAAAATTTCTTATCTAAAATATATTTTTGTTTGAACTGCTTCAATTAATCTGCCGTCATTTTTGTTCCAGATAAAAATTGAACGTCGTCTTTCTGCAGCGGTGAGTATCTTTTACTGTTTTCCATTACATGCGTTATTGATGCTATTTATAGCTTGATCATATTATTTAAAATATATGACTTTCTTTACTGTATGACCAACGGACTAGGGACTTAATATACTTAGAAGGCTGAAATTTGGTTTAGGGAGATTTGGGATAATTTTACAGGAACGGAAGAACATAGGGTTTTCTATTGCAAATTTCAAAGTAAAGTACCCTGCAAGGCTATTCGATGACTAGTCACAGACTCTTTTTTACAGATTTAAGCAGAAATTAAAATTAGAAATTATTTATATGTTATTTAAGTTATGTTAAATGTACCAATAACTTTTTTCTGATGACTATGTAAATTGATATTTTATAATATTTCTAAAGTTTTTCATTCTATATAACAACAAACAAACATACAATATTTTTTATATAAATATTTTTTGTATAAGTATTTAGGAGCGTTAGCTTACCCTTCGTACTGTAAGCTGAGCTTTCTGTACTGCAAAGGACATATAAAGCTGGATTTTTTAATTTTCTCCTACGAGATATGTTACCACAAAGCGTATTGAGTTCGTCATTTATTAAATTGGATTTCATACAACTGACGGCTTTATGATCTGTGACTTTGATATAATCACTTTTAGTATAAAAGGGTGGAAATTTAACAAGTGTTAAGGCTACAAAAAAAATGTGTGTATAGGGTAATGATACTTTATGTAGACGAATAAGAATCTACTATTATTACAATTTTCTTGTATTCTTCCATATTAGACATCGTTATAGATACACGAGGCCGCCATGGCGCAGGGACACAAGTGCAATTGTAAACGCCACGGTTGTAAGTTCGATTCCCAATCCGGGGAATGTAACATTTACGCTTTGCTAACAAGGCAAAGCGGCTATGAATTCTGCGACTTAATACGCAATATCTCGAGAATTCGGCGAAAAGTGGGGAACGAATGTGTTTCAAATGCTGCTGATTTCGGGATACAGTGTGAAGTTAAATATATGAAATGTATATATCGTCTGCATGATAATAGTTTTGATAAGAAGGATTAGGACAGCGTTAAACTGTAAACGCAACGGTTATGAGCTCAAACCGATTCAAGTAAATAAACACTAGTTTTTTTCCCCCATTTTCGCCCTAATTAAGAAGTGTAAACAAAGAAGATACTACACAAAATACCGTCCAAGCTTAACTCATATTAAATACCGAGTTCAATACAATATTTTTCTTGAACATATTTTACAATAATTTAAAAAATGTATTTTTTACAAAGAGAAAAACGTAGCGTTGATTCGACCTTAATCACAGAACGTGCCCATAGCGTTCGGGCGCTTCTTATGTAAATCACGCCTGGCATTGTGATCGGCGACGCGCCTTTCATTTATAATGTTTTTACCGCAACGATGAGATTGGTAATGATGCTCTTTGACATAATGTAAATAGTATTTATATTGTTGGAGCAGCTCTGATTATCAACGCGGGGGTCTTGGGTTCGATTCTCATTCGGGGGAATTAATTATTTTGATTTCCTAGTGGACTTCAGTCTAAGTCTAAGCGTTGTGAAGCTAAAAAAACCTCTATGGAGCTTGAAAACATTGCGTGCAAGGTTATGTTAAATGAACTTTAGGATGATTATAAGACTAACAAATATTCTGTTAAACGAGTATTATGTACGTATCTTTAACTACACAAATACACAGTTTTAACTGCTTTAAAAGAAGAATGAAAATTAGTCGATAGTGGAGTTAAAAGTTATTTTTCGGCTCAGTAAGTTTCAAAGGTCAAATCTATATAGGCAACGAAAAATCTTCATACTAGCCCCTGACTAGGGGCTTCTGACTTCCTGACGAAATTAAATAAAATAATTTTGTTCAAATTCAAACGTCATAGCGTGTTGGCTATTCATTATACTATAGTCAACTCACCCAGTTCTTCCCAATGACAATGACGTCAGTGGGGTCATTGTCAGTCACCTAATACGTTGCCAGCGTGTCTATATTCTCATTAATCTATCCTCCTAACAACCTTATATTCGAACCATTTATGATATACAAAGAGCAATTAAACTAACGTATCAGTATAAATTTACTAGCTCTCATTAGGTAAGCATCAGTTTTCTGTTAAAGAGTGAACTAGTCAGTTCTACCCAAAAATTCAAATATGAAGCTTTTTATCGTATTTTGTTGTGTAGCGAGTGTAATGGCTGAGCTTCCTCGCTTCAGACCAGCGAGGTTTAGGTCTCAACGCCTGGAACTAGCACCAACTACGACTGACTCACCGACAGAAGCTACAACGGAATCTGGACCATATCCTCCATCTGGTTGGAGACCAGCAGGTCAAGCGTTTACTTTGCCACAAGAGACGACTATGGCCCCAACTGATACTTACGGACCACCTGAAATAAGTGGACCGTATCCACCTTCGGGATGGAAGCCTGCAGGCCAAGCCTTTACTCTTCCTCAGGAACAAACTCCACCAGCTACAAGTTATGGCGTTCCGGACAGTACCTACGGAGTTCCTGACAATTCATATGGACGTCCATCGACAGACGCCCCAACTACTGATAATCCTGCACCAGAAAAGCTCGATGGTCCCATTGAAGTACAAAAGAGTGTTGGAGCGTACTACGTTCTTTTACCTAATGGTCAACTGCAAAGGATTGAGTTTGTGACAGAGAATGATATTCAGAATATGAAGTATACAGCAAGACTGCAGCTCCGCGATCGTGCCCCTCTGTATGTTTTTGGACCTTAAAATTGACTTATGATTGTTTTCTTTTATTCAAATTATTTATATATTGAAGCCATATCTGCTCAACATTGATAATAAATTTCTGGAAACAATAATTGTGTTATTTTTGTTTATTTCCATCTAATATGGAGATATACCAGTTTATTAACTTATTTTTCATTTATTTCTCATAAATAACTATGTATTCAATTTTGATACTAAAAATTTAAAACCAATTGTATTATTTACTATTTTGTGTAACTAACAAGCTCTCCACTCGCGGCTTCGCCGGCTTGGACAGGACTGATACAATATGCATATATTATTCTTTTACGTGTGGTATAAATTCAAACCACTCTGGCTATTTTGAAAACCGCATTTAAGTCCATTGCGTAGTTTGAAGAAAACCACCTTGTTTTATACAATACAAGCATTGTAAGCTTTTATATTTAGCTTTCATATTTAATTACCTATAGCTTTTTTATGAAAGTATAGAAATGAATTAACAACAAATTTCATAAAAGATTTGTCATAAAAATGCTAATAAATTATATCTAAGCTAAAAATTAAGGCACTTTTAAATAAAACTAAGATTATAAAACCAAAACAAAACTAAAGATCTTAAGAGACTTTCAACACAAAGTATGTATTCTACACAATTAATTAAATTTTATTTATTAGCATAAGTGGGAACGCCGATCAAAATCGATCTTTTTCCTTATTGTTTAAGTGCATCAGCCCTATTTTGTTTGTTTACTTTCTCTTGGCGCTAATGGATTGAGCCCACAAATGGCTGTTACTGGACTTTTGTTATCGTTAAAGATTAATGGAATGGAACAATATTTAATAATTCTGCCAAAAATAATTAATAAAAGATGAATAAGTTTGACAAGATGTTTCAGAAGGAAACTGTAGAACCCTTTCTATGTAATTACTTTTTTATATTTATCATTTGTTTGGTTAAATAAAGTACTGAGGCCGTCGCCAAGGCGCAGCGACAAAGCGTGTGCATACGCGGAGGTTGTGGGTTCGATTCCTACATTCGGGGCAAATAACTATTATAATTTCTTTGCTCTACAGCTCTGAAGTGGGTAACTAATTGTCTTGATACTTTCCGGTTCCGTCCTTGCTATTTTTTTTTTTCAAATGGACTTATAATAAGCACTTTTGAATCGTCGAATGAACATATGAACAAAAAGCTACCACCGGTTCGGAAGGCAGTCCTGCTGAGAAGAGCCGGCACGAAACTCAACAGTTGCTCTTTTCAAAATCAATGGTACAATCTATTACATTAGCTGGCAGCTATCCTGCATTACATTCAATAGACATTAATTCCATGCATGTTTGTCCTCTAAATATTCTTGAACAGTGTAATAAGCTTTACTTGACAGATTTTTTTTTACTGATATTTTAAATTTTGGAAGAGGCAAACCTAGAATACATTGCGGCTTTTATTATATACACGTATGCTCAGACCCATTAATATATGCAGGTAAATATATGCATGCTATATGCAGGATACGGCGTGAAGCTATAGAAACACAAATCGATTTTTCTGATTTAGAAAATATTATTTATATACGTATTTCCTGGCATATAGAAACATTTCTCGTTCTGAAAATAACTAGCACCGTTCTTACAATAATGTCAGAATTGTCAGTTGAATTGTTCTTTTATGGAGGACTTATTGGTATTCGAGATTTTTATCTGAAACATTTTTATAGTTTACTCTTATATCTCCTTTCTAAATATACGAAGGCTGGGATATTTTACGATGTTATATATATTATGAAATGTAAGTGTACGTACTGTAATGTCATATATTGAAGCCTTCGTGGCGCAGCATTTCAATAGAGAGGGACGGTTGAAAGCTTTTACCACCTGGGTCCCATTCATAAAATGTTTTAAGTTCCAAACCCACCATACTAGAAGGCAAGATACAGTCAGCGCATTCTGTAGGAATCCAGGGCAGTGCGCAAGACAATAAAGAAATCATTGGCGGTAGTTTGATATAATAATTATGTCAACTGACAGACGAATGCCACCTCAGTCTACCCATGAGCACGGACTACTGCTAAGTGGTCGACACGTCGGGTTTCCAAAAATCTATATTCTTAAATACACGCGATTAATAGTTAAAATAGTTTCATTTAAAATACGTTTTTTTTTAATTATCAAAACATTTATATGAATCGATGTTAAAATCACATGTAAAAATTTTAATATTTTTTTGGTAAAAATATACAAATACCACATTCGATGATTCTATTCACATTGTTTTGTTTTACTAATACATAATATAAAGATTTTGAACCGTCGCGCGTCGAATTGAAGTGATACAGATTTCGACTGTAAACTTATTCGTGGAAATGGATATATCTAAAAACATTTTTTATTATTTACAGCAGAAAATATTTTCACTAGTTACAAAAAACCGTAAAAAATACTAAAAGAGGAACTTTAACGCATTTATATTTTATATTTCACAATAGGTGGTATTGTAAAATAAAATATCGAAAACGTTTAGCCTGAAAAGCGGTCGTTGTCGTTGTCAAGTTGACATGTAGTATAAATCAATAATCATATTTGTGTGCCGCACAAACATTGAAATTGTAAAAAATACAAACAAATATATCGCGTTTTTTTATCGGGTACAAATCGACTATTTTCCTATATATATATATATTATTTTCTCATTTCATATAATTTATATTTGATATGATGTAAATATTATTTTTCACTGACAGTGTAACCTTCAAAATTTTCGAAGTTAAGACATTCCGTTTCCCACTTTCCGTCCAATTTTCAAGGCATTGCGTGTAGAGTGGCGGAACACAACGCTGCGTTTTTGCTGAAGAAAATAGTTCACTTTAAATAAAAGTTTTGAAATACTGATTACGCTAACAAAAGTTATCTACATTGGGTTTATAGTGTTCTTCCTAAAATATCAATAGCATCATTATAATACATATGCATTATTAAGTTCTAGAACATTCGAGATAACGTCTTCATTGAAAACGAGACGCCGTCTCATTATTCGTGTTTAACACAAAGCTTTTAGTAGTACTGGATCTTAGAAATTATAATTTCATTTGAAAATAATACTTATATTTCAATGATTGATACGTATATCAATTGTTAAATTACAATGGAACAATTGAAACATATTCCAAAGAAAAATACCGGAACGAAGTGCAAAGTAGAGGAATGAAGCTAAATTTAATACTAAATATTCAGGTCTACTGGTCCCTTTAGGCAAGGAGTTAAATAAAACCAGAGCGTTGCATTGACTTAAATTTCATATGTAGTTATTTTATATTTGACCACGGAGGCGAAGCCGCAGATGAAAGATGGTTAAATGATATGTCAGGAAGGGATTAGAATAATAGGTTTAAATTGAACGGAACTCAACACCGCACTCTGTCTTTCTAGAGCACATAGGTTAATGCAATTATTCTGGTGCTGGTGAAATTATATTTTTACAATTGTTTAAGTATTTATGATAAAAATTGATTCAATTTCGTTTCGTTTGCATGCAAAAACCGGAGGTAACCTACTAACAAGTTAATAATAAGCTAAGATAATTATTAACTGCATTGCGATTTTTATTGCAGTTGTATTCCTGCATTATGATGAGATTTGAAGTATTATTACTGGTATTCCTTAATTATTGATACTCTACTACTACTACTGTCTCAGGTAAGAAGACAAAGCGCGACGTTGCCTTCCGCCAATTAACTCGCAATATTTCGAAAAATCGGTGGAAAGAAGGGAACGGAGTACCTTAACACTAGATTATATCTTATTAAAGACTTGTAAACAAAATCATAAATAAAAGATGTTTAAAAAAAATGGAACAGTCTAAACGGTATTTTTTTTAAATATCAATGATATTTTGAAGTAGTTATATTTTATTATATGTATTTCGATCACATTATAGGAAATAAAAAAATGTAAGAAATTAACAAAAAAAAAAACTAAATTAACACGACAATGTTTCATACGCTATCAACAAGCTGTCCGACAAACTCAATACCAATTAAGCGTATAATTACTACATAGAGGGTAGTTCAAAATTCTCATTACACGAACGACCCGACGGGAGTAATTTTCACTGAATCTGCCGTAAGGTTTTCGATTTTGATTGCTTGCCATTGATTGCTAGTGTGTTTACAATACTGTAATGAACATGGGTATAATAGCCGTTACATTTGACTTGTATATACATGTAATATTATAATTATTAATTGAATAACTTCAATTAAGTTTTAATTTAAAATAAGAAAATGTTAGGAAAGTGACATTAACAGGTTTGACTCTACTCTATTTAACTCTTATAATTGAGGTACGGAACCCTAAAAGTAAGTATGAAATAAGACATAGTAATAGTATTTTGGTAAAGAAAAAGAAAATTAGACATTAATATTTAGGAAAGTACAAAAGGTTATTTATTTGTAGACAACAGAACATAACTTTAATTATTAGACGTTCGATAAATGTCGTGATGATAGTTCTTTTTGAAGACGATCTGAAAAATATAAATAGTTCTATGTAAAATATTATAATATTTTAATTAAAACTTTATTTATATACATAAAATCAATGCTTAATGCACATATAAATTTTCGATGCATTGTGTGTTGAGTGGCGGAACTCAGGCCAGGGTTTTGCCTTGGTGCCAGAGCAAAGAAATGAAAATAATAACCGATACCCTCGAGTGGGGGTCGAACCCACAACCTTGAGTTACAGTCACACCCTTGTTCCCCTGCGCCACGATCCAGGCAATGAAATATTTTCACTCCCTTCTCTACTTCCCACCTGAATTTGAGATACTGGGTGTATCGTATCTAGTCAGACTTAGAAGAAAAATAATTAAGACTAAAAAATATATATGTAAATATATGAACAAATCATACTAACGATAGTTACTGAGCCCAGCATAATAGTTATCCTTCACCAGCCAAAAGTTTATGAACCATTGAACTATGCCTCTACAGCTGCAATATGCGAACAAAAGGGCTATCCAGCTCGTGTCGTCTCGATCTTCTGCATTGTAGGGAAACGGCTTACTCATTCTTTTCACGTTGTTCTTACTGCTGTTAATATATCGAACAATTCTAACTAGGAAAACAATATAAAAATATTATAAATAATGAGATTTGTATGCATTAGGAGCAAATAAAATCTATTTAAATCTATAGGCCGTCGTGGCGCAGCGGTACAAGTGTGTAACTGTAACGCGACGGATGTGGGTTCGACCCCCACTCGAAGAAGTGAAATATTTATTTACATTTCCTCCCTCTGGGGTCAAGGCAAAGAGCGGCGTTGAGTTCCGCCTGTCCGCCGTTCCGCGTATTTCGATTTTTTATTTATCAAATAAAAAAACCTATCCTGCCATGCATTTAATTTTAACGTTTAATTAAATTTCATGTAACCGAGAAGCGTACACTAACTACATATGGAATCAGTTACAAGCCCAAATTTTTGGCCATCTGAGTATAAAATATCCATTAAATACTTAGTTATTCCGGGTGCTCGATCTAATATCGTCCCTTCCGTCCCTTCGAGGGCAGTCGAGGAAAATTACTAATATGTTAAAATCTACCGTACCAGTCGCCAGGCCCTTATTAATAGCCTTTATCAAAAATTGAGTTTTCTTTGCCATTTTGTAAACCTTTTTCGTTTATTGAATAACTTTTTGTCTTTTATTTATATTTGATATATTTTTAACGTGTATTTTTTAACTGACTTTAAAAATGGAGATTATCAGTTTGATATTTATGTATATACTAGCGGCCCTCTCGCGCCTTCGCCCGCATACCACACATTTTATTACGCTGCAGATTGATTCAATCATGAAAACTAGGAACGTCTATAGGACGACTATAGGACGTCATCGGCGGAGAGTGCACCCCTGCGCCACCATATTTCAATTCCTCGAATGAAATATTATTTCTAGTAAGGTGCATATCCTCTAAATTTTGAAATTTAATCGATATTTGGCTATAAACCTTCCAACGCTTAGTTAATAGGGTAAACTGATCAACACTTCCATCATATTGGATTATATTAAGTTTATTCCATGTCACCAAAGCCTGAAGGGATTCTTACTTATAGCTGTTGGTAATTTCTATTGGACTACCAATACTGGTTTAGTTGTTTTTTTTAGATTCATGCTTTATCACATACATAGTACGGTAGACGGAGGGAAGATACTCCGTGATCTACTTTCCGTTCAATCGATTTTTAATGGCTGAACTCAACGCCGTGATTCGTCTTGTTATCAAACGAGAAAAAGAAATAATTCTTTCCCCAACGGGTAATTGAACTCACAATCTTCGCGTTTAAAGTTATAGACTGTGCCACTATATTACGACGAAGTCAAATTATTATTAAGTAAATAAAATTTTACTACTACTAAACTGAACTATTGGTAGTTTCTTAATTCTGCCCTAGAAATGCAATAGAAAAAGAGTATAAGACAGAGTTCTTTACTTACTTTCATTTTTAGTATTTTCGAGGTCATTTATAAAGAGACCTAAATAAATCAAATCGACCAACAGAATTGTCACGCCCGCTATAGTAAATGGCACCAGAGTTGCATAATAGCCGCAAGGTCTCCTTCCGTGAGTCAAGTTGGCAACACCAAAGAGAAACCATACCACATGAAGGCACAACCAAAGTTGAATTTTACTAAATGAATAAAAAAATATTTATAGCTTAAACATTAAAATACATAGATTTTAAATTGTTTTATTTTATGTATTTTTCAAGGATATTTTTTGTTGGCCTTGCCTATCAGTATGTCAATTTATACTGTGCTCTCCCATACTCCTATATGCCAAATTTCAGCGTTCTACACCGCATAGCGCCCGTTCTACTTTATTTCATCGAGGGTTAGTAAAAAAAACTAAAATAAGGACTTACTGACGAAACTGTGACGCCACTTTATTCTGTACGGGCCATATGATAGCAGATCTGTATTCATTGTTAAAGTTTACAGTAAAATTATAGAAACACAATCGGCCACAAGCTTCAGGATCGTATAAGTATAGAAGTTTCATTAAGGTTATTTCTTGGAGCTCTGAACTGTCTGGCACGAAGCGACAGCTGAGCGTCCAATAACTTATTAGTATGCAAATTAATGCTGAAAATTGTTATTTTTTATTATATTATATACGAACACGAAATAAACTAACAAGAAAAAGTTTTCAGCAAAGAGATGAGAGAAGTTATTACTGGAACTTGGTGACTGGTGACGCAACACCGCCAATCGATTCTAAATTTAATGTAGAATTGAATCTACAACCCTCAAAACGCTAAATAAATAAAAACAACACTTGAATACAATAGCTACATTTAATACAATCCTTAGTTATCAAACAAGATTAAACTTACTTTGATAAAGTATGACGACAATACTCCAAATCCTAAGGGAGCTCATCGTTGACGGCCATTGAAGACATTTCCATTCAATTAAATGTCAATTCTCGAATACTTAACCTCGTTAATGCGGAATTTAGAATAAGCGAACAACGATTTCAAGTCGGTCATGAACAAATTAATAAAATTAAACACTAGTTAGGCCATCTTGGTCCAGTGGTATAACGTCTGACAGTAAATTCAATCGTTGTGGGTTCGATCCCCAATCTAAGTAATGATTTTTTTCGCTCTGGTACTAAGACAATGCGCGGCCTTTAGTTACTTAACAAGCAATGGAGAATAGAGTGTCTTAACACCAAGTTCCTCCGAACTATCCTGCTATATGCGGGATACATCGTGAACAAAAAGAAGGGACAATGTTTAAATTCGATCATCAGCTCTCAAGTTTTCCAAGCTTTGATTACGCATTTCGAAAATTAATGGACCTGTCCCCTTGTAGAAGTGATAACGAAAATTTTTCTTAATGCCTGCTTCCTTCAAATTGAATTTCTCAAAGTACAACCTTTTTTCATTTCGCATTACCGAAAGTAATATCTGTGATTAATTGTGGGTATCGCATTTTACTTAGAAGTTGTGATAAAGTGACTCGAGTTTTTGAATTCCATTTATTTGGACGTTTAATAAGGTTTAGCATAAATGTCTTAAGATAGCGAAATTTTTAGTGACATTGACTGACATTTGACTTTGTGAAAACAAAATAAAATAAAGGCTTTTAATTATTTTATAATTTTTTCATCTTAAAGAATAGAAAGAAAAAAAAAAAATTACAGTCCACTGCGTTACACATATTTAACCCATAAGGCCCATGTATCAGTAAAAAAACTTAGAATTTGCAGATCTTCTTGTAAACGGCTTATATTCACCAGCTCTAAAGTATAACACTTTATCATCGTTAGGCTCTGTGTATTTCGGTTCTGGTATCGGCCTATTATCCCCGACTAGAAGTCTTTCTTTGACTTCGTGTTTCCTTATTTTACGTCTTATCAACTGTAGGATTCGACAGCAATATATATTTATAGCTAGAATTACACCTCCTCTCAACCAACACGTACTGGCTGCTATTGGTAGCCACCCACCAAAGTCATCGTATCTATTTATTGTCATTTCAACACTCCATCCGCTATATCTAAGAATCATTCCTTTGGTTAGGCTCTGCTGAATATGGGCTATGTAGACTATAGCCATCGAAACGTCGAATAAAATAATGAATATACAACTGTAGAAGGTGACAGCGATTAGAATTTTTTGAATACGCCATGTTGCTAGGAATGAAATTCTCAGTAAAATTGCTGTGAGCATCCAAAGTAAATGGATGTAAGCACTTAGCTTAACGTACCTGAAATCATTCGTCAACAATAAATATATTTTTAGGTATCTCCTTTTCTTACTCGAAGTTAATGATTATGCATAATCCAATAGATATATTTTTCAGATTCACGTTTTATTCCGCAGAGAAAACTCAATGTCAGAACACTCCGTTCTAGATTTACAAGAGCTCAACGCTGCGCTTTACCTTTACTAAAGTGCAGAAGCGCAAGTTCACGTTTACAGTCACGTGCGGTCCCTGTGTGCCAAAACGGCCTCCAATCATAAAGGTTTAAAATTCGATGTTTTATTTTTTTAATTATCATTCACATAAACACTTATAGTGGAGAAAATATTTTTTTTAAAAACGTATAAAATTTTTGAACTTAGTGGGATTTGAACCCGTGCCTCATGGAAACCATCCAAGCGTTCTGACCGCTAAGTCATACGTTCTTATCCAACTACGTCGAAACTCTTATAAAAACGTTTGTCCGTTAATTTTTAAACCTTTTCAGTAGGTAGGTACTAAAATAAGAAATTTTTAGAAATACTCTTATACCGTACGTTCTAGTCTTAGTAGACAGTTTGGTCGAGACCGTGACGAAAGCTGGCATCCATTCAATAGGCAATATATTGAGGCCATATGTATTGTTGGTTAATTTCAAATTGTTGATAGATTTTGAGGATCTCAAGTTATACCCGCACGCGTGTGGATCGTACAGGTACATAATTCTAAATAACTTGTCGTAGTCGTAAGTGGAATGTTCCGGAGACCACACGCAGAAAGTCACTGTAGCTGATCCTATATAAACTATGATGCCTGTGAAATATAAGTGTATTATTAATAATTCAGTAATTGTTTATTTATTTTTTAGCTTCACACAGTATTTTTAAAGGGGTAGGTCCAGAGGTTGGAGGTTACCACCTCCCATGTGTTAAGCTACTCTGGAGGAAGTATACTAATGGAGAACGAAGTGGCGTAACACTAGAATCCCCAGATCCCTCTGACTACTCTGCTATGCGCGTACAGAATGAAAGTAAAAAAACACATACTAATAAACGGATGATAAAAATTCATAATCTAGCCACCTCGTAAACTGTTAATTAATCCTCTTTTAAATAACAACCGACAAAATAAAATATATGGGAATTTTCAAGCGAACACTGTTTTATTTTAATGTTTCGATTTCAGTCAACATTTTCAATGGCTTTGCTAGGCGTGTACCGAAATGCGTTGAAACGATATTTCGAGAACATTTTAAATTACTTAAATAAAAGCGATATAAGAAATTAATGCAATACGAAACATCTCGATATCGATATTGACAAGATTTCAAATATGTTTGCATATATTAATCAATTAACTTTGTTCTTATTCATTTTATTGAATAATGCCCTCCTTACCGATGTGAGGAAATAAAATTATTAAACATTTAATTTACACGAGTGGAAATTGAACCCGCAACCTGTCGCGTTTACAGTCGCACACTTGTGCCCCCACACCACGACTAGTCTCAAAATAATAAAATAAACCGCTATTATATCTATATTTGAAACGGCACTGTATTCCGCTTTCTAAAGAAAGTTTACTTAAACTTATAAGAGGGATAGTTTCAGCCGCTGTTTGCAACTGAACTGCATTGCGGATAAATTTCAGTTTCTAACTAAATCTTCCATTTTATTTCATTATTGTGCTATGGTCCCTGTGACGGTAAATTTTGAATTAATATTAAATGCCTGCCTTAGATGAGATTTATAATATTTTTTTTTGTCTATAAAATTAAGGCATATCATTTTTTAAATAATGTAAGATTACATAGAAACCCTGTTGTATAAGGGCCGACAGAATCTAGTGGTAATACACTCTGTTCTTCACTTTCGAGACTTTGCGTCTTGAGTGGAGTGAGAGGTCAAGGAAATGATAATAATTTAATCCCCCTGAGTGGGAATCAACCCCACAACTGTCGTGTTAGTCAAATGCTGTGCCTACTTGTCTTTATTATATACTACGTTGTATCTAAAACAACTCCATATTTTTTTATATAGCGTGTTTAGACGTAAACGTTTATTTTTTTATTTATTTATTTATTTATAGTAGGAACTTCTACGTAAATTTTAGGCATGTAGGATTAGGATAGTCTAAAAAGTGTCTAGATTAAGCAACGTACAGTCTTTAAAATAAAAATAAACTTACACTGGAAAATAAACCAATATGAAATCCAGGCACAATGTCGTTTATCCTTCGGCAAAAGAGACACTTCCTCTAATGAGATCAAACTATCTCGTAACATCTTAGTTTCTTAAAGCTTTCTTAGCTTTATTGGCTTAAAAACTAATTTTCTTATAAAAGTATTGAAAAGATTTTCGATTTACTCTTAGTCTTGTGCATTTTTTATATATTGACAGCTGTCAATGTACTTTGTCAGCTGTCAATTTTAACATTTTTATTTTTTTAGTTGTGTAAGTTTGCTGAACTCAACACCGTGGCTTGCCTTTATAGATCTAGGATAATTCAATGATATATATGTAATATTAGTATTATATAAAAAGAAAAATCTAAGCAACACAAAACAAACTAGACCAATTGTAAATATTAATTAAATGGGAAACGATGAAACCGGAAATCAAAATCGTATCTATTAATTTCCGTTTATCCAACAAATATTTTATATTAAGTGCAATTTTATTATAAACTAGCGGACCCAGACGCGGCTACGCCTGCTTGAACTATAAGAATTTTTATTAAATATATTTATGAAATTATTTTCAGTTATGAATAGTGTAGTTTAAATTAATTATAGACAGCAAATAATTACATAAAATTAACAATAGTTCGAAAATGTATGAAAATTTATAAAACCGTCAACGTCATCTGCCCGTTCGCGTCGGTCATACTCATAGTATGCCGCCAGAAGGCTAGGTCATTTCGAATCAGTGACATCTTAATTATTTATTAGAATGTTATACAGTAAACTATAATTTCAATCTAGATAAAATGCTATAAGTGACTATCATATTTATATCATTTTCATAACGATGAATGTCAAAAAGTCGCGGTACCATAACCACCACCAGGTAAATTGCAAGTCAAATTAGAAATTTGTATTTTAATATACTAGTATATATGTGTAATGTAATGTTATGTAGCCTATAGCACTTCTGAAGAATGCAGCTTTCATATAAAACAAAAACAATGTAAATTTGACCAGTAGATCCAGAGATCTTAGCGTTCAAACAAACAAACAAACTCTTCCGCTTTATTACATTAGTATAGATTGTAGCATGACTCGACTTATATCATAAATTCTTTGTGTCATCAAAATTAGTTTACTATTCTTTTAACTTTTGAGGCCATTGTGGCGCAGCGGCACAGACGTGTGACTGTAAACACGACGGTTGTGGGTTCCATCCCCACTCGAGAAAGTGAAATATTTATTTACGTTTACATTTCCATTTCTTTGCTTTAATGCCGAGGCAAATCTCGGCGTTAATTTCTGCCACTCAACACATAATTAAGCCTCCAGATTTCGGCTGAAAGTGGGGTACGGAGTGTCTTAACACTAGGTTCCCTCTACCTACCCTGCTGTGTACGGGATACAGCGTGAAGCTGATTTTATAAAAAAAGGTAAATCTTTAAAAATATAAAAGCAAACTAAATCAACACCCTTTTCCAGCAGAAACTAAAAACCATTCGCTTTCCAATAGCTTCCCATTAAGAAAGTAATTAACTTCTTATTTCCCTTATAAAACGTTAAATGTAATTAGAAACAAGTAGTTTACAGCTCAATAGCTCCGTTTAATTAACTGGCCGTTAAATGTGTTCACATAGACGCCTGACGCTACTAAAAGTATGGCCTTTTGGTTAGCTGTAGGAAAGAAGCCCAAGGGACTAAGTCTATACATACCTATATTATAAATTCGAAAGTAACTCTATCTGTCTGTCTGTCTGTTTTTTACGCAATCAGGGCCAAACCACTAATTTAATTGTGATAAAATACTCATATAGAGATACTTGAGGATCTCGGGATGAACATAGGATACTTTTTTTTCTCAAATTATTATTAAAAATACTTATTAATTTGACATGCAATTTATTCCGCCATATTAACAAGAACCGTCGCTATGCGACCGTTGCTAAGCAACGATTTGCAAAGTTTGTTATTAGAAAACGTGACCCAAAATGAGCTTGCTTAACGCATCTCTCTACTGAAAACTGAAAATAATTTCATAAATATATTTAACAAATATTCGTATAGTTCAAGCGGGTGTAGCCGCGTTCGGGTCCACTAGTATTATAATAAAAATAATATAGATATATGAGTAAAAAATATTCGTGGTATTTGTCAGTGTTATTAAGACTGAGCTCCAAACTAGTGATTGTTTATTAAATATAGATATTAAATATAGATATTAAATAGAGATATTCTTTATCAAAGCTCTCGCTGTACGTACGTTTTTGCTATCTTTAAATAAAATAGCGGGAAAATACGTTGTGGTGAATGTCCTGGCCTGAATTCTAAGTGCAAATGACATATTGTTTTCTTTTAGACTAACTGGAACAAGCATACAATGGAAAACTTGTTAGAATAACCAAATACGTAACGCTATTATTATGTTACAGGTATTATATAATTTCACGTCATATCTATACTTAATAGGTTACATTTTTAGTATTTACATTTACTTAACCAAGGCGGTAATTGCTTAGTGGAAAAGTCTGACGGTAAAAGCGTAGGTTTTGGATTCGATTCCCATTGATGGGAATAATTATGCTTTTGTTATCCTTCCTGTGATGTGGTGAGAGGTTTGCAATTCAATATGCAATGTCTAGTAAGTTAGACGAATATTGCAAAACGATGTAGAAATTGTTCATACGGTTAAAATAAACCGAAAATTATCGGTCTTAAATATTTTGTTTTACAAGAAAGGCGGTGACCCAGTTACGATTTCTTACATCATTACCTTTTAAGTCACATTTTTTAAAGGATGAAATAATAATAAAAAATGTATTGGAACAGGAGGAAAACAGGTCATTGAAAGATTATATAATTTTGTTTAAAACTATATTGTCATTTCGGGTTTCGTAAAATAAATAATAATAAATTAATGCTATTCAATTTGGAACGAACATGATATTTTTGAAAATTAAATATTTATGATTTGATAGAATTTCAAAAAGATTTGCCATATTCCTGTAGTGTCCTTATAAAACCTTTTAAAACATAAAACTGAATAAAATGCTAGAGCCTGTTTTAAATAATCCTGACACATTTAAATCCTTAATTTGAATAGCATTCATTTATGAGATTTATATTCTTTCATTAAAACAGTTGCACGTAAGCGGAGCTCTGGTATTGGGGCACTGTGTACACGAAAATAGGCGCTCGCTCTTCATTTCTGTATTGCAAGCGCGCAGTGTATGCCATATTGCGGATATCGTTTTCGGTTTCGAATTGTACTCTCTGCAGCTGAGAGCCAGGCAACAAAACGTAATATGCGCCCTGAGAACTGATCACTTCAACGTTCTTCTTCGGTTCCTCTTCCAAATTTTCCTTCTGTTCTTCTTTTTTTGGTTCTTCTACTTTTTCTACTTCCTTGTCTTCCTTAGGCTCTTCTTCTTTAGGTTCATCTTCTTTAGGTGGACCGTACTCCTGAGGAGGGGAGTATGTGTTAAATGGTGCTCCGTAACTATCAGCTGGAACTCCATATACGGTTGCTGGTGGAAATTCCCTACGTGAAGGAAGGTCGAACGCCTTGGATGGTCTATATCCCGCTGCCGGATAAGGAGCATCTCCTTCAACAGCCTGGCCGTCCTCTTGTCTTTGGAATCTGAACCTCTCCTGTCTGTACGAAGGTGGCTCAGCGACCGCCACAGCTGCTAACAAGAGGATTGACACTAAAGTGTTCATTGTTGTACGTTTGGATGCTTGCTACTGAATGATGCTGTGCCACATACTACCACCGCTTATATACTTATCCCGAGATTAGTTTCCGACTTGCCCGGATGTGTCATCTCCATCGATATTCTGTTTGAGTGGATCGTGACATTGGCCTCCTAAGTGGTGATCAGTTGTGTAACGACCCCGATTAGGTGAACCTGTCATTGTTCATTGCGCGTACGTGACGCGGTTCCCAACTGTGAACTTACGAAAATGCCTAACGAGGTGTTTTAATATTCATGACTCGTGGGGAAATCGCTTTCTTTCACCGCAACTAATTAGGTTTTACAGGTTACCGACAAGTTTTTGGTAAATTGTAACTGATAACAATTAAAACTTCGACACTATCGAGTACAATGGATACTTTAATTTATGTATTGAGGATTTCGCCTTCAATTATACAACGATTTTAATTGGTAATGTAAGTTTAATTATGTCATGTCCATTTACTTGTCGCTTATAATGTGTAATATTGATTTGTCTTGGCTTTAAATATGCTAAAAAAAATGTTATTGTTAGAGTACAGTGCATAAAAGAAAAATAAATCAATAAAATTTGGGTATTTAATTTGTTTAGTTATATATGTATATAAAAAATTTGTATTGTAAGTTATTGTACAAAATAAATAGACTTGCACACCGCTTTGCATAACTAATATATAAAATTAAAAAATAATAGTCAATTATTCCCTAAGTATCTGACTAATAATTATTAACTTTAAAAATTGCTGCTTGTTAAATATTTTTTTCCCTGCAATGCTACCACCATTACACATACCATATGAATTATATTACGTTGACAAAAATAAAATAATGTACATATTTTAACATATTTTATATGACAATCATAAAAAAATGTGTATCCCACATTTTTAAAATATGACACGATCGTAAAACGACGCACGCAAACTTCGCTAGCTACGATCATTACGCACCTAATATGGCCGCCTGACATTTAATTAGGCGGGATAATGGTGATACATATAAGAGCACAGATAATAAATAACTTTGTGTTTTGTTGCAGAGGTTTTAACCCTTATAGTTTTATTATTTTTATTAAGAAATTTGATATGTATTTTATTTTTATCTGTCTTTAATATAATTAGTAGTATTGACATAACGTTATCTTTTATTATTTCTTAATTCTCAGTATTTAGAGATATGGCGTGCTAATTGTTAAATTAAGTATTGAGAGTAGATAGAAGAGATCCAGAATGATGACACTCTGTTCCTTACTTTTTGCCGATTTTTCGACATAGCGTATTGAGTGGTGGAGAAAAACGCCGCGCTTCCTCTACCAGGAGAGGAGAAATGATAATAAATTAAATATAATAGTTTTCTGGTGTGGGAATCAACAAGCGTCGTGATTACAGCCAGATGCTATCTCAATGCGTATCAGTGGCCCCCTAATAGACTATTACTACCGAAAAAACCCTTATAATGAATGTGAACTTTTATACCACTGAATATGTACGAGTATATTCAAATTATTTACCAATATTAGTAGGTACGAATTTACGCCACTTTAAATCCTAGACAAACAAAATTAACATGTAAAATGTACAATTATCCTCATTTGTTAATATATATTAAATTATTGAAGCGAATCACGATTCTATGTGACATTACGGTCCGAAGGCTCAAGCGTTAGAGGTCCCTTCCTCCTAATTAAATTCTGCTGAGGTCGGCCTAACTATTTAAGCTTTCGTTTTTAGTGTTAATATATAAATATGTACATGTGTAGTTTAGGTTATTTCTAACGTTTTAATAAGGAGTTTTATTTGAGATTTTGCGATTTCGTTTGTTTTTTGTGGATTGCTCCACGTTTTGCAGGGTAGACAAAAAAATGAATAAAGCGAGTAGTACGTTCTTCAATATTTTCTCTTCCTTTTATTTCAATATTGGTCACACCTTAAGCCGCGGCGTTAAGTTTCGCCGCTCTACACTCAACGCCCCCAGAACTCGGCGGTAAATGGGGAACGGACGTATCTTAATGGCAACAGAGTGTCTTAACATGAGATTCCCAGAATCCCCCTGCCTATCCTGCTATGTGTGCATTATTTTTTTTATTTTATGATTTTTGTCCATTCCGTATTATAGGTGTGGCAGTTTTGAATAGTATACCGTTACTGTTCACAAAAAAGAAAAAACTTATTTTTAAACAAAAAGAGAGAAGAAAGGCGGTTGTGTTTAAAAACTCTAATTTGTTTTAACTGATCCTTAAACGACCTAATTACTTGTTTACGTCGATAGCAGTGGGGTAAATTTTAATTAGACGTTCAAAGACTGTATTACCTACTTACGTTGTTTTTATACATAAGTATTTATATATAAGTATTTTAAGTAATTACATTTATAAGTATTTTTATATTTAGAATTCACCTAACATTGTTTGGTTGAAGTAAGTTTTTACCGTAAAGCATATTTTCCAGATAGCGATTTTTTTATATTGAATAGGCTTGCGTTGGGAGTATCAAGTAGGGTCTTGTCTTTGATTAACCTTCTGGCTCGTCTCTCAATTGACCGTCCATCCTCCGTCATTAATCCAGCTGGACTCTTAATGGATAGACTGGACGGAGAAAACATAAAATTTTTTTTATAGCTTCACGCTATATTAGGGAATATATTAGAGAAGGCATAGGAATGTAACGTTAATTCACTCTGTTTCTCACTTTTAAAGACACTACTCTTGAGTATCGTAACTCAACGATGAGTTTTTTCTAAACTGTTATTTTTACTTGAACTGCGAAACTGTAATACATTTCTTTCCGGAACCATTCCTTGGAAGGATATGAAACAAACGAGTAAATATTTTGAATACAATATTGGTTTGATATTGTCATTTGTTTGAATTTCTGTGGAAAGCAACTCATTCTTAGAATTTATTGGTTTTTCGATTTGCTTTTCCAACTCGTTCCTGTTATTTTTATATCATGTATACATGTATAAATTATTGGGATTGTATATAAAGTACCTACCTGTCTGCTGTTCCATCGACAATGGGTAAAATAAATAGATCTTAGTCCATATTACTGTATTTAATTTAGCGGTTTTTAAATGCAAATTGGGTTAGGCTAGAAACTTCAAAATTTTAAAAAATAAGTAACTTAAGCTAACCTGCACTCAAAATCCGCTATGTCTTAAGGTATGGTGCCATTATTACATATGTATTACATACATATCTTGCATTTCAAACAGTTATATATTGATATAACTGCATGAAATGCAAGCAAGTACACAAGTCGCGAGTTTTTTGCCTTCCTGCCCTCACGTGCCCCTCAGCTGCGCATTCGGTATTTTATAGAGTAGAAAAGTATCCTATACATTGCCAAGCCATTGTATAAAATATCGAATTATACAGATTCCTGATAACATATATAATAAAGCTAGAAGCTGCTAGCAATATCTAGAAACCTAATTATTTACAACATAATAAAGCATTGTTGTGACAAGCCTGATAAAGTGCCTCGCTCAATATTTGTTGTCTCTTCTCTCATAGCCGTAATGTAATTTCAATTAATTGTCGTTCACAGGAGTATTACCTTTCGCCACTTAAATAAATTCCTCCTTCGGCTAAAGAAATTATAAACGAAGTAGAAATTTTATGAACAAGTAAAAAGGAAGCTACTTAAAGCTGTTTTTCGTAAAGGTTTTTGTGTGGTAGAACTTAACTAAATATAACCCACCATTAACCCATTTACAATCACTCAATTAATGGTTATTGCACTGTGCCACTACTGAGGGAAGTTTCTTAATAGCAACGGAGTGTCCTAACACTAAGTTTCCAAGTACTCACTGCCTGCCTTGTTATGTGCGGCATACAGCATGATGCTATTGTATATATGGCGTATCAGTATAATGTCTGATTCTAAACATAGTGGATTCGATTCGATTAAGAGAGTCAAAATATTTCGATTATTTTTCTCGTCATAATTAATATTGCGTTATTTTAATAACTATTACTTCTTATATAATACTAGCGGACGCGCGCAGCTTCGCATGCTCATTTGCACCCTTAGAGGTGAATTATACAGTACAATACAATATACAAAATTAACAAAAACAACATGTACAATAAGGCGGCCTTATCGCTTGAAGCGATCTCAATTACGAGTCTCAATTTCAAATTTTATAAATATCAGTGGTGATACAAAGATTTTTCCATACTAACTTTCAACCCCTTATTTGCACCACTAGGGGATGAATTAAAATAAACCACAAAACATGGAGGTGTTCAATTAAATATTTTTAAGAGCCTCAATTTACAATTTTATATGAATCGGTGGCGATTTAATGATTTTTCAATACAAACTTTCAATTCCTTATTTGCGCCCTTAGGGGGTGAATTCTAAAAAATGATGAAACACGTGTTCAATGAAATATTTTTAAGAGTCTGAATTTCAAATTTCATAAAAATCGGTGCAGATTTAAATTGTTTCCATACAAACTTTCAACCCCTTTAGGGTTAAAATTTTTCAAAATCCCATCTTAGTGGATGTCCAGATTACGAAAGTAAACATCTGACCAAATTTCACGTTTCTACGCACAGCGGTTACGGCTGTGCGCGCGTCTTACCTCAGTCCTTTTATATATATAGATTAGTATGAAGATTATTCTATGTACCTACACAATTTAAATCCACTTCCGTTTAGCGTTTGACGTAACATTTGTACATAAGTCAAAGTTTGTTTAGTTCATAGCTTAGTTATAAAATGTACTGAACAACTTGTTTGCTCAAGCGACTGAAGGCCGATGTGATTTAGAAATAAACCAGTAAACTTCAAAGGGGAACTTTATATCGTATTTAGTATTAGGTACCTAGATGCCGTCGTGGTGCAGGAGGAAACGCCACGGTTGTGGGTTCAATTCCTATTTGGGGATGGAATATTTAATATTTCGGAATTTCGGCGAAAAGTGGGGGAAGAATAATACTTACAACACTCCTAACAGGTTTCCAGGTTCCCGTACAGGAACATTACCTACGTATAACATTTTTATTGAAATAATTTTATTATTTAATTTCTCATAAGCTTCTCACACGCTTCAGGGTCACGACGTTAATGTATATAATTTTCGAAGTAAATATTAGTGTAAGTTAAGTTTTCTACACTATAAAGCTTCTTACGTGTCACTTTGTCAACTTGCTGAAAGTTTACGCTTCGAATTAATTTTAACTATCGATGGTCGCTTTTAATGCTCGTGACATATATATACACACACACATATATATATATATATATATGTAAAAGTGTGTCTTAGTAGTAGAATAGTGAAAAAAGCAACCTTCAATCACGTCTTCTTCCGCATAGCACGGTTACCTAGTGTTAAGCACTCCATTTCCTCCAATTTTGTAGACAAAGTAGAATTCAACGCCTCACTTTTTCCTTATTATAAATGCTAGGAAATGAAAATAATTCAGTTCCCCCGAGCGGAAATCAAACATAAAATCTAAAAAAAGGGACGTTTTATAGACAGACACAGTGCCCCTGCGTCGTGACAGCATTTAGAGACTTTTACATTTAAAAAAATCATTTTAGTACACAAAAGTGAGTGGTAAGAGAGGCAGAGGGGGGCGTCGGTTGAACTTCGTATCGATGATGCTGGAGGAAGGTGACGTAAAAAGCATGACAACACCCCCCCCCACCCACCGAGAATGATGACATTGGACAAGGGGAAAGAAGTATGCAGAGACCGTAACGTTTGGTGCATATCAAGTACCTGAACGGCATGAAGTAAAAAAAAGGTTGATACACATCCTTATACTTAAAGCGATATATGCAAATATATAAAAATCCAATCCATATTCATTTTTTAAAAATAACCACTATTGTCCCCAAAACGTAAATTTTAGGTAAAAACATTTCAAAAGGCGCAGCGAAAACTTCTGCATAAACTCCTCATTAGTAAGTGGTGAAAAGGATAATTGTGCGAGTGTTTAAATAAAACGTGAACAATAGGGGCGTTTGTTCGTTACTTCAAGCGGAAAATGAAAGAAGGAAATAATTATCATAATTGAATAATTTCTACCAAATTCGGATCTACGTGAAATTTTATAGTTCTATATCTCTTATATGTATATCAAAATAACACATATGCTATAATTTATGTTAAGATTTATTTATAATTCGGCGATAATTTAACAATAAGCTTAAGCGGGCGAAGCCTCGCGTGGGTTGCTAGTGTTATATAAAACGTCAAAATGCGTCAAAGTCATAATGGTTGTTGGCTCGACTTTCATTCCTCGATCTTGTAGACAAACCGTGGCGTTGAGTTCCGTCGGTTACTTGCAATGTCTCGGTATTTCGGCGGAAACGGAACGAAGTGTCTTAACGATACATTTTTCTGCCTATCCTGCATAAACAGGATACAGCGCGAAGCTATAATTTTTTTAATGTAGAGGGGCCCGTATCTGCACCGCTTGTTTGCCATTTATGTCATACGTTTACGATTGTAAAGCTAGTTTTAGCTTATTTTTAGGGTTCCGTACCTCAAAAAAAAATGGAACCCAGAATCATTTTCTTGTCCGTCTCCGTAAATTAATGGCAAATATCCAAATCTACGATCCCTTGGAGTACAAAAGAAAACTACGTTTATAAGTAAACACATTTTAAATATACAGTCGCTTAAGCATCGCTTTTGCTACTTTTTTAATGAAATTCGCCGCGCAACCAAAACCTCTATCCACTGCACCAAGACGATATAACGATCTAAATATTTATTAATAGTAACCATGTATTCACATATGTCTATACACTTCTACACATGTGTTCATACATTCACATACATATGTATTGACATAGGTCAATACATATTCATATATTGAGTGAAAACCGAACTTAAAGCCATAGTAATAACAGTCAAATGCTATCCACCTGCGCAACTACGGCGGACAGTGAAGGAATTCCTTTAGTTCTGTTGTCATCCTAATATAATAACCAATACAACGATAATCAAGTACCTATAAGTTCTAAAATTGTATAACACGAATAAAGTGATATAAACAACGAGAATTGTCACTAATTTGACAGAAAGAACGTCCATTTATTTAAAAAAAACACAAAATATGCGTAACTAGGTTAAGTAAATCAGTTTATTCCAAAACAAAAGATGAACATAAAGTTGAGAGCACCCCAAAAATAGATCTTCATTATACTAATGGTCTCTCCTGATTAGTGGCGTCGTTGCTTCTTACGAGGCCCTTTCATTTGATCTGACCCGAGATGAAAACCAAATTATTTGTTTATTTTAACAAAAATAAATATTCATCTTGAAGTTTTTAATAAAAAAATTAAATACTCTTATAAAACTTTCGCATTAAATAAATTATCTCCCTATAGATCTCAAGTGATGAAATTTTAAATAATATAATTAGACTTCATCCGAGAACAGTTTATAGTTTATTTAAAGTCTAACGCGCAAAAGAAAATGGATTGAGGGTACGGGTTTTTGTACTGATGGCAGAAAAAAAATCTTTTCTTCTCATTTTTTGTTAGGTAAGAGAAGAGACAAGAGATATTGATAATAATAAAAAAGTTGTGGTAACATTTACTTGGGTAGGCAGTGACTATTTAGTGTCAAGATACTTTCCGCTCGGATTTGAATTGAAATTAAATTAATTTTTACCCTTGACTGGAGATTGAACTCACAACCAAAGCACTTATAGTAAGATACTGTGCCAGTGCGCTATGATGTCGATAGTACTGTACTATAATATAATAGTACTGTAATATAATTATTATACCTGTATTATAATTTTAATTTAATTTTCTACGTCATAACCTAAATCTATCCCCCTTCTGAATTCGGTATAAAATCATAAAGCGTGAAGCTTAAAAAAATAAAATAAAATTTTTTTTGAAGACGGTACCCTCAACTTGAGAAAAAAGCTGCAGAAAGCAGCACATCATTTGTTCGCAAAACACTTGACGTGGAACACTTTTAAGAGGAAAACGTGTGAAAACGTGGCCTGGATTTGATTTTAAAATTAAAACGTCTATTACATGTAAATGAATTATGTATGTATAAAGATTTGTACTAAGGCTTGTTATATTTACGTTTATTCTTTATTATTATAACTATTATTCGTTATTAAAATGTTTTTGAATTCTTACTGAAAATGGAGAACGAAGTGTTCGGAAAGAGAGGAAATCTTATTTCCTCTCTTTATCTTGCTGTATGGGAAAACTTGAATCTGAAAAAAACTACTGGTTTGAATTGAAAACACTTCCTGTTGAATGTACCTTTATCGATGAAGGCTTTGATTTTCTGTGTCTGTGGTCATAGTTACCGTGTAAATAATAACTTATTTCCATTTGCCCACGGGGATGCCGAAGGTAAAACGTAGTAAGTTTTTTTCTAAGTTGAATAAATATAAGATAAATAAAGATAAATAATTAAGAAATAAGTATCACATTTCAAACTTTATTTAGCAGAAACATGAACGAAGAACTTTTTACACTTAGCGTGTTTAAAATATTTCATAGCCTTTGAAATTAAAACTTGTTTTGTTACGTTGTTCATGAAGAGTTATTTCAAATTCATAAGCACCCGAGCTCGCTTCCGATGATAAACATTGTATAGAATATCGGTTTTCCCTAACCGACTCTACATTTTGGATCGTATTACCTAAATGTCAATATTAATACTGGCAACTTGTGAGAATAAATCAGTTTTTTCTTCTATCAGGTTAACATGCGGCGTTGAGTTCCGCCACTCAGCATGCCTCGGTAATTTTATTTGGTTTTAAATAGGGCTGTTAGTGGCGGACGGAGTACGTTAATAATAAGTTCCGAAAAAGGTAAACATAAACTTGGTTTTCTATTGAAAAGAGCTACTGTTGCTTTACTTACCGGCTCTTCTCGGCAGAACTGCCTTCTAAGCCAATTACATTAGTTAAGTGACATTGCAAAAGTCTACAAATAAAGAATAATTTGAATTCGAAATAAAGAATTATTTATTTTATTAATACTAGCACGGGGTGTCATTAAGACCGCTGTAGCTCAGTGGGGCAGTGTGTATCTATACAGTTGTGTATTCGATCCATATTAAAGAGCATGGTTAAAGTTACAAAACGGTGTCATCCTATAAAATGCTGCCTTTTCTTAAATGTGCTTATTGTAATTATTTTAACAATAGTTCCACAATTTAATATACAATATCTGAAAAATTACCCTGAAGAAAATATATACCTACATACAAAATACGAGAAAAATAAGAATTGTAAGACAAATGAAACTAGTATATAAACAGTGGATATTTATTGCATTAGTTTTGAATTTTTGAAGCACAATTTTAACACCTAAAAAAATCTAAATAATCATCTAATTTCACCGATTAAGCGAAGCAAATATTAGTATTTTACATACTCTATTTGTCCTTATTGTTTGCCACACCCCGACGACAGCGCAGCTATCTCTCAATCAAATATAGGCGTATCGTACTGTACAAACATAGCTCTGGCATCGCAAATAGCGTGTAAACTCTCAAATAATTGTTGCAAGCTCTTAACGCCTACGGCTGTATAATTTTGATATAAAGTTACTTGCTTTGTTTTGAAGTACTAACTAACATAAATACGCCTAAATGTTTACATATTGAATTTGTTCTGATACCAAGTAATGCTCGTATTTACACGTGGTATCTATAAGAACATTTTTATTATCTGTTTCAGAAATAGTTTTATAAGTACTTTACAAGTACCTGCATTATCTATAGATATTTGAATGCGAGTAATTCAATGAAGATAACTATGTTGTGAATCATCATCATCATCATCATCAACATCCATCTTTTTTCCACTGCTGGACATAGGCCTTCCCCAATTCTCGCCACCACACTCGAATGAATATGAATAATAATAATAATAATATGAATATCTCGATGTTGTGAATATGAAATCATAAGTAAAATAACTACTTGTGAAATAAATACTAGTTCGTTGTTCCTTAATATAATTAGCCAAAATATTTAAAGGAAATGAGTAGTGATTTCCTTTCCTGTTTACTTTTTTAAGGTTGATTAATGATATATTGTTAATATGACCGTATTATATACTTTACGTAAAAGTGTTTACATAATTTGTACAAATTGTAGCAAAAATAATGTTTTGAATTGTTAAAATAGAGTAAATATTTATTTTTAGTTTTTTAGTTTGATATTTATTTTTAGGATACCTAAGTATATAAATAAAATAAATGAGCTTCACGCTGTATCCCGCACACAGCAGGGTAGGCAGAGGGAATTTAGTGTTAAGACATTCTGTTCATCACAACGGTCACGATTTATTATTTCAGACAGTCTCCTATGCGTCACCTGATTTCTAATTTTATATTATTTTATTTTATAGCCTTACAATATATTGCATTCTCAAATTTTTCTAAGTGCTCTTTCACACGGAACAAGGAAGCTCTTCAACTTCCTCCTACAGCTTACAACTAGAGTATTCTACTTAATAATCTTTATATACGTGTAGAAGAGTAGGAAAAATATTTATGATTTGATTTTATAGTTTAAGTGTAGTTAAAATTGTAAAGTAGAAAATATTTTTGCAGTTGCACATTTTTATTAAGAAATATTTTATTAAAAATATTATTTAAACTATTAACAAGCTTTCATTAGGTCTTCTTGTAACTATGTAATAAAATCTAGAAAACTGAATCAAACCCAGTTATAATTAATAATTTATATCACTAATAATTAAAACTTGGCAGTTGCTTAAGTGACAATACTAGAATATTGAGCTGGTCTGATGATGGAGCCAGGACCTGAATAGTAGAACTCTTCAGAAGTAAATAGTAAGCCATTTAAGCTTAGAGTCATATCATTTACAGCTTTGACCAAATTCTGCATGCCTTTGTGGCATTTGTTGTTAAAAAGGTTTTTTAGTATCAAATTATTAGCTGTACGTATATAGAGATAATATACCTTTATGAGTCTTTACTCTGTTCACCACACTGTCTTTGTTTAAAACTATAGTCTAAAATATTTTGGTTTCTCTAGCGTAGAATAATATTATAAAATATGTTAAAAATCTAAAAAGTCTAGTCAAAATGCTAACATAAAAGTATTCTTTAAGAGATTTCAGCATTTCACTCGGTATCTAATCTAAAAATACGTCCTCAGCTTTCACCATATCTACAGTGACATACATTTTTCAAAGCTCGCTATTACTCCGCGGCTTACCGATTTAAAAAGGTTCTCACATCCTTTTGAATTACAAATTTGAATAAACTGGTACCGTCAAATTTTTGGGAGGCATTGTGTATTCTTAGGTTGAATATTTGATATGTTTTTGTGGGACAGAAGAAAAAATTAGGACTTTATTGTGCTTGAGTTGGAAGTGTAAAACGTTTAGTTTGACAGTAAAGGCGACAATTGTGGGTTCGATTTCTACTTGGGGGAGACTACTAATGAGTTATTTTCAGTTTTGCCAATTAATACGCACAATCTTGAAAATTGTGTAGAAAGTGGAGAGCGGAGTGTCTTAACACCAGGTTCCCACTAATAAGTAAATAAGTTCATGAACCTATATATTTGCTAGATACACAGTGAACCTATATTTATTTATTTTCTTAACAAAATCTATAAATTCTTACTATTCCTGAAAAGCAAAAGACGTGTGGTCACAGCAGATTCATACCCCTAATATCATTACGAATAGTGCCAAGTCTGTACTCTTTGATGCTTTTGCGTGTTTTCTAGTGTTTTTTAAATTACTTTGACAGAAGCTCTTTATAAGATTCCATTAGAGCTTTTGCAAATTACACAAAGTAGAGCAAAGTTATGTTTCGCGTATTGTACTTGTCACTCGTTGTTTAGTACTTGTTTTTTTTATGTCATAATTGAATAAAGAAATGTTGTTACAAGATATGTTTATTTATTTTAATTTTAAGACTAAATTTTATTTATTTTGTGAAAGCCACTTATATAGATACTTTTAGAAATAATGATTTTTCCAAACAAGTAAAAAATCGAAAAGCAGCCTCGGAAAGCAGTTGTGCGAAGAAGAGCCGGCAAGTAGCTCAACAGTTGCTCTCTTCAACATAAATTATACAATTTTATTGTTTCATATAATTCCGTCTTGTTACTTTTGCCTTGCCTGCTATATGTGGGACAATTTGAAAGTAAAAAACATCACATATTATTTTGTACAAGGGAAAATGGCAAGCTATTTAAAAAAAAACATCATACATTACATAAAATGTCGCGTTAAAGAAAAGCTGAAGTGGTTCGTTAGCTGTGCCTTGTGTTCATATGGGAGTATTTACAAACATGGTACCCTACAAACCGGTGGATAGGGGTTTCACTTATTTCTTCATGTTTCCAACGTATGAATTTAATTTTTTTTCATGTCATTTGAAATTTGTATTAATTTGATACTTGCAGGTTCAAGACATTCTTTGACACGCTTTTAACATATAATAATTATATACGCTGTATCATAAAAAAATATGATATTGTGTTCTTCAAAATCTTTATTTAGTTAGAAACTGTGTATCAGAAAATATTTTCATGAAGTTTCACGTTTCAGCGGTTACGGGTTTTACATATTATATAGATGATAGAAAAATAAACTAACTATGATATATATTGTTACAGGACACACTATGTTCCGGCTCACTCCGGTAAGTAGATACTTAAAAGTTTTAACTTATTTTATTGTATAGCGGAGCCACAAATAATATTATATATAATAACATAAAATAAAAAAACACTGCGAGAATATAAATCCCACTAAGAAGATTAACTTTGACCACTAAACTAACGAGTGGACCGTACAATGAGCAAGTAAACAAAAAGATTAATCTATCAAGCGTGTGTCTCATTACTGCTCGGGCTCGGTCTGGCGCTGTTCCAGTTCTTCAGTATTCCCAACTAAGTCCCAATACGACACTGCGTTTGACGTGACCACATGTTTTTAAGGCCTTTTAAGGCTCTTTTTTTTATATTTCTCGTAACGTCACACTTGATTTTAGTGTTTTAGTTAATTTTATTTTTAGTATAAATATATATTTAAGAGTTTCTTGCATCTGTCAGATTAGGTAAAATATTTTTTTATTTTTTTTAGTTTTTACAGGCAGAACCCAGGAACCCGGAACCCAGTGTAAAGATACTCCGTTTCCCATTTATCCAGAATTTCCAAATTTCCGAAATGATAGCATATTAAATTACGATACGATATCACGATATCCACTATTATTCTATTAAAGTATTATAAAATACAATTATATCAAGAAATATCATAAAAACATACATATTTTGTATATTCAATTAAAATTAAACTTTAGACACTGTGTTCACAACTGTACAAAACAAGCAACAGAACAAACTAGCAACAGAAGTTATATCAAACAAAAAACTGTGGTAAGTAGGTATGTTTAAAAGAACATGCATAAATACACATACATATATTAAATGTAAAGAAGTTGGATCATTTATCATCTTAGCTGACCTCAACCTTTGGCGTTACGCCAGCACCATGTCACCATGCGCCCAGCAAGCTGACGTAACGTGTTCTACAAGGCATGGCGTGACATGTCTTATTAGATACATTTAATACTAGAGCCCGCCCGCAACTCCGTTTTTCATGAAATATAAAACGTAAATTCCCATTTTTCCGTTTCCGTGGAATTTTATCTCGTCTATGCGTTGTTTATCGATTAATTAGTAACTGAAAATACATCTATTAATAATATACATGGTTCCAATCTGACTTTGGGGAAAATGTTCATATATAAATGCTACTCTTTTTGTTGTCAAATTGGGAAAATGAAAATAATTAATTTATTCCCCGTGTGAAAATCGAACTCGCAACCATCGCGCTGATAGTCAGTCGCTGTTTCACTGATCCCCGACGGCTTCGAAAAATTAATATTTCACTCCTTATACCATACTGTCCTAACATTTACACGAGGTCGGCGTAATTGCCTCGTTCTCGTATAATAATTGCCTTTGTTTAAAATGTGCCTTCAATGTAATAGCTTTTTGCCGAAATCGCTGCTTTTATGATTTCTCTAAATGTCTTCAAATTATTCTTAGAACTTTGTATTTTAGTGAAAGTCAAGTCTATTTATTAGGACGAAAGCTTCCAAATATAGAAAGAAGTAAGTATAATAATAAAAATAAAAATTATAAATTTCAATAACTGTATATAATTTGAGACCTTTGATTGCAGCTATAAACGTAATGGCTGTGGGTCGATCCCCACTCGAAAAAAAAATTATATATAAATTACTTAATTGCTCTGCTTTTGGAGACAGAGTGCAGCGTTGTGTTCTGCCACTCCATACGCAATGTCTCGGAGAGTGGGCGGAAAGTATTGAATTTTATTAAACACTCCGCCTAACAATAGGTTCTCTTTGCCTACACTGCTATGCGGAAAAAGACGTGATGCTGCCTGTTTTAAATTGAATATTCCTTTTATTTTTTCAACTCTTTTAATTATTTTGTTTTTAAAATGTAGAATTTAATGGCAGACTCTTTAGCTAACATTTTCAAAGTCATTTGTGCTCAACCGGCACCCTCGCAAGCTATTAACTAAAGAACTGACTCTTTTATTAATCTCTTAAAATGGCGGATTTGTAAAACAAAACTAAACTTAGTGATTAAAGTAAATCTCTTGTTACTAAGTTCATACTAAAAATAAAATATACGTAAAATAGAATGTAATGTTTTGACTGTATTTTTTTCAAATTAAATTCGCCTATAGCAATTTCTTTTAAAATGTTTTAAAATCGCGGTAACTTATAAAGGAAAATATAATAATTATTTTTTATATTTTTGCGTCTCTCGCATTTTATTCTTAGGTATTTATAGAGATGACCTGGTATTTTACAGCCACAATGCCAAGAAGATCACTAATATAAAAATATAAAATATACGTACACTAAAACCATTATTTTCTCCACCCTTTCCCTATTTTACACAGAATTTTGGCGTGAGCAAAGAGCGTGCTGGTTTGCAGCCAAAAGCTAAAATATGAGATTTATCTATGAACTGTTCATGCTTTTACATGGATTCATGTATTTTCCTGATACAGGTTTCACTGAAATACCTTCGAATCATGAAACTCGGTACTACTACTGCAGTTAATAAAAAATTTTACTGGCATATTATACTTAAAACGAAAATTAAACGGACAGTAACTGATTGTAAAAGCAAAATTAGTTGACTTTGACCTGACTTCCTTTAACAGATAAGTCGAGTTAAGACGGAACTCAACGCCGCGCATTGTCTATCAGAGCGTTAATATCATCATCAATCTCAATACTAACTTTTGTTGAAGTTGTTATATTAGACATGATAGCCTTACGAAGCATTTCAACAGTTTACATTTGAATGTAAACAAAATTTGTATATTATTACAGAATTTCAAATGTCTTTGTCCATATTTCATGTAAGTATTAGCAATATGTGGCCATACAAAGTGATGGGTGCCATTATATTTAGATAACAAACAATCAGTTGAGTGGAGTTGCGTGTAATACCTATCACGTCTAGGGTGGTAATGTATTGGAGGGGAAATGTTTCTTTTCTTTATGGGTATTACTCGAGAACTCGTAAAGTTGTCTTTTCCTAAATTTTTGCTTAAAGCATTTACTTTAAACCTAAAAATTGGATATTTTTTTTCCAATTTAAGATATAATTTTCATCATGTGAGATGATTCAATTATAAAATGACCGCGCATGGAATCAAGGTGTTATTAAAATATGTTAAGCAAAAATATCGAAACTATACTCATCATACATGTATTCTAAAATATGTAAAATATGTACATGTATTCTAGTATTTCTAAAATAATTCACCTTTTCATAATGGTTCTTTAAAGACATTAAATATTGCTGGGCTCTGTTTTAACTTAACGCCGCGGTTTGTATATACCACGACTATAGTAATTATCATTTACTTAACGTTGCAATTTCAATCAAAATTGGATTTTGTTTTATTTTTATAAGTACAAGTATCATATATAAAAATAACTGTTTATCAAATAAATCAAATAATAACGGCATTAAAAAGATGGAACAAATGCTAAAACTTAAAGAAAAACAAAATATAATTAATTAATAAAAAACATTTATTTAGATTTAAGCAGTTGGATAATATCCGAAACGGTTATAATATTGTTCAGGGTTGAAGATCAGACGCCTGTACGGTGATCCGATAATACGAGGATACTGATAGTATCCTGGGTAGAAACCTCTGTCATACATATACGGCATGTCACCAAGTTTGAAACTACGTAGGATTTCCACGGGGCTGCTACCATAAGTAGATTCCCAGTCCATGACGGACAGTTTACCAACTTTGATGTCTCGGGGCTTGTCTGCGATAACTTCGATCACTTTATCTTCCAAAGGCTTAAGATCTTCCTCAGGTTTCGGATCATCTGCTGGTTTTGGGTCGTCTGCTGGTTTTGGGTCGTCTTCAGGTTTTGGATCTTCTGCAGGTTTCGGCTCTTCTGCTTTATCTTTCTTCACCTTGTCCTTTTTGGCTAGTGCCAAAGCAACTAGTGCTAGTACTAAGAAAACTTGAAATTTCATCTGAAATAAAGAAAAGTTAAATGTTTACAATTCTGATGGAAGTTATAATATCAATATTCTTTTTGAAAAAAAAATTTTTATAATTGATGACTAATAGAGGCCGTCGTAGCGTAGCGGCACCGCATTTGAATCTAAAAGTGGTAGTTGTGGGTTCGATTCCCACTAGGTGGAATGAACTGACGAAAAGCGCGGAGCTTAGTTCGGAAACTAGAAAAATGTAAGTAATCTATAAATCTTTAATAATTATTTCTTCAAAATTGGAACAGGAGAAATTAATAAAAAAACATATTTAAATATTTGTACCTTAGTTGTTGGTTGAGCTGTCAAATGTCCACAAACTATGAGATGAAAACCATTTGATGTAGAATATATAGGTGTATACCTTAATTGCATCTGCATTTAACTTTAACGTTTGTAATTGATACAAATATTAATTTTCAATTAATATCAACAAAAATACATTTGTTATTAAAAATAAGTTAACTGACCGCAGAGAACAATCAACGAAACGTTTTTTAACAGTTTTATTTAGAAGCCAATAAAAATACTATGGTTTTTTTTGAATTATCATTTATCGAATTTTTTGAAAATTCTGGAAAGTTGTGTTGACACGAATCTCAATTTTAAAATTGGTTAGTTTGTCTTATTAAAAAAAACAAATAATTTGTTTTTAATATTAAAATTATTCTAAGTAAAGGGTTCCCTATTATGAGGATTCAATACAGTTTGATTTTATTCATAACAGTGGGTGGGAAAAACTTAATTAGGAAATGCTAAAATATTGCAATAGTCTTTTCCTTGATTAGGGTACATAAAGTGGGACCTTAAGCTTTATCATAAAGCATGTATTTTGTGGGTACTATTTCCATTTGGAAAAATGACTTGTTTTCATTTGCTCGCTTTGGTTCTGTGTTTGGTGAGTTCCACTCAAGAACGTCTCGAAAATTGGTCAGCTCGTTTGAAACGGTTTGTTTTAACACGAGGGCCCTTAATCTACTTTGGTCTATGCGCGATACTGTGTGAAGTTAAAAAAAAAAAACAAAAAATATAATATTAAATATTTACACTTCTTTTGCAATTATATATGAATAATATTTAATAATTAATTCAATCACAGAGTAACAGATTAAATTATTTCAATACACACTACTTAAAGTAATTATAAACGTAATTATGCAGCTGCGGAAATGCAATCATAATGGCGTAGCTTAACCAAAATGCAGTTGATTTGTAAACCACCACAAAATATGCCACTAAAATACAGTAAAATTTTGTAGGTAGGTAGGTATAAATTGAATGGGTCTGCATTTACACGCGACGATTGATGGTTCGATTGCTACTTCAGGAATTTTACCATTTTTATTGAATCTTACATATAGCAGGGTAGGTATAGAGAAGCTAGTGTCACACAATCCGCTCTGAACTTTCTGCCTGAATATATTGCGTGTTGACTGGCGAACCTTCCACCTAGTTTTACGACTTGTTCCAGTATTTTTCTTAGCTTTACGCTCTACAGGGTAAATCCTGTACACAGCAGAGGAACCCCAGGGTGTTATGAAATGCCGTTCCCTATTAATTATTACACTACCGTTGCCTATTTTCTGCCAAATTCTTGAGACATTGCGTTTTGAGCTATAGTTAAATTGAGTTGAGTTCAGTTATACTTATATTTTTATCTCCTGGCTCTGGTAACCAGAGAAATTTAATGTATATAATTTTGTTTTCCTTAGTCTGGTTGAATGAGGAAAGATGATCTCAGCACGTAACTTTGCGCTTTTTTCCGTACAGCACCTTGCTCGATGAAAGGCAAAGGAAGCGTATCCTAGCGTTGTCTTTCGCTCAGTTGATTGAAAAAGTTGTTTGCTGCTTCGATTTTTACTTATGGGAATTAATTATTTAATTAGACAAAGGCATATAGTAAGTGTTTATTAGCAAAAAGCTTCAAAAATGGCCTTTACGAGTATGTCACCGGAAAGAGTTTGTTTAAAATAAATATATAAATAAGTTAAAATAGATAACAAAATAAACACATAATTGTTAATATCATCGACTGGGATAATTAAATCATCTACTCGCGTTGTAAAACCGTTTCAGACCACCCAACCGGAACGCTTATGCCGGATGAATCAAAACAAACTATATGCCTATACACATTGATTAAGTACATTATTAGTTCAGATTATGTTATATTATTCAGGCCACTGTGGACACAAGTTTGCGACTGGAAACCAGAGGGATTTTTATTTCCTTGCTCTATGAACGAGGCAAAACGCAGCGTTGAGTTCCGCCGCTCAACATGCAATGCCTCAAGAATTTGGCAGAAAGTGGGTAATGAAAGTGTCTTAACCCATTAAGAGCGGTGGCTTACCCATTATAAAAGGGTGATAAGGATTTTAAAATGTCTGTATGGATGTACAGTTAATGTGAAAAGGAGCGGGTGGGGCATAAAGTGAGACTGTAAAACCAACTAATTGTGGGTTCGATCCCCATTCGAGGAGATGAAATATTTATTTAAATTTATATTTCCATTTTTTCACTCTGGTGTCGAGGCAAAGCGCGGCGTTGATTTCTGCCACTAAGCATGTAATGACTTCTCACTGACTATCCTGTTAGGAACACAGCGTGAAGCTACAAAAATATATATAGGTAAATATGAATTACGCAGTACTCAATAGTAGCTTCCAAATACCAGCCGCAGGTAGTTTCCAAATCAACGACCTATAAGACAGTATATTATACTATTTCTACAAAGGAATATTGTAGGTCACTCAAGCGAATTCTGTGGTCCAACTGTGCCTGAGTTTACATGTTCATTTACCCCTAGGACCAACATACATATGTCTACAGTGCAAAATATAGATAATAAATGTTACCATATTGCTTATATACGAAGTTATATTTTTGTAAGCTACACGCTGCATCCCGCACATAGCAGGCTAGACATAGGAAGCCTGGGAGCTGGGAGCTAAGTCTCCCGACTCCGTGAATAAATTTTGTTATTTGAAAGGTATTATTATTATTTTTATAATAATTATTTTAATTATTGTTGTAATAAATCGTTAATAATGTTCAACAAAGTTATTGTAGTTTCATTAACGGGAATAAAAAGTTATTTCCATCACAGTGCTTAGGAGATTGTTCCTGTTTTAATGATAGAAACTCAATATCATTACTGTTTATTTATTTACTTATACTGCGCATGAAATTAAAAATAAAATATAACAACTACTTGTTTTAATGAACAAATAAAAAAAAACGGAAAAATTTTTAATTCAACATTTTATTATGAAATATAAAGCATCATTCAATCACGAACGACTTGTTTATAAGAATATATGAAGGGGCTGTCCACTGCCCGTACTTCTGGGTACACGACCCTTTGCCAGGGGTAGAATGGGTATATGTCATCAATGTCGCGGAGACGTAGAAGGGGATCTACGAGACGATACTTTAAGGGCACGTCGTCGACCAGATCATATTGGCCAGATTTGTCCCAGACCACGTTGCAGGAGGCTGCGGCGATGACGGTAAGAAGAATTAGGAGTTTCATCTGAAAAAAGTACATTATAAGTAGGCAGTGTAAGTAAAAATTGTGTTCTCCCACTTAACAATTAAAAATTTAAAGGAACATGGGCAACAGAGTGTCTTAACACTAGATTCCCTTTTTCGATCCTACTTTGTAGGTAAAAACGTAAATCACAACGTAAAGATACTAGATTTAGTAGAGGTTTCAACAGTTCGAAAGAATATAGAACTAAATATAAATGTGAAAGAAAATGATAATTTAAATTAAGTTCTAAGTCCTATTTAATCAAGAACTGTGGTAAAACTATTCTTCAATGCTCAGAGGATAAACGAAGACGTAAAAAACGCAAAGAAAAATCACTTCAGAAAATAGCATTCAAACATAATTAAAGTAACTCACAAATAGCTTGGCTTAAATAACTTTGGTTAAGAAGATTTCCTTACAATAATGCGTTTAATTTTAATTAAAAGGCACTTCGGCATTCCTGAGACTTCTTCCGCATGGAGTTTAATTAAAAAAAAATGGTGATCCTCAATGAAATTAACAAAAAACTCGTCATTTTAAAAAAATCGCCTTTTTTATAAGAAAATTAACGAATGATACTTTAAGACTGTTCGTCCTCGGAATATCTTACCACTACTTTCCTTCTGCCTATGCTATAATTATGCGACAGAAGCAAAAAAAAACTGCGAAAGAATATTTGACGTATTCCCATGTGTATTGAAATAAATAATTAATTTAAATAATTTTATTTTGGCAGAAAAATCACTCACTTCTCTTATGGTTACTTTATCGATATAAAATACAGAACTTAAAATTTACTATAATTTATTTAGTTACAACCGTTTTATACACTTTATATATAAGAAGGAAAAAAAAATATTATTTCTTACCTTACCTTTCTATATCACTTTCGGCCGTGAAATATAATATGAGATGAAACATTCTCACTTTATATATATAACGAAAGTCGTTAACGCCATTTTTCAATTACATACCAGTTTACTAGCCGAGATTAGACTATAATTACTATTTAATAAAAATGTTATCAATATTAATATATGTTTAATCGATTTGACACTTAGTCATTATTTACACTGCGGTATTGTAATCGTTTAATAATATAACACTTAATTATTATTAAACTTTAATTTGTCCAGTAATTAGGTGCATCCGTTTTCTACGTCATTAAAGATGAGATTTAAAGAGAGTAGAGAGTGAGTGACATTTTTTTTGTTTTACTTAATATTTTGTATAGCAAAATATATTAAGCACATAATTAGACATTCTGTACGCTTCTAGAGAATGTTTTCTTTTTTAAGAGAAAATGGAACGTAGTAGAATACAAATTCCATTACGTTTAATACGTTACATTACGTTATATATTATTTATACATTTTCTTAATAAGGATATTTATTTCCTAAGCACGATGTTTGTGGGGTCGCATTCGATTACTGCACGCGTATTGATTTATTTCTATTTTCTTCCTCTGGCGGGACAAAATACCACGTTGAGTCTCTCCGCCGGAGCGGAGCCGGAAATTGGATGAAAGTGGGTAACAGAAGTGTCTTAATGGGAATGGAATGTCTTAACACTAAGTTCCCAGGTTTCCTCAGCCTACCCTGCTATGTACGGGATATAGAGCAAAGTAAAAAAAATTAAGAGAAAACAGTAACTTGATAATCTTAATTTGAAGTGTAATTAAGGTCAAGTTTTTTAAAACGTTTTAATAAAATTTAAATGGCTCTTTATAACGATTTGATGGCCTTTATATTTTTTTTTCTTATTTTTCCACTCAATATTGTAAAAGTTTAAATTTTTATATGTTTGTATTTTTTGACGCGTATTTATGATTTTATAGTAACGTAATGGACACGCTCATGCTCGTACTTTTTATTTACTTATTCTGGATCACCTAATGGTTATATATTCGTATGTTTTCTGTTTCTCATATAAGGCATAGGTATAAGACGTAAATAATATTTTGGCAAGTATATGTATTTTATCCGTACCTAATATGAATGTATTATAAAATGTATGTATATATATGTAACAAAGAAATGTAACAAAAATTATAAAAATAAGCCAAAATTAAGTAAGTATTATGTAAAGTATACTGCAAATATTATGGTTGTCGATGTCCAATCGGGGGATTTATTACATTTAAATTATTTTCATTCGTTGTGAAGCACGACGTTGAAGGCAGGGCCTCTAAATTGGCGGACTGTCTTAACAAGTTCTCTCTGCCCACTCTGCTTTCACTTCATCTTCCTGGCATTAGTCCTGGCTTTTGTTACCATGGCTTTCCTGCATTTTTTGAAGTAGCAAAATAAATAATAAACTAAATACAACATTTAAAATGTCTTCGTAAAACGTATCCGTCAATATACCTCTACAATCTACATGTTAAAAATGAAATAAAAAGTCCGCGTACAGAAGTAGCGAGTCGACACGCATGTGTCATCCGTCAGACCATGAAAATGACAAAGCAAGTGCACTGCACTTTTCAAATTTTTTACACGTTTTGTAAAGCGAGTGCTTTAAAAAATATAACTGTGACACTTCTGGCTTCACAGAGAAATGTTTTTTCGCGCTTAAATCGAATTTTAGCATATTCAAATGTACCGCCGCCATATTTAAATGTGTAAGTGTCATAAACAGATCAGGTCGCAGTAGATTAAATCGAAACAGCCTTCGTCACTAAATGGACCATACGACAAAAAAAGTTTTTCAATTTGATTAAAAAGTTCGTGAGATAAGTTCGCTCAACCAAACAAATTCCTCTCCTTTTATCGTATGCTTGTTCATTTTCCTTTTTTTAAATGTATTTTTACTATTATTATCATGATAAAAAGAAACTGTGAGTATTGTTTTGTGTTCTACCATTGAACATGCAATTTCTATAGTTGAGTGAACAGTTCCTTTCCCTGTAAGGCGATGGTTCACGGCTTTTATATATTATAAATATAGAAGATATTACAACTAAAATATGCATCCAAAACGATTAAATAATACCAGAAGCTCTAACTCTATTCAATAAAATACAATACTTATATGTATATAATATGTACTAACTAAAGGTCAATTTATTATGAGAACTGTACAGCCGTTCCTGAACCCATGCACTGTTAGATTTGATTCAAAGTTACTTACTGTTTCGTCGTAAAGTTCGTCGACGTGTCGCGTGCAGACTGCATCGACCGTGTATTCAGTGATTCATGGTCTATGGCTTTTCCATACATTTATTATTTATCTACGTGAAATACTGGAGTTTCTATTCTATTGCTAGTATAGTTCTAGTGCCTTTTTACTGTAGTAAATATATTAAAAAAGAAATAAAAAACAAAGGGAATTAATTGCGAAGACACTCCGTCCTTCAATTTCAGCTCAATTTTCGAGACATTTTGTGTAAAGTGCGCTTTACCAGAGCGAGGAAAAGAAAAAAGACCAGACAAGTGCGAGTCGGACTCGTCCACCGAGAATTGACTACAAATTTCAGAATTATAGATTAACGGGAAATACTACTTTTAAAAGTTTACAAACTTAAGTTTGCGGGCGTTTGCACTCGTTTTGTATGAAATGAACTACAAATATACATTTGTAGTATTTCTAAAAATTTTTTAGTGTTATTCCACACTTAGGTACCTAGAGTAAATTTGTAGTAATATTATCTATGAAATACATATAAATACTTACTTTTCAGATATCTTACATTTTTCATATTGTAAAATTTTTCTGTGGGTCCACGGGACGTTATATTACGCGGAATTTCATACGAAATGCAGTAAAAACGATGTGAACGTGTGTGAAATTTTATTTATAAGGTTCCTATTGGGAGAGAATTTCGATTTGTTTTATACGTCGTTTGGTAACTTTTTGTATTATAATTTTGTATATCAAGCTCATGCTCTAGTCAATTTTAAGTTATAAACACAGTTACCTTATATTAATAATATTTATATTTTTTTATTATCTTACAAAATATTATCCATACACAATACAATTTCATTTATTCGAATATATTTCGCACCTTCTAAGGTAATATCAATAAAACAAATGAAACCGACCTCACGAAGAATTGTATCTCGTGAAGATGGTTTGTTGTTAGATAAATATGGCGAAAGTTAAATTAAGCTTTTTGAACTTTCGTCCAAAAATTGGATTTATAAATTAGATTTTTAGCTTCACGCTGTATCCCGCATATCCTCGGGGTAGTTAGATGGAACCTAGTATTATACATTGGAACCTAGTATTATATATGGCTTTCCTCATTTTCCGCTGAATTCTAGAGGCATTGCATCAGTTCACGGCAGAACTCAAAGCCGTTCTTTGCCTCGTTACCAGAGCGACGAAATGAAAATGTTTAATATTGAATTTCCTCGTGTGAAAATTTCACCCAAAACCCGTCGCTTTTACAGTCGCACGCTTGTACCCCAGCACCACGGCTGGCCTAAAATAAATAAATTAGATTTGACTTAAAATATCGTACAGCCTACATAGATACTATTTACATCTTTACATCGCAGTTTCGCCAAAACAACTTCAAATAGTGTATAGAAATATATTCTATAGTATTACCATTTTATAAATTATAAGGACAATAATAGAACAAAAACAATAAAAAACCAATTTTTCATCAAAACTTTTATTCATCTTCTAAAAAATTTAGAGGACTACTACTGGGTCAGTATACCACGAGAATGGATATCCGGGACGGTTAATGAATGCCGGGTCGGAGAACATATCGCCGGATACGTGCCGTCCGTACCAGGGGTAAGGGTAGACGTTCCTGAAAAGGCCGAATGCACTTGCATAGTGCGCTACAGTGAGTACCAGGATGAAGATGATAATTTGCTGCATCTGAAATGAATATATGAATTAGCTTCCGTCCTCGCTTTCCGTTTTCATTCTGTTTAGTGGAGTCGAAGTATTTATTTTATAGACAATTTATGTCAATTTTTTTTAAAAATTTTTCAAGCAAAATATTATTATTCGGCTTTTACAGACATCATCATCAGCAAAAGTCAAATTACAGAAATTACTAAAAAAATAGAATAGCTTACCTTGATCGATATCAACGAAACCTTAGCCAAATATAAGTTAACATAGAATCAATGTTTCTATATATAGTGTTAATATTATGACATTAAATGAGTAAAACTATTAAAAACTACTTAATATATTATTAATAGGCATATTTGAAAAAAAGTGTAAAAAATATTGTTTATTTAGTTGTGTTTCTTAAAAAAAAAATGGAACCTTTGTAGGATTACTTGCTCTCCGCCTTAAATTAGTTACAATTTTTTTTGTTATTATCACCAAATTTTCACTTTCCAATCAAAAGACCTCGCAATGTAAGCATGTCATTTAGTAGTTTTAAATTTATGATCAACAACTGTATGAAAAGTATAAACTGCATTCTCCTTTTATAAAAGTCGGCTAAAATACAAACTATATAAATATTTATAAGGTTACCTCAAAAACGTACGTACGTACCTCAAAAAAATGGAACCCTTGGAACCCTCACTTTGTTGTCGGTTTGTCCCTCTGTCAAAACCATTTATCTCGAAATTGGGTTGAAATCAATTACAAATATTTAAATCTATGATCCCTTGAAGCACAGAAAAAATCAAGCTTCTAAGTCAACGCAATCAAAAACGGTACGAGCATTTATGCATCGATTTTGCTGAATTATGGACCGCGGACCTACAGTCATGAAATTTGGTACGAAGTAGGAACTTATAACTTAACTCGTAGGTATTTCATGAAAAAAATCATTACAAACTTATATTTGTAGTTCAATTTAGACGTTCATTTTAAAAATGAGTGTATTTGCCCGCAAATTTAACTTTGTAAGCTTTTTAAGTGTACTTCAACATGAAATTGGTACGGAAACCTTGGCGGGCGAGTCTGGCTCGCACTTAACCGTTATTTTTTTAATAAAATATTATTTTTTTATTAACCAGTAATTTACAAACAATTACTAATATCATTATGATTCGTCTTACCTTAATTGGCATCAATTAAGCTTTACGGATTTCTGAAACATAATATATAAACAATCTTTTAAAAAACAGTAGTGTTGCTATGTTCTTTAAAGGATAAATTAATTAAAGGTGAGAAGATTCGACTTAATTAAGATTTTTTTTTAAATTTAAAACTATATTAATATCAAATTAATTTAGATTAGTTTATCTGTAAACCCGATTCTTGTGGATTCGTTCTCATATTGGGCATTCTCAATTATAAAAATTCTTTCACATCCTCGCTCTAGAAGGCAAAGCGAGGCGGAGAGTTCCGTTTTTCAATCTACAATATTATATTATATATATATTCAGCTTCACACTGCAGGGTATCCAGAGAGGGTATCCCGCACACAGCAGGGTAGGCAGAGGAAACCCAGTGTTAAGACTGTCCATTGCTCACATTCCGCCGAATTCTCGAGACATTGTAGCTTTATATAAAAGCACAATTTTCTTATTATCTCTCTACTCAGCGTATGTTTTCAATTTGAATATCTTGCAATAATAATACTAAGTTTTATCTGATGTTTTTATAAGAACATTAATTGTTTTCTGTTTATTTTAGATGAAAGTACTAATTTTGTTGTTGGTTATTATTACAATGTGCTTGGCAAATGTTGAACAACGAAGCGTTTTGGATAACGGCATTTTGTGGCCTCATTCCTGGACAGAAATCGACCCTCTATTCTCACCACCACCACAATATATGCGGTACCCTTGGACAAGGATTCCCATATATTTATAATATAAATATGAAATATTTTCTTTTATTTGTATTGCAAGTTCTCACATTTTACCTAATTTCTTAGTAGTAGGTCTACGGTAAATATCTTTTTGTTAATTAAATGAGTGCATAATTATGCACTCTAATTTTGTACAAAATATCAGTTTTTAATTTTTTTTTTCTCTACGATATATCTTCAATTTTCCTCTTTTCAGATTTTATCTTTTATTTGTAGTGGAAGTTCTTTGTTCAAGGTAAATTTAATTACTGTAGGCCCACGGTTATAAGGTGAATTGCTTTCTCAACATGTTCATTGGCCAAATTCTATAATACTCGTACATAAAAATTAGCACAATGTTAATAAAACATGTAGAAAAATATGAATGTTATGTACAAAAATAGAACAACGCTACGTTCATTTCCAACGAAATCATGTTATTGCATATGAGAACTACTAACTCATTGAATATTCTATATAAACATATACATGTATGACATGAATAAATATGAAAATTTATTAATTTATTTATATATACTTTATTGCACAAAATTACAAAAAAACAATGTACAAAAGGCGGGCTTAACGCTAAAAGAATTCTCTCCCAGCCAACCTTGTCATGAGGGATAATAAGTATGCAGGTATGCAGAAGTAAAATATATATACATGTACATACATATACATCCAATAAATATATAAATATACATATAATAAATAGTTATACATCAAATATATAATTATAATAAAATATTACGGATATTCTATGTAAAAGAAATAAATAAAATACTAAAAAATATAAACCATATAATAATATAGCATACCATATATACTCCAATAAATGCAATTAATTAAATAGATGAATATTATATATTTATGTTATTTTTTAAAAAATACTCCTTTACCCGGCGCTTGAATACCTCACGAGAGGGAGGGGATTGTGATAAATAAAGAGAAAAATATCACAAAGATTGTCTATAAAATTGTATTGGATATAAATCAAAGAAAATAGTTTGCAGAATGACTTGTAACTATACTACAACGTGCAAGAAATGGGTGAAAACAAAAGTTGCAGCATTTTACGTGGCAAGCAGAAATTTGTTTTTTATTTTACAAGTTATATTAGAAAAACAATATTAATACGGTTGTTAATTTAAATCCCACTCGGGGAAATAAATTACTTTCATTTCCTCGCTCTGGTAACAAAATAAAACGCAGCGTTGAGTAGCGCCACTCAATACAACATCACGAATGTTGAATGGAGAGTCTTAACAGCAGATCCCTTCAACTGGTACATGTATGTATCTATGTGCAATACAAAACTGGGTGATGCTTTTATCAGAACTGACAAGCTGTTGCCAAAATTGGAAAAATGGCTATTGGCCTGCCAATTTTCAAGTTATCAAAACTTGTAAACGACCTGTACTCTAATATTTATGGTTCACGAGAATTCTATTCAAAGTAAATATCTTACATGCGCTAGATACTTTTCAATCTAGTTGGGATAGAACCTATAGCCACCATTTCAATCAGATGATATCCATTGAGTTACAACGGCTTAAACATAAACATAACTTCGTAAAACTTTACGATTTTAGCTACTATTTAAATTGGTGAAAAGTCATGTCAAGATGGAAATCTCTTATTAAATTCTCATTTGGCTGTCTCAGTTTGCTTCACTTGTGTAATAATTAATTTGAGCTTTTATAATCAACCCCTGAGACGTGCCCCTTGGGGTTTGGCTTACAACTCATCAAGAGAGTGCTTTATATCTTTTATCTTTGTATGTCGCCGCCTTTCCTGGTTATATATTTCTGAAGTAAATTTTAATGATCATTTTATAATTGTTGATTTTCATATAGAATTATACAATTAGCTTGTGTTTTTTTAAATACAATATGTTCAGTTTTTAACCTTATTTTAGTAAGGTTAAAAGATACTGAACATATTGTATGGAGATTTGGCTTTCTATATGTTTTGGGTACTAATCAGATAAAAATAAGTAATATATACAAAATAGTAACTGTCCTAAGACAGTGTTATTAATAGAACTATTATTATATATATGTTTTTGTTTTTACATATTTTTTTTTAATAAAAAATATACTTTTCTTAAAAATAATAAAATGTAAAATGAGGGAGGTAATACGAAGTCTACGAAAGTGTCATTCAGAAGCTAACACAGTATAAAATTGAAAGTCTGCGAAGTTTGGTGTATATACGGTCTGCGGGTTCCTATACGTTTTGTAAGTCAAGCTTTATGGCGTAAAATTGTAACAAAGGTACATTTTTCATTATAAATTTTCCGTTACGTGTTTAGTGACAGTATATCAGGTACAGTGATAAGAGAGTATATAAATGACAAATCACTCCGTTTTACTTTCCGTTTTTTCCACAAACTTTTCGCTTATTTAAGAGATTATTCGATACATTGTTCGTCAAGTGGCAAAATATTTCATTCCTCTGAATTCGAACCCGCAACTATCAAACGTTGTCCAATTGAGCTATACTTAAAATATACAAATAATAAATGGAAAAAATGTGAAGTATGGAATATATTGACAGCACTGTCTATCTCGTAAAAGAAATTAAAGAAATGTCTTTATTGTCTTTTCGATGGAAAATACTATATTACAGAATACGGCAGAAAGTAGGGAACAGAAATGTCTTAATGCGAACGGAGTGTCTTAACACTAGCTTCGTAGATTTCCTCTGCTTACCCTACTATGTGCGGAATACAGTGCAAAGCTAAAAGAATCTATCCATAGTGTGTAAAACTCTTCAAATATCTAGAGAGAACTCAACATTTTCAATTATGAAGCATATAATATTATGCAAAATGCATTAAAGTCGACGTAGTCCTAAAACTGCTAGTTCATCGCGTCTAAAATTTGTGGGCCCAATTAATATTCTACCCGCAGTGGCACTTGCTGTGGACAGCACGGACTTGGTAAACTACTCGTATTACACGCTTCAATTCAACTTGGGCATAGTTGTTATACAATATACACTATGCATAAATTATTATGTTTCCCTATTGATTTATTATTTTTTTTGGTTTCACGCTCTATCCCGCATAAAGCAGGGTGGGAGATGGAACGTAGAATTAAGACATTCTGTCCCCCAGTGTTTGCTCAATTTATGAAACATTGAATGAAATGAATATATTACATTTCCACGAGTGGAAATTGAACCCTAAGCCGTCGAGCTTATTCTACTGGTATGAAGCAACACTACGACAGAAACGACAACGAAGAGGACAAAAAAACAAAAAACAAAACTAAAAATTGACTTTGAAGCTAATGTAGGTATATGCTATGCACAGTAAAGCTAACTAGAGGACCCATTGACGCGTATAATATGCGTTGCCATAGCAACGTGTTAGTCACTTTATAAGTACAAATGAGTATAATATTATCAAATGTATGGGTAGTGTGTGCTATTTATATTTATTTAATTTAATGTATCTTTTAGACATTATTTATTTTTATTTTTCCGCTATAGCAAAAGAAGAAACAGCTTTGAGTTCCGCCACTCGACATACCAATGTCTTTAAATCTAACATTATAGAAAGGTCTATCTGGACTAACACTAGTGCTAAAACTTTAAAATAAACTCATACATAACTAACTACAAAAAGTTCTCAAAGTTCTTTAGGCCATCTCTACACCCACGTCTTCACACATCCTCGTCCCCTTATCTTCCATCTCTTATCTCTCATGTACCCAGCCTCCGTATAATTACGTCATCAGGATACAGGATCTTCCCGTTAACATACCCTTAACACATTTGTACGACCGACCTTAGCACTTGTTGCCCTCGAGGGCCCTTTAGACCCTACAGTGTGAAGTTTAATCTAAATAATGCACTTGGAATTGTCGACAAAGTATCTGTATCGCTGAGTCAACTGCTGTGGTATTGATAGAAAGGAGTTTCTTACTTCTGTTTGTTTATTTGATAGTGTTTTGTTTGTCTTTGTTTAGTTTCTTTGGTATTTTTATAAAGAAAAATAATGATAGAACACTCTGTTTCTTATAGCTTCATGATGAATCTCGTATAAGCGCAGCAGGCAAGGCAACTGAACGCCCCTACGAACTAATTTCGAAACATTGCGTGTTGAATCGCGGAGCTTTACGCCGCGCTTTGATTTATTGCCAGAGCGAAGAAATTAAAAAAGATAGAATATACTTTTATAAAACTAGTGAATCAAACATTTTTAAATATAAATTATTATAAAAAAAAATATATATATATAAAAAACCACTCTTCATCTCATGGGCTAGATCCAAATATTTAGATTGTTTTTCTTTTTGTTAAAATTATTTATAGCCACGGCCTCAATAGATAAATTAGCTATAGATCATATTAAACTCTAACTGGATGTTAATATATTTTAAAAACGTTTCATACTCGATATTTCCAATTAAAATAATTCAATTAAATATATAACAATTATCAATATTCTAAAACATAATTAGTCCAAATACATGATATTGAAAATCACAACGTTAATTTTGCTTTCACTTTACTAATAGAAATGATCGGCTTTTCATCTGAAAACAGGTAAATGCTGACCGCATTTCATTATTTAGTATGGCGTTTAATATTGATTGGTAGGAGTACTAAATACTAATGTAGTGGCTATTTGTGGATTTTCAATGTTTCAACTAATACTATAACTAATATAAATAACACCATTGTGGGATAACTCATTGTAAAAGCAATGGTTGTGAATTTGATCCCTATTCAGGGAATGATTGTCCATAATCAAATTATTTGCATTCTCCTGCTCCAATAGACACAACTTTGTGTTGAGTACCGCTTCTCAACACGCAATTCTTGCATGGTGAAGCCCTAAAAGAGAGTTATGTTTTTAGCACATATGTTAAATATGTGTTATTATAAATTTATTTGACAAAACGTGGCGTTCAGTTTCAGATAACAAATACAAATTTTGTCCATACTAAACTAAGTTGCCGACGATAATTATTAGTTATTAATTATTATATAAGTAGATATATTATATTATATTCCTATATACGTGTAAATTACGACCTTCCATCCATTTACTAGAGCGACTGAACCACTAAAATCATTACTTGCCCATGAAATATGTCCGTAACAAATCACTTCTACTCTCCAACTTACTTAGAATACAGCTATTTCTCTGAGGATTCACCCATTGCCCATTGGGAGTTGGGATGTTTTCAAAATTGACATGATATTTTCACGAGTATTTCGTATTTTTATCATAAAAAAACATTAGTATTCAAAATGAATATAATATATTAGTTGTTTGGTTGGTAACTTGAATGTTGTTAATAATTTGTTTTTCTTGAATATTTCTTACCATTAATTTCTGTGAGCGTTTGTAGTATACGCTTACGCGATGGTTGGTTCAATTCGCACTCGTGGGAATTAGTTTATTTCCTCTAGTAAGAACACAAATAGCGGCATTGAGTACGCCGCCGCTACCGCCAGTTAAAACGCAATGTATGAAATTATAAGCAAAAAATCATTTTTAGAAAAAGCTTTTATTTAAACGCTCTAAAAAGGAGAAAATAAAATTTGTCTTTTAAATTTTAACTATCAACTCATGAACTCATTATACACAATTTATATGATCATAAAAGCTTGCCGTGTTAATCAATATTTAATTAAATTGAAACTTTAAAAATTTTAACTTTGCAGATTTTACATAATTAAATTAGTACTAGTTTATTTACACAAGTAAGTCGCGCGACGACACATATTTTATCGTGCATTTTCCAAAGTAAACGTGTATACAAAATTTCAGCTCAATCGGTTGACGATATTTACTTTTAAGCTCAAAGATTTCACCCTAACCCACATACATACATTGCAAGTTAAATAAAAGCTTTTAAAAATGGCGCGTTGCCCTGGAAACGGGAGTGTCTTAACACTAGGAGAGCGGCTGTCTGCTCTGCTATATAGAGAACACAGCCTGAATTAAAAAATACTATTAGTAGAAAATCTCTTTTGTTTTAATTGAAATGAATAGAAAAGAGTGGAATTTATCTAATTTGACTAGAGTAGGTACAAAATATATGACATTGTCTACAATGGCGTGAAAAAGCTTTAATATCTTCACATAAATTGCGGTCAGTAAAGAGAGGCTCATATGAAATATCGTTTAATTATACGTGGTTACCATTTAATCTCTTTTATCTGTCACGACAGACAGACGGAGACAATGGGGGATGAAATATGTACTGTGGGTGTAAATGATGACGCGTGGATATGTCGGCCATGTCATGTGATTAGTCGTATTACTAGATCAGATATGGCCATGGAAAGGGCCAAGCCGTACTGTAATTAAAATAACAAATAAATAATACGCAATGAAAATGCAGAGGTCGTCGTGGCGTAGAGGCACAAGGGTGGGCTGTAAAGCAACGTTTGTGGGTTCAACCCTATTCGAGAGAATTAATTATTATTTATTCATATTTTCATTTATTCGCTCTGGTACCAAGGCAAAAGGCAAAAAATAATATCCGCTATATATACACGTCACGCTTATTGTAAAAAAAAATCATCCTCAGTTCTTTCATTCACGCGTGACTAGATATGGTTCGTATAGCTATTATTCGGTCGATTGGCGTAAGGTCATTGACAAATGTAGGTCATCTCGTCTCTAATGGCCTCTTAGACCATTAGACAGTTGACAGTTCCAATTCAAACTATCGAGCCCATGCATTTTTCTGTATCTTTCTTGCTGAGTGAGATTTTGATCGTCATTTACTATTTAAATTGTCATATTGAGTAGTGTAACGTATGAGATGGTTATAGATTTGATTCCCGTTAGGTTTTAAAATTTTATAGAATTTTTAATTTTGCTACTTTTTTTTTTGGTTTAGCGACTCAAGAGAAAAAAATGGACTACTAAATGTCCCGGAAACCTTTACTTAGTCTCTATTTACGTATCTTGCGTAAAAATAAAATAAAACCTCATAAAACAGTGTAACGAAAACGAAAATTGAAGTTGGTTGTGTGTGGTTTCGAGTTCCACTCAAGGAAATGGCGCTAAAAAAAACGAAAACGAAATATACCTATTTCATTACTAAAATAACAAAATAGAAAAAATAGTTTTCTCTAAGAGATTCGAATGCATCATCCATTTAGTTTTAAAGGCACACAACTGTGTCACAGTAGCGTTAATTAGCGAGTGCAATTAAAATATAAATTTTGAACACTCGTCTAATGGCCCGCCATCTAATGTCCATTTCATATTACGAAATTCGACAAATTATTTGTACTAATTAATATGTGGTTAAATATCAAATATAGAAAACTAAGTACTGCGTCTATACTTATTTACTTCATTCCCTTATACTTATCTAATTCTTTAGGCGTAGGTATAATATCATTAAAAATGTATTTCTATTTCTCTTTTTATTTGATCCGGGCTACACCGGTCAACCTACCTTCAAATAATATGGATACGTGACGTGCTTACGAGTATATATGGATTACAAAATTAACTTGTACCTTTGATGACTTGCTTCTATGGTATTGAATTAAAAGCTTCCTCGTCGCGGCGTAGGAGTACAAACGTTCGACTGTAAACACGATTGTGGATTCGATTCCCACTTTAGAAAATGAAATATGTAATGTCTTGATTTCCTCGCTCTGCCAACAAGGCAACACGCAGTATTGAGTTCCGCAACTCAACATTCAATGCCTCCAGAAATCGGCAGAAAATGGGAAACGGCAGTGTATTTACACTAGGTTTTCAGGTTCTCCCTGCCTACCCTGCTGTGGGCGGGTACATAGCTTGAGTTTAAAAAAATCTAGCTAACTCTAACTAGAAACTGCTGTTACCGAGTCAAGTTCCTTTTAGAACGTAAGGAAGCATTAAAGGAGGGTTTCCCAAAATTCCTATGGAAACGAGGAACAACAAGATTTTTTATTTCATAGTCCACGCAAGCGAAATTAGAAGCTACGATTCGTATGAGATATTATATAGGTGTTTACAATATAATATATACTTTATACACATTTATGTTCACATAGTAAATTGCTTTAACAGTCTTTCTCCAAATGTGTTCTACTAACTGACAATTATATGGACACACATGTGTGTAGGTGTACCGCAGGCAAATAACGTGGGCAGGTGACAGGTGTTTCATATAGCTGAAGCTTGCTAGCAACAGTTCAAGCTTAGGTTAGCTTCTATATATAATGCTCTACATATTATTATTACTAGTGGGCCCGGACGCGGCTACGCCCGCGAAAATATAAGCCTAAATAATTAAAATAAGTTAAAAAATAATAATAAGTGGAGATTTATTATTAGAAAAAATGTCTGAGTAACCGAAATGAACAAACAAAAGAAGTAAAAGTAACTAAAGGAAATTCTTAACATTAGAAAAAGTACCTAAAGTTTGTCGTGCGCGCGTACTAAACATTTTTCTATATTAAATAATTATTAATTTTTGCGAACAATATTAAATAAAATCCCAAATGATTAAAATTACGATATTTTAAGTGTATAACATCGGTATACATAACCGAACTAAGATTAATTAATTATAAGCAGCAAGTAATTACATAAAAAATAATATTAATTCGAAAATATATAAAAAATTACAAAATCAACAAAGTCATCTGCCCGTTCGCGTCGGTCATACTACACAACTCGTAGGCTAAGTCATTTGGAATCAGTGACATCTCCTTAATTATTTATTAGAATGTTATACAGTAAACTATAATTTCCATCTAGATGAAATGCTAAAAGTGACTATTATATTTATTTTCATAAGGATGAATATCAAATTATAGAAATCATCTAATTTTTGTTAATGTATACAAATCTATATCGGCGCGCGCCATGTCTGCATTAAGCAAACTCACTTTGGGTGACGTTTTCTTAAAACAACAAACTTTGCAAGCCGTTGCTTAGCAACGCGTAGCGACCATTGTTATTAACATGGCGGAATAAATTGCATGTCAAATTAATTATTTTAATATATTGGTATATATCGAAAATATTACAAATATGAGGGAAAAAAAAGTATCCTATGTTCATCCCGGTACCCTCAAGTATCTCTATATGAGTATTTTATCACAATTAAATTAGCGGTTTGGGCCTGATTGCGTAAAAGACAGACAGACAGACAGACAGACAGAGTTACTTTCGAATTTATAATATAGGTATGGATATATACATTTTGTTGCTGAGAAATATCTAATTGGTATTTTTTGTTCAGATAGTGTACAAAATAAAAAACTTGAATAAATACTTGAAAACTGCCTCTTAAAAGATTCAATTGTTTTGACACTTGAAGGCCTTTTTTTAAGTGGAAACTTAACTGGATTTGTAATTTTTAAAAATTAATATAATAATAAAATAAAATGTATTCTTACCTTTAAAACTGTTGAATGTATAGTATATTATAAAAAAAACATTTTGTTTGTTCCAGAGCGTCTAGTAACTGAGGGTTTGATGGCGCGGTGACGCAGCATGCGCCGCGCGCTCTTTGCCGCGCTGTTGCGGCTTCTTATCATCGCAGGTATGTTATTATTATGTTATTACATATATTAAATATATATTTTATTACTAGTGGACCCGAACGCGGCTACGCCCGCTTGAACTATACGAATATTTATTAAATATATTTATGAAATTATTGTCAGTTTTCAAAAGAGAGATGCGTTAAGCGAGCTCATTTTGAGTGACGTTTTCTAACAACAAACTTTGCAAATCGTTGCTTAGCAACGACGCTTGTTATTAACATGGCGAAATAAATTGCATGTCAAATTAATAAATATTTTAATATAGTGGTATATATCGAAAATATTACAAATATGAGAAAAAAAAGTATTCTATGTTCATCCCGAGACCCTCAAGTATCTCTATATGAGTATTTTATCACAATTGAATTAGCGGTTTGGCCCTGATTGCGTAAAAGACAGACAGACAGACAGACAGACAGAGTTACTTTCGAATTTATAATATAGGTATGGATTAAACAGAAATAAATGAGAAATCACTCCATTTTTAACTTGTCACGTACAATAGTCTAACTATTCGTTTTCACTATTTGATAACAATGAAATAAAAAGCAAAAACATATTACCGTTCCCCACTTCCTGCTGAATTACCGAGGCATTACTTGTTGATTGGCGTAACTCAACACCGCGCTTTGCCTGTATGGAAATCGAACCCACAACAGTTGCGTTTATAGTCACACGCTTGTGCCCCCGCGACAAAAACAATAATGAATTTATGTGTTAAATGAATGTGTTAAAATTATCATTTTTGGCCAAAGTTAAGTTAAGCTAAAATATGTTGTTTATTGGTTAATATTCTCCGGCACATTATACAAAATTTCACTATATGTTATTTTTTTATAAATAAGGTATTAATATTCACATACAATAGCAATACACTATTTAACAAATTTCTCTTTAACTTTGTCAAGAGGAAACTTTCGAAAAACCATTATTTGCAGTATGAGCTTAAAACTAAATGGTCCATAATACGTTCAACCTTATATTGTTGAAACGCAATTAAACTGTAATTTAAAGTTCATTTATCATTTTTATGAAAGACCTAGTTTTTTATATGGAAATAATTGAAGCAGCCGTAATTTGGACCTACGCGAGAACAATTCGTAGTTAAAACATTATATTCATCTGTCATTTACAGGTTAATTATGCTCTATATATGGCAACGGTATTGTATGAACAAAAGGGCCGTTCTCAGTAATCGTTTTTTTTTTTAACTTTTTTGTGTCATAGATGTCAAGAAAAAAATATATTTTTCAGTTGCGCAGTAGTACAAAGTGTGACTGAAAGCGCGACAGGTTGTGGGTTCGATTCCCACTTGAGGAAATGAAATATTTAATATTTCCACTTTATTCGCTCTGGTGTTTAGGCAAAGCGCAGTGTTCCTCCACTGAACACGGAATGCCTTCAGAATTCGGCTGAAAATGGGGAATGCAGTGTTTAACAACTTCCCTCTGCCTACGCTGCTGCGTGCGGTGCGCACAACGTGAGGCTAAAAATAGCTTTAAGAAATATTTCTAAAATATAGAAGTATTTAAATATTATCACTTATAATTGTTAGGAAAATTACATGACAGTACAATATTTTATTAAAAAACAACTATAAATCTTTTTCGGGGCGCAGTTTATGGAGTAACCCACCTCGCCCAGTTTTGCATTACTCCTAAGAAAATCATCAATTCTAATGTTCACCCTCGTCAAATTATTTCTTTTATTAATAAATAAAGTAAGATTTTTATAATGAAATTCTGAATTCTCCAACGTCTTCTCCCATATCTCCAACCTCAGGCGGAGGAAACCTAACGGTAACACACTACATCCTGCCCAATTATCGAGACATTGAGTATTTAGGAGTGGAAATAAACGCCGCGCTTTGCTTGGAAATGAATTAGTGGAAAGCGGGAAATGGAAGTGTCTTAACGGAAAACAGAATATCTCTATCTATCTTGACACTAGGTTCCTGGGTTCACTCTGCCTATCCTCTTTTATGCGGGATAGAGCGTGAAGCTAACATAAAAACAAATTTTAACGTAACAAAATTCTCCGTATAATTTGAAAGAAAAACAAAGGCTCTATAAATTATACCATAAAGTAGAAAATGAAATCGTAATACAGAATCTGAGAGGGCGTGTTTTAGACATATAAATCAAGTCTAATGTCTTTAGCCCGCGGCCTGGAATTGACCCTTCGATGGCTTACCCTATTTTTACAGATCTTGATTTTTGCCTAGAGCTATTTTAGTCTAGACTTATAAACGTTTTTAACATTGACAATTTAATTTGATTATGTAATACTAGTGGGCCCGGACGCGGCTACGCCCGCTTGAACTATACGATTATTTATTAAATATATTTATGAAATTATTTTCGGTTTTCAATAGAATTTGTAAGAAAATATAAGCCTAAATAATTAAAATAAGTTAAAAAAGAATAATAAGTGGAGATTTATTATTAGATAAACTATCTGAGTAACCGAAATGAACAAACAAAAGAAGTAAAAGTAACTAAAGAAAATTCTTAATATTTGAAAAAGTACCTAAATTTGCCGTGCGCGCGTACTAAACATTTTTCTATATTAAAATAATTAATAATTTTTGCCAAAAATATTGAACAAAATAATAAAATCCCAAATGAATAAAATTACGATATTTTAAGTATATAACATCGGTATAGATAACCGAACTTAGATAAATTAATAAGTAGTAATAGTAATAAACAACAAATAATTAAATAAAAATTAACAGTAATTCGAAAATATATAAAAATTTACAAAACCATCAGTCATCTGCCCGTTCGCGTCGGCCCTACTATACCTACCACTCGTAGGCTAGGCCATTCCGAATCACTGACATCTCCTTAATTATTTATTAAATTGTTATACAGTAAACCATCTTACGTATAATTTCTATCTAGATGAAATGCTAAAAGTGACTATTATATTTATTTTAATAAGGATGAATATCAAATTATTGAAATCATATAATTTTTGTTAATGTATACAAATCTATATCTATAGTATATTTCAACGCGGACTTTTTTATACAATATTTAAGGGACAATATTTTGCGAGAATATTGTTTTTGTGTCTCATAAGGCTGAGTCGGCGCGCGCCATTTATGCGTTAAGCAAACTTATTTTGGGTGACGTTTACGTGTTCTAACAACAAACTTTGCAAATCGTTGCTTAGCAACGGCGGTTGTTATAAACATGGCGGAATAAATTGCATGTCAAATTAATAAGTATTTTAATATGTCGGTATATTTCGAAAATATTACAAATATGAAAAAAAAAGTATCCTATGTTCATCCCGAGACCCTCAAATATCTGTATATGAGTATTTTAACACAATTAAATTAGCGGTTTGGCCCTGATTGCGTAAAAGACAGACAGACAGACAGACAGACAGACAGACAGAGTTACTTTCGAATTTATAATATAGGTATGGATAATCAAATATTTTTCTTTTTTTACTGGAGTATTATGTTTAATTATATAAAAACTTTTTAAAAAGCAACAATTTTCTTATAACACTTAGAGGAAAGTTATTTAAATAATGAAAAGAAAAGTAAAGTAAGTTAGAAAATGACAAAATAACTTATGAAATACGAGATTAAATTTGCAAAAGCGAAAGACTCTGGTGTCGGCGTAAAGTTCCGCCACTTAACACTCAATGCCTCCAGAGTTCGGCGGAAAATGGGGAACGGAGTGTCTTAACACTAGGTTTCCTTAGTCTACCCTGCAACGTGCAGGATATAGCAAATGCTGACAACGTGAAAGCTGACACAGATAACATTAAAACCATTATAAATGAAAATAAACAATTTGTATAAACCTTGAATTTATTTCTCACATAAAACACCTCATTCAGCTCAGCTTTATGCCGAACATCTTAATTTATTTAAGCGAAACGAAAACACTTCCAATATAACTTGCTCCCTTTCCTTCTATCAATGTATTTGAATTTGTACGTTACTTCAAAAGATGCTTGAAGCGATAGGGGTCTTAGAAACTGGATATACAATTAGGACGGTTCCATCTTATTACTTTTAAATAGAGTATTTTTTTTCTTAACGTTTTGTCCACATTTTTTAATGTTATTTGGGCCTTCAATAAAAATATTCGCCACTGTACAATATTATAAAGAGATTACTTTTCATCCAGTTACTTTCTATTTTGGTCACACCTCCATTTATTATCAACTCATACGAATGTAACGGCAGCTTAGGGGTCATTCATCACTATCAAGCAACAGTTTGAACGTGAGATGGACTAGACTAATGAATTTCATGTGTATAGTATATAATGAGCATTTGTGGCTTTGGGCGAAATGGATTAGGTAGGTAATGGTAGATAAAGCGCAGCGTTGAGTTCCTATACTAGGCACAATGTCTTGAAAATTGGGTGGAAAGTTTGGAACAGAGTGCTTTGACACTAGGTTCTCGAGGCTTAAGCTGCATATACGGAATCCTATGTTAATTAAAAAAATACACATAATTAAAATATTATATATCTTGCTCTAAAATTCAAATTTCAAGGTAATAATATTTGAGCATCGTATGAAAGTGTATTAAAGTATCTTAAGCTTTATTAGTCTATCTATTTAATCGTGGTACGAGTGTGTGTTTTATTTAGTTTGTAAGCTTATGTATAATATAATATATATTAAAAAATATAGGACATTCATAATATCAAAGAGAAATTTTTCAAGTCAATTAAAATATTGAAGTGACCAATTCGTTTTTTTTTTAAATAAGGGCAAGTCTTAAAAAACGAAATAAATATTAGTAAAACTTTTAACGTAAAGGTCAAGAAAAATTATGAAACTCCCACGCTTAGTAATTGTTAAAAAATAATTTTACCCATTTCCTTGCGAATACCAACTTTTTCTTTTTCAAAAACGATTTATCTCCATCCGAACTGTTTTACACTCCATTAACGACGATAACTGATTCACAAGTTTTTAGGGTTCCCATTCATTGGATTTGTTCGTACTTATTCTACTTACCAGCTAATTATAACAAAGTTTATTATTAATATTTATGGACGTCCACAATTTACCCAGAAGTGTGGAAACTTGACTTTTATTCTAAGGTACAGGTTGTTTCAAAGTGTATAATTAATCATTTTCGCTAGGTGATTTAAATAAAGTTTGACAGAAAATTTCATTTCTAATGAGTTTTGATAAGTAAAACTATAATCTAAACTGTGTAAATTAAGTACGTTGGCTACCAATAACTAAGAATTGTGTAATTAATACATCTAAATAATTAATATTATAAAAATATCCTTGATTCTAGCAATTTTTACATATTTTAAGTGAAACTCTTTACTATTGAGTACATACTGCTGCAAAGTGCTGAATCGTCAGGTTTCTCAAAAAAAAAAAAAAATTCTTAATATACTCGGTTAATCTGGTTAAAGAATTACATTTAAAATTAACGTGATGCTATGCATGTATCCTAGACTATAAATAGACTATCCAACATAAAAATTACTTTTCAAAACCAAGAAATGTTTCCTGAGATTATGTTAACATATTGAAGAACAATGAATTAATCATTTATAATTTTTTACAGGCAGTGCTACATTCGTAAATCCATACGCAAACGAAGAGCGCGTAGACCTTAACCAAGTATGGCTCGAGATACCCACCAGCCTCGTTGCTCTCGGCGGCGACGTGCATATCTACGTACGCGGAGTGACTACTGGTGCCTTGCGGGTACGCCTCGCGCGAGAAGACGACGAAGGCCGGTCACTACTTGCCACAATGCCGTTGGCTCTAGATGCCGAAAACCGCATGACTTTACCCTGCGGTTACTTTTCTAGAGGCGGTGTTTATTACATAGAAATCGTGGCTGATAAAGAAATTTTTATGGAATACGAAAATACAACTAATAAGGTGAAAAGAGATATAAGTGATAATGGTTTGATGGAAACAGGTGATAGTATGGTCAAATCGTGGAAATTTGATGTGATGTGGCCTACGGCCAACTTGGACGTGACTCCGGAACAGATACAGACATATCCGGAAAGGCAGGTGACTGCTATTTTGGAGTTCCCCAAGGTTGTGTGCACACCCGTGGAGACCAGTGCTGACTTTTGGTTGGAACTGTTATACTGTGGACATTCTAGTGGTGGTGCTGTCTTGTGTGATGGAAAAAATAGTAGTTCACATGCTCATGTTTTATACTCAGAGCAGGTAAGTTATTGGAGTATAATATATACTCGTTTCCAATCTATAACTCTAGAAAGACCCCAATCGTGGTGCAGGGGCTATAGGTGTGCAACTGTAAACGTGACGGGAGGGTACAATTTTTCCTCGAGAAAATTAGATATTTAATATTTTTATTTCCTCGCTCTGGTAAGGAGGCAAGCCGCGTTGAGTTCCGCCACTACACCAATCAACTAAATAGACAGACAACACACGCCCAGACACAATTACGGGACTTAAAAAATGTAATTTGGTATGTAAGCAGGTTAGGGAATGGAGAGAGGCACTCACTAATTTGCATAGAAAAAATATGAAACTACACTACACATAAAGTATTCCATTTCCAATTATGTTTTGTGTATTAATAAAGTTAGCTTAAATGTATAAAGCATTAATAGTTTCATAAAATTTTGATAAAATAAATCAAATATTTGGAAATTTCATTTGACTCACAATCAATGCTTTGTAATAAATTTAAATTAATGACTACAGTCTACGTTTTCCAAGGTAAAGGTCTGATGTGATAAATGATGTCATATTTGCTCGAGCCAATGATAAATTACAAATATCTATTTTACAAAGTAATCTATTGTAGTTTAAGATATAAGATATAATTAGAGTTTCTCATTGAGGACGTCGCGGCGAAGTGCTAATTTAGAGTATTTTTATTTCGCCACAGTGACAGATAATGTGCGGCGTTGATTCCTGCCACTCGAAAATGTCTCGAATAGTGTGCTGTTAACTAAATTTCCTTTTTTTAATAAAATTATATAAATCAAAAAAATATATATATTTATTATTTATACAAATAAGAAACTTGAAGAAGCCTACGACACCTGAAACAAAAATGATAATTTTTAATGCTGTCATCGTAATACCTTAGTACGTTACATAATACGAGTACATTCACTCATAATTCTAACAAATAAAGGATATAAAGCGTACAAAAAGCAATTTTCTTTGAGTCATTGCACACAGGGGGTTCTCCACCAATTTTAATGCTAAAGGCTCACTCGTGGGAATCATTTAAATCTAACAAATATTTATACGATTTAACATATAACACTTAAACGTTTATTTATAAGTTTTGTTTAATATGTTTAAAATTGCTGCTATGATATTTTTCCCGCACACTACTACTCAGTCACGAGTATCCAGAATAAATGAATGAATGGTGGAACTTAACGCCGCGCTTTGCCTCTTACCAGAGTGAGAAAAAATTTCAATATTTCATTCCTCTAAGTAGAAATCAAACACACAATCGTCATATTTACGGAAACACACTGGTGCCTCTGAGTTACGACGGCAACGCAATGTAACGTAAATTATTCGGAGGGTAAAGAACGGAGTGTCTTAACACTAGGATTCTCTGCCCACCCTTCTCTATGTCGGGTGAAAGTTATATTTATATATAAATTTTAGTAATAAACTAACTAACAAGTCCATGCATCCCACCAGATGCACGGTTTCCCAGGCCGGCGCACCATGACGCTGCGGTGCGAGCTGTTTGGACAGGCGGGGGATTACGCGCTGACACTGAGACCGGCGGCCGCCGCCGGCCCGCAGGACCTGGCTGTGGCTTTCATTAAGGTATATAGTTATAAGTATTATAATTAAGAAAAAATATATATTTTTGAAAATATATTTAAAAAAAATACGTAGCAGAATTTATAGTGCTGTGTACATATATTTTTTGTACATTGTCTATAAAAGTTTCTATCGTAGTAGTTTTATATAACCTATCTGGAAGCTTATTCAAATTTATTCAGACTCATCCTTTCGAATTTTACATACGAACCAATATTAAATTATAGGTATGTTAAATGTATATTTTTTGTATCCCTGTGTCCGTGTTATAGTTAGAGACTGTGGCCTCTAACTATAAACGCGACACTTGTTGGCTCGATTCTCACTCGCAGTAATTGTTTTGTTATTGTCCATTGGTTACAAAATAAAGCGCGGCGTTGAGTTCTCGAACGGGCGTACGGAATGGACAGCTTTAGATTCTCGCTGCCCACCCCATGAAACTTAAAAATGACGCTGTACCTACGCAAAGACGGTCTGGAATTAATATGAATTTTTTATCAATACTCATAAAACACCATGTAAATACTAAACATCCAAAACGCAAACGTAACATTTGACAAAGCTTACAGTACAAAATAACAAATAAACAAAATAAAAACAATACAATTTTACATCGAATTGTATAGAAAATAGGTAATCCAAAAACCATTTACACGTTTACAATATTTTTATTTACATTCATGCTCTTAAATGTTTATTGCCACGAATAAAACTCCTCTCCCACATATCGTAGTCACAATTTTAGCCTTTATTTGCTTTATCGGTTCCCTGTATTTCAGGTTCAGTTGATACCCGAAACGATGAAATTTTAATATTGTTTATATTACCATATAAGGACGTATGATTGGAAATTTTGTAATTACTTTGCGTAAATATTTACGTAGAGTTAAGTCACTGACGCATACTCGACAGTTGTAGAACTATATGTATTTCTTTAGAGATTTAATACGAGATTTAACTAAAATCCTTTTTAAATAATATGTGTAAAGTAAATACTTATAAAAAATATTACGTTTCATATAAATTATAAGCATAAAAAAATATAAAAATCAAACTATATTTTTGTCTAAAAATATCCCTTAGTTTATTATTATGAAAATAGCAATTCAATTTAAAATATCATGAGGCATATAGACAAACATACAATTAACAATAACAAAAGCTATACAAATATAGACTAGGTCTACTAGGACTTGGTAGTTTCGCAAACACGTTACAGATATAGCCATTACATTGTTTGAGATACAATAACTTGTCTCTATGTAAATTGTATTGAATGAGAGGATCTGTGAAGATGTATCTGGAAATAGATTTTACACACGTTTGTATTTCCCGAAACGTTATATAATTGAGTTAGAGGGAGAGCGAACACTAATTGTGGATTCGATTCCCACTCGGGTAAATTAATTATTCTCATTTTCCTCGGCTTTAAGTTCTTCGACGATATAGTAGTCTTTAGTATTCAAATAATTTCCATTTAAATAGGAATTTTGGCTAAGCTTTATTTAAAAACCAGTCATGAATATATTGGTTTAAGTATAGTTAACAAAATTTTATGGTATAATGCAGGCGAACATTAATCTTTCATATACTCAGTGCAGTATAAACTTCACATTTTAGAGAAGCGAAATATATTCTGTTATCTTAATAAGTTTCGGAAGTACTCACATTAAGCACATAATAATACTAAGTTCTAACTGCACCATAGTAGGTTCGGTGCCCACTCGGGGAAATATTTAGTATTTAACAATTTTTATTTATTTCTATTTCTATTTGCGTTGGATTCCGCTTATCAGATTTTTTTAGCTTCACACTGTATCCCGCAAATATAATAGTAACTCAACATATTTTTCATAAATATCTCCTTCATACGACGTGAAAGACAAAAGCTACATATATAAACGCTAGCACTTTAGTACTTTAACTTTTGTTGTTCTGTCTGCGAAGCTCGATGAGCTTTTTATGATGTCATATTTCGCGACGCTTTGAAATTAATACCGCTTATAAAAGCTCGGAAGAAGATGGCTAATAAAAAACCTTTATTAAAGTTAAGTAAGAAATTTTAATTGCATATGGAATTTTCTTTTATTGAATTATAATCTGTCTCATTGACATAAGGGAGTACTAGTGTGCGGCTGTAAACGCGACGGTTGTAGATTCGATTCCCACTGGAGGAAATGAAATACGTAACACTTTCATTGTTTGTCTTAACAGCGATTTGCTCTCCTGTGAGGCGAGCTTTAGGTGTTTCCGTAATTGTGCGCACGGCTGGCACAAGAGGAGGAGAGAGATGGAGATGGAAGGAGGATAAGAAATAGTGGAGCAGACGACGGAGTAACGTGGCGTGGCGTTTCCACAATAGCGGCTGGATGCAGGCCGCCCTACTTGGTAGGGAGAGGGCCAGATCAGGGACTAAAACAGAAATATTTGTAAGGGAGTCAAGAGGTGGATCGGCCGACTTTCGTTGGCCGATACTTCCCATGTTTCGGACCATATAGCAAGATGCTGGTGGGTCCCTGAGGTGGTGGTGGAATTGTCTGTCTTAACACTATGATCCCAAGTTTCCTCTGCCTACTATTTGCTGGATACCGTATGAAACTAAATACCGCGTGAAGCTTTTATTTTGTATATATTTACATATTTATATAAATTTATTTATGCATATTTATATGTATTTATAATATACTCGTATGTTCATTACTATATGGAGAAAAAAGATACGGACTGTCCGTATGACAGAATCTATAATTATTTTTAACCTGTTAATTACAATTAGTCAAATGTTATTTATTTATCAGCTTAAATAAACTTTAAATTCAATAACATAATACAATAATTTAGAACAATAAATTTTTATCTACAGGCGGACTGGTCAGAACAGTTTGTTCTAAACGTCCACGGCGGCTCAGTGTTTCCCTGTGGAGATGGAGTACGTGTTCTATTCCAATATCCAGAGTGTGTTCTCGAAGGGGCCGACAGAGTGCGAGTGTTTGGAAGAGACTCAGATAGGCTACGATACGTTGCTGAGAGGCGCGTGCGCAGGTTAGATAAGAATTGGGATAACTTAAGACTTTATATGCTAACTATAAATATTTTTAATTCCCTGCGTTGGCAAGGCAAAAGGTGGCGTTGAGTTCCGCCACTCACCATACAGTTACTTGAATTCAAATGGAAAGCGATAAACGGAATCTTTTACTTTTTTCCTTAGAGAGAATACAGTAATAAGTCACTCCGTTCTTTACTTTCCTTTCTATAAAATTTTGGGTGGTAAGTTTTGAAAGCAAATTCAGGCCGCGTGTTAAAATGGTGTTAAGTCACTCCATTACCGTTATAAGACTTCCGTGTTACTCAAATGTGAACTTCAAATAGAATAAACAAATAAGTTATTAGAACTTCAAATATTCCATTTCTTTGCTTGAAATGGAGTTTGACCCTTTAAGTTAAATAAACAATTTTATGGTCACCAGCTACATAATATATAATCGGATTATTTGACAAATATATTAGTAATATTTTAAATTATATCGATTCACGATTGGGGAAATGAAAACTAAGTAAACTAATTCCTGATAAAACCCATAATAATAATATATATATTTTATTTTTAGCTTTACGCATATAGCAGAGTAGGCAGAAGGACTCTAAAGTTGGTACTCTGTTCCCATTAAGACACTTTCGTTCCCTTCTTTTCACCGAATTCTGGAGACAATGCATGTTGTGCAGTGGCGCGTGCTTTGCTAAGTGTCCCTAATTTTATACACGTGTAATAATAATAAATTATTTAACTGTTTTTTAATATCGTATTTTCGTTTTAGAGGACAACACACAGCTTCGTTCGACTGTCGACTTTTCAGCGAGCGCTACCCAGAATACTGTTTCGTTTACGTATCGCAAGCTGTGACAGGCGCAGTAGCTGATGTAAGAATGGACTGCCTGCCTACACTGCCTTTATCAGGTTAGCCTATTAAATATTCTGAGATAATTAAATATAATGTAAAATATTATTTTTTGTTATTTCTATGACAAGAACAAGAGAGTTTCCACTTCCCCACTTTCTGCCGAATTCTGGAGGCATTGCGTGTTGAGTGACAGAACTCAACGCCGCGCTTTGCCTCAACACCAGAGCGAAGAAATGGAAATATAAATTTATATAAATGTTTCATCTCCTCGAGTGTGGATTGAACCCACAACCAGTCGGTTTTACAGTCACACTTTATGCCCCTGCCACGACCGCCATATATCTACATGCTTATTGAATATGAATATTAAACCTTATCGTCTTTTGTTTAATTACCAATGCGGGGAAGTCAAAATAATTTCTTCCCTCGAATGAGAATCGATCCCACAACCGTCGCCCGTCACGTTTTAGACACATCATGTGTTGTTGTGCCAAACACCATATTAAAAAACAAAATTCTGCATCGATGCCCTCTTAGGTTTTTCATTTTAAATAAATATATTTCTTTCTACTAGATGGTGGCGCCGGTGGCTGGGGCGAATGGTCAGCGTGGTCAGCGTGCCCCGCGCCCGCTCACTGCTCCACGCGCACTCGCAGTCGACACCGCTTCTGTGATTCCCCTCCGCCGGCGTACGGGGCTAAGTTTTGTGAGGTACCTATTTGATTATAATTGATTTTATGTATTGTTAACTTGTAATTATTATTGTCTTTTAATTATTGCATTTGTGCTTGTAGAGCATTTTTGTAAAATGTATTTTTATATATATCTAAAATTACTCATAATAATTTTACGTAAATAATGATTCTATATTTTTTGGTTTCTTCATATAGTACCTTTTTTATTTGATCAATTATAATCTTTCAAATACGTAATAGGACTATAGAACAGATCGTAAAAAATATATAATATGTTCTGTTATTGATATAACATTCGTTTCTACGATAAGCGTAACATAGCAACTGTTAATCGATGAAGCAATGTCATCACTCGCGTGGATGTCACGCTAACATATTTTTTTATCTAATTTACTACATTAAATAATAATGGCTCCAAAAAAAGATAAAGGAAAGGGAAAAGATGAAGAGGCTCATAAAGCAGGAGGAATGTTTACAGAAGTTGAGAGAACTTTTTTAGAACTACAAGTAGCAGAATGTAATAGAAAAATCGCGAGACTACGAACTGCAGTTGATGAATATGAACAACGAAATGAAGAACTTCAAAACGCTTACGATAAACTCGACGAAGATAGAGCTGACATAATCTCTTACTTGAAAAAAACATTGAATGTAAAAAATGAAGAAAACAACGAATTAAAAGAAAAAGTAAAAGGCTTAGAAGAAACAAGGGAAATTGAAACGGCACAATTTAAAGAAACAGTGGCAGATTTGGAACGAAATTTTACAATAATGAAGGACCAATTGACTTCTGAAAATAAATTACTCGCTGGAAAGCTAAACACGCTAGAGGAATTTAGAGCTATACGAGATGATTTGATGAAGAAATTTGATAAGCAAGAACAGGCATTTAAACATCAAGAAATGAAGTATAAAAGGGTAATTTATGATGCTGAAAAGAAATTTGTGATTGGTAAAGATAAGTTAAAAAAAGAAATGGAAGGTAGACTTTTACAATTAGCACAAGACTTTCAAGATGCTACGGAACTTAGAATAGCAGCATCGACACACAGAGTTATTCGTGAAAATATAGCAATAAATAATGAACTAGACAGTATATTAGCAACACAAGCTAAATTGGCAGAACAAAATGAAAAATATAAAGAAAATGAACGTGCTGCTAAAGTTGCTATGGAGTTAGCAGAAGAAGAAAGGGATAAAGCTATCAATAAAAATGTTGTGCAGCTGAAAGTCATTGATCAATTGACATCAGCTTTCCAAAAAATGGAAAAGGAAAAAACAATATTTGAAAAACGTAATTATGATTTAGAATTGTTAGAAACAAAAATACAAAATCTCGTTAAAGAAAATGGAAACCTGTCGCTACAAGTTCGTATATTAGAACAAAATTTACATGCCCGAATAAGTACCCAGAACAAAGCTAAGGTAGAATCCTCTAAAGTTACCAAAGAATGTGCTAAATTTAAAAGAATATTAAAAGAAGCGGCAATTGCTGTCCAAGCTGCATTAAAACTCGACGATTGGGCTACTCAAGACCCAAGTCGAGAAATAATGGATAGACAAGCACTACTATCACGACTACTGGATATTATTACGCAATACCGTGAGGTACAGCGAGTTGAATCATCAGATACTATTGCATCGTTAGGAAGAGTGTATGAAGAAGGTGATTTAGGTTTCATACCAAAACCCGTAGAAAAGAAAAAGACAGTTTCTGCCATTATGTCTTTTACTTCCAAGGAATCATTTAAAGCAGAAAAAGAAGCATCAGGAATATCATTGTCCTCTTCGTCATTGGGTAGCATTAAAACTATACCAAGTATTCATCTTGTGCCACCATCTACTGAACCTCCAGTATCTCCTAAGGATAGCTTACCTTCATTCGTTACATCTACAAAGTCTACTGTAAGTACAAGTGAAGGGGAACCTGAAGAAAAACCAGAGTCTGAAATGGATATACAGGAAAAACTAGAAGCTAGTAAACTAGAAATACAAAAATCTATATTGAAAGATTTAGAATATTCGCAAACGACTATGCAATCGGAAGCTAAGTTAACAAGTGAAAAGAAGCTCGCTTCTAAATCAGTTGTTATACGAGATACACATGAAGAAGGAGAAACTGGTGATGAAGAAGATAAACCAGAAGGAAGTGAAGATGATGGACATGAGCATATAGATGCTGATGATAAACAGGAGGAGGCACACGAAGGCGATGATCACGAAGAAGAAAATAAAAGTGGTGATGATGCTGGTGAAACGACACATGAGGGGGATGAAGATTAATATTATTTATAGTTGTTTTCACAATGCTACTACATTATTTTGATTCATTTGTAATTTTCTAATTTTAATGCTATTTACATTTTGATAATAAAAAATATAGTATAGTAAACATGGTGTATTATTATTCTGTTATATTTATTAACTATAACATTTATAGGGGGAGCCGGAGCCGGGATTTTTAATTAATTTATATAAGGAAAACCCGCATATTTGATTCTAATATGTTCGTAGGTGTTTATAGCTTGGTAGGATTCAAGGGTGTCTGTCAGGGTTAAATCCATTGCCAGAGGCGAAGAATAAAGTTATTTTTTATATTTTTGATAAGCAAATTGACCTATATAATTTAAGGAACGACAGATACTATATTATGTACCTTATTTACCTAATAACTGCCAAAGTAATCATCTTCCAAATTTCATATTTTCTGATATTACTTACCGGTGTTGGGTGTATGTGCAGAGAAACTTTCAGGTTTTATAATATCAGAAAGCTCTAGCTTGGTTTGACTCTTATTTACAACAGATATTAGTAAAATATACATTTGTCTAAAATATACAGTTGTAATATACATCCATGTTTAGAATAATACTTTCATTAATATCTAAATACACAAAAATAATATGTTGACGTGGAGTGTATTATATTTATATCATGCTGTAAGGTCTCAAGCGCTATCTCAAATTCAATTCTTGGTTCAATTCTATCCTTTTAAGGATATTATTTTTCAGGATTTGACCACAAATGTATAGTTTTCCGTTTTTTCCTGAACTAGTACTACCTGTAAATACTAGCTGCCAAACTTGATAATTCTAGGTCAACGGGAAGTACCCTATTAATTTTAATTTCTTTTATACTGACGAAATACGCGTTTTTATTGCGATATAAAGGGTCATATCTTTGTTTAGTAAATATATTATAGACATAGACCGTATATATAGATATAAACCGTAGATCTGAGTAGGTATATGGTTTGAATTTCAACTTGACATCTCCAAGCGTCCTTGAGATAAAGGCAGAAAGACAGGCAGACAAAGACAAACAGACAGACGGACGGACAATAAAGTGATCTTACAAGAGTCCTTTTTTTCTGGTACTGAACCCTAAGCCGGGACCATTCTCTCTTTACTAATAGTAATATTGGGATACAGTCTGATGCTATATATTTTGTTTCCAAAAGGGTCAAGCAGTAGAGCTCGCAGCTTGCGAGTGTACAGCTCGACCGTGGGCGGGAGATTCATCTATAGTAGTGGCTGAAATAGGAGCTAGATGCAGATGCGGATGTGTGCTGCATTTGGCTCCGGCTGCAAGGCTGCTTGCTGGGTCGGCTAGAGCCTGTCCTGCTCGGTCCTTTTGGTTATTACAGGTAAGTTTACTTGTAGAAAAAATAAAAGTGATAAATTATAATCATTGAAATGAAAACGACGTGGCCCAGAACGTTGTTTTGACATACACGTTTTTTGGGAAGTGTATGTATTAAAAGAAGATTTCCTAAAATTACAATGCGAATATCAGTCCGTACCCAAATATCGGTATTGTAACTAATTATTTTTACGACATTCCAAAACTGTTATTATTAAATTTAACCAGCAACTACAACTTTGATATAAAATAATAGTTCACATAAAGTAATGAAAATTTTAATAGACTGGCTTCAACAGTTATTAAATGTTGTGTTAGAAGTCAGTTTCCTGTCGCCGAGCGTGTCCCCTACCATGCATTACTGTGTTATTTTTTCTTTACTTATCTTTCATCTCTCTGCTGGTAGAGAATACTCTTAGCTTTAAGTACATTTTCCCCTTTTTTTAACTCGCCTTTGTACATTTTTGGAAATCGAAGATTTACAACTATCGCATTTATGGTCGCTATTACGTCTACAGTTAGAGACTTCTAAAATAAACCACGATGACATAAATATTTATCCTGGTTTCATGCCTTATTTTTCTACATACAGAGAGAATCTACTGCTAATATATTCCGCTACCATTCTAACCAGAGCAAGGAAATGAAAATAATTTATTCCTCAGAGTAGGAGTCCACGTTAAGTCCAGTGCTCCACGGCGGTCCTAATTAATCTGTTATACATAAATCTATTTAAGATTGTGCAAACGTGTTCACGAGATGGGCATCGTTAGATAATATTTTAGTACAATACACTGAAACAATAGTTGATTAATGCTACAAGATTTTTTCCTTAATTTTTTGTTTCTTAATTTTTACAGTAATTAGCTAACTTTCAACTAAAATTTAATTTTGTTCAGAAAAAAAACCCATACTTCATCTTCTCTTCATACTTCATAGTAGAGGTTCCATTCCGCTCAAACTACTGTTGCAAAATGGTGTAAGTTTAGTCATACAACAGCGTACACGGTACACGAGCATGTATTTATATTACTAACAAAGTTACGCCCAGGCAATTGTGGTTTCACCTGATTTGATTATATTAGAGAACCTGAATACAATATAAGCGGTAGTTCAAAATTTTTATATCTCTTCTTTTTGTTCAAATTATTATTTCATTTAATGTTTTTAAAATATGCCCGTATACTAATCGAGGACCTCGTAGCGCAGGGCACAAGCGTGCGACTATAAATGCGACGGGTGTGTGTTCGATTCCCATTCGGAGCAATGGAATATTTTATATTTTCATTTCTTCGTTCTTTTAATGAAGCAAATAGCGGCGATGAATTCCGCCACTCAACAAGCATTGTCTCAGAAATAAATAAATATTTAAAAAACAAACAAAAATAATTGAAACATACACACACCAAATAAATATAGCCGCGACAAGCAAATCCAAAAGCATTCGTTACAATTTTCCCAAATTCAATTATACAAAACTAAAGGATTTGACAGGACGAAAGTTAAATTGATTTCAGTCGCGGCATACTCGCAGTTACGGACCTGCGAACATTTACGGAGCTGCGGACCATCAAAACTTGGCCATTACGATCGTACGATAAGCGTTTGCCTTTGCAATGTTATGTTTAGTTTCCTGGCGAATTCAATAATTTTACGGAAACAACGAAATCGTAAATTTACGTAAAGCCATTAGTTTGACTATAAATTTCTCGACGCGCTCCTACGTTTTACTATCGAGTCTCTAAGAGATTTAAATTTTTTAAACTTTTAAGTGTTTAAAATGTTGAAATGGAATTTATTATATTTTTTTATCTCTCACGCTGTATCCTGCATATTGCAGTGTTAAGTTAAACCTAGTGTTAAGACAATTGGTTCCCCAATTTGTGACGCAGTAGACGTTTTAAGTGGCGGAACCCAACGCCTCGTTTTGTCCTGATTCTAAAGGGAAGATATAAAAATAATTCATTTATTAAAATTTTATTGAAAAAAGAAAAACAAATATATATATAGCAAATAACACACGGAAAATTTTGAAATATGTTATATTTATTTCTCCATTTTACGTAACGATGTTCTATATTTAGATATATGTACTTGGAAAGCGAACCTACTAAGTTCATTCTTAGTGGAATCAAATCCATTAAATGCCCTCAATAAAATAACGGCATCGACTAATTTCAAAGGTTAATAATAGATTCTACATCTACATACATAAATTAGGCATTTGTAAGAAAATTCTGTAATGTTATACATGTATGTGGAGTAGATGAGCAAATAGATCAACTACTATTTGATATATAGTTGAATTTATAATTAAATATAGTATTAGTATAAAACGTGAACCAATTAACATTTTATCAATATTGTTCTAATTAAAATCAAATATGAGGGTCAGGCGACTGGTTGTGGGTGACAGCGGAGCACAACGGAGTGTCTTAACACTACGTTCCCTCTGACTACCCTGCTGTATACAGGATACAGCGGAAGCTGATTTTTATTTTAAAATCAAATATTTATTTACTAAACCTTGGTTACAAGATAAAACGCGGCGTTGAGCTCCAACACTCAACTAGCAATATCAAAAATTTGTAAGTTGTTCGGAAAAATGCGGGAAACAGCGTGAAGCTTTATAAATAAAACAATCTTATATTAACCAATATCAAATCATTTTTTACCATTTATTTGTTTATCATCAATCATAAGTTGCTCAGAGGTAAAAAGCTTCGCAAACCTTTTTATACGACGCTACGGTTAGCTTTTCACAGATATTCCAAAATCACGATTCACTCGTTTGTTACGTGTCGAATTTCCCCAAATGTGTCCGACTTGAGATGGGCGGGCCGGTCTTAAAGTTTTGCCCAATCACTCGGTATTTAAATAGATTTTCACCTTTTAATTTTAAAAATAGGTAATATCATTTTAATAGCAAAAGTTGTCATAGCAAAAATAGTGACAGTCATACGATAGGTACGTGACATAAAGATAAGCTTGTTACACCAAGTTTTCGCCTCCAAAAAGTTAATAAATCCTTTATGGGTCTGAGTATACGTGTATATAATAAAATTCCGCTGTGTATTCTTAGTTTGCCACTACAAAAAATTAAAATATCTGAAAAAAAAATTCTAACAAGTAAAGCTATTCAAGAATATTTAGAGGATAAGCATGTATGGAATTAATGTCTATTGAATGTAATGCAGGATAGCTGCCGACTAATTTAATAGATTGTGCCATTGATTTTGAACAGAGCAACTGTTGAGTTTCTTGCCGGCTCTTCTCAGCAGAACTGCCTTCCGAACCGGTGGTAGCTTTTTGTTCATATGTTCATTCGACGATTCAAAAGTGCTTATAATAATTGCCTATTTCAATAAAGAATATTTTGAATTTGAATTTGAATATACTATCTACTAGAGAATTATGTAGGCGTCTATGTAAAAATAATTTTTCCTCCCGAAATTGAACTCACAACCGTCGCGTTTACAATCAGATGACGTACCGCTGGACTACGATGGTCTCTATATTGATTATTCCGTTTATATTGTTATTCGTATATGACATGGTATGTACTTTTTGGGCGGGAATAAAATACAGCACCTTTGGCTTAGCAGTCACAGTCCCAAATTTGTATTAATTTGTACATATAATATAATTGTTACTTTCTGTATAGGCAGAAGAAGGTCTGGCAGTGCGATTACGATTCGAAGCGGTGAAGCTACCTTGTGCTGGGCAAGCGCTCCTCGCTAGAGATGGCGACTCTCTGGGCTCTCCGCTTTTAGCAACTTGGGACGGACCGGATAGTTCTGCTGTGGTATGATATTCAGATAAAGACCTCCTTTTTAGCTTCACGCTATACCCCGCAAAGAGAAGGGGAGAAATATGAACCTATTTTTAAAACTTAACGAGACATTCTGTGGTTGTTGACAACGCCGTGCCTAAAGACAAGTGTTGAGTGGTGGAACTCAATTCCGCTGCCTCATTGCCAGAGTGAGAAAATGAAAATGATTTATTCCTCCGAATAGAAATCGAAATTCTATTTAATTCTTATTGTTTCATAATTCTTTTGTATATTACATGTAGGCCGAGGACGTAGAAACAACAACAGACAGTGGCGGTGTGATAGAGATAGCTGGTGGGAGACACATCCTAGTTGAACTGCGGTCCGGTGATACCAGCGAGCGCTGCGCTGGCGGGTTCTTGGCGCATGCTATGCAAACTGGTAAATTTTTAAGTTTTTATTTTGTTTTTAAGGAACCTAGTGTTAAGACACTCCGTTCATTCCATTCCACTCATTTTTCGAAACATTGCTTGTTGACTGAAGGAACTTGATTATTTGTGAGAGCGAGTGGGAACCGAATTCAAACCTGTCGCGTTTACAGTCTAACACAGTACCACTGCGCCATGACAGCTTCATTTTTAATCTGTTATCAATTAATCGGAAAATAATTTCTTTATCATAATACCTAGAAAATGGAGCTGTGTTTTTTTTATTTCATCTAAAACCATAAATGGCAAATTTGGGAATCCTTAGAGCGATTTTTAGAAAAACAGTAATATATGTATGAGTTTAATATACAAAAATTCATGATATATAAGCATTGTATTTTTTACTCATCTAAACAAAACTTTTATTATTTTTTATTTTTCCTCAATTATATTTCAACAGAAAAAAATACAATAACTTTACTACAAAATGAAAAAAAGATATAATTAAAAACAAACGGTACTGTAGCTTTATTTAAAACGTAAAATCCGACTCAATTTAGAAGCCGTTATAGACTGTTAGTCGATTTAAACCAAAAGTTTAATCGACCTAACCTAATTTCACAGATTATATATATGTCTTATGAAGCATTAAGCTTAGTAAAAATCATTAATTAAAATAATAGAACATTGTAAAAATACTGAGCCCGGTCTTGGCGCAGGGATACGAAAATGTGATTGTAAACGCAATAGGATGTGGGTTCAATTCCTTTTAGAGGAAATGAAATGTTTAATATTTTCATTTTAATTACTTTGCTCTGGTATCGAGGCAAGTCGCGGCGCGCTAAGAAAAACAAACTTTCATACAATATTAGTATACTCGTATAGTAGTTTAGTACAGTTCTAATTGGAGAACGACAAAGACATATTGATGAAATGGAAAAGTCGATCAAGTCACTTTATTCTCAACTTTTCACTGGCCGTTGGAGTCATTGCTTACTGAGAAAATGTTTACTATTTTCTCTTTATCAAACTTGAGAAATAACATAATTATAATATTTTAAGCCCAGTGATCCACCAGTAAAAGGACTACATTCTATTTTAGTGAAATGAGGTCGCCAGATCTTGCGTAACATATATGTTAAAAAAAATCTAAACTTAATTGTAAAGATGTGGCATAATCTTCATAGAATTAAGACCTTGAAGTTTTTCAGAATAAAAATAATTGATTAAGCTTCGAGCTTACATTCGATAACAAAATCTTAAAACGTGTTATTGGCACATACTTTAAAAAAGCTATAGCAAAAAATTGAATGAGCTTAAAAGCTACATTTTTCTTTATTTACGACGTATCGATGTTTTGAACTGGCTGACTGCCATCTACTGCATGTTAAAGTGTAAAGTGGTACGTACAGCTTACAAATTCAGTATCAATTATTACCGATAAAGAGATTTTGTGTATGTATATTCTCTTTTGTCTCTTTTCATTTCTATGGATGTTGTAAATGACTGGTAAGGCAGTAAATATCTAGTGTTAATTCATTATTGTTGTTAATTCAATTAATTAATTATTACCTATTAATAGCTTCTTGGCTCTCTAAAGCGCGGCGTTACGTACCGCCACTCAACACGCAATGCCTTGAAAAATCTGCGGAAAGTGGGCAGCAGAGTGTCTTTACACTGGACTCCTTTTGCCTACGGATACGGCGTGAAGTTGAAAAATGAAAAAGAAAGTAAAACTATTCATAATACATTGTCAAACAGAATCGATCCACAACACATCAGCAGCATACGCGTCAATGTCAACCGGATGGTGGGCGGGCGGCGGCGCGGCTCGTGCGTCTGCGGCCGCCCTAGCTGCCCTCGCAGCACTCGCCGCCCTGGCCCTAGCTGTACATTCCGCCCACAGAACTAGAGCTTATCAACGTGCTGCTGATAAGGAATCACTGACTGACAGTGATGGTGAGAGATTTTTATTAATATGCTTCTAAAATAAAAGATTTTCTTAGCTTCGTAATGTGCACAGAGGCCTTAACATTAACAAACTTCATCCTTCATTATATTCCGTTCCTATTTTATGTGATGCTATTCCAGCAATTCAGTATTTACACCCAGACTTAGTATACATTAGGTTAGGATTACTACTTGACTTTTATATTTTTTTCTTCAAATAAATATACTTAAACTTTATTATATAAATATTTCATATCCCAGCCTGTTCAGCATCATTGGAGCTAGGGGCAACAACGGGTTCCCGAAGCACATTGTTATCAGAAGTCGTCGGTGGAGGGGTCTCCTTGCGACGGCTCCTACCAGGGAGGACTCGGCACACAAGACTCAGGGACTCAGACAGAACTTTAGAGAATGTCGAAACTAGGTATGTATATTTTATTTATAGGCCGGAAATGAAATTGTACGGCATTTACTTTTTAAATTCAAAAATCAAGTGACGTTATCTAAAGAAGAACAATTACATTATAACATGAACAAAATATTATTAGTTCTATGAATATAAGCACATTGTCGATTATTGAAAATTGAAGTTACGATCTTCGTTTTGCTAAACATCAAAATTATAGTATTTAATTTTAAATAGTGTTAATATTAGGCTTATTGGAAACTAGGTATTTAAAACACAAGTTTATGCATATACATAAAAAGATTTAAAAATCTGTTAATATACATATACATTATATATAAAATTCCGACATAAAAACATATCGCTCTAACAAATACCTTTTACAACGTTCATAGGTTTTTACAATCGCTACGCACGTTCACGGTTCACCTATCTAATCGATCAATATTAAATTTGTCACGCGGAAACCTGCAGCTTTGGTTGATCGAATAATAAATTCCCTAGTTTTATTTCCCATATATATACATATATTTCAAATAGTTTAAATAATAATTACTTTACTGATAATCATCATCATCATCATCATCAACAGCCATCTTCTGTCCACTGCTGGACATAGGCCTTCCCCAATTCTCGCCACCACACTCGATCCTCAGCTTTTCGGACCCATCCGCTTCCCGCCAACCTCTTTATGTCGTCGGCCCATTTGGCAGGGTCCACTGGTCGTAAGTAAAGCCATAGTGCAGGGCGATGGCGTCTAACTTATACTTATTTATCAAAAAAAAAGAAAAGAGAAACTTATAAATAATGTAATTATTCTACATATACATATATTAGGTACGTATGCTCGTATGGAAATCCAAATTTCTTTAATTTCTGTGTATTTCCACCTGTAATTCTAATTTTTCAGCTCCTTGTCGCCCTTAATCATTAGCCAAGCAAAATTTTTCTATAGACATGCATATACTTAAAGAAACAGCCACAAAACAAGAAGCTCCATAGAAAGAAAGTGAAAACAAGTTGCAATGTCACACAACTCGAGTACTCAATTAGTGAAAATAGCCTTCCCAGTCCATATTTCGTGAGAGTAGGTATATTCCGTTACAAGCAAGCTTAATGAATGTACAGAACTCTGTATAGAAGTGACTTTTGTAAAGCTTTCTTCAATTTATCTGATAAATAAAACAAAATTTGCTTAATTTTTTGTAAAAAGTATTTCGTTTTTAAAAGTAGTCTCACGGTTTTTTCCGCATAGTAGGGAACGTAGAGGGTAGTGTTAAGACACTCCTTTTGATAAATTTCATTCCCCTGACTGGGAATCGAACCCACTACCGTTGCATTTGCTCAACGGCCTCGATATTGGTATTTAAAATATTTTCGTTTCTTCTGTGCAATAGTTTCGCCATTTAATTTTCAATGTCTCTATATTGATAGGTTAGAAAAGAACTCAACACTAGGTTTTTTAAAAGAGTCATTATAAATATAATACGCTAATTAACAAGCAATCAACTCCCCATGGAGAACGTGTTCGAACAATGGCACTCACACGTTTCTCACTAATTAGGCACTCAAGTCTCTATAGTTTGTTTAGAAATCACTTTAACGATTGTAATTTAACTTAGTTTTTGTTGAAAAGATGGGGTTGAAAGGATTTTTGTGATTGAATCTCTTGCGTTCCTAAAGAAACGTCAGTGATGGTATTGGAAAATGTCTATTACTTCAGATGTGAAGGTTTGGGGTTCGATTTTAACTCGGAGGAATTAATTATTTTTATTTCCTCAATGTAAGAAAACAAAGCGTGACATTGAATTTTGCCAAACAACACACAATGTCTCGAAAATTGGGTGGTGGAGAAAATAATGTCTTAATACTAGCTTCACTATGTCTACCTATGCTATTTGCGGGATAAAACGTGAAGCAAAAGAATAAAAGTAAGAGATTTTCAGTCGGATTAGTATTCAGAATGATTGTGCGTTTAATTGAACCCTCCCCAAATTGTAATTTCTAGCCTAGACATGTGCAAAGGATCTCTTCATTTGGTATGCGACATCTATATGTATGACCGAGGTCCGTCACAACAGTAAGTCGACCATCACAATTGGGTAAAATCACTGAATACTAAGTCACAGATGTTGGTTATTGTAGCATAATAAAATATATATTTTTTATATCGTTAAAATGTAAAAAAACTTAGGCTAATTGGTTATTCTAATGCAACGAAAAGGAAACTGTGCTGCTATGTTTTATACATTAAAAATTCCTTAAGTATGTTTGTCGGCTTGTCTGTGCGTTTGTGTACGTTTAAAATTTAAATGCAGTTTAAATATGTCCAGAGAATATTTTATTTAAATTTGCTTAACTATAAAAAGTTATATCAATATGAAGTGTTTTGTACGATTAAATTGCTAATAAAAAACTGTTATTTTAGTATATAAAGTATATGTGATGATATTATTTTCAAAATTAAAATATATTTAGAGCAGAAAGTAATTTAGATAAGCAAATAGAAAACTACATATGTAGTCAATTAATAAACAAAAGTTTTCGGAGCGTCTTTTGTACCCACCTATGTAGACGGTATATTCCTAAAAACACATTGTTGTACTGCGTGGAAATACAGTGGATATATAGGTACCAAGTTTGCATTATATTTGTGAGCTCATTTCTTTTCCATGTTTAGAGACGAAGAAGACCACACAGACGCGGAAGTCGAAATACCAGATAACTTAAGCGTGGCTAGTGCCAGCGGCAGTCAAGCTACGATCACTCCTGAAAATGTATCGTCTAGTAGCGCGCCTGCTGCCACCGGATCAGAAGCCATGACGTACTCTACTCTGAGAAGATCGCACACTGTATCTAATACGCATGTACCACAGGTGTGTTTACTTTTACTTTTTTCTAATGGAAAATTTGCATTAATTTTGGTAGAAATCTTAAAATGAAATAGGTTATAATTGTCTGCCCTTTACAATTTACGACTTGATGATTATATAAATAACTAACCCCTCGCGGCTTCGCCCGCTTTAACTACTAAATTATTCATATAATGTATGTTTGCAAAGCACTTAAGATAATGTGAAAATTAATTAAACCCTAATGCAACTCGCATTTTCGTAGTACCAATAAGGATTTTCCAATTGTCTTAAAATAAACACAAATAACAGAAAACTTAAACGAAAGAAATTATAAACTACGCTCGCGTGGCAGGCGGGCCTTCTACCACTGAACCACCGATGCGTTTAAGGCAGCCGGCGCGGCGGACGCGCTTGTATAAGCAAAACGTCGCGGGGCGCGGTATTTTTTGATATTGTAACAACTTCTAAAGTACATATTAAGATAAAAACAGTTTTAAAAACAGTAAAAGACAGTTTTTATCTACATTAAATGGCCAACGTAACTAATATACTTATTTATATGCTGAGAGTAAGGCATAAGTAAAACATGACTCGATACAGCTGATGTGTGAACGGCGTGATGTGTCCAAAATTAAATGGCTTTTTCTCTAAAACTATTCGCAATTTCGGAATAGTGTAAAAAGCACATTTTATCTTCGTTTAACGTAGAAAATAAATAAAGTATTTTAAAGGACAAGGATTAATACCATTATGGAAAAAATTTCCTCACAATAAAAAATATATTCAAATTACAATTTTTAGACAGAAATATGATCACTACACGTTATTCTTAAAAGATACGAATATGCTGTCGCGGACTTTTTTGTAGATCTTATTAAGAGGAACAATACTCCAGTACATTATTTTCATGTAGTACTTACCATTAGAGCAGCGCATGCGCGAAAGTGTCTCAACGGGTAGGACTTTATACACATTTGTCGTATTTATGTTAATTTACATAAGAATGTACAAATAATAAACTATATATAAACCTTCCCTGAGAAATACTCGACCTAATGGTGAAAACCGCATCAAAATCCATTGGGTGGTTTAGAAGAAGAAGAGTTAGAAACGCCAGACAGACACGAAAAGCGACTTTGTTTTATAAGATATAGGATAGGATGTCAAATACCCTTGAAAATTTACAGAATGTAATAATAAAACAACATTTGTTTATTCAGATTACTTCACCACCACAACCGTCTACCAGCGAAGCGGTTACAGCGGAAATGAACACGAGTACTACCAGCGTAAGTGGTAGAGACAGCTGCAGCGAGAAAGACAGAGATAGTGTGTGGGAAAAGGACAGATGTACCAGTCGGGCGTCGTCGTCTGTCTCCGCCGCTACACTCACTAATGTAAGTAAAATGTTATTAATATTAATAATTATATCTATGTATCTGCAATCATGTTATTGTAGTTGAAAAAGTAATTATTTTATTATATAGTAATATCTCCAAATATTTATTCATAATGCTTTGTCTAATATTTTTTCAATTCACTTGAGGTCAACTCAAATTCAAGTAAACGAACAATTAGAAAATCATAGATACTTTACAGCTCAAACTGTAGCATTAGTTGGCTTTAAATTATCTTTGACATATTTTTAACTTTTTAATTAATGTTATTATAACAAAAATATATTATTGTCTTCTAAAGGGTTGGTACTCACCGGCGTTAAGTGGCGTGTCGTCTGCCAGAATCCGGGACAATCCGAAGCATAACAAAGAGACGTGTAATAGGCGACTGCTTCGATCTGACCTGAGTCTAACATCACATCCGGAAATGGAGATCGATTATTATGATTATGAAGTCAATAATGCAGGTACGTAAGACTTAATACTTATTTGATGTTTAATGGGAGAAAATCTTTTAAGTTTGCATCAGCAATATGCTAAAAACATATACATATATGTATGTAAATTCTGTAAAACGACCACGAACACATTGTTTACACCCGAATTTTTACACGTATTTTTACACATACAAGAAGTATTAAATTCATATGCATTGGATGGGTATAAATTTATAAAGTTCGAGTCTACAATACTTAAGTTATGACAAAATATGTAAAGTTATTAACCTCATCCACAAAAATAAACGATAAAGAAATTATAATATCAAAATCTTTAGGTATTATTTTTACTGACTGCCTCCGATTTTTCTTCTCAAAATTGCAAAGTTTCAGATTTATACATCTATTGTATTGTTCTAATTTCAAGCAGTGGAAAATCACTTAGAATCGTATAGTTTCTTGTAAAAGATTTTGCTGTAAGTTGAGAAGATACATTATTCCAGGTTCCGTACCAGGTTCTTACCTAGGCATGGACCCCGCGTTTCTGGTGTGGATACCGCCTATAGAAGAAGGTGATATAATAGAAGAAATGGACAAAAATAACATTTACGAGGTACTTGTTACTTATATTTATAATTTGAATAAAGTGAGAGTTTTTTTTGTAATATTGCAATCAATCAAATCAAGTTACATTTTTACCTTAGTTTCTATATTTAACAAGCTTAGTCAAGATTTTATACTATTTTATAATAAAACATAATAATAGCAAACAAATTAAGTTTTTTATATAAAAAAAACAATAATAATTGGTACTCAATAATTTATTTGTACATAGGAAGTGGTGCCTATAGAATTACGACCAGATCCCGGCAGTAACACAGAATCCCCTGAAGAGAGACCAGCAGCCACTCTCAAACGGTCTAGCAACCGGTCAAACAAATCAAATGAATCTATGAAATCTATAAATAAAGTAATTGATCGATCCAACATTATACATCCCTTGAACTTTAGCATAAGCGACTTACAATCACCAAAAGTACCCAAAAGAAACAAAAAGAAAACAGATGTTATACCAATGAAAGATTTATCACTTAAAATGTCCCCAGTAAAAGTCCACAGACGGGAGAATCGGGACAACCGAGATGATTCAACTTTAAAACGAGTTAATGATACTCGAGAAAAAGATGACACTTTGAAAAGAACAGATTTCAATGATATTAAGTTTGCTGATGATTCAGAATCATCTAATGATATTAAGTTTGCAGATGACTCTCCCGACAGTAACCGATTTAATGATAGATATGAAGTTAGAGCTTAAGTGACGTTTAGCGTTTATTCTTTGCGATAGAGAGTATCGATTTTTTATGTTGAAACGATTATTAATAGTATTCGATTGAATTTATCAAATAAACGATGTATAATAAATTTTGGTAATTGACGTGAGTATATTGTATTGCTCATCCAATGAGGAAATGACTGTAGAATCTAAAAAAACAATTATATTTCCAGTAGGTTTTATATACTTATCTTCGCATTGGTAGTGAAGAGAGTCAATATACATATTACAATTTTCGATACACTTAATGAAACAACAAAACCAATAAATTATTATTAAAATGTTCTCTATAGCTTAAACATTATAAAAACAAACTAATCGTTCTATATATTATTTTTTATTTTTGATTCTCTTCACCACTGAAGCGAAATATATGGTGTAATATTACTTAGCAACTCGATTACTTGAAATACTAATTATTTAAACATTTCTATAATAGGTCAAACAAGTATCAAATCATTGTTTCATTGCAATCAATGTTTATAATGTATATTTCATACATTATCACAAAGGAATTAGTAATTAGCTTAACCTGCCCAGTAGTTGTATGTAAGGACCAAAAAACATAAATTTGTCAACTTCCATATCATCTTTATATTCATAATAATATTCTATATTTTTCAAAATCATATCCATTTATACACACATCGTAGAGTCGTAAGTCTGGGTTTAGACTCGGTACCTCATTTGCTTAGTTTATTTTAGAATAAGTAAACTAATTTTGTTAAGTTAATAATTGATTATTTTATTTTACAAGGAAGATATTTTGTGACTTTTCTTTTAAACTCTTCAATTTCTTTTTTTCACTTTCCCTTCTCTTCTCTTGCGTTGTTCAAAATCGGATCGACTTGACCCAGACTTTAATATATAACTAGAGTTTTATAATCAAAGTATTCAATGATTGTTGTCATATTACTAAAACAATCATTTATATACAAAAAAGCATTTGTTTACATGTTTACTTCCTTTGGTTTATCATTTTGCACTGTATCAAAATTGTAATTTAATTTTCAATGTTAGAAGACTGAATTCGGGCAGTGCAATACTTTATTTAATTACACACACTTATAGTTGTTTGTCATATTTGTATTGAATATCTTCTGATATGTCTTCAGATATCTGTTTTTAGTGGAAATTTAGATATACGAGTATGTACATGAAACTGTATGCTTTCTACTTTTGTCCAGTCTGTATACTCTTTTTAAGTTGCTTATTTAAACATTCAATATTTTATAAAATTCAAACCGCACTACAAAATTTTAGTTGTCGTTTACTTAATATTATATCGATTTAATACCAGTTAAGTGCTAACTAGCGTGTCTAAGTGCGTCTACAGCAGGATATATGTTATTCTTTTCTTTCATTATTATTTACAAAATAAATTTTAAGCGTAAATTAAAATATTTTAAGTGAATACTGGCTGGACTATTTTAATATTATTTTCAGAATAATTTTTACAGAATAAGTTACCAAAGAATAAATATTACTGATCTCTTTTTAATTTCTAGTCATATTAAGGCACAAGTGTTTTTTTTGTTGCTAACTTAAAATATATGTATGAAAATATTTATTAACACTGCATTTATTAACTCTATTGTAAAATAAATTAGACTAAGAATAATATTGTTAATATAAATATATTTTTTATTTATTTTCATTTTGATTTTAACGAATAAATTATGATTATTTTATTGTAAAAATTATTTTATGTTATCAAATGTTTTTTTTAAATTATTTATTCATTTGAATATAAAAAATGTGCTTAGTGTATATAATTTAAATGCATAATAATGATATTGTTTTACTGGTTTTGTTTGTAATGATATCAATAAAAACCGTTTTCATTTTATATTTAATATTATTGTTTTATTTATATTTTTCTTTTGAATATTATTAATTATTTAATACTATTAATCTGTGGTTATTTAGAGATGGATCTAGGCTAGGAAAGTAGTCTATCTAGGTAGATTTGTATATATTTTTATTTGTTTTTTACTAAAACTTATTTAATAGAAAAAACAGCAATATATAACTCGTAATCAAACTATTATCAAACTAAATTATTATCAATTGAAGTAAAAATTAAAGATACTTAACTTTACTCACAATCATTAGTTTACCTCAAAATAAGAAATATGAGTAAAATGAACAAAAGGGTGAAAATTATCAATTTTGTATAATCCTTACAAATTGAAATGTAACTCAAATCTTAATACAAAGTAGGTAAATTACAGCCATAATTTATGTAACGAAGTTATCGAAGTAGGGCGTGGAATTCAAAAGCTCAACAATCTCGTTCATTTGCCTACGTACGAGTGTAACAGATTATGAACTATTATCCGGCCTGTACGGATGGATGGATTGCACAGTATAGCTTGGCAATAGACATTTTACACGCATGACGGGAAAACCTACTATATAGCAGGAGAGGCAGACGGACGAGTGTTAAGACTCTCTGTTCTCAACGCAATGTTTAACTGTTGAACTCAACGATAGGCTTCGTCTTGTTACCAGGCTGAAGAAAGGAAAATAATTTATTCCTGCGAGTGGGAATCGAATTCATAACCGCTACGTTTACCGTCAGACACTGTGCCGATGCGCCAAGACGGCTTCGAGTAATTTTTTTTTTGTAGTTTTAGTATAGTGTGCTATTTACTTAATGCATTTCACACATTGTACGAGGCAGAGGAACTCTACTAAGTCATTGCTTTCTTTCTCCTTTTGTCTTACCAAGGCAGGAAAATGAAAATAATTGAAAAATTATCACGTTCAAGAATGAGAATCGAACCATGGCATTTCCAATTAGGTTCTGCGATAATTTGTCACAGAAGAAATCCCTCTATCTTTCATTTTACGCACTAATACATATTTGGTTTGATAGTAAAACTAAAAATCAAAATATTTCTTATTTTAATAGGTTATTTTAAACAAAATCCAGTTGAATCAATTCAACCCTTCATAGAAATGTTGTTGATAAAATTAACTTGAAATTATACAAACTTAAAAAATAGGAAGACTAAATATCTTGGCGTAGCGGCACACTGACTGAATGTCTGACTGTAAGTGCAATGGTCATGGGTTCCATTGCCGTACAGGAGTATGAATTATTTAGATTTCGCAGCTCAGGTTACAGGTATATGGGGTCAAACGTGAAGATACTTTTTTAGAATTTTTTAAAGGAGTTCTCTTACCACTATGTTATTTTTGAGAAATAAAAAGAAAACATCTGGTCTAGCTCACCTGTAGCGAGATCGATACGCGGAGACGCAGGCATGTCATCTAATTGGAGCATCCCTCTGCGTTATATTAAATTCCTTGGCGAGAATCTCGCGGATATATAAAAAGGGGTTGCCACTAGGAGGTAACTTTATTCTATTTATAATATTATATGTTCAAATGTAGGTAGCTTCGCCCTGAACTTCCATGAATATATGATGAGATTTATTGATATTTCTTACAAAAAAATTGACTGCATTGACATTTAAGTGGATTCCAGTTTACGCAGTTGAATAGTATTTGAAAGTTTACATATAGAACTATACCCGTTATTACGATTTCCAAAGGACGACCTACGCAGGTTTGAGTCCTGCTATCTTACCTTAAAAAAATATAGTGTCTGGGTCGGCAGTGGTAGGGATATCACAGTTTTGGATTAAATTATCACTGCGATGTTAAGATAAAGAATATTATTAGGCACAAATAACTCTGAAATCGATGAAAAATGCAGTACCGAGTGTCTTAACACTACGTTTTCTCCTAACGAAATAGGAAAAAGTAGGTGGAAATAAATGATCTTATATGTTTCATAACAATTTCTTGAAATTATTTAATTGTAATTTATATACGAGTATACTTGATTTTCCTCATTAAAACAAAACGGTGGAACAGATATCTAATCTACCAATTATATTGCATAGAATGTTGGTGAATTCCTTTATGCAGGTACATAGTATATGCATATACATATATGCATGGAATGCACTGTTTTTGATTAAATTGAAGTAACAAGCAATTAGATATAATTGATATAGAACTCTAACTTTGAGCCCGTCGTCCCGCAAATACACATCGCCGTACTATAAACTTATAAACGCAACGTTCGTGGGTTCGATTGTCACTTGTGGTATTTTTTCTTTTCTTACTTTTTATGTCATCTCTTATTTATGTTAGTTATGTCATCTCTTATTATCAGATTATGACGTAAATTTCTTGTCTGTAAACTAACTTTACAGATAATTTGTTTATTTTAAATTTAAAATACCAGTAAATCAGTAATGGCCTAAGGTCACAAACTGTGACCGTAAACGCGAGAGGTTGTGGGTTCTCCCGCTTAGGAAATGAAATATTTATTATTTTCATTTTTTCGCACTGGTGTCGAGGCAAAGCGCGGCGTTGAATTCCGCCAAAAATTTGACGTATCATAACACAAGGTTAGTGAACCTAATGTTAAGATACTTCAGGCAGAGGGCTGCCTACCCTGCTGTTTGTGGTATACAGTGTGAAGCTGAAAAAAAAGCAAATATTACATTAATATAATCGCTTTAAATTTCGCTTTAAACTTCATTCCATTCATATGTAAAAGTCAAATAAAATTAAGCTAAAGACGAACCAAATTGCTTTGTAAATTAACCTTTACAGGTTATACGAAATCTTTTTTATATATGTCGAGAAATAGCAATCTAAAATTTATTTAATACATTATGTTTGTCGCGTACGCTTTACAGTATTTCGGTGCAAGAAGCTTTTACAACGGAAGTGACCACTCCAGTTACTAAGTAATACTATCAAGCTCCTGTTTTACTTGTCTTAAGTTGAAAGCTTAGAGCTTTGGAAATGAGCTTTCTGTAGTCATTTATATTGTAACATCATCTAGGGACTTCCCATATCATGCTTCTATAAAGCTATTTGAGGAAATTTATCTAATTTTATATACATATTCATATTAGGATTATTCTGTGGTAGAATATGGAGATGTTTTATTTACGACTTTATATTGTTAGTAGGTGAATAAAAATTTCACAGTTTGGAATATATAAGTAAAAAGTAATTATTTAGGCTATCAAGGAGCAGTGGGAGATCGTCTGATTGTACCATTTGAATCGACAGTTCTGGGTTCAATTCCCACTTGGGAGGCTGGATATTCCGAGTTCCGCTAATCAATAAGCAATGTCTTAAAAATTGGGCTGAGCGTGGAGAACGGTTAGGATTGCGTATCGGAATATAATGCTGTGCCATATAAGGGATACAGCGTGAAACTAAACATTAATCTACAGCACAGTATTACGTTAATAATTTAAACAAATTTGCTTCCAATGTTATATTTATTAGATAATAGAAACCCCGAGAGACTTGCTGTAAACCCTTATTGCGAGGTTTTACTCGAGAGGACGCCTTTGCAATTAGCTCTTTGAAATTGCCTCAGTCTACATTTTGAATCATTTATTACATATTTGTATGTAGTTATTAATGCTGTAAATGACGTTATGTCTTTTTGTGTAAGTGATTTATTGTACGACGGGTGTGGGTTCGATACCCGCTTACATAAAATAAAGAATATAGTGATTTATGAAAAGGTTTTCTCTGCCTTTGAAAATATAAGAAGATAAGATCTATAATATTCCGTCAAATTTAAAATTTGAAATGAGAGTAAAATTAGATATTTAGTAACGCGTTGCTGTCGACCTAACAGACAATAGAATCGAAGATCTATATGGGTTCCAAGTTCTGTGTTGACTCAGTATGTAATTCAAGCTCAAGATTCCACAAAAATTGTCCTTGCATACTTAACAAAAATGGTTTTGACGGAGAGACAGGCAGTAGGACTACATATTGACCCTCTCCATTTCTTTTGACATACAGAACCCTAAAAAATATAGTTACAAATGCGAAATATAAAATTCATTTTTTCATCAAAATTGTTAGAAAAGGTGTACCCTAACCTTCTGATAAGCCTTTCATATAGCTTAGTAAGCCCACTCGTCTCACAGTGCACTCCTGTGAAGAACTTCTGTAGATGTATAGTACAATCCTTCGGGATTATGTCTATGTTTCTATTTCCACTTGTTGTATATTTCAAATCGAGGCGTAGAACCTAACTTTAACTGATGTAATGATGAATCCCCACTCGGGAAAATGATTGTATTTTAATTATTTTCCAATTCAATTTCAATTTTCCACAAAGAAGAAATGTCTCGAAAACTAGACGAAATATTGAGAACGTAATGTCTTAACAATTATTTCTTACTAGTAAACTAAAAAGCTGAAATTGAGTTATATAGAATGGCGGAACTCGATATTCGGGCTTGCTTGTTACCAAAAAGATAAATATAAATGAAATAATAATTTTCTCGAGTTGGAATCGTACCGGTAACTTCGCACTTATAAATATAAGCATCTAAACGCCTAAATTAATATACAGCGTCTAAATTAGATACTGTAGCGCTGCGCCAGTCTTATATATGCAAAAAAAATATCTTAAACTGTCGAAGTTAAGTATATACATTCATACATACTGCATTCATATAAAGCTAATTATTACAGAGCGGTTTAATTGCGACGGTCCGGTGGCTCTTCCGCGCGGAGCACCCGTGGGGACTAATAGCCGAGAATACAACGATATAGCCTAGTACGGAAGGAATTATTATATAAGGATGATAATACTATTTATCTATATATATAAAAGGACTTGTCCTCACTGACTGAGGCAAGACGCGCGCACAGCCGTAACCGCTGATGGTAGGAACGTGAAATTTAGACAACTTTCGTAATCTGGACATCCACTAAGAAGGGATTTTGAAAAATTTTAACCCTAAAGGGGTGAAATAAGGGTTGAAAATCTGTATGGAGAAAAATTTAAATCGGCACCGATTTTTATAAACTTTGAAATTTAGATTTTTAAAAGTATTTAATTGAACACGTGTTTAATCGTTTTCTAGAATTCTTCCCCTAAGGGTGCAAATAAGGGGTTGAAAGTTTGTATGGAAAAATCTTTAAATGGCCACCGATTTTTATAAAATTTTAAACTTAGACTCTCAAAAATATTTCATTGAACACATGTTTCATGGTTCATAAGAATTCACCCTTAGGTCCAAATAAGCAAGCGAAGCTGCGCGTGCCCACTAGTTTTATAATAATTGTCATTTTTATATCAATTGGAGATTGAGGTCGTGGTATTGGGGCAAAGCATGCGACTGTAAACGCGACGGTTGTGGGTTCGATTCCCACTCGGGGAATGAAATATTTCATATTTTCATATTCTCACTTTGATATCGAGTCAAAGCGCGGTGTTGAGTTCCGCCATCATGTTTTGATTTATATTCTCAGATCAACAAATATGGAAAAACTGTTAAGTATAAGTAATTTCAATATCTCTTCCAGTGGCATAAGTATGGGAAGCCTATACCGACATTTGTTAAGGAGTTTTTGTGATCTAGGAAGAGAAAATTACGTCACAATGCGACGCGATGATAGTATTTAGGACGACCGGATAATGAAACCACTTTATATAATTAATGTCTTTGACGTGTGTTCCAAATAATAAATTTACGGATAATTTTATATTTCTAGTTAATAAACAAAATAAATCAGCTTCACGCCGTATCCCGCACACAGCGGGGTAGGCAGAGGGAAACTAGTATTAAGACACTCTGTTCACCACTTTCAGCCGAATTCTGGAGGCATTGCGTGTTGAGTGGCAGAACTCAATGCCGCGCTTTACCTCGACACCACAGCGAAGAAATGGAAATATAAACGTAAATAAAAATTAACTAAATAACTAAATAAACTTTCCTCGAGTGGGAATCGAACCCACAATCGTCGCATTGGGCTGCTGCGCCACGAAGGCTTATATTTATAGTGATTTAGAAAAAGCTATATCAGTACATACTTAACATTTATTTGCAGGATTGGCTCAACCAGAACTTGACAAGGAGTCATGTTTTTAATGCAGCCGAGGTTTATCGATATATAAGACGTTAACACGTCAACGGAACACTTGTAGGACCACTTTGTGGTCCATCGGTATGTCTGTTTGTCTATCTGTCTCACTCTGTGTGTCTGCTCGTCTATTAAAGCCATTTTTCTCAAAATCACATGGAGATCTCAAGCTGGAAGTTAAACGTAAAGGTTAAAAGGTACCTCCCGTGGTTCTATAATTATGAATGAGAACAAATAAAGGCAAATAAAGAAATAAATGTTAAGCTTTTATAACAAAAAAAATAATAATTTAAATATGGAAATAAATATAAAATAAAGAAGTACTCGTATTCTTGTAAGTGTTGCTTTGTCATTTATTTGCCTATTTCAGTTTTCACAAACATATGTACCTAACTCGGAGGATGAAATTCTCGAGCTATTTAAAGAGAAGTGCCTTAAGACAAAATGAATTCGTAATTTCTTGTTTACATTTCTTTTGCAGGTAAATATTGAGTGCTTCATATATGTATAGGACTGTATTATGTTTGTAGTTCTGGTGTGAAATTTGATGCAAAAATATGTCCTTTTTAAATATTCCACCAGAAAAAGTATTGTAGAAATTATATTATTAGATTATATTAACAAAATACGAGTATAAGCTATGAGTGACAATTATTTATACTAAATTTCCTCACTTTTCACTTACATTTTGTGTTGAGTGGCAAAATTCAACACTCTAGCTTGTCTCGTTAAAGGTCCGAGAAAATTAAAATATTTAATACCCTCGAATGGGAATCGTATCCACAGCCGTCGCGTTTACAGTTAGAAGCTAAACCAAGAAGCGTCACAACGGCTTAACTATGCGTAGCAGACGTATAACAAATTATTATAAAAACTCGGTCAGTCGGGTGATTTATGCCAGTCAAACTCGTGATCATTTGTCTTGTTTATCTAATTAACGAACTATTTTAGTTGTTTTGCGAATAATTTATCTTTACAAATCTATCGTAAGTACCTTACGGGAATTACAGAGAAAATGTAACTATTAATCATTCTTGCCGAAATCAAACCCGTGGAGTTGCGGAACTCAACGCCACATTTTGTTTTAACAGAGCAATGATATATTTGACTCTATCAATAAAGGCATACCTTTATAGTAATGTGATAGTAATATTTAAATGGATATAACAAATTAATATTATAATTAGAGAAAGAAAAATAAAAAAAGAAGAAATATATGTAAAATAATACAAAATGTAAGTCTCTATTAAAATTAAATAGAAATGTTTAATTAAACAGAAACATTTCCATTTAATTTCAAACAATATATTTTAAAAGTTAACTGAACTAAGGTCCGCGATATAATGGAAAACTTAGATAACGACGCCGCTAATGCGTTGTAATAAACAGCCGTGAAAAGCTATGAAAGTTCCAACTTGTGGCATTAACTTTGTCTTCATTAAATATTTTTAGTTAAGTTTGGATAGAGCTATCGTGGTACAGTTGTAATGTTTGTTGCTTGAATGTGCTCAGTGGTTGCGAATTCCAATCCTATTTGGGAAAATAATTAAGTTACCTACGTTCTCTCTGCTTACAATGCTTTGTGCGAGATACAGGGTGAAGCTAAAATTGGAAATTAATAATATAATTGTTATATTGAAAAAAATCTTTTTTATTTCTCCATATATGTATTTAATGATAATTTATATATTCTATAGAAATAATAAAATCAAGCAATATTTTTTAGAAAATAAAATAAAAATAAAACAGCAATATAAACCCATCTAAGGCTCCCATTCCACGATTAGCCAACCTCATTGTCCGTCTGTCTGTAACCATTTCCTTTGGAAGCTGCGGAGTGGTTACGTGGCGGTGCTCTAATTGTGTCCCGTCTACCGTTATTATGTTCTACGTTCGAGATTAAACATTTTATACAGTATATACATATTCAGAATTGCAGATATATGTATGTTTTTGCATATGACTGTAAAGCGACAGATTGTGGGTTCGATTTCCACCAGATATTTAAATCTATACTTTCATTTCTTCGCACCAGGGTCGAGCGGTGGTCTCAGCGTGCCGACTTTTATTTCCTTGCTCTTATGTGAAGAGAAAACATTCCCGTAACTCAACGTGTTTCGAATGTCTCCAATATTTGGCGGAAAGTGGGTAACACAATTTTTGGTTTATTCTGGCTAAAATTCGATTTTAGCTTAGTTAAAACACCAAGACCGCATCTCCTGCAGTAGAGTAAAAAGAATATTCATGTGAGGATAAAATAAATTACTAGAGGCCACGTCGAGCAATCAACGCGTCTGGATTTAAGCAAATTTAAATGGAAACTCAAAAATTTACATAATACAGTGAAATACGTAAACAGTTCCGTTGCGTTTTTAATTGTATTTATTGCACTCGGTTAATTAAGAATGTTAAAGAGGTTGGAGGTTTTTGGAGAATATGAAGAAATTTAACGAATATATCCACATGAATAATTTAAACTCGCTTATAAAGATCGAGATTCATCTGTATTAACATTGTAAAGCGGAAGAATTCGTTTTGTTGAATGCGCTTTTCTCAGGAAACACTGGTAATTGAATAGTCCATTTATTTATAGATATTTAATATACTGTTAATTATGTCCATGATACCTGTTCTATTTGCGATAAGAGTTACCCTGGGCGATTCTTAATTTTTTTTATATACTAGGGGGGCGAAGATGTAGACAAAAGCTAGCTATGGCATCTACTACTATTACAAAAGTTAGAAACTGTCCCAGCATGACGGTCTCAACAGGTATATTTATAATGCATTTTTTTAAATTATTATTCTACTTAGATTTCTCTAATAACACCAAATTTTATAAAGCCTAGAAAACCAAACAAAACCACAAAGTACAAAATAATTTAAATGAAAATTTCATTTAACAAAACGTATTCATGTATTCATGTGTCTGATAGAAAATTGACTGTATTTTAATTTGTATGTAACAAAAGATATTAAATTGACCGAGCGCTCGTTACTAAAATTACTAGTTGCCTTTCCCGTTAGGATGGTGTAGTACTAAAGGTATAGCGATACATGTATGCTATATAGCTGTAGATACAAACAAAATATCTACTGACGTTTATATTTCCATTTTTTGGATCTGGTGTCGAGACAAAGCGCGGCGTTGAGTTCTGCCCCTTAACACACAATTACTCAAGAATTTGGCAGAAAGTGGAGTGTCTTAACACTAGGTTCCCTCTGCCTACGCTGCTGTGTGCGGGATACAGCGTGAAGCTGATTAAAAAAAATAATAATAATTCGCTAAAGATAATAAATAAGGTTTTTTTTTGCGTGTCTGTTTGTGCGTGTTTTTTTATCCTACTTTATAAAACCCTGTTAAGCTGATATAAAAAAGCTAAAAAATATTCTATAAAATACTAAAAATATAATAATTTCAGTCATTATTTGCGATAACGTTTTTAGTCTACTCTCGTTGTAATATATCCATGCAGTCTTTTTTACACTAGAAAGAGCAAAAAACTGCAGTGTAACATATTTAGAAGAAAAACCGTACAAAAACTCACAATTTTAAATTGAACTAAGCTTTTACATTACTAAAGAAATCCTCACTAAACATACACAATTATAGCGAGGCATAAAAAAAAGTTTCTTTTCATAACAAAAATATGAATAAAACAGCTCAACTTAAAATGCTCAAAAGTGCAGAACTACATTTTCGTGTTCTGAAATTTAATGAATTAATACTGCATTTTAAAAGCTAGTTATAGTAGAATAAGAATAAGTAAAATTTCGAGGAAGCCTGAGAAAATATTTGCGAGCTTTCGTCGCAACTGGAGTTCGTCGAGTGCTTTTTTCGTCGTTACGTCGAACTTTTCAAATAAATACGTACATTCGAGTAACGATAATTACGCCCGGGCGTGTAATAAGGTATATTGGAAAGTCATTAAAGCTCCGAATGAGTTTTTAATTATAACAATAATATACAGTAAATTACAAAAAGCGAAGAATCACGTATTATTAAGAAGATATATTTATTTATTTTAGACTTTTATTTGTTATTATTATAGTTAACGACAGCTTCACACGTTTTCCCTGATATGGGGATGCCGCAAGGTAGGCAGAAGGGACCTAGTATTAAGACTCCTTTCTTTCGTTTCCGACATAAAGTGAGTAGAGTGGGAGGGGGGGAACTTAACGGGGGGGAATTAAATATAATTCTTTTTCCCAAGTTGAAATCGAACCCACATCCACGTATTTACAATCTGACGCAATTCCATTGCGGTACAAAAATGTTAGTTATATTTGATTCGCAAATTTATTTTATATCGTAGAGCTTCATATTAATCATAGAAAAATATAAAATTGATAACTTTCCAAGTTTTCTTTACAGCACTTTTAAATTATACGTCATAAATATATACATATTTAAAAAATCACTGAATAACTTTTATGAAATTTATAGAAGTAAATAGAATACATTTTTTTCTTTATTATCACTACGAATTATAATTAAAAATTTATTTAAGAGGTTGAAGGTTTTTTTAATTTGTAACAAAATGTTTTCTCAAAATAGTAAAAAAAGTTTATAAAAGATTGTGGAAAGCATAGAAAAACTAAACAATACATTATTTTTTAAAACATTATTCAGGACCACATTTTCCTATAAAATTAGGTACATCTATATCTACATACGAGTATATAATAAAACTGTAAGGTAAAATCTGTACATTGAATATAAACTAAAAAAACCACTTCAGGGGGACTAAATACAACTAGTAGAAGGTAAAAATATGATTTTTGGAATTCTTGTCGGTCTGTCTGTTGTTCCTCTTAAACGCAAAAAGTACTGGAGAGATTTAAATTAAACTTCTTTTGTTGCATAGCTATTAGTCTTCGCCTACATATAGGCTATAATTTATTTTGATGGTCGGAATATCTGATGTGAAACCCTAATAGCCCATCTAATCTATAAGATATATCAATACAACGCTTTAAAAAAAAGTTATTGAACATGATGAGCATTTTCTATTGACATAAAAAAAATTGGATGTCACGTGGAACCCCAGTCACCCAGCTAAACTTTATAAGATATACATATATGAGATATACAAATGAGTCCTCTTAAAATGTCTTATTCTACGTAATAAACATTTTGTTTTATTTCCCTTCCCACATCTTTTAATTCCCTCCTCATTAAACTTATATTCAGAAATTATTTTATACAACTTCTATTTCTACTATTATTATAAAACTAAAGGATTAAAACTGCATAATTAGTGTTTAATAAAGCTTAGGCTATATCACATCACGATATAGCCAGTCGGAGTGAAGAAACAATATAAAAATGTAGCATGACTGGAGAGCTTTAGAGCTTCCGTGCGTCAGCCGCGAAAAGCTATGCAAAAATTACATGTGACAAATAACCGTTCTCCTTCAAAGTTCTAAGTAAAAGTCCATGATAGAAAATGTTTATCTCCTAAGGATAACCTACACTAACCATTTTAAACAAATCTGTATCCAACGTGCACCTACAAGGCACATTAGTTATTATGACTGTTTACTGTAGATCGCCGCAAACAACAGGGTAGGTAAAGGGAACGTAGCGTTAAGACACTCTCAGAGGGATTATGTGTTCAGTGGAAAAACTCAACTCCACGCTTTGCTCGACACCAGAGCGAAGAAATGGAAATATTCGATATTTAATTTCCTCAAGTGGGAATCGAACCCACAACGTGCTGCGATACCAGTCACACTTTGTTCCCCTACGCTACTGGCCTCAAAATTACCTTTTACTAGATACATTTTAAATGAATATGTTACAAGTTAGCTATTTAAAATGCAGTATAAGTTAAAGATACTCTGTAGTATTATTGTATCAGTTACAAGCCACACACTCCGGCTCTGTACGGGTGCAACCATACATACGAGTAACGTGTACTTATGTAGGTGCTAATGTGGTGTTAGTGTATACTCTTTTATTATATTTTTCTATCCATTTAATGAATTACTGTTTTTATATAAATATCAAAGTTAAAAGTACCTTGAAGCACAGAAAAAATTAACTTCTAAGTCAACGCTGAAGGTCTGTGCTGTGTTGTTATTATTTAGAGTGAAATTCGCACTGTAAGCAATCCTATTAATAATAATCCCATTGATTATATAGAATACTTCTCTTTGACCTAAAACTATGAAATTTGATAACAAGTTAGAACTTACAATTGTTATGAAGAAAATATATTTACCATTGTCCCCGATCGGCTTCTCCTATATGGAATATACGAATTATTTATTCTTTATTATTCTATTACTTGAACTATAGGAATTTAATATTAATTAAGTGTATTTACAATTTATATTTATTATATTTTTACAATTTATAATATTCCAAAACTACTGAAAAAAAATAATAGTAATAAGCTTATGGATAGCCGTTCAGTTTAATTTTACCTAATTTAATTTTTGTAAAGCTACCGGACATAGTAGATACCAAGAAAATTAATTTTAATGTTAAGGGTTCATAAGAATTCCCTTACAGTAAGGGTAAGAGGTAAAAAATTGATGTCGTTAAAACTATTCATTACAAGCCAGTGCAGCTTAAGGCATGAAAAAAGATAAGGCAAATAAGCGTACAGGTCACCTGATGGTAAACTAATCACCACCGCCCGTTACGACTCCGTGTAATTGTTCAGGGGAGCTACAGATGCGTCGGCGGCCTTTGAGGTGGAGGTGGAGATTGGGTTTTTGAAGGTATCCAAGTCGTATCGACCAAGAAGCATTGCCGCAAATAGGCCATTCCACAGTTGCGTGACGCATTGAACGGAGTTCCTACGAAACCGCTTAGTAGTGGAGTACCACGTATCCAGATGGTGTGGATGGTATTTAAGATTATGACTTACTGTGCGGTTAGAAAATTCGACAGCAAGTATACACATAATAAAAATGAAGATCTGGAACAGCTGATATGGACCTCAACGGCCCAGCTAAACCTTAAGACATATGAATATAATGACTTAGGAATAGTTTTTTCTGCGTGGTCAGTGTTGAATGAAATGATATTATTATTGTGACCTAATATTTTAAAATAACACAAGCTAGGAGTACCTCCACGCGGTATCCTTGAATAATTGTGAAATTCAAGCGAGCGAAGCCGCGGGCAGACCGCTAGTAGTACTTAATTTTTTTCTTTTACGTAATTTTCTGTCCACATGTAAACCATATATATTTTTAAAGTTTCGCACCAGCATATAACAGGGTAAACAAAAAGAACCTAAGGCAAAGACATCAGCTACCCACTGGCCGCTGAATTTTCGAGACATTGCGAATTTCGAGACATTGCGAGAGACGGAACTCAACGCTGCGCATTTTTTTTACCAGAGCGAGGAAATGAAAATATTTGTTTCTCCTGAGTGAGAATCAAACCCACAATCAGAAACACTGTGCAAGTATATGTAAAAATATTTACACATACAGTAAGAATACTATTTTACCCAAAACATCTTTTTTCGAACAATTCTACAAGTACTGGAGTATTATAAGGGTTCAAAGAGACTTGAAGGCCACGTTGAGGACTCTTATTATTCATTAAGATCTTTTGAATAACGTCTTGTACATATGTTTTCACTAGAACCATTTCTTTTGGCTTTATTTTGTGTCACTGTTATAAAATATTTATTTGATAATCAATTATCATACTATTTAGTTACTGTTTTAGATATTTTATCGTAAAGCCCAAGTAAACCTGACATTCCATAGTCAATTAGAGGAAGAGCGGAGAGAGAGGCTCAGCATCTGGGATCTGCTACGCTACCGTTGCCTCCACTGCCATTCTTCTCACCTACGGCTGAGATGCTATGCAGCTGAATCGTAACCTAAATAAAAATATACCTAAATTGAAATCCAAACCTATGTTTAACTGGTCTCGTTCTGCTATTATATACAATTATCCATAATTGCAGAACATTCATTAATAGAACATTTTGTGCCAGATGAATGACTCTTATTCGACAGCTAAAAGTTTGGTAACTTCGCACAAAGCTGAACTTCACCGTCGCGCGCTGGTCCCAAGCTTTGGCTTAAGTTTTGGTTTTGATACAAAAGTTCGACGTGCAATTAGCGTGTAGGTGAGACATTTGATTTTACTATTATTTGATGTATTATAGTAATAATAATATCTATAGCTAGCTTGAGTAAGAAGGCAGACTCTGGCAATAGCCGGGATTAATGCAAGGAGGAAGAAAAGAGTAATAATAACATGTATAAATATATATGAAATTGAAGTGTCTGTCTGTGACTTCAAAATAACTCTGTTTTTTATATAGCTATTTACATTATAATAGAAATAAATAGAATACATTGAAATTTTTTGTCTATCCTTCTTTCTTTTGCACCTGAAAGAAGATAAATCGTGGACAGCTTGCTAATATATAAACTAATAATCCATGGTGGTGCTGTGAGACAGTTTCTTTAGCTGCGAAATTTAGCGCCACGCTTTGCCTCGACACCAGAGCAAAGAAATGAAAATATACATTTAAATTAATGATACATTTTCTCGAGTCAAAACTACGTTTATTTTAATTTTATTAGTCTATCAAAAATAAATGAACTCAATGTAGGTTTATTGATAGCAGTTGTTTTACAATGAATGTAGTTATTACAGCTACCAAGGAAATTATCACCATTATCAATTTACTTATGCTCTAAAAGAGAAGGAATAAAGGCTTTCGTTAGCCGGTATAATCCGGATCAAATCCGGTTTCGACCGGAATTATCCAGTTGTTATTTGACTGAGGTTTTTGTTAGAAGCTTAAAAGTAATACTATTTTCATTTGGGGAAAAATATTTTTTGGAAAAATGGACAGTTTCATTTTACATTTTTATTCAATATATAATTTAGTGTTTATTTTCTTAGCCCCTCGCTGTATCCAGTATATAACAGGGTAGACAGAGGGTAGGCAGAGGACAAGGTATCTAATGTCAAAACATTTCGGGGAAAGTGGGGTAGATACGCCTTATTTTTTCCCAAATTTTCGAGACATGTACATTATAAAAATAATACATTTCTCCGAGTAGAAATCGAACCCACAACGATCATGTTTACACTTTACAGTCAGACATTGTGCCTCTAAGCCAATTTTGATCGATATTCTTTTTCAACGATATTTTTAAAAGCTTTTATTTAACTTGCAATGTATGTATGTTATGTGGGTTCGGGTGAAATCTTTGAGCTCAATTTTGAAGTAGATATCTTCAACTGATTGAGCTGAAATTTTGTATACACGTTTAGTTTGGATGACAATGCACGATCAAATGTGTGATGTCATTCTAAATCTAATATGGCGGATCATACAAGACGGCGGAATAGTTATTTTTAATGTACTTCTACAATATGAGTATCAAACGAAAGGGCTCGTTGAGAGCAACTCGAAAAATAATGTGATGTCATTCTAAATCCCATAAGGAGGATATCGAAGATAGACGAGTATCTATTTAGTCTACTTCTACAATATAGAAATTAAATGAAATGGGTCGTTGACTGTAACTCAAAAAATTATGTGACGTTATTCTAAATCCAATATGGCGGAAGATCTAAGATGGCGGAATAGTTATTATTTATGCACTTCTGCAATATGGGTATCAAAAGAAAGATCTTGCCGAGAACAATTAAAAAATAATGTGACATCACTTGAAATCCAACATATTTCAACACGATTCAAGTTTTTTGTACTTTCATATAATGAAAGGTACATTCGTACGATTGAGCTGAAATTATGTATATACGTTTGGTTTGGATGACAATGTAGGATAAGATGTGTGACTTCATTCTAAATCCAATATAACGGACCATCCAAGATGGCGGAATAGTTATATTTAATATACTTCTCTAATTTGGGAATCAAATGAAAGGGCTTGTTAAGAGTACCTCGAAAAATAGTGAAACATCATTCTAAATCCAATATAGCGGACCATCCAAAGTAACAGAATAGTTATTTTTGATGCACTTGTATTTTGATGGTAGCACTTTTGATGGTATCAAATAAAAGGGCTTCTTGTGAGCAACGTGAAAAATTATGTTACGTCATTCTAAATTCAATATGGCGGACCATGCAAGATGGTGGAATAGTTATATTTAAAGCACTTCTATAATATGGGTATCAAATGAAAGGGCTTGTTAAGAGTAACTCGAAAAATAGTGTAACGTCATTCTAAATCCAATATGGCGGACCATCCAAAGTAACGGATCACGTTAATCAATATTTAGTTAAATTGAAACTTTAAAAATTTTAACTATATTTTAACTTTAAAGATTTTACATAATTAAATTAGTACTAGTTTAGTTACACAAGTAAATCACGCGACAAGCTTTTATGATCATATAAATTGTGTGCAATGAGGTTATGAGTTGACAGTAAAAATTTAAAAGACAAATTTAACTTTCTCCTTTTTAGAGCGTTTAAATAAAAGCTTTTTCTAAAAAAGATTTTTTGCATTAATTTAAGATTGAAAAAATATATATTATTGCGCATTAATATACGCAAAGAATAATTACTTTCTATACTATTTGTACTGACTGCAGGTGATATCGAAATTTTCAACGAAAAGTTAAGCTCGTTAGCAAGTATTTGCTAGTTAATGCTAATATTTTTATAGGTCAGATCATCACACAATAAATATGCCTCTTCTGTTTCAATTTAATGACTAGTCGTCGCCCGCAACTTTGTTTACGTGGACTTTAAGAAAATAGGTTTGTCCATTTCCTGTAGGAATTTCTAGAGATTCTCAAGTATCGGCACAAGGGTGTAATTGTAACGCGACGGTTGGGGGTTGGATCCCCATTCGAAGAAATGAAATATTTATCTAAATTTATATTTCCATTTCTTCTCTCTGGTGTCGAGGCAAAGTGCGGCGTTGAGTTCCGCAACTCAACACGAAATGCCTCTAGAATATGGCAGTAAGGAAGGAACGGATGTGTCTTCGTGGAAAGGGAATGTTTTAACAGTAGGTTCCCAAGTTCCCTGTGCCTACCCTTCTATGTGCGGGATACAGTGTGAAGCAGATTTTAATGCATACTAGCATTACTATCTACAAATTTGTAACTACATATGTATGTAGGTCATATAGATACACAGTAAATTGCATTCGAAGTCAATCGAAGCTTGACACTTTGCACGATCGAAAACGAAATTGAAAACAAATTTCTACTCGGAATAGTTTCTACTCCCGTGAGATGTAGAAGTTTTTAGAAATAACACTTTTATATGAAGCTAAGGCTGCTTATAGTTTATTTTGGAGGTATATATAATTATGTATATAATATGATTAGTTAAGTTTCTTAGATTCAAATAAAAGAAATTGAGATAATTTTCCGAAGAGGTTTACTGGTTATATTACAACACTTTACAAAGAACTTGTGTCATGTGTCATATATATATTTTTTTTATAAATTTGACCACAGGGGCGAAGCCACAGGTAAACTCTAGCTAAAATTTACAAATAAATTAATAAAACAAGAACGTTTACGTTTTTACTCGCATCACGTAGACTTGTGAGAGAGCTTTCTGCCTGATGAAAATCTTTTCATTGCTTTAAAGGTCTAAAATTTTAAATGTGATACGTTACTTAAGAAATAAGATGACGTTGTTTTCTAATGAAATGAAATGTATCGCGTTACTTATGCTTGACTTATTGATGGTTCTGAATGCCTTGTTGGTACCATGTTATAATATTTTTTTCTGTTTACAGTAGAAGATGACAAAGAGAATTGTGTCAAGACACTACGTTTTCTGGTTTTCGCCCGAACTCGGCATTATTTATTGTGTTGAGTTGCAGAATTCAACGCAGTGCTTTGACTTGCTCTAGCAATTTTTGATTCAATTACTCGCTCTAGCGAGTAATTGAATCAAAAAATCTTCCGATTGGTGATCGACCTCTAACCTAATTTACGTCACATTGCCTCATCGTGATATTTCTTTTAGGTTTACGCTATTCACATTTCTTAGCAGGGTAAGCAGGGGAAACCTGGGAACCTACTTTTAAGACACTTTGTTTCCCATTAGTCATTTCGTATTGAGCGGCGAAACTAAAACGCCGCGCTTTGTCTCGTTATCAGGGCAAGGAAATGATAATATTAGATACATTAAAAATATGTAGGACTACACGAAAATGTATGAAAGTATAATTTTAATAATTTAACTAGTTTATATTTTAGTAGCAGGTGGTTCTTGGTCTAGACACGCTAACTCATTATTTAAGCCCACTTAAATATAGCAGTACCTCTAAGAATGGGGGACAAAAATCTATGGAGAAGACCACTCTTTTATGATTCTTTTTATAGCAGCATACATTTTTCATATTAAAAAGAGTGAGTGATGTCTCAACACTTCTCCTTTGTCCTAATTATAATAATAAATTATGGATTACAAATATTATTACTCTGGAATAAGTCAATAAAAACGAACAATAAAATATATACAGTATTTGAATATTGTCCACACTTGTACATGTATAAAATAATTATATATAAGACAGCTATAATGTAATGTACGATAATAATATATGTTAAAAAATAAAATATAAAAAAAAATTATATAATTCAAAGAAAAAGAAAAGAAAAGAACGAAAAAAGAAAGATTGTCGGTAGGAGGGGTCCCATCCAACCCCTCTAGTATAAGATCTAGATATAAGTACAGTTTTAATTGTCCCAAAACAAAGAACGCCACATTAAAAGAACCTTGATAAACTAAAAAAAAGCACGGGCAACTATGCGCCCGTGGAAGCTTTTAAAAATAAAAAAAAAAAAGTATTTGAATATTTATGTAAATTTGTATTATATTTTATTCCGTACTTTTTTAAGATTAGAAATGTAATATATCTCTACAGCTTCATCATTCTAGATCTGATCACGTAAGAGAGCTATAGGAATTTGTTCTGAAGGGTAGAACGGGTAGACATTCTTCCATCACTTCATAATAAGTACTTTTGGACTAATAGACTAGGTGTGCAGTTCGACTGTCTACATAATCATATAATCATATATGCATTAAATAGTATAAATTTATGTATATGTAACTAAACGAATAAATAATGTTTATTTCCCCTTCTGGTAGGACAAAACGCGGCGTTAAATCCAGCATTAATTCAATTTTCTAAAATTAATTTTAATATGAGACAGTCGCTCACTCACATCCGAGAGTTTCGATATTTAGATTTTCATTTCTGCGCTCTAGTAACAAGACAAAGCGTAGCGTTGAGTTCCACCACTCACAGACCACCGTTGATTTATCTATTCAGATACACACTTATTTTGAATCCACATCCGTTGACATAAACACTAATTTCGGTCATATATACGCGTGTTTTCTTATACATATAAAGTGATATAATTAATTATTCCACTCTACAGCTTTTCCTATTAAAATTTTGATCACTTGTGCTATATACAGTGCTGTTCACGTTACAAGCGACGGCGGGAATTTTTACGGCCCTTTGAAATTTATGATTGCGCGAAATTGGAAATTTTAAAACTGGTACAATTCACGCAAAGTTTAACTAAACGGGCGTACTAACTAAATAAAGTAATGTATTATTGGTAAAAATTTGGCTAGCGTAGCGGAGTGATTTGTCACTATATTTTTCTTTACATATATTATTATTTACAATCGTTGTGGAGTAGGGGTATAAGCTTGCAACTGTAAACGTGACGGCTGTGGGTTCGATTCCTACTCGGTGGAATGAAACATTTGGCATGTGTGCGGGATACAGCGTCAAGCTATAAAAAATATAATTAGAATAATATGTTATAAGCTAGTCGTTGGCTACGGCTTTGTTTGCGTGGACTTTAAAACTTGAAAAAACTCTTATTTTAAAGTTCCCGCAGGGTATTTCGAGATTAGAGATCCTCTCTTGATTTCCTCTGCTAATGAAAGTATGGAAATTTGGAATGTATATTATACGAAAATAGTTTTAATACTTTTATGAATATACAGTAACTAACTTAATATTTACTATTAAACATACATATTTTCAAAATAAAGAGCTTATTAATAGCTGTACCAATTCTATTTAACAAATTCTGTTTTACTCTTTCTGTATAATTCACATTTTCAACATAAAAGCCATTTAGACATTTTTGTTTATTTGCAAATTAAGAGAATTGTGTCAACAGGATTTTATAATATTAGATACCTGTAAATATTCTGTAACTGCTTAAGTAAATAAAACTTTATTAATATATACTTTAAGTCTTATTTTGATTGAAATAACATAAGCCGTAAAAAGTTTATTGTTTGGTTTCACGCTTTCGTCCATTGTATTGTTTTTTATTGGAAAACTGAAAAAGCGGTTTTTATCCTTCAAACACTCAGCTTCAAGCTCAGTTGCTATAAACCGACGGAACGTAATGATAATAATAGATTCAAATTTACTCGGAGAACTTTATTATAACAAATTATAGAAATTTTAAATATAAACAAGTCGTAGTCCGTAGTTTCGTTGGTGTGGACTATAAAATACAAAACCCCGTCTTGAACGAATTCCCGCTTAATGCTACGATACGCAGTCCAAGAACAAATATGAAAAAAATAAATCTTAAAAAAGAAACAAATATTTTTTGGCAAGATATCATACTTAATTAATAATTTAATATATAATTTTATAATATTTCTTTTGTACGTTTTAAAAAAATTCGGTAGAAAAAGCACTTTACATACCTAAATGTCAACATGGCATAATATTGTAACATATTACCCTAATTTAAAAGATAAATATATTTATCAAAAATCCTGACGAAATACGAACATTGTAAATTATAATTCGCCTTTGAAGATAGTGCTATATATGTACATATACATATATTTTGTTTGTAACATAATGAGTCCGGACTGATTCTAAATCAAAGGAAGGAGCTTTTGTCAACGATACCCGTCAGAGCTTTGTTTCTTGGGAATCGTTCTTTTACGTTAATGTAAAAATTAAATTTCATTATTTATTTATTTTTCTGTTTTAGATTTTCACTGTATCTTGCTTATAGTAGGGTAACAGAGGGTACTTGGGAATCTAGTGTTAAGGCACTCTATTCCCCTTAAGACTCTTTCCCACTTTCCGCCGAATTCTGGACGCATTGCGAGTCAAGCTTTACCTTGTAACTAAAGCGAGAAAATGAAAACATAAAATATATTATTCCCTCGAGTGGGAATCGAACCTACAACTGACTGATACACACAGACTGCAAAAAAAACCGTAACCACCGAAGAAATTACTACTAATTACGGCGATATGAATGTAATTACCCACAGTATGATACCTATGAATGTGGCCTCTTCATTGGTTACTTCTTCTGTATACAACACAGGCAGGTAGGCTTAGAAAATATACTATTAAGAAATTTCGTTCTCAAGTCACTGAATTGATATAAGAATATCTCAAGAAATATAAATAACATTTACCAATAGATAAGTAACAATAGAATCCACAACTGTCGCATACACATACTACAGTCAATCTTTCCTACAATACCACTGCGCCATAGAGTGGAACAAACAGGTAAATGATTTAATTAAAGGCACCAATAGATTTCAAAATGGAAATTACGGAGCTTGAATGCTTCCAACGATTTGCATGAGAAATGAACTTAATACCCTAGCAGTTAGCATCTATTCAATTATATAGTATGAGTGACGCTTGTTAATGTAGGAGGACGGCGGGGTTGCATCACAGCGGCACAGCGTCTGTCTCTTAAAGCGAAGGTTTTGGGTTGGATTCATTCATGGTTATTTTAATTTTATCTATTTTTCATTATGATAGATATTGTGTAATGTAATCAATTATTAATCGAGTAATGTCAATTTCTCGTAAATTAGTAGTACATACTCAAAGATAAGTTTTTTTTAAATATCTTTAATTATTATTTAAAGCCTTTTTTATCAACTCAATAAAATTGTATTACTCTGTTGTTTTTATAAGCATTGTGAAAACAAAATAATAAAACATTACATATTGTTATAATATGTAGTCGAAGCTTATTACACCAAATCATAGATGGCGCTGTTACGTAATAATTTGTTGTTTTTGTTCTATTTATCTTAAATACGTATTTTTAAATGATATTATATTTAATTTTCACATATATAAAATATTTATCATAATTCTTTTATTAATCATAAAATTAACATGATTCAATAATGTGATATTACAATATTTCATAAGATTTCTAGATCGCGCTATTAAAATTTTCTAAGCTTACAAGTATATATACAATAATAATCATACTACAAATGTACTCGCTTCGGCAGTACATATACTAAAATTGGAACGATACAGAGAAGATTAGCATGGCCCCTGCGCAAGGATGACACGCAAAATCGTGAAGCGTTCCACATTTTTTTGGAAAAATATTTTATAATGTTATTTATAGACTAGTCGAACGCCTCATCAAATTTGTTCGAGTGGATTTTAGAACGTAAAATGAAAAATCCTATAGTTTTTTTAATTCCGTTAAAATTTCGAGAAATCGTCCTCCTTCCTACATTCCCTGAGGGCCCTACATGAAGCGAAATATAAAACTATATATTGTCTAACAGTCACCCAGTCACAAAATATTTTTATATTCCGTTACGTTCCGTATATCAATTATATAAACATAACATATTTATAACAGATCTACAGGCACTTTAATCTTTTTATTATTTACTTTTGAATGAAGAAATTTCTCACTTCCTTGGTGAGTGTAGGACACTAAGATAAGATAAATTCCTTTCGGAGCATAAGAAAACGGGTGGCGACTACTAGTCACATTATAATAAATCGTACTAAAAAACAGCCAACCCGTAGTAGACCAGTTAAATTTTATTACTCCCATCGCCCTAAAAACCTTTTTCCGGTTAAAATTTTCCCTAATTCCAAGTAATTTGCTGGCAGGACGTTAAGTGGGTACAAATGTTTGACGCAATCAAGGAATTTGTATACGGATGACTTNCTTTTTGATATTTTTTTAAATATATTTCACAGATTTTATTATTATTTTTTAAAAATAACGATATTAAAATATTGGCAAGATTGGGAAATAGCGTGTAAGTAACTCTTGTACGGCTAACTCTACTCAGCTAAAGTAAATAACACTAGGTTTTCGGTGTAATAAGAAAAATAACAGCGTTAAACTCCACTACTATCACGTAACACATGTAACAGACCGTTCTAAAAGTAACTTTCAGTTGTACCTCCTATCTTTCTACTTTCTATGTACCACAGAAAAAAATTAAAACTAGTTTTAAATATTTAAATTTTATTAGTAATTTTGCCCACCCTATTTGTCCACACATATCTTAATTAACCTTTACAAGAAGAACGTTCATAACTTTTTTGTTTTGCATTTTTGATTTATAAGTGTTATAAATAATAATTATAACCCTTTTATCTTATTATGACCAATACAATAAAGTAACCCCAATTTGAACTAAAAAAAAATTGTAAATAGCGTCTTTTATAGGGTAGACTCATAAATGTGCTATAGTGCAACGCTTTTATAAAAAAACAACCCTATTACGTTAAAACAGCTTATTTTTTACTTTGAATGTAAATTCACATTCAGATTCTGACATTCACATCTTCTTCATCGCTTATTATAAGTTATTAATATAAAGAGTATAATATGTTTTTTTTTGCATATGGGAGGCCGCAGCAGAGAACAAGCGAGCGACTGTAAACACGACGGTTATGGGTTCTGACGAGCATTCACTCAAATGAACATTTCCACTCTAGTTTTTAAACATTTACACACATAAACACAGTTACATAATAGTGAGTGTATGTGAACACACGTACACTCACACATATGATAACACTAGTAACTAGCGATTTGAAAATGTGAAAAAAAATCGTTTTTGAAATCAGCTTCACGCTGTATCCTGCACACAGGAGGATAAGAAGAAAGAACCTAGTGTTAAGGCACTCCCTTCTCACTTTCCGCCATTTTGTTTTCCTGGGTATCGAACTTGTATAAACTCTGTTTTATACAGCTATCTGTAAACTATGCCACGAAGCATTATGGTTGATTTTTAATCCGTATTACGTAATAAACATGTAAAACATGTGAAAATCACGTTGAAAGTTTTAAGCAAGCTATGAATAATCCTCTTAAAACATCCAAACGTTATTCCAATATGTTGACCAATTTAAAATTCCGCTGTAGCGTCGGGGATTTGCCGTCGAATATTTATTTTAACGAGTATAAGTAGAGCCTTAAAAATTTTACTGTTCCGTATCTCCGCACCTGAGAACGCGTGTTTATAATATGCAAATTGGCTTTAGCTTTATTTTTTATAATATAGGTATCAGATTTTTATGAGTGATCTAACACTTTGTTCTTATTTTTAGCTTTAACTTAATATAAGGTCTTAGACTCTTAGAAAAATGACACACCCACATACATATCTATATATATAAAAGGACTTGTCCTCACTGACTGAGGCAAGACGCACGCACAGCCGTAACCGCTGTGCGTAGAAACGTAAAATTTGGACAAATGTTTAATTTCATAATCTGGACATCCACTAAGAAGGAATTTTGAAAAATTTTAGCCCTAAAGGGATGAAATAGGGGTTGAAAGTTTGTATGGAAAAAAATTTAAATCAGCACTGATTTTTATAAAATTTGAAATTTAGCTTTTTAAAAGTATTTAATTAAATACATGTTTCATGGTTTTCTAGAATTCTTCCCCTAAGGGTGCAAATAATAGGTTGAAAGTTTGTAGGGAAAAATCTTTAAAACGCCACAGATTATTATAAAATTTGAAATTTAGACTCTTTAAAAATATTTAATTGAACACATGTTTCGTGGTTTATTAGATTTCACCCCTAAATAAGCAAGCGAAGCTGCGCGCATCCGCTAATATATTATATTTTATACATAGTATAAAAATATATAGCTTACAAAAAATACACTTGTATTATGGAACTGAATAAGCTAATCTCAGAAACAACTAATTCGTTTTAAAATATTATACTAGTCTAGGATAATCCATTTAGCAAAAATGAAGAAATAACTCTCGGGCAGTTCAATGTGCAATGTGTTCTACACAACCCTTAGTTATTATATTCGAAATATATATGCTTTTATTAAAAAAAATAATTATAATTTTTTTAGTAAAGGAGATTTACGATTTTTCTGTCGTAGCAGGGTAGGTAAAGGGAACTCAGTGCCAAGAATCTATTTACCAGAGCAAGGAAATAAAAATAACTTGAATCACTTTTCCTAGCAGGATTGAACTCACAACCGTCGCTTTTGCGGCCACACGGTCTTTAAAATAATTGAAACCATCCTTAAATGGTAAGAATTAAGTTGCCATTCCATAAAAGTTGTACTAAGGGGCGTAACGAAGAGACCACGCCCATAAAAGAGTGGGGCAAATGCGCGTGAGTCGACAAAAGCACGTTATAAGCTTTTGACTATACGTTCAGTTATTTAAAATTGAATACGTGATAAAAGTAAATGTAAACTTATTTTTTATAAATAAAATAATGTAAGTGAAATAAGTTCAATAAAAATAGCCTTTTAAAAACCATATTCTTGTAAATGTCACAGTAATTGCACTTTTTACTATGTCAGTTATCAAAATCCAATTATTGTTTCCTATTTCCTTTTTATAGCTTAAGTCGAAGTTATTACAATATAAGTATTTATAGAAAATTATTATTTTAGTTATAAAATGTCTAGTTATATAAAAATAACATATTTATTACTTTTTTAGAAAACGTATCTACAAGATTTTAACGCAGCGGGAGTTGAACTTGCGCCTCTATGAAACTGCCTAAGTATAAGAATTTTAATGTAGAACTTAATAGTGGTCCAAGTGCTTAGACGGCTTCCAAGAAGCGCGAGGTTCAGCTCAGGATTTTTCTTTCCTTAGTGTGGAATAACACTATAAAAAAATGTTAAGAACATATTTACTTTCAACAATTATTTGATTTGGCAAATAAAAATAATTTATATCCCCAAGTTGGAATTCAACCCGCAACTATCGTTTACAAACAGACACTCTTCCACTGGCACGATAGCTTCTATAAAGTACTTACGTCGAAATAACGTCCACTTATAAATACATTTAAACTTTTAAGCCTATAATTTGCTTATAAAAAAAACGTATGTACGATTAAGATCTAAAGCATATCTGTAATCGCTTAAATGTCAATAAAGCGACAATTATTACATATAAAAGAGTAACTCGAGACCTATTCATTTATAGTACAAAATATGTATAGACGCGGGATATTTGTAAGACGATACTATTGTGGAAGGTGTTAAACGTTTAAATTGTGTTACTCCATTCTATTGATCTTGATGCTTTATGAGAATGAATGATCGTTGGGTGTAGATTCGAATTCCGTTTAGGGGCAGATTTATGTATAATTAAAAGGTTAGTGTAATTTATTTTGATGAAGTAGTGATTTTTAGTGACTTTGTAAAGCAATTGTTTTTTTTAGGATAGGAAAGTGGAGAAGTTGTGGATTCAATGGCCACTCGGAACATATTGAAACTCGGGATATATTGTAAACAGCGCTGAGCACGCTGACGTATTTGTACCTATGAATATCTTATTACCAAATTAGATGAAATAGTAGATGCCTAAAATATTAAGTTTTTTTTTATCAAATACAAATCTTTAATCATTGTTTAATTTATACATTTTGATATTTTATATTAAATAACGTAAAATACCGTCGGCATTCTCTGTCACGTTACACTTAACTACCACTTGTATTGTAGCTCTTGCATTGTACTTATTTGTACGGTTTCAAAATTCAAAAATAGGCATCGTAATCTCCTAATTTCTTATATTACAATAATACTAGTCGTTGCCTGCATCTTTGCTTGGGCTTTAGGACGTAAGATGGAAAAATCTGTTTTACGTTCTCGTTCCCGTCAGAATTTTAAGAAATTTCTTTTTTTTTGTTTTCTTTTTAAAATAACTGTTTCAAGAATCAGGGCTCAACCGGATAAAATATTACATTTGAATTATTTTCCTTCTCTGTTCGGAAAGCACGGAGCTGATTTCGGCTTTGTTTTGGTTTTGTAAAGCGTAGAATGGTGAAAAATAGTTTGAAGCTGTAAGCTGTAAAAAAAACAATTCGACCCTAATACCCTTCCTTTCCTTAAAAATAACTGCAAAGTTACGTCGCATTTAACGCAAGACACGTTTTACATAGCCTTATTTTAACACAAAATTATGTTAATATAGTTATTAGAGCGTAAGTACGAAATACAAACAAGATGTTTACAAACATGCAAATTCAAACAAAAATAGAGAGGAACGCGCCTACACAAACATAATGACGCTGGAAAGCGATTTTGTCGTATCTCTAAAGAAGGTTCTTTAGAGGTCGATATACACGTATACTCCATTCTAGCACTATATTCCAGTTATAAGAGACCTTGTTCGCCATTCTCCGTCCAATCTTTGAAACATTGTGACTTGAGCGGCGGAACTTACCGCTGGTCTAAGTGCTTGACTCTAAAACCTCAAATCCGAATAGCGAATATTTCTGATAACTTAATTCACTTCCCCAAGTAGAAATCTAATTCACGACCGTCGTGTAGATCTTGTTCCACTGCGCCACAGTGTCTTCATAAAGAAGTAATATAAATAATTGGATAGAAACAAAACCTTTGAAGTAGCAACCTGAAACCCCAGCACAAAGAAAAATCTCGTCGAGACGAAATCTTACACATGTTATGAAAAAAATAAATCATTTACAGACAGGTACACAACCTTTTATTTAATATGAAAAGTTTGTATGTAAATGGTTTATTGCAATCAGGATTTTTTATTGTCTTATGTCATGAGGCAATACTAGTACTAGCAATACTAGTTTCTAATAAGCTAGTAATTTTATTTGACGACGATTTCATCTTATGAATGTGAAAGTTAATGATGTTTCTACCACTTTCAAGTAAGAACTCCTGAACTGATTTTAAAGAAATTTTACAGTAATATGGCTTACATATCAGAATACCACTTCCCCTCCACTTCCTTAATGCGAACCGCTAAAGAGTGGAACCCCTGCCCGTAGAATTGTTCCCCGAAAAATACAACTTGGCCCTTTTCAAGACATAGACAAGATAGTGAATAGGCATTATCTAGGTAAGCATACCCCACCAACGTTCGCATCGTCACTTACCACCACGTGAGATAACGGATAAATGCTTGCCTATCTAAAATAAAAAAAAACCACATAAGCTATAATTCATGCAAAGATTTTATATAATTAGGCGATAATTTAACAGTAAATTTCCACGGGCAAAGCTGCGTGTGGGTCACTAGTTCTTCATATATGTATGAAGGTGTAATACATTAACTACCGCTATGTTTACTGAAGCGCCGCTGTTTGCTCAACACAGTTCGGGTGAAAGATAAATTGTTTTTCCCTGGACGTATAAAGTTAATAGTTCATATTGTTGTTCTACTACTAAAATAGTGAGAAATTTCAATTATTATAGCTCAATTCTTCGGGCGTATTGGTTTATTTTTATGGAGATTTGAATTAAAAAATATCTTGTTAATAGGCATTGAATCACTCAACACGGAATGCCTCAAGCATTCATCGGGAAAAGGGAAACGGAGTGTTTTAACACTAGGTTTCTAGGTTCCCTCTTCCTATCCAATTATGTGCAGGATACAGCGTGAAGCTAAAAATATATCAAGGAAGGCTATATCATGAATCACGTCCGAGTTTTCGTCATTCCTCGTTCACATACAATTTGTCATGTTTATCCATTTGATCACGTGGACGAAGCAAGAAAATGTTAATTTATTACCAATATTAGAGACACGTGTATACTTTATAGATATATATGTACCCTATTTCGGTATAAAAAAAACTATAATTTGTCAGGAGGGTGTCTCAGTATTCTTTTGGCAAGGATTTTGTAGGCGGAGTCACTTAACGAGAAAATTTTTTTATTCGACCGTCCAGGTGCGTGTCACGAGTCAACGAGAAAAAAAACGTAAAATGTGACATAAACGGTTGGTTATTTATATATTTTTTTACTAACCTTCAAAGATGTTCTTGTAGTGTATATTATTATTAGGCAGTAGTGATAAAACTCTGTATTTATTGTTTCCCGGTTAATAAAAAATATTTAATGAGAAATAAATTTGATTTGTCCGTCCACCTGGACGGCATGTCTCATGCCAAACACCTGTTTGGCAACGATGTAAAATATATAAGAATAGCCACATATGCGCAGCCTCATGTGCTTATTAACAATAGTCTTCATATGTTTATTAAAAATATATATGTATTGCACTGTGACCTTAACTATAAATTAGCTTAAAAATCGGAAAATCTTTATTATTGTATTGACAAATCTCCAACGGCTTACTGAAGCTTTTTAAAGCTCTATTGTAGCTGAAAAAGTTCAACTTTAATTCAAAGACTTGAACTTGTATCCTTATATATTGGAAAAATACTCTAAGCTTACACGCGAAGAAGCTTAAACTGTTTACGCTAGCGAAAAGTTATTCAACTGAAAATAGTAAGCTCGATCGTTCCCTACACACCTTTTGAATGTAAAAATGCAGTGACTTAGAGAGAGATAACGTGATGGGTGTTATAAATGTATTTAAGCGTATTAGTAAAAACTAACTTTAAATTAAAAGCTTAATTTATCATATTTTCCTGGAAATAGTATTGGAAATGACGTTATCTATTGCTAAACACTTAGCGTGATTTTAATCCCCAGCCCCCTAAATCCTAATAAGCTATAACCCCTAAATCCTAATAAGCTATAAGCAGGTTCTTATACATTTTATCATAGTACTTAAGACCTTATTATTGTTATGAAATATTATTTTATTAATATAGGTTTATTAATATAGTATTTACTGATTTTTACTCCCCCTCGTAACATAACTTTTGTCTAAGTAAATTAAAAAAAAAAAAACTTTAGTAACATTAGTTAAATAAATTATGGTCAATTGGCACGTCAAAAGCAACAAGATAAGGTCAAAATTTTTGTATAGAGATACTAATGTCAAGACATTGGATTTCTTCTTCTATCGGGAACTTTTCGCTGAAATTTCGCACATTGCGCTCATCATGAGGATCATACACACAACGTTAGAGATGTCAACTTACTTAATTTCTTTTAAACTTCACGCCGTATCCCATGTATATTCGGATTGGCAAAAGAAATTTAGTGGTAAGGATACTTCGTTCCTCCTTTCACAACGAAATCTTGAGGCGTTGCGTTGAGTGGCGGAACTTAACGTTGCGCTTCGTATGTTACCAGAGCGAGAAAATAAAATAATATATTTTGTCATTCTCCCGAGTGAAAATCGAACCTGCAACCGTTGCCTTTACAGTCATAAACTTGTTCCTCTTGATATTGCAAATTAAAAATAAATAAAAGTATACAAAAAATAAATTAAATGAAGCTTATTCCATTGAGCTCACAGACCAGACAGCTTATACGGCGTGCCCGATGCGACCCGTCGCGGATCACAGTGTAATCAACGTGTAGGGTGCAAGTCACTAGTAAACAGAAACTAAAATAGATTTCAATTTATATTTAGAAATTTCTTGAAACAGAAGGACACCTTGTGTTAAAACACTCCGTTTCCCTCTTACCCATACCCGCACTCGAAGCATAGCGTGTTGAGTAGCGGAACTCAACGTCGCGTTTTGCTTTGGTACCAGATTAAGGATATGAAAATATAAATTATTTCATTCCCCCGAGTGGGAATCGAACACACAACCGCGACACGACGCCACTTGCGCCGCGATGGCCTCAATTTAATATTTTCTACAATATTATTTATTTTTATCACTATGATGATGACGGAACGGAACATAATGCGCGGCGTTATGTTCCGTTCCGTGGTTGGAAAATTGGTAGGTGCGTGGGAAACATCTTTTCAAACAAGGTTTTCCTTCCTTTCATCTCGCGTCTGTAGATGCTGCAAAATCTAATTTATTTCATACAAATTGTTGTTAATTTGCTCCCAAATTTATTATTCATTGCCTCATAATGAGTTGTCTTACGACATCTTCGTCACCTTTGACTCTTCTATCTTCTTAGTTATAAATAATTTATTTGGTTGTTTAAATGTTTTTTTAGTACGTAAAGTAATGTAAAAATAAATATTTTCATTCGATTGTATGATGCAAAGGAGGGCAATGTGTTTATCTGTCTATGTATTTATTATTTTCATATCATCACCCTGGTAACGGAGAAAAGCGCAGCATTGATTTTTGCCACTCTACGCGAATTTCCTCAAGAATTCGGCGGAAACGGAGCGGACTTCCGTACTACGAGGACGAGGACGAGGTACTTACCTTAATGCGTAACAGAGTATCTTGTCATTAGGTTCCCTATGACTGAATACACCGTGAAATTAAAAAAAATGTCTTCATTTAATGTCAGTTCCCGCCATTAGCGGTCGAACCCACAATCACCACTTAAATTCAAACTCCGTCTCAGTGCTCAAGCTTCCTAAGAGAAGTTTTAATTCAGCTCGCGCTTACACGTAAAAAGTATAAAGAGGTGCCTACGCGTGTTTTATAGTAATATCCGAGTGTCTTCCCAGTAATCTAGGGGTACGCGTCTAACAGAATGGGTCACGCCTACTGAAGGTTATGAGAGAATTGCACGCGAGATTTCGATGAAATTAATGTAGACAGTTCTTTAGGTGTTATGGGAAATAAGCTAATAGAGAATCGTTATTGGAATGTATTTTTTTTTTTTGGTAAAAAAAATGATCTAATTTATTAAGAGTTTTTTTCGGCTGTACGCTATAATCTGCGTATAACAGAGAAGGCAGGAACCTAGTGTTGGGACACTCCGTTGCCCCAATTTCCGCCCAATTTTCATCACATAACGTGATAGAAATCGAACGGAATTGGGAATAGAACCCACAACCTTTGCGAACTTTGAAATAAAAACCCACTATAAGCACGATATGCAAGAGTGTGTATATATATATATATATATATATATATATATATATAGGTGTACGAGTATATCTATATGTCTAGGAACAATCAATAGTGCCTTCCTTTGTCCCCGCTATGCCGGAATATAGAGGTGGGCAAGCCTAGGCCGGACTGATGACCTGATTACAGTTCGTTATAGTGGCAAATTTGATTTTGTACGCGGAATTGTATTTTCTAATTTAATTATAGAGGCTGTCATGACGTAGTGGAATAGCCTCTGATGTTAAACATAGCAACATAGATTGTTGGTTCGATTCCCATTCGGGGAAATAATTTTAAACATTATATAGCATTATTTAGAAAATAAAGCATAACGTTGAGTTTCTTCACTCAGCATGCGAACGAAGTGTCTTAACACTTTAAGTGTCTTAACACGTTAAGACACTTTTCTGTGTTTTTTTTTAAATTAACGTAACAGCACTTGAATCACGCCTTTTAGTAGTTCAACGAGGGCTTAAGTCTCGTTACGTTACACTTTCACAGATTTCTAAAAGTTCTTCTTTCCTTAATATCCTAATAACATTTTTTAAAAAGTGATTGTCTTTAAAGTCAGTTTACGGACGATCATTTTACAGAATAACATCATAAAAAAATTTTATGAAAAATGCATACTTTTATGATTTAAATTAAATTATCACTGAACTTGATGTCACGCGTCTCATTTTCCAAAAAAGAGCCAACGACACGCGGTGTTCCCAGGCGGTCACCCATCCAAGTACTGACCGCGCCCGACGTTGCTTAACTTCGGTGATCGGACGAGAACCGGTGTGTTCAACGTGGTATGGACGTTGGCAATATATAACGTGAAATATTTAAATATTTTTTTAAATTGTGTTTTTTTTATATTCTCTTCTCTTCTTATCTTTTATATTTTCTAAAATATGTAATTTACAAGGCCATTATGGCAACTTTACCCTTTAAATCCACATAACAGGTTAGGCAGAGGTAATCTAATTTTAAGACTTAATATTTTCTGATAATATATTCTTTTTCCCCCCAATTCCTGAGACGTAGTGTAAAAACGACATAGGCTTAGCGCGTCCTGGTGACTTTTGTCAGGGTGACAATAATTTTTTTGTCACTGACATGTCACCATACTTTTCACATTTGATAAAATGAATCTCGAAGAGATGGTTGTCTCTGCACTTATATTAAGAAATAGAAAAAAAAGCAAATGTAGAAAATATTGGCTTTCAACTTTTCATTTGTCACAGAGCAATGGCCTAAACTCAATTTCGTCAATCAGTATTGTCATTGTCTATTTCATCTTCATGAAAACACACGTTTTGCCTTGGTGTTGAACTTGACGCCATTCTTGAAATAAAAATTCGGTGCTGCAATGCATCATGCTGCTGTTTCATGTTTATGCGGACGACGACTAGTATGGAAACCGCAAGGGGGAGGGGGGACGAAGTGACATTTAGTTGCTAATGCGCGCACGGGCATAGAAATCTATGGACGCGGTGACAAATGCGGCCCCGGCGTGTTGCCGTCCTCCGCGAACAAAAAGTCACCCAATTGTCACGTACCCAAATGCGCGCACCTTCATTAAGTGGTGCCTTCATTAACACGGTGACAGCGACGCAACAGTCACGGTGACAAAAATCACTAGTGCGCGCTATACCATAGTGTATATTATGTTCCCATGAAACTTATAAAAGTTTTTCAATAGGCAACCATTAAAATTGTTTTAACTGTCAAATAGTAACGACCATTTTTAACCTACTCGTATCAAAATGACACTAGGTTATTATAAACGTCAGGCAGAAAAAAAAACATAAGCGCAAACAATCAAAGGCTACTTTATTTTAATTAATTCAATGACTTTGCATATCGAATCCCGACAAAGCGCATTCGAGTGGAATGAAAGAAACAAATTAAATGTTCACAAAATTCAAAACATACCAACTGGCTGGATTCGTCACATGATGTGATTAAATTATCATTTTCCGTTGAAATATAAAAACTTTGACCTTATTACCTGCACATTAAGGCTCAAAATTGTGCTATAAACGTTTTGATGACAGCAAAACAATCTTAGTACAAATTATTGCACATATATTTGGCGAATATGTTATATTATGAACTCTATTCATAAGTGTTAGAGTTGAAAATACAAAATTTACACATATGAAGGGTGCATATCAATTTTAAGTAAAAGAGGCTTAACTAATGTTGAAAAAATAGTGAAAATCGTGTTTAATATCATGGGCCTAAGTCAGATTTTGTATTAAATTTCAATTATAAATTGAAAAACATATGGATACTTAATATACAATGAAGAATCTTGTAGAATACAATGATATGAATACAATAATTAATTGTTATTGTGGTTTATATGGAATGTCACCATGTAGTGTAATTGGTTAAATGTTAAGTTGACAATATAGCCCTTTGAGCGTTTCTTTTGTTGAAATTTGTTGATAAAATGATTGTACCTACTGTTAAAGTTAAAGCTGAGCTAAAAAGTACGTATATTTTTACATAGCTTTTAGTTTTTTACAGCTTTACGCTGTATCCCGAAACGTAGGCCACCTGGAACTCAATATTAAGACACTTCTTTACCGACGCAAAATTTGGAGAATTTGCGTGTTGAATAGCGGAACTCAACGCCGCGCTTTATTCTATTACAATAAAAGCGAGGCGTTGAGTGCCACCACTCATCACGCCATGCCTCCAGAATTCCGCGGAAAGTAGGGTCCGGCAGTGTCTTAATGGGGAACAGAGTGTCTTAATTATCTTAGGTTTCTAGGTCTGCTTGTGTGGGATTATAAAGCTAAATAATAATAAATATTACAAACCTATGCAGTCCATTCAAATCCAAATCACTTAGTCAAGCCTCAGGCGCATTTAAATGAAAATATTCACGCACTAACTAACACTGATTAGTGTAATCTACTTACCCTACCTAATATCAGTATCATCAGTGCCAAGTGACCATTGCACATATGAATTTCTGATAACTGGATTATGTGTGTTTATCCTATTTCGTTTATTGTTTTGGATGTTTAATTTATTTGTTTGTTTTCAGCTTATCTATTCATATGTCCGGGTTTTTTAGGTTTATGTCGTTTTCGAGACATTTCGTGACCCAATTTTCACGGAACTTAAGACATTGCGCGTCTCTCTGGTTTATCACAGGGGGGAAATAAACATAATTCATTGCCAGAACTAGAATTGAACATTCGCTTTCACTGGTGGACGTACACAATTTTTTGAGCTACACACAAGTGCTAATCGCTACAGTCTCTATTCTACGTAGCTATTTGTATCACTGTCCACTTCCCACCATGTTATTCACATTTCGGAAGTGTTTCAATGGACAACGGAGTGTCTAAACACTAAGTTTCTTGGTTCTTTTTTGGGTAAAAAATGAGGATCGGAATGTTAACATTATCATGCTTCTGCGTATCCTATTGAAGGTATTAGGGATGCAGTGTAAGGCTAAATTATAATAATAATCTAAAAAAATACTAAAAGATTTTTTTTAGATTATTATTGTAAACTTTAAAAACATACTTGAATCACTTATCGACCATAAATTTCATAATAAATATGTAAAAATACTGAACACAACTAAAACAACAGACTTCTGGCCTTTTTACTATTTAACAATAGAAACAGTTATTTTTTTAAATAATTCCAACTCGTTCCATTGCCTCTTTAAAATTATCAATTATTTGGAGTACCAACTAAAATCACAAGTACTTCATGTCATACACTATGATGCTTTAAACCACTCTATGACAATTCTATTCTATTCTATAAACCAGATTCGCCTCTAATTTATCAACGAAGTACAAAAAACAACTTAATGGAAAGGGCCATTACATATAGACCCTCGTGGCTCAGCTATACACACTATAATTATAGGTTTGATTCCCACTGGCTCTGAGACAAAGTGAAGTGGAGTCTTAAGAGAAAGAGAACTACAGAGTTCTCTTTCTCTTAAGACCAGGTTTCCTCGAAAAAAACGCGTGACGCTATTTTTTTATCAAATTTTTAATTATTTGGAGTACCAACTAAAACTACAAGTACTACAGACCAGATATTCACCACAATTATACCAACTGAATACAAAAACAATTTCACGGCAAGGACTTCCTTTGACAAAAAAAAGCTTTTTTTCCATCAAAAATCTATAATACAGTATTATTTATTGATGGGAGGAGCGTAGAAGTTTATTTGGCATAAAATTTATTATAGAAATTATATAAAAATTGTTATAAGCGTGTCGTTGTTCAATTTAATGACGCGGGAAATAGAAGAATGTGTTGTGTGGAACAGATGTCTTTTTTTGCATTACAATTTTATATAAAAGAGGGTTTTATTATACACGATCGATATATCGATAAGAGGCAAACTATGGTTGGTATGAAATGAATATCGATGATAAATTTATATTTCGCGCCTTAGACGGTCCGTTGTGAAGCCGTTTTGGCTATTTGGTGTTGCTAGGTTCGAATTTTGCGATTGTCAACGCTGTGGGTTCGATTTCCACTCAGGGGAAAGAAATATCTAAGATATTCATTTCGTCGCTCTGCTAACAACGCCAAATGCAACGTTGCGTATATTCAAGGATTCAATGGAAAATGGAAAATTGAAATGTCCTAATGGGGAATGGAGTGTCTTAACACTAGGTTCCTTCTATGTGCGATATACTCGTACTTAGTCTGGCTACAGCGGAAAATGAAAATAATTCTTCCCCCAACATGGGAATCGAATGCACAACCGTTATGTTTACAATGAGAAACAGTTCCACTACGCCACAAGTGATACAACTTATCTTCTTATCACATACTCGTATACCATATATTGTATAGACAAATTACGACAATAGCATTTTATCTCTTGAATTTGCACATCTGCCACCGAAAACATCAAATTAGCGACTAAACGTTCCAAAATACAAACGATTGCCTTTAAAAACCGTTTACCGTGTCATATTCTATTCAACGAGTACAGCAACGATTGACTTCTAGAAAAAATGGAGGCACGCATAAGATTCTTGAGCACATTGTGTTTATTATAAAAAGATAACACCGTATCAATTTGACAAAGATTTTGTAGAAGATCTATAATATGAAAAGATCTATGTGTTTTTTCCTTATAAGGAAATGTATTTCTAAATATATATAAAATAAGGTTTATTATGTGTTACTTTTGTCTGTCTGTTGTAAGACATATTTCTGGTATCACCAGTGTCGTTTATGAATGAGCAAATATCAATGGGTGCAACGGTTATGCAATCAATTAGTGGGCGGAGTTGGTATTACAAAGTGCAAGGTATTTGTGCGACCATGAAATAAGCGTGTTTAGTGCCAAATATTGAGAAAATTTTATAATTTTACTTTTGATTTTAAAAGTATACCTATAAGTTTTAAAGAGAATATATGATTATATTAATATGGTTTTCCTCGGTGTACCATGCTACATACAGAATACAAAGTGAAGGTAAAAAAATAAAATTATAAAGTTTACAAACTTCGTTTTTGTCGTTTCAGTTAAAAAGTAATTGATTAGAAGTAGCCTTGAAAAGAGAAGGTGCAATTTTAATAAGTAAGCAAATGGTTGTATTGTACACGATGTAAACAAATCTAGATATCTAAATGGTAGTAACAGAACCTAGTTTTACGACATTTTTGGAGATATTTCGTATCGATAAAATATTGACAGAGGGACACAAAATGTGACTGTAAAAGCGACTGGTTGTGGATTCAATCCCCGTTCGAGGAAATGTAATATTTATTGTAATGTATATTTTCATTTCATCGCACTGGTGTGAAGGCGAGCGCGGCGTTGAGTTCCACCACTCGACACGCAATCAGAATTCAGTGGAAAGTGGGGGACGGTGTATCTTAACTTAACTTAGGTGCCCTCTAATTACCCTGCAGTTTTCGCGATACAGCGTGTTGGTGATTATAAAATATATACACAAAAGAAACGTAAAAAAATAATTTGGCAGTTACCTTAATTTATATATAGCTTGATATATCCTTGATAAATGTATTACAATAAAAAAATGAATTATTAGTTTCCGAGATTTGACTGAAACGCGGTGTTGATATCCGCCGTACCATATTTATTTACCAACATGCCAACATACTTAATGGCCATACCCGAGACGGTAGTCAAAAAGGCCGCTAACTATACACGATGACATTTCACGCTCCAAAGCTCTCCTATTGCGTTCATTCATCCTCTTACGACGCTTCTATCGCCTTTATATGAACTAAAATAAACCTTATTCCTCAAAAGCTCCACAAAGAGCTTATATTTTGAATTTATTTCTGATTTTACTAAAATTTCTCGCTACTTCAGATTACTGAATGAAATCTAAAGTGAGCGTAACATTAAAAGGTTTTAGACCATTCGTATAACGTAGTAAATAATTAACTGTTGTAAAGCTTTCTGAGCTTTTGTTGTTATTGTATATTAAAAGTTTACATTTTTGTATAATACGAGTAACTTTTAAGTTTAAAAGTTGTAAAATAAAACTTGATTTGTCATTTTAGATATGGTAAACCGAATGTAAATTCAAGTGTCACTTATTTTCACTAATTTTATTTTCAATGTCTCACTGTGATAGCAGAGCGTGGCGTTGAGCCAGCGCTCAGCAGGCAATGTCAAGTAAATTGGGTGGTGCGTAGAGAACGGAGTGTCTCAATAACTAGTTAATATTTTCCTAACGTTACTTGATTGAAAAAGGATTAACATTACTTTAAAAACACGTTAAATAATAAATAAATTTTAAAACATTTTTTTATTCTAGTAACTATAATGTTTCTTATATTAATATATAAAATTTCGCCGTTACAGAGTGACTGACAGACAATAAACGCATAACAATGCATACTCGGCGTTGATTACTGAAAGGCATGTATATCTTAGGGAGTGTAAGAGGGGGTAGTACTAAGATAGAGTTTCCTGAACTCTTACGGAAACACAGTTTATAGTCCACACTAAGTTGCAGCCTCGTTTTTTATAATAAAAAAAAAACAAAATGTTATTCTAAATTTAGATACTAATATTTATTTCATAGTACAAACACACTGTACTTCCTTAATATTCACTGATAAAATAGACAAGTTTTAAATTAGTGATGATATTCAACAATTCCCCGCACCGGAAGTGTTGACTCGCCGGATGTTGACATCAAATTGCACCTTTAAATTTTCTATTATATTGCTAAAAGCTTAATTTGTTTTTTTCATTTATTCTAAATTAGTTCCATTATGGGTGCATTAAGTTGCCTTAGCGTGCTCGAGAGCGGAACGGGCTTGCGGTCGCTATAGCGTTGATGCATAACTAAATTTACATACTATTTTGTTAGACAAAATATATTTATACCCACTTTGTTAGAAAACGTATATAAATTTGCATGTAGTAGAGCGAGATTTGAACCTGTGTCTCTTGGAAACCGTGGAAGTTTCAATCGTTATTTGGAGGGTTTTCAAGAAGCTTGAATTCAAATCCCGCTACATTTAAAATTGTAGACATTTTCGAAAAAAAAAATTTTACTTCATTATGTATGGCACAATATATCTGAAATTACGATGCTAATAAGTTCATTCCACAATCGAGGTAATGAAAATGCTTGCAACCGTTGTGGCTGAGTGGAATAGCGTACTTGACTGTCAGTGAGATGGTCCTGGGTTCGAAGGAATGATAATAATATTTATATTAATTTCATTCCCTCCCTCTGGTAGAACAGAGTTAATTTTTTTGTCATTAAACACGTAACCTCAGTGGAAAAATGCATGAAGCTGCATTTTTTTTAAACATTACTATCGTCAAGAGCTTAATCGTCGTCGATCGATCGTCAAAGCATTTGAACTCAGGTCAAACAGACAGTAGAAGTGATCAACTGTCGCAAATTCCTATACTCAATATTTGTACATCCTTTTGAAACTTTACAAACATTTTTTTCCAATAGGTAGGTACTTTAGTTTTGCAAATTTGTAGAAAAAGACCTGAGGCGTCGGATATGGGACTAAATAACTAAATATAAAAAAGAAATATATGTAAGATATACTTTTTAAGTTGATTTTTGCATTACTTAGATAAATAAACTGGTAGAGATTGGTGGATGAGTGTTTTTAATTTCTCATTGAAAGGGGGAAATCGTTCTGGTTGTAGGCCTTTAAAAATATTTCTTTCATTTATGTTATTTTTATTATGAACTTGGGTTTTTTTATCTTATTGCATTAACAAAAAAACTACATAAAATAATAAAATACGCTTAGCTTCACGCTGTATCCTGTACATAGCAGGGTAAGCTAATTTTCAAATCTGTTCCCATTAACACACTTCCATTCTCCGCTTTCCGTCGAACTCTCAAGGCATTGCACTTTGAAAGCAGAACTCAAGGCCGCGCTGTGCCTTATTACCAAACAAATAAAGAACAAAGAAGCTAAATTATAAAATATTTCATTCCCCTGAGAAGGAGTCGAACTCCTAACCAGTCTCCTAAGTAACTAGCTCCTAGTCACGACTTCCTTATTTATTTTCCTACAGAAATAACAATAATTCATCACTGTAATAAACAGTAATATCTCGTACCTACAAAGTCTAGTAACCCACCTACCACCTACTTATATATAGTAATAATATATTACATTCTAAATGTGTCACGCTGTAACAATTTGTTCCGCGCACTCGTATCGTCGCTAGAGTTTTACGCTATGATTAATAACAGGAACGAAATTACATTCCACTTTCAGTAGTACGGGATTATTTTATTTCATATAGGATTTTTTCTTCTAAAATGCTTTTATTAGTACAAATTGTAAGTTATTAACTATGTAATGAAATGAAATAAATTGAATTTGAACCAATTATAATTGGATCTATAATTTGTATCATCATAAAACGTGGCGGTTATTTTGTATAAATGTAATAACTGCCAAGTTAAGTTTAGCTTAAGTGACACTACTATAAAAAATCCATATAAACCTTAAAATCTTGAAATTTTTACTTTGCCTTCCATACTTAGAGATTTTTTTACTTACGAAAAAATTAAAGTTGAAATATTTTCATAACATATAAAATTAATACAAAATATTAAAATTTTCCGTCCGGTTCTAATACAACTACCTAAATAAATTTCTTTAATATCTGTTCTAAAATGTATATTTTTTCGTTAGTATGAAATAAAATCATATAAAAAAATTAACAGCGTGACAATTTTTTTCTGACACGTCAAGGCTAAGTCATCTAATAATAATCAGTTCAGTGACAAGTCACTAAAGGGGTGTATATATCAACACCCGCGCACAAATAAATTAGTTTCGTAGTTTTTTAATTTGAAACACCATGAAAATACTATCAGTTTGGGAACACGTGCTTTATTTGATACTAAAGGGTGAAATTGTTTTATTGGCGTCACGCTGTAGCAACCCTCCGTACCCCACTTTTCACGGAATTCTCGAGAAAATATTATATGCTTAAATACTCAAAGTGGGATTGGAACTCATAACCGTCGTCGTTTTTGAAATCACTCGTTCCAAGACGGCCTGAGATCATTTTATGAACTCGTACTTTATTTGAAGTTAAAGTTTCAAATTGTGTTATGGGGGATATAGAATATCTGTGGTAGCTGACTCTAAAACTACGGTCGTGGATTCAATTCACATAACATATATATCCGAAATAATTTTGAATGCACGTTCCCCCTAATCGGAATCGAACCTACATCCAACGTTTACGTTCACATGTCGTTCCACTTCACCACGACGGTCTCAGATAAATAAATTTAAATATCACGCTTAATATTTACAAAATGTAGGATATATTCTTAATGAGAAATTCCTTACCTCCTATTATTATACAGACAAAGTATGCTAAAGAATGCAAATAAAGTTACCGCAACGAAAATTGTACACCGCACATTTACATAGCTCGGGCACAACTTGGAAAAAAATATTCTTATTTTTCCTTAAAAGAATTTATTAATTTATAAGCGTTTGTTGTTTCAAAGGTAACCACTTAAAGTGGCTATAGAATGTTTATAGCTAGCATTTTCTATGATAGTCGTTCTATTATATGAAAAAGCTTTGTGTTATTGTTTTTAGGGTTCCGTACCTCAAAAGGAAAAACATAGAATATTAAAGGATCTTTTTACGTCTAGTGTCAAGAACTCCGATCCTCACGCACCGCCAAAATTTCGAAACACTGCGTATGAGGTGGCGGAATTCAACTCAGCGCTTTGTCTTCGTACCAGAGCAAGGAAATTAAAATAATTCAAGTAGGAATCGAATATACAACCGCTGCGTTCACAGTCAGATGCTGCGCCACAATGCTCTTATACATCTCTTATGCCAATATATTATATATACACTGGTATATAACATTAATAATTATATTATATTTCTAAAACCGTAAAGTAAAACACCAATACATATTTTCATTCAAAAAGAAAACAACATTAAATTATTATTCCTTTGAGCGTAATAGCCTTGTAAAAGAAAATCTTCAATACATTTGCTAACCAAATGAGTATTGATTTCAAAATATTTTAATTACAATACACAAGTAGCACTCAATATAAGTGTTTTTAATTAAACTATGGAATAATGTAAAGAAAAGAGTAAAAGAAACAAAAGCTCAGTTAAAAGCTCAGGTAAAAAAAATACAAAGGTTTAATGTGACATTGACAGTAAGTTTCACTGTTAACGTTATGTTAGTAGCACAATGGGATTGCGGTTGTTTAAAGCAACAGGGGTGTTGTGCAAGAAAAGTGTTATAAGATATGAGCGAGAAGCGATTTGAATATACAATCGATTCTTTTTTAGCCTCAGATAACGAGGCAAAGCGAGGCGTTGAGTTCCGCGCAAAGAGCAGTCAACATGCTAAGCCTCCAAAATTTAATGAAGAATTTGAAACGGGAGAGTCCTAATGGGAACGGAGTATCCTGTCTAGGTTCCCAGGTTCCCACTCCCTACCCTGCAATATGGTTAAAACAAATATTTTTCCCAACACATCATTCCTGTTAATTTAACATTAAAGTCTTTCCCTTGCACCATACCCTACGAGTTTGTCAAAATCTTCAAGACCACTCTGGTTTGACAATCAATTGGACAAGCAATTAGGGCGTCAAGAGGCTGAGAGCATGGGAACTTTAGGTTTCTTTAGATCAATTATATACCTCTACAGCGTATGGTTTCATGGTCAATTGATTAAAGATTTGCTATAAGAAATATTTATTATGAAAAAAATAATATTATTATTAAACCTATTTTGTAGCGTTGTTTCTTCAAAAAAACTGAAGTTTCATAAAAATTTAAGTTTTTCGACATTTATGTATATTTTTTTCAAATTTATGATTTGTAAATTTTTGTTATTTATCCATTTGAAGGCGATGTCCGTTTAAAATCTCTGTTCTTAACTCTTGTTGATTTAATAAATGTAGTGTGATGAGTGGCGATGGCGGTCCAAGAAACACTTAAGAGGGAAATATAGATACAATTTTCCCAATTTTGAACCTATATTCATCGATCCCTTATAAATATACCGGCCAAATGAAATCAACTGTGCCATGATATCTTTAATTTTACCATTGGAAATAGACGGTTCACAATAGCAATTAATGAAAACAAGCTAAAGTTAGAAGATTGGGTTACTTCGAGCAAATTAGTTAACTGCCAATAATTTCAGGCAGTCTTTTGTCAGAATCAATACAATCTTTTAAAATAACTATAGGAATGTTCGATTCTCTTCAAGAAAATGCATAGAATAATACATTATTTAAAAAAAGCTACAATATGAAAAGGCGTCTTAGCGCAGTGGAATGATGACTGACTGCTAAACGCGACGGTCGCGAGCTCAAGTCCCACACGAAAGAATGAATTATTTTCATTTTATCGATCTGGTAAAAAGATAAATCGGGGAGTTGAAATCCACCACTCAAAACCAACACTCGAAAATTGGGCGGTGTGTCTTAACACTATGTTCTCCTTGCTTACCCATTTTCTTTTCATATTCTTAAACGAATTAAGAAAGAATTAGTAACGTTAAAAAAAGTTTAAAGAACTGGAGTTTATTAAATGCAAAACATTTCTTAAATTACCTAAGTAAAATCGAATGAACACTCATCATATTAACTCACTGTTCCACTATGGCCGTACTAATAGCTGCTATAAACTAATTAGCAATCATAGCTATCCTCCAAACGTTATGAATGCATGTTTCTTACCGTAGGAGGGGTGGGGATTCGATTCTCAATAGAAGTAACGTGCTTTATTAGTTGTAGATTTGAAATGCTTTGTGTGGTACGGAAATAAGTGTTGTATTTTTATTCTATTGTAAATTTATGTAAATCAATTTCAATGAATTTATTTACAAAATACAATAGTGTCACAGTTAACTTTATATTTTTTGGTTTAAGACACTTCATTGCCAATTCGACTGCAATTTTCGAGACTGTTGTTCGAGGCGAATCTTAACGCCGCACCTTGTCTAGACCAGAATGGACAATTGAAAGTTATTTATTCCTGCGAGTAGTTATGGAACCTACAACCGCGCGTTCATAGCCAGACGCCATGCCGATGCGCTGAAACGGCCAATTCTATTTTTTTATACCACAAAATGCTTGTTAAATATATTATAGCAAAAGGACTACTATAATTATGGTTTCAGATTTTTTTAATTTATTAGAATGTGGGGAATGTGGTTAGTTCTGGCGACTTGTGTGCAGACGAAAAATGCTATTTTAAGCGTTTCATTTTTGTATTTTATTTTTTCATCCCACATGTATCAAGGTAAGCAAAGGGAAAATGGGAACCTAATATTAAGACACTCCGTTAATATCATTAAGATATTTCCGTTAATTCCCCTTTCTGATCCCGAGGAATTTTTGAGGCATTACGTGTTGAGTAGCAGAGCTCAACGCCGCGATTTGTCTCATTGCAAGAGCAAAGAAATACAAATATTAAAGCGTGGCGTTTACAGTTGCGCGGTTGTCCCCAAGCGCCGCGATGGCCAGAATCATCTTATATAACAATTAAATTACTTTTGCACCTATTTAAAGTTAAATATCTTAAAACTCTATGTAAATCAAATACCCATATAAGGTATACACTTGTTACGTTACAAAAAAAATACTTTAACACGAAATATAAGAAAAAAAACTAATAAATCAACAGTTCGGAGGTGTTCAGAACAATAACCCAAAATCTTTGGCTCTCCGTTTTTAAAATACTACACTATCAATTTCTAATCTTCCACAATACAATGTATAGAATAGAATAGAATAGAATACAATATACAGAATACAAAACCTCATACAAAAATTCATTCATTGATTTAGCATGAATGAAGTACGGCCAGACAGTGAGGCGTCGAAGAATTCCATATATTTGTGAATGAAATGACTTTCGCAGGTGGTCATTACACCACTATGGGCATTTCCGTTTCGCCTTTTGTCATTTTAGAAGTTTGCCACTTAAAGTAATTGTGTTTTAATGTGTTTAAAAATTTAAAACGTAAGGTAAATTGGATTTTAAAGATTGGTTGTTAAGTTAGTTTAGGTTTGTATTGTTAGGATGTTGGAATGACAAAGCCAGAAATCTTATTAAATCAATATATTTTTCTTTTCTATAGGTTCTAATGTTATTTTAAAAGTATACAAAAATACTTTGCACACAAACAGTACTTAGCAGGGTGTGCAGAGAGAGCCTGACAGAGCTTAATGCTAAGACACAACGTTCCCTACTTTCCTCTGAATTCTCGAGACACTGCGTGTTGAGTGGCGGAACTGAACGTCGCGCTTTGGCTCGTCATCAGAATGTGAAAATGAAAATATTAAGAATTTAATTTCGCACGCCCAACTTGTTGCATTTACAGTCATACGCTTTTACACCTGCGCCGCGACTGGCCTAATAATATATTTTCTATTTAAATTTTAACCAATTTAAAATCATTTTATGTATACCTTGCCTCATAAATGATTTGGTAACTTTTGGAAAACGAAAATAATTAATAATAGGTTTTTCTTGTTTGTACTAATGTCGTATCTATCCCTTTACTTTACATAATTGTGAATTATTTCCAAAAGATTCCATACAAAAGTGCACTGATGCGTTTTATAACATGATAACAATTTTTTTATCAAAAAATGGCAAATAAATGTACTGTCTTATTTACAGTTTTTATTGTTAAAAATCTGGCGAAGCCAAAAATGATCACGAACTATAAGACCGAACAATGGATAGAAAATAACAATATAAAGCAAATATTACCTATTTTATACTTTATTTCCTTCAATTTAGACTCTATACAGTGTATATTTAAACTTTTTTTTTTCTGGGATTCGAACCCATTATAGGGAAAGGGTTACTGATATGGGGGAGGATTGAATACCCAGGTGTGTCATGTTGATACATCAAATGATTACGAGGTAATAGGGAATCTGTCGTGAAACATTATAAAGTTCGATCAGCTATAATAATTCAATAAACAGAAAATTTGAGACCGTTGTGTCGTACGCCTCAGTGTCTAACTGTAAACGCAACGAGACGAGACTGGGAATAAATTAGTTTGACTTTCTTACTTTGGTAAAAAGACAGAGTTTGGCGTCGAGTTCCGTCACTCAACATGCAATATGCCAAAAATTAACCGGAATGTAGGGAACGAAATATCCTGATACTAAATTGCCTTAGATTATCCCGCCATAAGGAAAAAAGTGTAAATTATATTTTTTTTGCAATTTGGTTTTTAATGTGTTTTAAAATTGAATATTTCTTAACAATTCATTATGGTATTTATATTTTTATTGTCAAGTAGTTAAGGAGCCTACATATCAAATATGAGTGTTACCAAACTGATAATGAAACAATTTTTATCTTCAATTTTGAATTTTTCCAAACTCCCCTACCCGCGAAGGTAACCGCTACGTGAAACACATGTGAACGTTAAAATGCCTACGTTACGATACGACAAAATACGTTTAAAAATATTTAAAAAAATGCTATTACTATCGATAAACGAGTTAATCAAATTTATGTAAACACTAGCAACCCGCTCGCGGCTTCGCCCGCTTGAAGTAGACCATTATTTACTTTTTTTCATTTACCAAAATTATCACTTTAAAGACATAAACATGAAAACAACAGTTTTAGAAAATTTAATAAAAATGACATACCAACTTACGGTATAAACTTCTGCCTTTCAACACGCAATGTCTCAAAAATTGGGCAGAAAGTCGAGAACGGAGTGTCTTAACACTACTTTCCCGCTGGCCACTTTTCTATTTGCGGAATACGGCGTAAGGAATTAAAAAATTTTTTTCAATATACAGCTTTATCTTCACTGCCTTATAAAGACATCATGTGACAAATTCTTACAATTTCTTTATTAAGTATGAAAACCAGTTGTATACAGAGATTTAAATATGGTACAGCACAGCCTTCCATCCCATATCACTTAACGTCCAACCGTATAGTTACTTTCAACTTGCACTTAAATTATTCTTGACATGATAATAACATGAATTGATTCACAATTACTAATATAACAATATTATTCACCCTTTTAATATTTCATAAACTAGTTCTTTAATAAGGGTAGCTAAGGGCGGGGCCTGTGCTCCCACCCTTCTAGTTCTTTGAACGAGTATCAAAATCACGTGTACAGCATACGGCTCATATTATAGGGTATTCATACCTAATTAATGTTCAGTTGTCATGATGGATTTAAACGTTTTGATATTTTAAGTTCTAATTTTTTTCTTATTTTTTGAAAGAATATGTATATGGTCAATTATTTATTATATTTATGATAAAAATGTTTATAAAACTGAAGTTAGGTTTTATTTTTTTTATTAAGTTTTTAAATAAAAATGCCATTATTTGCAACTATCGAAATCAATAAATTATTCAGTATAAACTATTTTTTAAAATTTTATACTAATTTACCTAAAAACTAAGTATCCAGTTTTGATACATCAGTCGACCTAAACAGATACCAAATTGAGTTTAATGAGACAGATATGAGGGATGTTAGGAGCCCATACAAAATTATTCATAGCTACTAAAATGTTCCATTCATAAGAATACAGTTTTTTTTTCTTTACTAACACTGGGGCTGACGGCTCGCCGACAAAAGGGTGGGACGGGCCAAATAATTGCCAAAACGCTTCGAGTGAGGCCATTGTGTTTATTTACAATAGGGTGCTCTAAGTGGGGGTAGTTTTTATAATTGTTACTTTAGGAGATCTCACCCTGCTTAATCAGTCACAAGGCAAACGCCACAGTGAGAAGTTCTCAACATGTCTCGATCATTTTTGGTAGACGCGTTAATAAGTGAAACGAAAGATTGCAAAAATGCTGAAATGACAAGTGATCCGATACAAACATACACGAACCTTATGAGCCACCATATGGATGTTAGGCCAAAATTTCTACCGTACCCTTATCCAGGAAGTTTGAACAATTTGCTGAGTTTGGGGCTGCAGCATCAACAACGTGCTCCAGATTTGTTCAGACCGTTTTTGGAACATCTAAATTTTCGATATCCACTCATTCATCAACTGCCTCGCCCACCAGTGTATGAACCGATACAAGGCGATAGTCACCAATTTGAAAGTTACGTGAAATCTGAAGAACAAGAAGCCTTTGTAAGACGAAGAAAGAAATCGGTGTCACCATACTTACATCATCCCTACAAATCTGCAGCTACGTCGCCTTCTAAGAGTCAAGGTCAGAGGTCACCGTCATTGTCAAGTGAAAGTAGAAATGGCACCCCAAGTCCACCTCTGGCCCATCAAGAAGAACTACTACCTGGATACTCAAAGGACTTGAAACGTTTACCTCTTAAAGAAGATTCCAGCAAGCGCATTCGCACTGCCTTCACAGGCACTCAACTATTGGAGCTTGAAAGAGAATTTTCTACGAACATGTATTTATCTAGACTGAGAAGAATTGAAATCGCTTCAAGACTTAAACTTTCAGAAAAACAAGTAAAAATTTGGTTCCAAAATCGCCGCGTTAAATTGAAGAAAGAGGAAAGCCCAATGACTAGTGATGGAAGAACCAAGAAATGTTGTTGCTCAAAGGCATCCTGCTCGAAAAATAATTCAGCGTCTTGTGAAAACGACCAAGAACAAATAGACGTAGTTAGTGATAATGACAATAATTTTGAAGTACAAAATCTGTCTCGATACTCTTGAGATTTTCTATTACTTATTTATAGTATACTTCCAGAATTACTTATTGGTCAACTTTATAAAAAAAAAGTATTTGTATAATTGAATCGATAATATTTGTATTTTGAAACGAAAATGGCTGATTTATTGTAATAATGACGTAATTCCATCTTTTATACCTTTTAAAAAATAATTTGTTAATGTAAGTTAATGTACGACAATTTTAAAAACTTTGATTGCGATTCCAGAAATATTTCAAATAGTGCAAATACGTTATTGTTGCAGGAAATCAAATGGGCCAAATATTTAATGTTTATTCGTAATTTTGGCAAGAAATGTAAATACAGATAATTTATAAAAGATAAAAGTGTATATAAAATTAATGATGACAAAAATATATTTTTATAATAATCGCTTGTTAGCAATAAATAAAAATTCTACGATTTATAATCTCTTGTTTGATTTCTCTGTGGAATGTCGGAGGAGCGGCGGCGAAATTTTGAAGGGTACCAAATAGAATGTCATTACTAATTTTATTAGGGGATTTGGAATTTCGAGATCTCATTGACATACCGAGTGACAATACACCCTTTGTGATCGTCAAATATTCTATTATTCATCTATCTATAAGCAAATATGAATATTCTAAAAATATTTTAAATTAAAATTTATTAATAACGATTAGATAGCCTCACTCTATATTCCGTATTAAGCAGGGCAGATATAACCGAGAAATTTTGTGTAATGACACCCCGTTCCCATTAAAACACTTTCGTTCCCCACTTTTCGCCGAATTCTGGAGGCTTTGCGTGTTGAATAGTGGAATTCAACTCTGGACTTTCACTCAACGCTGAATTTTATATTCACTCACCACTTTAAATACATTATATTTTAAGTTACTAAATAATCATTTTAAACAAGTAAATATTTCATACTTTGGTGATATTATTGTTAAATGATTACTAAATGTCCCTACCTCTTGTATTTCTTCCGGGTCTGTTAAAATTGACTCCTTTTTATATCATAACATCAGGTCTACCAATGGGATTTCATTAACGAAATATTACATTTCAACAAACAATCGGAGATAATTTTGTATTCAGCAGAAGTATATTGGAAAAATATTTTTACTTTTACTTATTAATAAAATGGTGTCGTCGTGTTGCAGGAATGGAGTAGATAACGTTAACGTACTAGATTCGATTCTTTTTAAGAAATGTAATATAGAAAAATTGTTTTAATAAAAATCAGTTTTTTGAATATTTTTGAATTATATTAATTCTATATTTTTTAAACAATTTTTAATATATGGAACAAATGGAAATAACTAAGAGTTGTGATAGACATGACATACACTAAGTACACAGTACAGTACACACTAAGTACAGTGGATTTCATCGAGATTTCTGTACTTTCTGAAATTAGCGTGTCCAAAAAAACAAAGAACTTCAAAAATCAAAAATCAGTACAGATATTTTCTACCAAAACAAGAACGTTCCTTTTATCAGAAACCGAATCTACAATTATCAAACACAGATAGATTATAGATTCTAACAGTCTAAAAGTTTCGTACGTCAATACATAACATATAATATTATTATCGAGTTCCAAATTTGAATATAACACTGTCATTCAATTATAAAATCAAAAATAAAACGTAAGCTAAGCCCCACAAGCTCCCACGAGGGTGTATTTGCCGGCGACCATCATCCATCCAAAATCAAATAAAGTAATTATTTGCCGAAACCATTTATTATCTATGGGAGGACGCGTGCATCTGAAAATGGACAAAATTTTATATACATTCTATAAAATATTATGAACTGTATCATTATTAAAATAAGAATCAAAATCAGTTCAATTATAGATAAATATAATTTTGTTTTATATTCGAACTTTAGTCTCTTACTAATCTATAGTGTATTTATTTACGCTTGGTAATATAAAGTTTGTCTATATTACTATGTAATAAAGTTCAAAATTATTAAAGCTTTAGTTTTGGAGCTTTTAGAGCTTTCTAGTGAAAGTTGTATAGCGCCACGCGGCACTACAACGGTGTCTATTTGAACTAGGAAACCATTTAGAATTTGTTTTTCATCATTTCTTCTTTACGTTCGAGCTGTCATTAAGTGTGTGCAATTGTTGATCTGATTTATTTGTATTAGTACTCTGTTGGTAGCCGAGTGGGGTGGGAAATTATTATTTGTTTATAATTTGCGTCATTGAATTTGTTAATTATTTATCTATATATTTTTGCAAATTCATGCTTTTTTCAGTATAGCATGATTGGTAGAGGGAACTTAGTGTTCAGATTATCCATTTCCTACAGATTTACTCCCAATTTTAATAATATTGCGTATTTAGTGGCGGAATTCAACGCCACCGTAATCGATTTATATATTTGGTATGTATGTATGTATGTATGTATGTATGTATGTATGCATGCATCCATTATTAACAGAGTGACTGACAGTCAGTCAATTCTAAGAGACTCTAGGAGACTCTATGGTAGTATCAAAGGGAGATTTTGTAAAGTGGAAATAACGCTTAAAAGAATACAAATAAGGTTTCAAGCTAAGAAATAATTAAACATGTTTAGATAGATTGATTGTTCTCGAGTCCAAATATACTAATGCAACTGTATGTTAGATAGATTTTCGTATCATTCATAAATTCTCAAGATTCTTTTTTTGTTTTAATACAATTTTCTAACTCCTTGCCTCGAATGGGAATCGAACACATTACCATGTCATGTACAGACAGACGGTATCCCACCGAGCCAAAACGACCTTAATACAAGTTGAATCAAACAACCGAAATGGTTACATTATTTAATCTGTTATTAAAATAAGTAACCAAGCTGTTGATTCAACTAATACAATACAAGAGCATAATTTCATTGCAACAACAAATAAAACCAACCCTTGTTACGCTTCTTCTAATTATTTGCAACACAATTAAATTTGGGGGGTTGGAAAATTTGTATGAAACTCAACCTTAGTTTAATATTAATAGGGGTCGTGGTACCACTAAAATCTACCCCATAATAAATCCACTATCATGCTGACAACCGTATGTTTTGTCATTGCTAATAGGTCACGGCTATCAAAGCGTATGTCACCAGTTCAAATGAATATGTTATTTGATTTTTAACTCTAAAATTTTGTCATTAAAATATTTTTTTCATTACATTTAATATTGTCAGTTACGTCAGTTCGATTGTCGGTAGATTTTGTTAGTCAATTGTAAGTATACGAAATTGATTCTTAAGCATTCAGTTATACAGTAGTTATTTTGCTTATTTCAATTTAAAAAAAACCTAGTATTGAAGCTGTAAATTGAAGACTATTTTAATTTAGACTATATTTCTTTGTTTTAAAGCTTATTTTCACATGATTGTAGTTTAAAGACTTACGCTCTTTTACCGCAATAGCTCAGTATTACAATACAATGCAATATCATTTGCTAGTGGAACGAATGGATCGGGTTTGATCCTTGATAAATGGAAATTTAAATTTTGTTTGAAAAGTGTATTTGAAAAGTTTGCAACGGGATTCGTTCCGGACAGTCGTTCCGTTGAATTCGCTACAAGCTGTTATGATGAATGCGAAATCAGAAATTTAAATTTTATGTTAATCATTAGTTTTTGGAACTATCGTTACTATTACCATATTTGGTAAATGTCGTTGTCATTCAATTATTTTTAGCGAAGTCACCGGTGAGAAATTAGTATATTTTTTGTAAGCTTCACGTTGTATCATGCTGGTTCCATGTTCCACATCATTTTTAAGGCATCGCGTGGCGGCTCAGTGGCGGAACTCAACGCCGCGCTTTATTTTGTTAAAGAAGTGGATTGTGGATTTAAACCTATTTGGAATGTTTATTTGGGAGCAAAATTATGAAGAAACTGAAAAACTGAAAATTTACAATATGTTGTAGGCGTTGCCGGGAGGTGCAAAAATAACCTATTGCAATACTAATTTGAATAATATTACAAGTATGACATAATTAAATATAACTTTTCAATTCAATATATTTGCATAGTTTCAAGAGCCCAAATGTAGAAACTAAAGTTCAAACTGAAAATAGCAACGTAAACTAACAAAACTACTTCATATCATAATATTTCATTAAAGTTTATTAGTTATTTTGTATGAAATAGTTTTACAGAAAAAAACAACATTTTAAATTAATTTGACACTTGTATGACATTAAACGTGCGTTACATTGAGTTCAAATCAAAGCCTAGTTCAAACTACGGCGGCGAAGCTGAATAAACCTACTGTTCAGATACTCCATTTCCCCATTTCAACACAATGTGTGTTGAGAAGCGGAACTAACCGCCTCAGTTGACCATGGAAAGCTTCATGCAAATGGTAAAAAAATCCCATTTAAACAAACCAATAATGATTACATCGAAGTCATTTAACGCGATGTTAACTTCGATCTACACCTGCCTGTATATTTGTGACGACGTAACGAAATTTTATGGATATCGAATAATAATAAAGTGTGTGAACAATTTGCTGTGCAAGTATTTTAAATGTTGAGTGGCTCTTGCTAGACAAGTTTTGAGCTATGACTTCGTCTGCGTTTATTACTAACTTTTACTTTCGGCTAAGTAATTACTTTTCTGTTATATTTATAAAAATATTCTTGATGGCTGTGTGTAATATTTTAAACGGTAGTGGTTAACGTTTTTGTTAAAAATCACGATAAAAACACATATCCTCTATTTGTTTGTTGATTTTATAGTCTTTTTCACCTAAATCTACCCTCTTTTACGCGAGTACACTAACAATATATGTATATATTTTATTTTAAATTATCAAATAATAAATATTCTTATAATAAAAAAAAATGGAGAACGGAATAACTTATAAGTACTTAATTTTTCTACCAAAATATGTGCATATATTCAAATATTCAAAAGATATTAACTAACAGACACAAAACAAACTGAAATCAAAGTTTTGTTTATTTATTAGAGTACGAGTGTGGAAGCGCGAGCTACGTCCGTTAATTGGCTTTTTATTTATTTTGTGCTAAAGTTGCACCGTTTCAGATATTTGCTGTTTGTACTGAAACATCGATTTGTTTTAATATATTGTATACATTGATATGCTCGACGAGTTTAATATTATAAAATAATAATGAAAATATTATTTTAGTATTCTAGATTTTTTTTATTTAAGTCATAATTAACCCCCACCTTTGCTAACTAAACTTTTATTCTGTATTTCTTATATGTTTTTATGTGTAATAAAGAATATATAAATAAAAAAAATAATTTATGCTAAGCGTTTATTATTCAAGGCTGCCAATGAAACTTTTTCATAGTATATCAATAAGAAAATATAACATTACACGTTATCGAGTCACGTTTTGAATCCTGGGAGCAATAAATGGACGACCCACATACATATTTATGAGATATCATCGAAAAGACCTTTAGGGCATTGTGCAAATTTGAAACTAGCTTACTCTTAGTCAAATGTATTAGTAAAGCATTTTTTACTATAATAAAAGATGTTAAATTAAATTTCATTGTCGTAGATACAAATTTGAAAGATGCGAGACAAAATTCGATGTGGTTTACTCTATTCAGCATTAAACTTTGGTAAATGTACACATAATTATTATAATATAGTGATTTATGGTTATATTAAATGGCTTTTTAATTTTACAAAATGTGTTAATGTAAGAAAATAAGATTTTTACTTTACTTACGTATTTGTGAAATATTTTAGTCATGTTTTTTAGTGTAAGAGTATGTTAAAAACTCATTTAAAATATTTTTTATCCTCAGTACATGAATAATGATATTAAAATTTGTTCCACTTTTCTGTTGCTCTTTTAATGGATTTTCGATATAAAGTTAGAACAAAGGCAGTAATTAATCATTAGACTCTTTATCATTGTATGGATCATTACCGCTATGTTACTCAATCAATCAAAAAAAATATATTAAGATATTGGTTTCATTTAACTGTATTAGATAGGTAAGATATGTAGTCACTCCTAGTAATAATTTTGTAATTCTTATTAAAAAAAGAAAATATACTATTGTTAGAAAACGGAAGCGGTTAACATTTTTAAAATAAACACGATAAAAACATATACTGTCTATATGTTTCCAATGTACTCGGACAGAGGTTCCACGTTATTACAATAAGTGACATGTATCACTCAAGAACAACACTACACATTAGATACCTTCCACTGCTTTTATTGTCTTTTTCACCTAAATCTACCCACATTTACACTTGTACGCTAACACTATAATGTGTGCTATATTATTCCCCTACCCGGGAATCGATTTAACATTGCCATATACATACACTTAGATATTTCTCAAACGCTTGGCAATATTGTTTTCAGTTTTTCATTAAATTATTACTTTTTAACCTGCTGTAATATGCACATTTAAGATATTTTTTTCCCGGCAACTATTTTGCCTATTTTATTATTATCAATCCCCGCAACACGCAATGCCCCAGAATTGAGTGGAAAGTGGAGAGCGGAGTGTCTTAATATTAGGCTCTATCTGCTTACCCCGCTATATGCGGGATGCAGCGTAAAGATGAAAAAAAGATAAAAAATATATAAATCTCTATCCAAATAATGTACATTGGGTATACCTACATATGTATGTAGGTATACCCAATTTTTTACCGTCTAGATGACTTTTATTATTCTCTAAAAGACTTTAGAGGTTTAGACCTTCGCAAATTAAATTTGATGTTGGTCGAAATGTTAAAATATTTACGTTTGGTACCTACGTGAATCGTGACTAGCACGAGACGCCATTTCTTGATAAGATTCATTTATATTTCATGTATTTGGTTTCTATATTTTTCAAATAGGTGACTTTTTAGATTCACTCTTTATCCTTAATTGAATAGCCAGACAGAATGGAGACCCAAACGGACTAAGGTCACACCTCTTTTGCCTTATGCACTATTATAAGCCTGTTCAAACATGTCTTCTAATTTTTTACGTAACATTCCTCCAGTATGATCGAACTCCTCTATGATTCAGGTATACAGTATCAATTACTGTATACTAGCAGGTCAACTGAGGTCTCCCCTTACCTCTTTTACCACTTACTATTGCGTCATAAATCTTTTTTGCCATTGTTTACATAGATAGTAATATTTCATAGAAGTAACAAAATTTCGAAGATGCTAATTTTTTTAGTCACTAAGAGATATTTATATTTTTTTAGATTACACCTCTTATAGTTTTATATAGATACTTTATTTACAAAACACTAAAGGATACTTAGTGGTACAGCACTGTATATTTTTTTCAAATATTTCTTATATTATCTCAAAAATAAAACATCTAACCGTCCACCACTAGGGGTCATTTCCAAACAACTTCTATTAAAGAACTTATAGATGGTTGATTAAAAAATACTATTTACATGGTTGACTGGACTCACCTGCTACTACCATACAATATCTGCCTCTATAGCTAATGAAGAGGGTGTTTAAAGTATATCGAATTGAAAGTCACTGGGCAACGGATGTGCGTGCTTTAAGCGATATTGATATCGGTTTTTATGATGATGGGTTGCCATTTAATATATAGTTATCAAAATTTTATATTATATTTAGGTATAAATATTTTTTGCTAGGATCCTTGTGTATAAATATTTTTTAGCTCTTAAAGAACATAAAAGTAATAGTATCTAATATGAATCGGAATAAAAAAATTTTATGTTGATTAAGAAAAAGATTGGCTAAGAAGGCGGTTTTCTAACATATTGTGTATTGAGTTCATTGATGAAAATAATTCAGAACCCTAAGTGGGAATCGAATCCAAAACTGTCACAGTTACTGTCCGCAGACCGCCTGCCCCACAACGTCTATATAAGATAATAAACTAACATTGATTCAACTATTTCAATAAAATAGATATTTAATAAAAAAATTTACAAATAGAAAATATATTTTGCCCCCATTACACTTTATAATTAAGATATCAGATGCGGCACGTGTCGTATGAAGCTGTATACAAACATAAATATTACTTTGTTTGTATAATCCCATACCTCGGGCAACGTCGAGCGCAGAGCGTTGTATAATTAGCTATAATTATAATGGGATTCTTTTTATGTTATTATTTTTCGAATTATATAAAAAGTAATTTTAGTATATATAAATTATAATGTCATACCCACCTATATACAATTTGAGACATAATATGTAAGAAACAAAAAAAAAATTACTGAAGAAGCCATGGCACATTGGGAAAGCATTTGATTGTAAATGTGAAGGTCTACAGTTCGATTTTATTTGCAGGAGTAAATCCTTAAATTTTCCGCGCTGGGGAATGAAATTATAGTATTCCTTGCTCTGGTAACAGAACAAAGCGTTGAGTTCCACCATAAATCGTGTTTGGGAGACATGCAATGTCTCCCAATGGGCGAAAAGTGGTGAACGCATAGTCTTAAGTTAACACTATGTTCTCTTTGCTTCCCGTGCTATATGCGGGATATAAAAAAAACCCATGCCCAGATATGTACGAGTATATAATTTTTCTTCTTTCACTCAGAAAAATGTGATATCATCTCGAAGTCTGATAAGTTTTCTTTTATCTAGGGCTGGATAATTAACAATATTCAATGCACCGGCTTTATAATTTTTTTCACCATTCCCATTTTTACTTTGAAATGCAATTTTCTTGTTCTAATACTTTTTTCTAATATCATTCTCCTAGCTCTCGGTTATAATTTTAATTTGAAATTTTATTTAAATTCCGTGAACAGGATTTAATCTTCTGTTTTGTATTCTTTGTAGAGTTTTATTTAATATTAAATAAATGTTCTTTCTGAGTTTTGTTTTTGTAAAAGCTATTTTTAAAACTAAGTAGAAATAAAAGAATAATTAATAGCATTTTAAAAAAATCTTTATAAAAAATGGAGCCACCTGTATCCTGGTGGATCATTATCGAAAAGAACTTCAACAATCTAAGAATCATATCGATAACGCAATCAAAGACGAAAACGGAAACAAGAATAATTTAGCAATTTTTATAAATCCAAAAAAAAAATATTAGTATGCCAATAATATTAAAAGACTGTGACATCGTCATTTCTTCATCTATATATTTGCTTATATGCCATGATCATTTCCAAAAAAATTGCCTAATTGAGTTGATATATCTTAAATTCTTTTGCCAATAAACGTCTGTTCATTTCCCGCAACGATCTGGACAATACGGCCTACTACGAGCAGCGAGTACCGACAGATATTATCTCAATCGATCAAAATCAATTATCCCGACATCCCATTCAGTAGGTACTGCGATCGTTTCCCGAGACGTGTTTAAATTTGCCGATTTTACGTCTAAAGTATAAAAGGTAGCCGATATGTCGATGCGCGCTTAAAGGATCGCCGACAATTGAAGGGTTAAGTACGATACACACTTGAATGTCATGTATTGCAAACATTTTTTTATGGCGGCAATTTTTTATGAAAAAAAATATCATTATACCTCTTTTGGGAACAAAATTGTTTGTAGTTTTTAGATCGATAGATATAACGAAAACTAAAAAAAATTGGCTAAAATTATGGAACTAATCGATAAAACGTTGACGTTATACCATCTAGCACGCATATATTTAAAGGATAGGAAGTGAAGAACCGAATCTTTTACAATAAATTTATATTTAAATCTATACATACAATAAGTAAAGTGATGTGAAAGTATGAAAGTGTTAAGACACTCCATACCCATTATGACAGTTCGTTTGATTACTTTCTTCTGAATTCTGGTGGCATTGTGTGTTGAGTGATGGAACGCAACGCCGCACATTATCTCGTTACCAGAGTTTAATATTGAATTTATATGAAAATATTGAATGCAAACGCAATGCCTTCAAAAATCTGCAGAAAATAGCGAACAAAACGGTAGTAACTTAACATTAGGTTCCCAGGTTCCCTCTACCTACCCTGCTACGTGCAAGATACAGCGTGAAACTAAAAAAACTAGTTTTAACCAAAAAAATTAACAGCATAGCATACATTCTGACGGTTACAAAATAGGCTATTGAATATAGTCCATGTTAGGAAACAGGTAAAAAGCTTTTCCACTGAGTGCGTGTTGACATCCGAGCAATTCCGCGGGATTAATGTTATTTCCCGGGATTACGGCAACACTAATCCCAGACGCGTTATGTATTCGGGATTTGTAAGGATTGAATGTGATGGAAAATGATTTAAGTGTGCTTAGTTTAGCTTGTTGATTTTATATTTATGATTTTTTAAAAGAATATACCTATTTTTTTTCAGAGCCTCACTTGTGGTATAAAAGAGGGAACCTAATTAATGAATTAATCCCCCCAATTGGAATCTTACAAACAACCGTCGCGTTTACAGTCACATTTTGTGATCTGCACCAATTCTGTTCACTAAAAAATAAAAAAAAATTCTTTGGACAATTTTCTAACCCAAAACCATCACATATAATTTGCAAACCAAACGCATTCCCCACTGTGCCATTCACCGTCGTTCAATCTCACATTCTCTTTGAAATCCCATAAAACATATCGATCTTTAAATACCTGCAACGAATTTGTAGGCGTTAGAGTCGTTTCCATACATTCTTATGAATGAAATAGAATTTGTACTAGATAGGTCAGTTCTAAAAAAATCAAGTACTTCAAAACTACCTGCTGTTAAGTGTAATAAATTTCGAAAAATCGATCCTACTAGAAACGCTATGGGATGACAAAAGGAAATTTTATGAATGAATGTATGAAGAATAATGTGAAAAAGATGAATGAACAGTGCCATAGACGTTCTGGCGACGCTTATTTGGCTATAAGAAAGTATTTTTTTTGTATCGGCACGCTTTGTTGCTAAAATTTTTAGGCCTATATGGAATAAACATTATTTATTGTAAGGTCATTTGTCAAATTATATAGTGTACGAGTATTCGCTATCTTATTGTGTGTTTATGTATGTTGGTATGTAGAATATTTCATATTATTAAGGTTTTGGCGCAAAAATGTCGTTCGATACAAATCCCTCTCGGAAGAACGAATAATTTTCGTTTTCTTAGTCTAGTAACAAGACAAAAAAATAGGCATGGTGAAAAGAGTGTCTTAACACTTCGTTTCATTAGGGTTGTCTCTGGTAAACGGGGAAAAAGAGTGTAGGTGAAGTCACTTTATAATTATGTCACAAGGTTCTGTGTGTTTCTATTTAATTTTATGTATAAGTCTAATAAATTATTATACACTCTGTTATTATATTTTATATTTACTAATATTGAAATTAGGGACGCCTGCGCTAAAATACGTCATATTAAGTACTTGTCATAAGACAGAGGCTCTCTCTTCCGCGGTCCGCCATAGTTGCTTGTGCACTGTCACTGTACTAAATATTGTAGTTACACTGGCGAAGTGATTTAATGTTCAACTGGCACGCTCGGAACGCCATAATAGAAAGAACAGAAAAGAATTGAAATATTGTATTAATTTAAATATACAGTTTTATCGCAAGATCTATTACTTTTATTTCAACAACTAATAACTACCAACCAACCATAACCAAAAAACCATATTTTATATAAAAATATTTATTATCGGATAGAAATATATCTATAGATAGAAATATGTGTTATTTTAAAAACATTTTGTAAGTCAAGATTATAAAAATATTCAATAATAATATGAAACATTGTTGTCTTTGCATACTTTGATCATAGTCGGATCTATAGGTACTACCTACTAACCAATGAATATTCAAAATGGAAGACTACATGTAGCGTTGTACAGCAAGCAATCAAAATTTTAGAGGTAAACTGCCTCTGTTTCTAACGACTGTTGTTGACGGTGGATCTACAACCGAGATCGACTGGATGCTGTGCCATTCAAATCACTAAAGTGGTCTGTGCGCCCATCTATTTATGATTGAAGGAAGTGTTACGTGGCCCAACCGATTTCTGTGATGGAATTTTTGGGTAGCATGGTAAAATATTCTTAAAAAACGCTTATTTCTTTGTTTTTTTAGGTTCACGCTGTATTTGGCTTATAAACCTATTGTTCAGACATTCCATTCCCTACGCAATGCCAAATTTATGTAACATTTATTTTCTTTTTATATATTTATTACTCTGCTCCGGTAAGACAAAGGGTGGCGTAGAATTCAGACAGACAACATAATATTGTCTTGACATTTACTTTTTTCAGTCTAACCAAATATATAGGCGTGAAACTACTAAAGCAATTTTAGTATCTCGCCTGTAGAAGGGTAGGCAGAGGGAACCTGGAAGCCATATGTTAAGACACTCTGTTCCCATTAAGACACTTTCTTTCCGCAGAATTATGGACGCATTGCATGTTGAGTAGAGGAACTCAACGCCGCGCTGTGCAATAAAGTAAAGTTAATTTTAATTGAGATTATTGCTTTTTGTGTCCTAAAAGACAAAAAAAAATTTAACCCACGTCGACCTTCGACTTCTCCAGAGCAATCTAACATAATTTAATCCAGTAGTTCTTGAGATTTGCATATTCAACATCCAACAATCAAAATCAAACAAGTTTTTGGGTTTTATAGTATAGAGATTATTGCAAAATAGTTAAAATAGAAGGAATGGTGAAAATTTCTACAATAAATCATTTGCAAAACTGCGAAACTTCAATTGCAATGAAATATTTTGATAAATTGCTTAAAATCACTCAGCTGTTAAACTCAACTTGCTAATATAAAGAGTGCAAGCGATGTGTGAATTCAATGATGGAGAAATAATACAAAATATTGACTGGTCATTATGTGAGTGCAATTTTGAATGCTATGAACATCATATTTATGTAGCGGATTTGATTCCGTTTGATGTAAAAAAATATTTTTCAAGGAATTTTCTATGGCATTTTTTTATTTTTTTTATTTTTGCAATTTTTATTTAATAAGGGATATCTTTACTTTTATACTAACAAAAAGCTGAAGAGATAGTATAATTGAACTCGTTAATCTCAGAAATTACTACTACTAAAATGAAAAATATAAGAGGAAATTCTTTCGCTACGTACTACGTGCTTTTATATATAAAATATGTAGCTATATATTATTTATTTTTGAATCTACCTGTACATAAATTGGTCTTTATAAAAGCATAATTGGCATTTTAAATAGCCTATAGAAAAAATATTTTTTATCGATAATGATTACATGGCTGATAAAGCTTCAATTATACATTTTAAGTACACCAACGCAAACAAAGTCGCGGGCTGCAACTAGTTCAATTATATTTCAACAAAGGCATATCAAAGTGTATGACAAAAGAATTTTAATTCTCTGTTAGCTGTAAATCATATTCTCTACAACACGAGTTGACTGCAATATGAATATGTAACAGTTACATTGCTATGGATCTAGATGAGAAATGAAATGGTAATGTGAAAAATTAGATAAATTATAATACGACTGAAAGACACTTGTCTCGTCGGGGCTGTAAACAAATTATGTGAAGAAAAAAATATGTATAGAAATATCATAAAGAAACGAAGACGTCGTGGTCGTGGAATTTCGCTGTGATAGCAAGACGACGGGTGGCGTTGAGTTACACTATTCAACATGAAATATCTAAATAATTGGGTGGTAGACAGAGGGAACATAGTGTTGAGACACTCCGTTTCCCAATTTCTGCGGAAATCTAGAGCCAATGCGTGTTGAATATAATCGTGACATATGTGGTATACCTTGTCTCCAACTATAATACAATGGCGATAATCTGTTATATCCAAATGTAATAATATTATAAAGCTTAAATGTTTGTTTAATTTTACGCGCTATTTTCAGATACTGCTCTTTGTTATACAAATATTCAAAATAAAAAAAATATGTGAAGCGCTTCAATGACGCATATATATTGTAGTGACGTTATTAGTTGCTGAAATAAAATAAAATATCCTGAAAGGGCTTCTTATTTGAAACTGACATGCAAATTGAATTACAACGTGGAATTGATTCGAGGCTTCGAACAATAACGCGGTTCAATGGCTCCTAAACAAGGGACTACCTTTTAATAGAAAAATTTACTATAAGAAGTCCATGATATTTTTATTTAACTTTAGAATATAGTCGTGGTGCATGGGAACAAACGTGTGACAGGTTGTGAGTTCGAATACCACTCGAGGAAATTAAAGATAGATATTTTGATTTCCTTGCTCTGGAAACGAGGCAAGAGAAATTCCACAATTAACACGCAATTCCTCGAGAATTCGGTGGAAAGTGGTGAACGGCGTCCTCACATTGTTAAAATGTTTTAATGAAACGGAGTGTCTTAGCACTAGATTTCCAGTCTTCCTCTGCTACCATGAAGCTCAAAAAGAAAATGAATCAGAATCGGGGCCGAGGTCGCATATAGTAGGTTAAAGGTTAATCTAATATCTAATAAGCACTTCGTTTTCTATTTTCTATCGGATTCCAAACATTGAATGAGGAATGCCAAAACTTAACGCCGCTTTTTTCTGATCAGAGGTCAAGATGTCGCCAAACATAAATTTATACTAAGCAAAACATAAATTTATACAAATTATACTAAGCTTAAATATTTAAAGCTTATTTCTTTTCCTCCCAAAGTTTCTATGAAATAAGACACTTAATTAAATGTTTAATAAGCCGTTGTTTATTAAGAAGCTCATTATTTACGGTCTCAAGATATCACCCCTATTAATTTAGGCGTCTGAGAAATTCACAATTTTGTCTGTATCATTCGTTTCGAACTTAATAACTTACCTACCAATTTTATTTTAAAGTTTATAAAAAAAATTGTAAGCTATAAAAAAAACATCCTATCTTTCTGAAGGACTAAAAAGTATCTTCAAAAAAGTATATATTGGCAAGCAACTCAACAGTAGTTATTTTTAAAATGTGATTTTAAAGCAAAGCAAGCAATAATACCTTGCTATGACAAAAAGCCTTTTTTTAAATAATAATTTGAGCTTTCGGCATGAGCCATAGAAGCACTTAATTTCGCACATCAAAATCGTTTTAATATATATTTTTATTACATATTTTTAATGTTTCTGCATTTTAATGTTGGCTGTTGCATAAGCGTGCAAACGTGACAAATTGTGGGCTCGATTCCCACTAGAGACAAGAGAACATATTTCACATATTTTATATTTTAACTTCCTCTCTTTGGTAACGATGTAAAGCGCAGCTTTGAGTTCCACCACTCAACACACAATGCCTACAAAATTCAACGGAGAATGGCGCACGGAAAGGAATGGCGCACCCGGAGGTTTCCAGGGTACCTCTGCCTGCTATGTGCAGGATACAGCGTGAAGCTAAAACAATATATAATAACATTAATACGTACCTAAATACGTACCTTATAATAACAATCAAGTATTCCATCACCTATCAAGTAATTTACTACCTATATATTCGTTCACTATGGTGGTAATTGATTGTGGTCAACCGCTACATTTAAAGCTATTTCACACGACGACGGTTATATAAAAATAAGTATTTAAAGGCTTTATTCCGCATGTGCAAGCAGACAAAGTCACTTGTAAATAATAAACTTGCGTGTTTAGTGGTGAAACCCAACGCCGCGGTTTGTTTTAGTAAAATGGAGGGAAGAATAAATAGAACTAACTAACATCCCACCACCGAGTCTACCAGAGTGGGAAAAAGAAAATAATTCTCCCATTACCTCGTATGGGGTTCGAAAGAAGATTCTAAACTTCTGTGGAATTCCCACCTGGAAACATTTAAATAAACACAGCTCTGCCGCTTTTGCTATTAAAAGAGTAAAGCAAACGACGAACATCGATAGATACTTTCATAGCATTCTATCCTTTGGGCAAAACGGAGTGTCTCAACCATATGTTCTCTCTCCCTACCTTGCTATAGGCGAGATAGGCAGAGAGAACATATGGTTGAGGCGAGAATTGAACCCAGAACCATGTTCCCAAACTGTGGCTCCATACCATCTATCTTTCTAAGTAATTTCACATATTGTCGTGTGAAGCCTCCCTTACTCTTTGATGAAGTACACGTTGTTAACATAATTACGAGCATTATTAATCTTTCCAACGACGCGATGAGGACACATTAACTCTACAGCCTTGCCTTGATTATGCTTTGAAAATAATTAATTTGCCTGAATTTTTGAATATATTATCTTTTATGTGTTTATTTATATACTATATATATTTGCTGATTATTTTACATATTTGCCTGTACTTTGGAAAAATTATATCACCATAATTATATTAAATATGGTATCGTCGAATTGGTCTGATAATGGAGCCAGGACTTGAATAGTAGAACAGTTCAGAAGTTAATCGAAAAGCACTCGAGTTCAGACTCATACAATTTATAGCTCCAAGCAGATTCTATAGCACTTGTGGCACTTTGAGTACAAAAGCGTGTTTTTTTTAATTACTTATAGGGATATTATTTTAGCCTAACACTTTATCTTGCGAAATGAAATATTTTATATTGTTATTTCTTTACTAAACGCGCATTGCCTCCAGAATTCGTAGAAAGTTGTGAACGGGTGTGTATTTATGGTAACGAAGTGTTTTACCACTAGGTTTCCCATATTTCATATGTAGAAATAAGAACTTGCATTAGATTCTCCGTTCTTCGCTTTCCGGCTCATATTCCAAAATTTCGCTTTTTTTTACGCTTTACACTTTTTTATATTTTTGAATTTCACTTTTCTAAGCCTAGTCTAGCATCTGTCGTTCAGTCACTAAGTAGCGGAAGAGTTTCATATAGATAATCAATTTTTTTTCACTTACAACTATGTGGGCGTAAAAAACACTATATTTAAAAAAAAGTATAATAGTTCAAATAAAAATTTATGAACGAGTTGAAATTGCAAAGACGAATTCGCAAAAACATCGCCCTAGGCCCTTTTAACTTACTTTAGATAAATTGCTGGCATACAGACAGACAAACATCCGCTTATTTTTATGTATCTATTACCATTGTGTAGGGTATTATCAAATTTATAATTTTGTTTAATTTTCTCACAGATTGGGTTGTAAGTAAAGCAAGGTGCTGTGGCTGTGAAAGAAGCGGTGGTTTAGGAGGAGCGGAATATTAACGATACATATTTTTATTATTAGTGATGTATTTAGGTATGTTGTTATCGTATTTTTTTTTATTTATTATTATCTATTCCATTTTTGGCGTAAAGAAGGCTAGGCTGAAATAACCTAATGTTAAGACTCTCCGTTACCCATTAAGACACTTCCATTCCCCACTTTCTGCTGAACACAATGACACGCTTGCTTCATTACCAGAGAGAGGAAATGGAAATCTTAATTCATTTCCTCAATTCGGAATCCATCCTACGCTTATGTGCGCTCAGCGCATAACTTTTTATTTACTTTTAAGGGCATTTTTTATTGTATAGGTGCTAGGTGAGAGATATATATAAATTAATGTTCTTTAAAAAATATTTTATGTCGTTTAGATATTTATAAAAAATGTCGAGAATATAAATTTTTGAATTGAAATTATTAAAAACGTTATTTTGTTTCTGAAATCGTACACAATATTTATGCAAATTACAACGAGAAAACAGTGTTCCATCCAGTAGTATTACTTTTAAGCTATATCCGCCGAAATTTCATATCCGCCACATGAGTAGCCCCAAACTTTTTATTATCGTCATATTTCGAGCGAAGCTTTTCAATGCTTTATTTGATTTTGTGCTAACATCCCTTAAATTATTACTTCATAAAACTAATAATGAAATATTACTAAACAAACATAAGGATAAACGTTATGAAATATTATAAAGTTAATAATCTACATAATATATGTATAATAAGCGATTTAAAACGGGGTCAAATTGTAAGTAAAATGTTATAGGATTATAAATAAATTAGTGTAAGATTGTGCATTCTGGTACGTTTGATGTGTGGTACTTGACGAATGTAGGTTCGGAGTTCATATTCAAGGTTATATTCTTTCATATTCTTTTGTTAGTTTCTCGTTCTATCCTCATTGAAATGTGTGTTAAGTAGTGTAACTCGACGCTGCGCTTAATTTATATACAAAGTGGAATGTTTATATTCCTTTTTTAAGTTTATTCTGTGTCTCATACAAAGCGGTTTCCCACTTTCAACCGAATACTCGAGTGCATTGCGTGTTGAGTGGCGGAACTCAACGCCGCGCTTCGCCCGACACCAAGGCGAAAAAATGAAAATATAAATTTGAATAACATACCGTTGACAGTAACACTTTAATCTGTAATCTACTGCACCACGACGGCCTTAATACCGTTATTTATAATCATATAAACCATATCATTAAAGTATAACCAAATAGTACTAACAAAAAGCATTTTACTAAACTTTCATTCATTCGTTTAATTGCATAATGATTGACATCCTTTGTATAGATGTCATAATTATAAGATTATTAGTCACGTGACACATTTTGGGGGTAAAAATGCGAGTTTTGGGGAAACGTGACAAGGTATTTGCTCTTTTTGTCTCTATAATCTGGTATTAGCCGGTCCAAAGGGTGTTTTAAATGAATGGGCATGTCTGAATAGGATTTGAACGTCGCTTTTATAAAAATATCGAGTAAATAGTGTTATATTGGAAGTTGTACTGGAACATTACTGTTAATGTAAAGGTAGTTGGTTCGATTTCCACTCGACGTAATTAATTAATTTCATGTTATCGCTTAAGTAACAAGACAAAGTGTGGTGTTGGGTTTCGCTATTCACCAAGCAATTTCTCGAAAATTTTGTATTTTAAAAAATTTGTTACTTTGGATTCCTCTGCCTGTGAATTTTAAAAATACTTTATGGCTAACCTGGCGTATTGGTGGTAGTGTTTGACGGTCACTTGATATAATTAATACTGATTATTGGTATAATTATTATGAGAGAAATTATTATGAGGCAAAGCACGGTATTGAGATCTGTCACTCAAAATTCCTCTGAATACCTCAGAATTCAGCGTAAAGTAGAAAACGGAAGTATCTTAATAGGAAACGGTGTGACATAATACTAGTTCCTACGATTCCTCTGCCCTATGTGCGGGATGCAACGTGAAGATAAACATAAACTTGTATTAGCTATATGAACATATTAGCGACCCCCTCGCGGCTTCGCCTGCTTTAACTACTATAACTTAACTTTTAACTACTATAATTATTCATATAATGTATGTTTGCAAAGCACTTAAGATAATGTGAAAATTAATTAAACCCTAATGCAACCCGCATTTTCGTAGTTCCAATAAGGATTTTCCAATTGTTTTAAAATAAACACAAATAAATAACACAAACAACAGAAAACTTAAACGAAAGAAATTATAAACAACAGACTACCTACTATTCTCTTACCCAAAAATACTTAAACGAAAGATGTAACCAACTATGTAGCGTGGAAATACATTATAATTATTGGATAACTCCAAAGTACTAGTAAGTTTTTTTCTGATATATCTACTGAAGTAACACGTTCACTGCCATCTCCTTCGGAATCAGAACTAAAAACCCATGTAAATAGTTGTAGATAAAATTTTGTGTTTAAGAATGTGTCACCAGATGAAATTGTCAAAACTTTTAAAAGCCTTAATTTAAAGAAAACTGGTGACTTATGGGGCATGTCTGTTAAAGTTTTTAATTCAATTATACTAAATATTGCTCCTTACCTTGCTTTAATTTTTGGCCGACTAGTCTACTATAGCTATTTGCATAGTATTTTATCTTATGGAATGCTGCTATGGGGCAGTGCTTCAGACATAAATTCAATATTTATCCTCCAAAAAAGAGCCGTAAGATATATTTATAAACTAAGAGCGCAACATTCTCTGCGAGATGTTTTCAAAGATGCAGGTATTCTTACAGTTGCTTCCCAATTTATATACTAAAATATTCTCTTTGTCCGACAAAATATACATTGTCATAGTAAACATAGTGACAATCATACGATAGGAACGAGAAATAAAGATAAGATTGTTACTCCAAGTTTTCGCCTCCAAAAAGTTAATAAATCTTTTATGGGTCTGAGCAGACGTAAATAATAAAATTCCACAGAGTATTCTACGTTTGCCACTTCCAAAATTTTAAATATCAGTAAAAAAAATTCTGACAAGTAAAGCTTATTACACTGTTCAATAATATTTAGAGGACAAACATGTATGAAATTAATGTCTATTGAATGTAATGCAGGATAGCTGCCAACTAATGTAATAGTTTGTACCATTGATTTTGAAAAGAGCAACTGTTGAGTTTCTTGCCGGCTCTTCTCGGCAGAACTGCCTTCCGAGCCGGTGGTAGCTTTTTGTTCATATGTCCATTCGACGATTCAAAAGTGCTTATTATAAGTTTATTTGAATAAAGAATCTTTTGAATTTGAATTTGAGTACGTGCAATCGAGAGAATTGAAGCATTCTCTCGGCCAACTCCGTAGTAGCTCCGAACGACATCAGGGCCTTGGTTCTCTGACGGTTAATGCTGTTAGCCCTATTGGCTTTTACAGCGAACCGCTTGGGTAAGCACTACGTGGCTGCCTGTGAGGAAAATTAAATAGAATGCATCGGCCGGGACTCGTACTCGGGCCGGCCGCTTGGCAGCCGAGCATTTTACCACTGAACCACCGATGCGTGTAAGGTAGGTGGGCGCGGCGGACGCAAAACGTCGCGGGGCGCGGAGGGACACATGGCGAGTGGCGAGCCGTTTCGCAGCAAGGATTTTTTGATATTGTAACAACTTCTAAAATATTTAATAAAATGAAAAGCAGTAAAAGACAGTTTTGATCTACATTAAATGGCCAACGTAACTAATATACTTATTAATATGCTGAGAGTAAGGCATAAGTAAAACAGGACTCGATACAGCTGATGTGTCAATGGCGTGATGTGTCAACAAATAAATGCGTTTTTCATGCGCGAAAGTGTCTTTATAGAAACGAAGATTTAGATGCGTTTGCACGTATTGGATAATTGGAGTTGAATGTATTATTTCAGCGCGATATATTTGGATTCATATTTTTTGTAGTAGTCATTAGTAGGTAGGTTTTTGTTTATAATTTCTTCCGTTTAAAAATAGTCATTTAACTATCTAAAAATAGTCATTTAACTATCTAAAAATAGTTATTTAAATATATTTTAATAAATACTTGAAAAGATTAGTAGCACAGATTTAAAATTACGGTACCTACTAAAAAATCCTTGCTGTGTAAAACAATTGGAAAATTTGAAAACTACGAAAATGCGGGTTGCATTAGGGTTTAATTAATTTTCACATTGTCTTAAGTGATTTGCAAACATACATTATATGAATAATCCAGTAGTAAAAGCGGGCGAAGCCGCAAGAGGGTCGCTAGTAAGATATAGGATAATTTATGAGACAATCGGTTCTCCATGTCCACGCAGGCATTTATTTTTTTAAGTAAAAAACCTTTCAAAATAAAACAAAGAAGATTATAAAGAATAGCATATTTAATGAAACAGTATTAAATATTTGTTAAAGAACGAAACAATGCAGATTGTTAGGTTAACCGCCTCATTTATCGTATGATAGGGATGTAGTGATTTTTTATGATAAAATTTTTAATTATAGATATTTTAAAAGTCGAAATCTTATCTAAATATGGCATGGTATCTACAATCCGGGCTGTCAGCACGGCTGCATACACAGTAGCAAAGAGTGTGACAGTGAACGCGACGGTTCTGGATTCGACTGTCTCTCAGGAAAAGGAATTATTTTCATTTTGTGGCCCTGGTAACAAGACTAATTTCGGCGTTGAGTTTCGGTAGATAGCAGCTTCACGTTTTATTCCGCATGGTAACTGGTTAGGCAGAGGGAGCTTAGTGTTAAGACACTCTATTTCCCACTTTCTATTTAATTTACCAAAAGGAAAAATCAAGATTTTTTTATTTTTACTGCCAAAAGTTGGCAAAAAACCCTTGAAATATAAAAAAAATCTTAAATATATTATATTACAAACACTAAACTTTATATGATCGACATATCCAATCCCTAGTATTCCGTAAACCGTAAAATATACGCATGTTATCTCAATAGACGGCTTAACCCCTTCGAACAGATTTTTAACAAAATAACAAAACCCCTCAACCCACAATAAAACTTTTTACATATTATTTTCACAACATCCATTCTTCAGCTTACTTTTATTTGTGATAAGTTTTTTTTTTTAAGACGCTCGTGGCTCAGCTATGCGGCGTTGAGTTTCGCCAATCAACAAGCAATGCCTCTAGAATTCGGCGGAAAGTGGAGAACGGGAAAGTATCTGTGAAAAGCATATTTATGGGAGATCTATAGGAGGTTCTCAATGCAACGTTACCAGGGCGTAAAATGAAAATTTCATTTCCTCGAGTTTGAATTGAACCCACAACCTATCGCGCTTACAGTCGCACACTTGTGCCTCGCGCCTCGACTAACCTTAATAAATTACAATGATGACAGATTATAACGTTGGTTTTTACTATTGAAAACATAAATTATTTTAAAAATCTGATAAGATAATTCTAATCGGACAAATTGTATGAAATTCTGGCTAATACTGGTGTTGGTAAAGTCAATGGGTCAATCACACTAAAGAAAATAAAATACTTTTCATTTCTTCCCTTTCGGTGTAGAGGAAATTTCATATATTCTGAGGAACTTAAGTCGATACAGTCCTACGCCAATAACAGTACACATTAATGTGTTTAGCTAAAACTTTAAACCCTTTTTTATGGAGAAAGAGAAGGGAGGAGTGTTAATTTTGGTACACATTATATGTAGTTTATATAGAGGGATGGAGAATGCGATTATTATTGTTTAAAAAAAATAGTACAAAAAATAGTAAAGTACCGACATTAAATGAATTAAGTAATTAAAACACGAATTATCATGTTTGATAATACACGCCTCTGTATAAAGTGACTTATGAGTTGCTATGATATATTGTACGCGTGAATCGGTTCTCTTGTTCTATTAAATACGTCTTATTTGATCGAAATTTAAATAATTATAATATTTCCTTTAAAAGGGAAATGAACTCACAATTAAGTGTTTAGTTGAACACGGCAAAGTTGGCCAAGGCCAAGAACACAAGTAGTCGAAAAAAGCTTTATTTCAACAAAACGTTTAAACGAAATTTATAACTTATGGAATTATATGTATATGTAATTCTAACTAGCCCTCATATAATTATTTTAGTAAGAAATCGTATTAGAAAAATTTACAGTCTATTAGAAATATAAAGTCTTAATTTAGTAAAACACATAAGAGAGTAAATAGAGAGAACCCAGAACTACGACACTCCGTTTTCCCGTTCCATTTCGGAGCTTTTTCAAGACTTTAGTTTTCGCAATGATTTATTTTTCCTAGAGGACTTGAACCCACAATCATCGCGTTCACAGTCGCGTGAAATAAACAAGCAGTCATATAATAACAAACATTTATAACAATAATTAGCGCCAATAAGAAACAACAATAAAGAATTACCAAAAATCTCAGTATATTATGTAATAAAAACTTAGTTAAAACAAAATGAGACACAGTAGCAAAATCTTTGAGTTTGCATTTGTCCTACTTCAGAGGATATTGATTTGAGCACTCCTTCTATTTCTTCTGTAGTTTGGTCATTTCTTCTCGATAACAGCCATCTCTCATGACCTCGTAAAGCACAGTTATGGTATAACATATAATCGTTGTTAATTTTCTGATAAACCTTGGCGACTACCTTCTCCTTGTTGTAAAATACAGTGCTAGGATCAAACACGTAAAATCTTGTTTGTGTTTTACCCATCAACATACCATAGAAGTGATCGTCTTCGTTAACTAAAACAGCGTTGTCATTGAAAGAATATGGCTGATCATGTCCGTAGGCTTCTGAATAACGTTGGATTTCCGATTGGTTTGCCTTAACTATGGTGGTAGTAGGGCAAGTGGAGGATGGCACCAGATTGGAGAATAAGGCAAATTTGTAAACACTGTACCATGTGCCAACTAATTCATTGTTGCTTGAGGAATTGGAATATTTTTTTATGCAATCTTGCTGCACTTCCGTTAGCGAAGATAACTGTGCGTGTTTTAAATATAGAAGAACAATAAACAAATTGATTGAGCGAAACATTTTGATGAAACTATTAATTAGTAATTAGCGCTTGGCTAACTAGCGCTATATTTATATAAACTCGCCTACTCGTTTTATCATTTCGATAAGAGGTATTGCTTTCAGCTATAATATACGAAATGACATTTTTCTGTTTGCCTATCGTATTTTAATTTTCCATTAATACTATTTATTTTTATTTTAAGGCAATATCATTGTTCTTATTAAACGACTTTAAGAAAAGAAGGTCACCACTTTTACCTGTAATTGGTATTCGATGAATGAGAGAAAAGGCGTGAAGTTCCATTAGATTAGGTTTTTTACTAAAACGATTTTTTTAAATAGAATTATTTTTAATTTTTTTTATAGTCGTATGGGCTTATTAGAAGTATAAATAATCTAATATGTTCTGAGATTTCATATACATAATGCCATACTAATTTCTTTAAGATTACTGATTAAAATAACTGATATATTTGTTTTTCTTTACCTTTACTGTGATATACTTTAATTTTGTGCAAATGACATAGACCATGGTGACGCAGTGGACCAATAACAAAAAAAAACGAGACACTTGTGAGCTCGATCTCCAAGAATGAATTCTTTTCGACGTCATGCTCTGGCAAAACAAACCGTGGCGTTGAGTTCCGCCTCTGTACATGCAATGTTCGGGTATTCGGGCCAATAATGGAGAATGGAGAACAAGAATTATTTGAGAAAAAAAAATATATAAGAGAATAGTGAGAATATTATAATATCAATGCAGCTCAATAATCAATCAAAGTAATTGAATGTTATATTGATAATACTACGCAGATTGATAACTTCCACTTTTGTTATCTTAATTGACTTTCTAAGACATTGTATAGTCATTCAAAAAAGTACTATCAATTTTAAGTCTTTGTACTTACGTATTACGTATTATAGATGTAGGGGCTCGGGCTAAAACGGTCAATGGTAATTTGCCTTTACTTTTTACTTTTTAATATGCTTATAAAATTTTATACAAAGAAATTAAAGATACTAATTTGCTGCAACGTTAAATCTTATAAGAAAATAATGTAATAATAATCATGGCTGTTGAAGGGATCCGCTCTCAGACGCTACTGCTAAATAAAAATAAAACAACACAATTATCATAAGCAAGAATCTATTGAGCGTTTAGATCTGCGATATCTTTAAGCTTTATCAAATTCGATTATTTTTGCAATTTGCGTGGTTAAATTGGTAAAACGAAAAAAATTCACTCCCCCTAACGGGAATCAAACCTCCTACCAATATCTTGATATGACTCCAATATGACTCTACGTTTATAACGTAACATTATTAGGTCTACGTATGACAAACCAATTCAAAATCCAATTTCCACAGTCTTTAGAAATGATTTGAAATTCTGTTATACTTTTTAAAGGCAACTTTAATTTACTGGTAAATTTAACTAGACTAATTGTACTAAATGTAGTTATCTCTCATTGTTAATTTTCTGGATAAGAAATCCGTAAATTAAGAGAACAACTTAGTCAAACACACACCAATGGATCTCAATGGCGTCTATTAGGACAATTAGTAATTAAATACCCAGAAGTCCCAAAAACAAAATAAATACATCATCCATATGGAAGCTATGACGCCATAGACAGACAGACATACATATAAAAACATACACAGACAGAGTTTTATTACATATTTTTCTTTGCTTCCAGCGGTATATATAGGTTAAAATCCAACAAGAAACATGACATTCTTTCAGTATATTTACTAAAATAAACTTCTAGTCTAGTTTATTTAATATCATCTCACCTTCCAAGCCTCTAACGAAGTTAGTTGCCACTGTTATGTATTTTTCTTATAATTACGTTGTCACCTCCGCTGGGTGTTGTCTAATAGATAAAATTCATTAAAAACGCTTTTACACGTTTTTAGCAGGTCGACTATGTAACTTTCTAACTATACCACGAAGGCCTCGATATAGGATATTATGTATTAGTTAGTTTCAAACTAGTTATTTTTGTATTTTTAAGCTATCACTGCAAGGTGTTTAAGGGTTTCGTAGTTCAAAAGATAAAAAAAACGCAATCCGTATCCCTTCCCTCGCTTACTCCCGCCAACTTAAGTTTACCAAGTTTTAAATATCACGTTTTCTTTCAACTGCAATCAATAAATTAGTAGGGAAGTGGGCGAGATTGAGTCGGAATTAGCATTTTTTTTAATAAGAAAAGTTACTCACATTTCGCTAGCAATTTTCCAATAATATTTGAAAATGTCACACTGCACTTATATAAATTCAATTTCTCTGCAGAAATGTGTAAACAAATTGCTTTAGATTTTACTTTTAAAAACAACATTTCAAATTGATATATTCCTTTTAAGTTTACTTTCTTCTTATTTTTTAAAATGTGGTTCCATAATAGAGATAAAAATAATCGGAATCGTAACAAATGAAACAATATAAATGTAAATAAATTGTACCAAGCGTATAGGAGCTTGACGTAGTTTAAAAATACCTTAGGTTTAGCGGTTACAGTTCTTCGAGATGCGGATTCGATTTCTGCTACGTTCAAAATATATCTAAATCTCAAATAATATTTTTTTCTGATATCTTAATTAGAAAAATACAAATTATTTAATATAGGACAGGACACGGCCAACCATTTTTTAAACAATATAACAAATAATAAACTATTATAAGTCTATTAGTACAGTAGCTGGTACGTAAAAGGTGCAAAAATGTCCGGATCTTTGTTTGCATCATTTGAGCTCGAGCGTAAACATCGTTTGTCTCCGCTCCGGGGCGTTTTTTGGAGCCAGCGAACAGGCAATCGTGAAAATTACGGCAATAGCATTTTTGTTTACATTTCTAAAGTGTTGGAAAACACTCACACTTAGGAAAAAAGATAGGCTTTTAAAAAATATAATACAAACATTTCTAAGATCATCTTAGATATTCATTTTATCGAAACTCTTATCTATCTATCTATCTCGTCGTAACACTCTTGTCAGAGCGGTCGTGGTCATTACAAAGTGACATTAGCGGCGGATGTTACACGCCTCACGAGCATTCGCCACATATCTCTACTGGCTGAGAGCCTGGTACACTCATGTAAGGGTCCCCCTACTGCAGCCTTAATCTGGTCGGTCCGACGTATGGGAGATCTTCCTCGCCCTCTAGTGCCTTACACTCTGCCCTGCACGACCAGGCGGTCGATGGAGCCACTTCCTCTTCGGGAGACATGTCCAAACAACTTTAGTATGCGACCTTGTACTAACGTCGACAGACGTTGTTTAGTGCCGATTTCTTGGAGAATAGAGACGTTGGTGCGAAACTCGGTCCATGATACACCCAGCATGCGTCTCCAGCACCACATCTCCAGAGCATCAATTTTCTTCTTCTCGGCCTGTCGCAAGGTCCATGTCTCTGCAGCGTAAAGAAAAATGGGAAAAACCAGCGTATGCACAAGCCGGATCTTAGTGGCTTTTGTAATGTTTACTCTTATACGCATATGATAAATTATTTATGATCCTATCATGTTTGTAGGGGTTTTTTTATAAATTTCCCGCCAGAAACTGGAAAATGGAAATATCTTAAAGAGAAAGAAGTATCTTCCCCATTGCCCCCACGCTACGAGGACATATGAGCTGAGCTGGTGGAATTCAACGCCGCGCTTAGTCTTGCGAAAGAAGGAAAATGAATGTAATTTATTCCTCTGCACTTATAATCAATCTCTGGTCTCCCTGCAGCATGGCGATATCACTAAAATCTATCTTTTTTTCTATCACTGAAAACTTATCTTTATTTCAAGGAAAATTTACTTCTCTCACTAATGGCCACCCCGTACAAAGAGGGCAAGTATAACGACGTTTGCTTGAGAAATAATTTAAGCAATCCACGGCGCTAATGAACCGGCCAGAGGCACAGCATTATATTAGAGAGAATCTTCGTAAATTACGCAAAGTATCTACAATCTGTTATCTTAATTTTATACAGGATACGGTGGAGTGCCTCAAGATCTTAGATTGCTGTCTAGAGGCTTTGTTGGGGGAAATGATTACTGACGTGACTGACATAGCTGACATTGATTAGGAAAGTTGAAATCATAATAACTGTGAGAGAATAGAGTGCGTAGCAACTTGTTATCTCCGCCTGCTATATGGAAGTTTTATTATTTAATAATATTATGGGTATTTATCACTCGTTAACAATATGAGTAATTGAAAACATTTTTTTCTTAAAACTTACCTTTCGTTGAGCTGAATTGGCGTTTACAGCGTCAATGGGAGGAGAGGGCGTGAGTAGCTCGAGTGAAGAAATGCGAGCACAAAATGGACAGTCGAATAAAAACAATCTACCGCCTTTTATAAAATTCAGTTACAAGCAGTTCTGACATAGCAAAGTAACAATACCTTATTTATTTATATCGATTGATAAAAATATAACAAGTGAATAATACACTTATGATTTAAAATATATTTAAAAAATTAAGAAAAATATATAATCTTTAAACGCATTTTTCCCTTCGTTAGTCAACTGTCACTCAGATAGATTGAATGATGGATGGTCGCCATCAGGGACTGTGCGAAAAACACCATTACGACTTTTTCACCGCGCTGAATTTATTCCACTTGATAGGTGCCTACAACAGAGTTTGTAAATATATGAAAAATATTCTGAGTTTTACATTGTCAATATACTTTTTTTATTTATCAAAAATAAAATAGCTTCGCTTTCGCTTTATTCCACACATTGCAGGCAGCGTGGGCAGAGGGAAACTGATGTTGAGACACTTCGTTCCCCACTTTCCGCCGAATTCTGAAGGCATTTCGTGTTGAGTGGCGAACTCAACACCGCATTTAGCCTCGACACCACAGCGAAGAAATGAAAATATTAAAAATTTAATTTCTTCGAGTGGAAATCGAACCTACAACCTGTCACGTTTGCGTCAGTCTTTGTGCCCCTGAGCCACGACTGGTCCGAAGAAAAAAGCATCGACATATTTTTTTCTTAAAGACAACGACAAATTGGAAGCAATTGGTAATTAGGTAGTAAAAATTGCAACCACTTCCTAAACTCAAGTATATCTATAGCAAATGCTACTTAACTTAACCTAATGCTAATTAGAGACTTTGCGTGCTGAGTGGCTTATAGGAGAGATTTTCGAACTCACAACTACTACGTTTACAGTTTATGGCCAAACGCTGCGCCACTAACTCACAAAGTAAGTAATAAATAATTTATAAGAAATTACAAGATTCTTCAAAAGTACCTGTAAAAAAGTTGGACAATTATATATGTATTTAGTCCAATACTTCTTTTACTTTATAAACGGTTTGCATATATAACTTTTAATAATGATTCTTATAACTTATCAGAGTTCTAGTTCCGAAGTCTACTTAACAACTTATGGGAAAGCTCTAAGCATTATTAGAAAGTGATTGGAGAATAATGGCGAAGCTTTTTAAGTATATTTGTTCTCACCTTATATTTTTATTATGTAAAAAGATTTTGTTTGGATTGTTTTCCTTTTAACTGGTCGTACTCGATGTTTTGTAACACTTTAATCGTACTTATGGTAATTTTATGTAACTTTTAATAGAAATAAGAATTATTTTATTTCTTCGCTTTGGTAGCGTGACGTTAAGCTTTGCCATTCAAAAAGAAATGTGTCGAAAGTTAGGCGGTAAATGAGTGCAATGTCACAAGAAATGCAGCAATGTCTTAACACTAGGTTCCCTTTGCGTACCCTCCAGAATACAGCGTAAGGCGACAAATATTGTTATTACCTAAAAATACAACTAAATTAAGGATACAAATAACCTATCTCTTTTTCGTAAAAGGTCCCTGAATGTGGCTCAATTACGGGTCTCCAACAAAAGTGTATCCTCGGATTGTCTAACATTAATTACATTTTAGATATTTCAATCCCATGTGATTAAAACGTTGCCTTTCTGGGTGACTTAAAAAGATTTTAATTATACGAAGAGCTGTTGCCATGGATTTGTAGAAATGTCTTTTCATGTTTAAAATTTGCTAGATTGATTGAACTTTCTCGTTGTTGTTTTTGTTGCACAGAACGCTTCGTAATTCCAAGGAGAGAGAAGCTATGCAACACTACGTTCTCTTATTCAACTGAATTCGAGATGTTGCGTGGCGGAAATTAACGCCGCGCTTTCAGTTACTAGAGCGGAAATTTGAAAAAAACCGATTTACTAAAATTTTAAATTCCTACTGCTTTTATTTCAAATAAGAGATCTCATTTAGTAAATTAGCTACTTCAGAAGACTTTTGTACATTTTTCGTTGTAGCTATTTTATTTTATGGAATGCGATTATAGATAAGGCACGCTCTCGATACCTGCCCGTCTTATTAAGAAACGATATCTATATTTATTTAAATATTTATCTTTAATAAGCAATATATTTATGAATGGTGGGTGACTTTAGAAATGGAGAAATCATATCTCATTCAAGTGTCTAGCTCTTCCATGCAGTATAGCGAACAATGGAGTGTTTTAAGAGTCAGTTTGCTTAGGATGTAGAAAGTAGAAAAAAATCTTTTTTTTAATTTCCAGCAAGCTAAAATACTAAATAAAAAAATAATTTCACGTTAATATTTAATTACTCTTTTGTTTAACAACTCGTACTCTTACAAATATTGCTGGCAGGCGGTAATTATACAAAAATTATCAATTTATATAAATACTAGTGGGCCCGGACGCGGCTACTCCCGCTTCAACTATACGATTATTTATTAAATATATTTATGAAATTATTTTCGGTTTTCAATAGAATTTGTAAGAAAATATAAGCCTAATATAATAATAAGTGGAGATTTATTATTAGATAAAATATCTGAGTAACCGAAGTGAACAAACAAAAGAAGTAAAAGTAACTAAAGGAAATTCTTAATATTATAAAAAGTACCTAAAGTTTGCCGTGCGCGCGTACTAAACATTTTTCAATAATAAATAATTAATAATTTTTGTGAACAATATTAAATAAAATCCCCAATGATTAATATTACGATATTTTAAGTGTATAACATCGGTATAGATAACCGAACTGAGATAAATTAATAAGTAGTAGTAGTAGTAATAAGCAGCAAATAATTAAATAAAAATTAACAGTAATTCGAAAATATATAAAAATTTACACAACCATCAAAGTCATCTGCCCGTTCGCGTCGGTCATACTATACCTACCACTCGTAGGCTAGGTCATTCCGAATCACTGACATCTCCTTAATTATTTATTAAATTGTTATACAGTAAACCATCTTACGTATAATTTCCATCTAGATGAAATGCTAAAAGTGACTATTATATTTATTTTCATAAGGATGAATATCAAATTATAGAAATCATCTAATTTTTGTTAATGTATACAAATCTATATCTATAGTATATATCAACGCGGACTTTTTTAAACAATATTTAAGGGACAATATTTTTGGAGAATATTGTTTTTGTGTCTCATAAGGTTGAGTCGGCGCGCGCCATGTATGCGTTAAGCAAACTTATTTTGGGTGACGTTTTCTAATAACAAACTGCAAATCGTTGCTTAGCAACGGCGGTTGTTATAAACATGGCGGAATAAATTGCATGTCAAATTAATAAGTATTTTAATATATTGGTATAAATCGAAAATATTACAAATATGAGGAAAAAAAGAGTATCCTATGTTCATCCCGAGACCCTAAAGTATCTCTCTATATGAGTATTTTATCACAATTAAATTAGCGGTTTGGCCCTGATTGCGTAAAAGACAGACAGACAGACAGAGTTACTTTCGAACTTATAATATAGGTATGAATGGATAGAGCTATCCTTGTAATTGTATACTTTTAGAATACCTAAAGTTTGGATGCCAACACCACATTCGCCTTGAGTTCCGCCAATACTCAATATCTTAAAACTGTGATAATAAATATCGCAAAACTGAACAGCATACTATTTTTTCATCAGTGATGAAATGTACATTGTTAAAATAATAATGATTTCCACTATTATTTACGGGAACTAAATCCACAACCACTGCGCCATGATGGTCTCAAGTCAATTTTATACCGCGAATTCTTTGTTTTTATTTAAAAAATATAACACATATAGAGCAACAACACGTATTACATATTTATATTAAAAAAATTACATCAAGGCAATAAAACGGGGGCGGCAATTGAGTACGAAAATAAAGGTGCTATGTAATATGCAAAGCAAAGTTTGTTTTTAATGTTCGGTCGCGATACGACTAGATATCGGTTCTTGTAAAGAACTGCTGTTTATAGTTCTTCATTTTTCTTTTATTCTTTCCAATATCCATTTTATGATGTCTCGGTGCAGCGTCTGAATTTAAACGCGATAGTTGTGTGAGTTTGATTCTCATTCGGGGGAATGAATTATTTTTTATTTTCCCGCTCTGAAAGAAATATTACCATTATATTTAATAAAATAAATATTCAATGCTTTATATTATTAAAGAAAGATATTGTTAAATTTAAATCGTACAGTATAAAATATAGCACATCCTCACCTCACCGTAACCATCGAGTGCTTCAAACGAGGTATATTCGCAAAGAAATTGTTTCCTTCCACACAACTACGCAAATGTCACCTACAAATGATTCCAGCCTCGTTCCTTGAAGGGAAAACTGTATGTAATTTTCTTTTTATTCAGTCTTCTTTTGTTTCTTTAAGATATTTATCTAATTATGCACAAAAGGAGAAAAGGAAACAGGGAATTTCGTAATAAGACACTTCTTTCTCCACTTTCCGCTAAAATTTCGAGATATTGAATGTTGAATGGCAGAATTTTAAACCTCGCTCTATCATACCAGCCTAAGTAGCAGCTACCACCCAGATTGTTCAGTAAACAATATATCGCCAAATTTACAAACAAGTAAAAGGTTCCATTTGTATCAATAAAATTATATACATAAATAAACATAGACATCAAAGCTTTAAAGTTAAGAAGGAAAATGAGCAAGCTAATGCGTCTTTAATCTTAAGTAATCAAAAGTTTTGTTAAGCTCCTTTATACCGAAGCATATAATTAAAATGTTGAATATATTGTAAAGATAACACTTGGGGCGTATTATATATATACTGTCAGTCGTAAAATGACTGTTAAAGTTATCCTACGAGTAAATTCTACTCGTGAAAAATCTAGAGATGACAACCGTTGCTTTTACAATCAGACATTGACATTTTGCGAAACGACAGTGTCTTGACTTAATGGAAATATTGTTAGAAATAATTAGAAATAATGACCATAGAGGTTATATAAGAACGACTCTAATTACTGGCTGGCACTTTTATGGGCTGTCAACGACGACCGAAAGAAATGGATCGCTAACGTCACTCTGCCCGATGGATTCTTTAGAACCAGATATTGTTATTAGACTGCTAGATAATTCCCTTTGGTTGTTTAATAATTATTTGAAGCCTTGTTTTAATTCATTACCTTTCCCACTTTATTTAATATTTTCAATAGTTTCTAACAATATCATTATTTAATCGGAAGTCTTTTCAAGGAAATACACAACCGTCCTAAAGCTATATACTACAATATCGAAATTATAATTTTCTTTCAAATATATTGGAAAAGTCAATTTCGTACAGTGGTTTGGCGATTGAAGATACATTTGAATCTCTCGAGACACCACTGAATTGGAAATAGGCCGAGATTTTTATCTTTTTTAGAACATTCTTTTGGGAGAACAACTTCAAGATTGCTGTACGATAAGTTCTAACATAAGTAATGATTGGATGTAAATACATCCTCTATTTAAATAACTATGATTTCTCTGTTTTGAAGGAGCGCAGTGGAATGGGAAGACGCCTGTGAATGTGAGTTCGATGATTGTGGATTCGATTGCCACTAGGGGTTAATGATTCACTCGCACTGGTAGCAAGACAAAGCGTGGTGTTGAGCTCCACGATTGGGAATTGGGCAGTACGGTGTGTTACCACAAGTACCCTACCCTGCTATATGCTGCATACAGCTTCTTCTTTCTTGTTCTTGTCATTTATCACAGCGTTTGTTACTTGGTCTGCCTTCCTCAACCTTCTTCACTGTACACGATCTGTAATGTTCTCGATATACTAACCACCATTGACTCTCTTGTTCTGCATCATATCCAACCAGCTTTTCCTTAACCATCCAGGAAATCTCACACCAGAGACAGACATAACTTCAGTCCATCAGAGTTTTGAATTTTTCTCCCTCTGTTTGCGTGTGCAAAGGCCGCGTCCAATGCAACGTGGCCGTGACCACATTTATATGACTTGGTATTCAAATCTCTCCCCAAAGAAAATTACTTTGTTAGACGGTATATCAAGTGGAAACTCCATAAACATCTTCTAGAATGCCTCCTTCTCGGCCGCTCTGCAGTGTATATAAGCCGGTGACCCTGATCGATTTTCCGGAACTTGTCACCCTTACAATTTTCCTGGAGGGGAACACACTGGACTCGACGTCTCATGAGTACATCTGCAGATTCTCAGCATTGACCGAGTAGGAAGCCAAAACTCCCGCGAGATCGCGAGCGGAGCTAATGTAGTACATATATATGGAATACATCGTGAAGTTAAAAAAAGAAAATAACAAATGAACGAAAGTTTATCCTAAAAATGTCACATAAAACACTAATTGACGTAACTTCGTGAACTAGACGACGACGTCGCTATTAAAACTTCTATAAAGGATTTTATCTTAATTAAAAATGTATATGTTTTACCATATTATAAAGAGTGGGATTTTTAACCATTGTTACTCTATAATAAGTTGTATATCAACCTGATGAATGCAGGTTCAAAGCGTTTCCGAGGGATATTTATCACATTTATTTGTATTATATACATAAAGGCTAGCGGTAGCAGTTATATATAATCTACCTATTTCGCTTTAGCAAATTATTTAAAATTAAATTTAATATAAGATATGAACCGTTTCTTGTATATATAGCGCATTACATGACCTACAGAGAGTGCGTCGTGAGGAGCACAGAGAAGTGCCAGGAACTTGCGACCCAAGCGTAGGCTTAAGGACCCTGTACAATGTATTAATGTCGCAAACTAAAAAGAAAATAATTAAAAGATACAAAGGGCCGGTAATTAGAGAATGAAGACATTTATCACTAATTGTTTTTCTTTTTACCTCGTTCACCCCGTTTTAATGATGAATATGTGTGATATCTTCGCGCAAAAAAATGCATAAGTACAATCTCAATCGTTTCCCTGACGGGGAATTGAACTCATAACCATCATGTCAAGATTCTGGATTAAAAACGTCACGTTACAATTTAATTTTTACTTTATGTATAAGCTTTTATACAGCGAGAGGTTGAAATGCATTACCTACTACGAGTTAATTGAGTTTGACATGCGCCCACTCCATTATGTCACACTATGTTCTGAAAATTCACTGTGCTTTTTAAATATTCACATAAATATTAAAACACATAAAAAATACCAAGCTTAAGTATTTATAGGCTGTATCTATCTTCAGGACGTGGTAGCGCATAGGATCAAGCGCGACAGGTTGTGTGGGTTGGTTTCCCACTCAAGGAAATAAAATATTCAATTTAGTGCCTCCAGAATCAAGCGGAAAGAGGGAGAGAGAGAACGAATATATCTTAATTGGAATGGAATAGGTTACACTAGGTTCCCAGGTTCCCTCTGCCTTTCTTATGTACGAATTACAACATGAAGCTAAAAAACTTATTACAAGATTTGTCACTCTCTCGAGTGGCGATCAAACCCATGATCGTCATAATTACAGTCAGGTATTCTTCGACTGTGCCTCTACGGCCTTAAAACAAAATGTTAAAATTCAATATTGTGAAAGGTGCATTGATGGTGTGTACGTTAATTAAGTTGAGAGTAAGCTATTATGATGGAACGGTTTGTTATATTTATGAATATCTGTGTTTTTTCACGACCATACACACACAGTACAGGGGAACCTAGTGTTAAGTCTCTGTTCCACACGTTCCGCCGCATTCCGGAGGCATTGTGCTTTGAGTGGCGGAACTCAACGCCGCACTTTGCCTGGACACCAGAGCGGAGAAATGAAAAATAAATTTAAATAAATATTTCATTTGTTGAGTTGAGTTGAATGGGGATCGAACCACAATCGCGCTTAGAGTCACACATTGGTGCCACGACTGGCTTCCCCTTAGTAGGTAGGTATTTATATAAATATATGTATTTCTTGACTGTAAACATTATTACTTATTTAACTAATATTAAATTGAGTTTAAAGTTAATATGATATACAAGTAAAACAATATCCTTGTATTGTTATATAATTGTCGTATTACGGTTGAATTTCAGCACATTGTTCAATTAAGCGTGTTGTAATAGCTGGAAATTAATAGAATCTCTGCACTAGGAGTTACAAGTGAAAGGAGAAGCGAAGCTTACTTAACAAGAAAAATCTAAGCACAGACGGTGGAGGATACCTAGTATTAAGACACTTCGTTCGTCTCTCTTCGCTCAATTTTTGAAACATTGCATGTTGAGTGACGGAAGTCAAGAGCGTTTGTCTATCAGAGCGGGAAAATGAAAATAAATTAATATAACCATTCTCCTGCGTGCGGATCGAACTCACAACCGACGCTATACAAAGGCATCACGAATAAATAAATATAGATTTTTGCTAATTATGATTATAATAATAAATTTATTATGGTAAAACTTAAGTATATATGGTAGGTACAGGTGGTTCAATCAACCATCGTGCACTTATTAAAACAGAGAGCGGTGAGTTTTTATACAGTCCTCTCTGGTTTTTCCATTACTTTTTAACCGACTTCTGCAAGAAAAGGAGATTATCAATTCGACTGTATTTTTAACAATGACGATGTTTATGATTGCACTTTTCAAAGCAAACAGTTTACATTTTCTCCTCTTTGTGTGAATAACGACTGTACTGTGAACATAGTAATCTAATAATATTATTTACAATATGAGAAAAAGTGAAATATATATACCTCCTCCAAAATTTCCTAATATTTAATAACGAGACTCAAATTAGTATGTAACAATCGAGTCAATAGATGCATGTACTGATTTAAATAAATCAGCTTTACAATGGATCCCGCATAAAGAAATATAGTCAAAGGAAACCTAGTGTGTTAAGGCACTCTGTTCCCCACTATTTTTGCCGTCGAATTTTTTCAGGCCTTGCGTGAATCAACGCCAGGCTTTTACCTTGTTGCCAGAGCTAAGTAATAAAAATATTAATAAATAATAATTAATTCCTCCGAGTGGGAGTCGAACCCACAACTATTAACGAAAACCATGTTTTCATACACAGAAAATATATTTTTTCATTCACAGCTTTTAATTAATATTTATTTATATTACTTTTATTTATATTATTACTTTTAATATATTCTTCATATATATTTTATATAAATTGAACAGATAAAAGCAAATTAAAATTGACAACTTATATTTAAAGGGATAAAAGTAAATGCCAACATTAATGTCAACGTACATAATTAATGCGTTCAAAGAGCGTTATTATCTTAAATGTCATCGAGTATTAATTAATATTATTATTTAGCTTACCGCAGAGTAAGGGAAGAGATCCTGTGAGTGTTACGACACTCCGTGTTCGACTTTAAGACCTACTTATAAGAGTGATATATTTTAAATGGCGGAACTCATCGCTGCTACTAGCTTAACATATTTTTTGTACCATAATTGAGACTCTCGTGGAAATAAAATATTGAATATTTACATTCCTACGCTCTGGGGTCGAAACAAAGCGCAGAGTTGAGTGTCTTAACACTCGCCTCCTTCTGCCTACCCTGCTACATGCGGGATACAGCGTGAAGCTGAAATAAAAGAAAAAAATAATTGAAATAATCTTAAAATAGCAAAATTCATTGCCATTTTGGCGCGTTTGACTTAATAATAATAAGAGCCCCTGTTCATTATTCTGAAATATTTGATACAGAAAATTTCCAACAATTTCGCGGTTAGCAAGACTCCATTCCAACGGCATAAAGAAGTCACCTAAACAAATAACCTTATATAATATGTACCTAAGTATATAAAGCACAAATATATTGTGCGTGATATCGTAAATACTGCGGCGTGGAGTGCTACGATAATTAAATGTAAACGTGGAATAATTGCGCAAACAAAACCACGAGAATAAGAAAATACATTGTAAAATATTGTATTTAATATTTTAAACCAGTCAACAATGTACAGTATTAATAACAAGAATATTCTCTATATTAAATAAAAAAATCAGCTTCACGCTGTATTCCGCTGTTTAGACACTCCGTTCCCAGCTTTCCGCCGAATTATGGAGGCATTGCGTGTTGAGTGGCGGATCTCAACGCCGCGCTTTGCCTCGACAACAGAGTGAAGAAATGGAAATATAAATTTAAATAAACATTTCATTTCCCCGATTGGGGGTCAAACCCACGACCAGTAGCGTTTACAGTCACACTTTGTACTCCTACGTCACGACTGGCCTCAAAGCAAAAAGGGTAAAAGTATATTATAAACTATACAGGGTGGAATTGTCAGCACCACTTTTAATGAAACCACAGTTTTAACTACTCTATAAAAGCCTAATATAATTCAGAAAAAAAATAATTCCCAAAAATTAAAAAGTATTTTTTTTCAAACAAAATAAATAATAAAAATATCGTTTTTAAATAAAACGCCATTTGTAAAGTTTAACATAGGCACGCACACACTTACCTGTCAAAGCGGCAACGTCGCATACGTATGTGTGCGTCACACGAAATACAAGTATGGATAAAAATCGTGAAATGAAAAAAATATCCTACGTCCAAACTGTTGAGGTACTTGGATTAATTTCTTTAGTTCTGGGATTGAAATATTTTACCCTATATGCAGTTTCAGTAAAAGGAGCACGGCCTCTTCCAGCCTGTATATTTCTACATCTCATTAACGATACGTCAATTTAGGCTGGAGTGTGAATTAGATTATATAACTTAACCAATTTCACTGGATGCCATTCAGCAAGTTCGCTTCAAGTAATTTACCAAGATTCTATATTGTTTACAACTCGAAGGCATTTCACTAATTCGTTATTAGTGTTTAAGTAAATGCGTTAGATTTAGTTAGAACTACCGTCCTTTTCGGTATTATACGATATAGATTAATTAAATTTTGTTAATTAAAGTACGAGGTCCTTGGAGTCAGTGGTAGTCATTTATTTTTTTATTTATAGGATTCCGTACTTTAGATGAAACGGAACCCTTATAGGATCGCTTTGTTTATCCTTTGAAGACATCTGTCTGACTGTCTGTCCGTGTGTCGTGAAGATTTGTTTCATTCAGGCTTCTCGTGGTATTACAATTATAAAAAAATACTAAGAAAAAAAAAGCAAACATGGAAATTTATAGATATACCCCAGATGCAAAACTTTTATAAGCTAAGCTAAAAAATCTACACATAAATATGAATCTGACAGTATCCCTAATAGTTACGAAAAATCACCCACCACGTGTGGAGGGGAGGAAGTCAACGCCGCTCTTTATCTTCCAGAGCGGGGAAAGGAATACAATAAACACACAAATTCGATTACAGTCACCTTATAAAATCTTAATTAAACACAATGTTAATTAAAATCCAATTAAAGTAACTAACTCATCAACAAACTATTTGATAGATTATATTTTGATGGATGTCAAAGATTCGCTAACAAAATCTTATCTGGCGAGTGCATACGAATTTCGTTCTCAAGAGAACAAAGTTAGGCAGCTCCCAGCAATTTATCATTCACCGCGACGAGTTGCCAAACTACCTACATACCTGTAACTTGGCTCAGCAGTTTATACGCTGGTTAAATTTGCATTGGAAAAATGATTTTTTATCTTGCAGTTTTTGGTTGTCTTGCAATTTTTGGGTACCTAATAGGATATTTTCCGGTAACCTACAGTTATTTGTGTTATTTGTTATAATATATGAGACTTTTATAACGAAGCTATTTTCCCAGTTTCTATAATTGCGAGGTAACTCCGGATGTCTTTGAAAAACGGTAATCCCACCCGTTTCCGGCACTTAACGTTTCCGGGTTTGAATTACATATATTCTTACTTTATTCTAACATCAAAGGAATAAAATATTTTTAGGAAGTTTTTCCTTTCAGTTACCAACATTAAGACCGTTCTCCAGACTTCTTAGTCAAATTTTGCTTGACACTACCTTATATTCAAAGCGTGAAACTAAAAAAACATAAACTAGTATAATATCAAGATTTCATCTTTTTAGAAATAATCCCATAATACTAATATTGCAATCTAGAAAAATATAGTTAAAGTATCAATATTATTATACCAGAAACAAAACTCACTCTTGTTTCAAAACATGTTCACCGCGTGTTCTTTGAAATAAACTTGGATTTGCGTGCATTGTTGCGTATATTTAGTTTCAGTTCGTACCGTAGAAGTAACAGTATGTTTAGGTCTTCTTGATGCAATTTAACTTGTGCAGGTTAACTTTTAAGTTTTCAGATTATGAAGTCCAAGTCTCGATGCTTGTGTTGGATCAAATTAGTTGGCTTGTACCATAAATGTGTTCTGTACTTTTATGGTTTAAACAACGGTTTATCATCAGTTTCATGCCATTGCCACTTGGGTTGCTTGTCATATAATAATTTTAATATAAACTTTCCCCTGATTTGGAATCGAACCCACACACATCGCCTTTATAGTACGACATGGGGCCTCTACGCTACGATATCATTTAGTACTAGCTTTAGCCACTTACACAATCACTAAATAGATAACGGGCATTGACTTGACAACGAATGATTTTAATTTTGTCTGTTCCGTTCCATTCAACGAGCAATGATTCGGAAACTGGGCGAGTGGAGAACAGAATATACTCACATCAGATTCCCTCTGCTTTTTTGATATAATATGAACGAGACAACGGAAGTTAAAAACTATTACGGCATATGTACTAATTAATAATCACTAGAGGCTCTTTAAATTAAATTAAAATTATTTAATTGTTAGCTTACTCGTGTAAAAGTGGGTAGATTAGAGTGAAAAGACGACAACGAACGAAGACGACAGGGGATGAAAAAGTGGATGAAAAAAACGAAGACGACAGTGGAATTGTGAAAAACGGGAACAGTTGCTTTTAAGCGGAAGCCCTGACATATAGACGGTATGTGTTTTTATCGTGTTTTTTTTTAAACAAGATTCTTTACAGTGTTGCCAGTGCTGCCAATACTACCTCCCAAGCAGTTGCCAGTCTATTACATTATATTTCAAGAAGATTTTCTGTACATCCGTGCACCATATGTATTAAATTTAGTAAGCTCAAAGGCAAAGCTAACATAGTTACCATATTCAAGTAACAAACGCTGGAGACACNCCCAGGCCCCGTTTAGAAAGTTAAATACTCACGTGTTTTGAACCCAGAGACACAACCACTGCTATCTACATTCATTTTGTCATTAATACGAAAGGTACTGAGCGACTCAGTGGCGGAGGTCACCGAGAAGTGGCCGATCTGTAGAATTCGTAGAACTAGATGGGTCTGTCAGACCCGACGTCCATACTTAAAGGTTAAACAAGATTCTTTACAGTGTTGCCAGTGCTGCCAATACTACCTCCCAAGCAGTTGCTTCCCAAGCAGTCTATTACATTATATTTCAAGAAGATTTTCTGTACATCCGTGCACCATATGTATTAAATTTAGTAAGCTCAAAGGCAAAGCTAACATAGTTACCATATTCAAGTAACAAACGCTGGAGACACGTAATAGATTTACTGTGATCATTTAATTTATTAGCGTTACACTGTAGATTAAGAATAAATATATACGCGATGATTGTGGATTCGATTCTAGGTTGAGGTAATGTTGGTATGTTAAAATATTTTGTTTTTTTTTTGCTTTACGCTGTATCCCACATAGTTGGCAGACGGAAATATAGTGAAATAGAAATATACACTCCATTTGTCGCCGAATTCTCGAGACATTGGGTGTTGAGTGCCGGTGCTCATGCAATACATACATTTTCGATTATATTCATAAAAAATATTTCATTTCATTTTTTGTTATTTCAAAAAATATTTGAAATATATACACTTGTGAATGTCAGAAACAATCCAACTAAAATCTCTCAAGATCACGTAGTTCATATTTCATTCACTTTTTATGTCCCTCTGGAGACCTACCTCTATGCTCCTTTTACTTTTTTAATGTTTTGTTGTAAATATATTAAAAAAATGTTTATATTTCAATTTATTTCTTTTTCTGGCCTTCACTTTGTATGCCATGTAACTACAGCAGGGTAGAGGGAACGTAGTGTTAAGACACTTCGTACTACAAGTACTGCCCACGCTACTCGAAATAATAAACAAACACCTGTTTCTCTTATAATAAAGAATTGGGTCAAGCATTAAATAACTTTTAATAGGACTCGTTGTAAAATTTGAAGAGATGGCTCATTCAGTTGTAATGTAGATCAGAGCTGTTCAATAGTTTACAGGCATTACTTTAGTATATGAGATTGTAAGCTTCACGCTTTATCCTGCTCGAAAGACATTCTCCCTTTAGTGTTAACTCACTTCACTTCCCGCTTTATATATTTTTATTTTATTATTATATCTATACACTAGCGACGTAGGCATAAGACGGAACGTAGTGTTAAAGCATTATGTTTTCCTCTATCTGTCCAATTTTGGAGACATAGGGTGGTAATTGATCGAACTCAATAAACATCGCGCTTTTTCTTCTTACCAGAACAAGGAAATAAAAATAGTTCGTATAGTAAATATAAATATAGTAAATATGTAAATCAAACCTATAAGCATCGCGTTTACTTTCATACGCTTATATCATTCTTGATATTATAGTACATTATTTAAAAAAAAATAATTAAAATTATATCGCATAATTATACTAAGAACAGTTTTGTAATCAACCGTCTTAATAAAGTCGAATTAAAGTTTAATGAAAATTAAATTTTAACTACTAGTTATGAGTTTGGCAGTTATAATTACCTATTATAAGTTAAGAAATTATTACAATGAAATTGATGTCGAAGTGAAGAAGCTGTGAACTACTTGAAATATTTATTAAGTATGGGGAAATGAGTGTAACGTATAACTTATAAGAATTTTGATATTTTTCGTTAATTTCAGTTAGTACGCGTGGCATTGTTCCGCACACTAATTACAGTACAGTGTCTCGAAAATTGGGCGCCAAAATGGGAAACTTAGTGATTTCACATTAGGTTCCCTTTGCCTACGAGAAAAATGTCGAAAAAGCATGAAGCAATTTTTTTTTCATTGTATCATAGTAGCCTAGATCTGACTTTACTTGTGATTGTTATGTATTTTATGTTTACAAAAATAAATATATTATTTTAATTCATCCCCATCTTTTGTAAAAAAAAGTGTAATATTTTATACACTAAATACCCTATAAAACATTTTTCTCAACATAAAATATGACGCAATTCATAATTTCTATAAAGTGGACTTTTAGAGTTCAGAAGTCAATTACGTAAATGACATTCATTATTCCATGGAACAAGGCTTCTACATTAAACTGCCGTTAACTTAAATATACATATTTTGTGACTTTTGTAGCGGCCCAACGGCACCGCTTCTGACTGTTAACGAAGCGGTTGCGGGTTTAGTTCCCACTCGAGGGAATGAGTTATTTTTAATTTTTGGTGGAAAGTGGGGAATGGAGTGTCCTAACAATAAAATTTCTCTGCCAACTCTGTTGTAAAAGCGTTAATGGAATAAAAATTTATAACATTTTTTCCTGTTTCCTACAAATATAGAGCTTTAAGTGCTTAATAAATCTCTAAAACAAGCGATAAGGCTCCTTTAGTCTTCATTGTGCTATAAACGTAGGAAATCGGGACAATACTATGTAAGGGACGGCAGATACCATTTTACGGGTCCATGTCAAAACTACTTAGGAATATTTTACAAAGAGAAAAATACATACTTAGCAATAAAAAAATAAACGTAACGGGTTCTAAAGTAGGCAAAGAAAATCTGGTAACCAGGCTCTCCAACCTCTAATTTCTGCTCGAATTTGAGACATTGCGTGTTGAATGGCGGAACTTAACGCCGCAATTTGAAAATAATCAGAGAAATATACGTAATATAAATAATAGCCATCCCCACGAGTCGGAAACCCATAACCAATTGCACTTACAACTAAATAATATAGTACGTACTATTATTTCTTGAAGCTAACTACAAAACCAAAGTATTCTAATAAGCATTTCAAGAGGGAAGAAAATAATAAAAAAAAACATCGTGTACCAAAGTTCTAACAATAGAAACCAACCGTTTAAAAGTTCAAACAACTTTCGAGCTTTATAAGAAAAGCGGAATAAATCAGCTAAAGTTTGTGTTGAATAATGTGATGAAGGAAGTTCAACTTAGTAGTTGCTACAGTGCCTAAGAAATTGTACTTATTTTGAATTCTATACAATAAATCAAAATGAAGATATCATTTAAAGATGTTGATGCTTATTATGTTGAATAAGGATTTTAGAATTTTTAAATGTTTTGAATTTAAATCAGTGCCAAATTATTCTTATTTTTTTATTGCCGAATAGGCAGGGAATCGAAAGGAGGATCAAATCATCGTTAGAAAGCTAATTAAGTAATTTATTTTAGAGAACATATAAAAAATTAACGTAGCACAATTTGAACCCGCGCCTCTTGAAAACCCTCCAAGCGTCTGACCACTAAGCCATATGTTCTCTGCCGCTGCCGCAAGGTAATTGCTTAGATTTATCATTTGGCAAAAGATAATGCTAAATAAATAATAATTAATAATTTTTTATATATTTTTAGCATTACAAGAATGCTAGTGAACCCGAACGCGGCTACGCCCGCTTGAACTATACGAATATTTATTAAATATATTTATGAAATTATTTACAGTTTTCAATAGAGAGATGCGTTAAGCCAGCTCATTTTGGGTGACGTTTTCTAACAACAAACTTTGCAAATCGTGGCTTAGCAACGGTTATATCGACGGTTGTTATTAATATGGCGGAATAAATTGCATGTCAAATTAATAAGTATTTTAATATATTAGTATATATCGAAAATATTACAAATATGAGAAAAAAATGTATCCTGTGTTCATCCCGAGACCCTCAACTATCTCTATATGTGTATTTTATCACTATTAAATTAGCGGTTTGGCCCTGATTGCGTAAAAGACAGACAGACAGACACACAGAGTTACTTTCGAATTTATAATATAGGTATGGATTATTATAAAAATATTATACCACACTTATGAAAAAAAAAAACTTAATTTAGAAAACGTATAAAAATTTGAATACAGCAGGATTAGATCCCGCGCCTCTTGAAAATTTGTATGTTTTAAGCCTACGTACATTTATAAGAACCGTGTAATACGAATATATCATCACATTTTACGCATTGTGTCCTGAATTCAAGTGAAAACTGGAGGAATTAATACTAACTACTTAAGATTGTCTCAACCTATTCTGGTATGCGGGAAAAAACGTAAAGTGGAAAATGAAGTTGGAACCCACTATCATCGAATTCAGAATGGAGTACATCTTAACGACCAAAGATTTTTATTTATCTTATCATTGTAGGCGACGTCCATTCCAAAGTAAAATCTAATGCGTTGAACTTTTCCTCGCCAATTTGGGAATTATGTAAATTGTCAGAGTACTGGTGAGGGATGGACCAATCTTTTTCAGATGGATATTTTATTTACGGGAGCTTCGATTTTTTTTTCATATTTTAACAACGTATTACTAAGAAAGAAATGTTTTGTTTTTGCTGTCGTAAAGTTGCGTCGTAAGCAGATTCAATCTTGAAAATTATATATTTTTTAATCTCGTCTACAAAAATATAACATACTACATACTCGTACATTCATAAGTTATTTGGTTTAAGTTAATTAGATAGTTAACTAAAACGTTCATTTTCTTAACTAGCCAAGTTGAAACGACCGTGCAGGGTAAAGCAACTCGCTTTTAAGGCTTCTACGTACTATTATAACCCTATACTTCACTAATACGAAGTTTTCAGCTCAAATATATATTTTAAGTAATAAGAAAACTTACCTGATAATTACACGATCAACTAAAGATTGTGGACGTTGTAGCAATACAGCGTCTGATCTTAAAAGCGGCGGTTGTGAGTCCGAGTTTCTCTTAGGGAAACAAGTTATTTTCATTTCCTCGCTTTACTACGAAAATAAAGCGCGGCGTTAAGTTTCACCACTCAACACGCAATGTTTCGAAAACTATGCGTAAAATGGGGAATGGAGTGTCTTAACTTTAGATTTCCTCTGCCTACTCTATGCGAGATACAGTATAAGCTTTTTCGAGACATTTCTTATTCGCTGGTGGAACTCAACTCCGCACCGTATAATAATGGGAATTGAGCACACAAACGTTGCCTTTACCGCTGCGACAATATGACCTCTATATGCGTGTTAGTTATTTATTCTACACAGAACACAAATTTCCGTAATAAAATCAGTTCTTACCAATATAAAAATTTAATACTATAATTGGAACAAACCAAAACGATTTATATTCAACAAGATGATAAAACTTACAAAACTCGTTATGCCTCATTTATATTTAAACATAAAACTTTGAGTACTTTGCTCTAATTATTATCAAGAAATTTTGTTATTAAATAGAATTATCTTAAGTTGATCAATTAATATATTATTTAAGAGTTTGTTATGTAAATTAAATTAATTTACAGATCACCCAAGTCCATCTACAATTTGTGTTAAGTCGTGAAGGTCAACGTCGCTCTTTGTCAGAACACGCCAATCGCCAGTCTTACCAGACCAAAGAGGAAATGTTACATAGGTATTTAATCATCCAAATTAATATTCTTCCAACTGATTTCTCCCTCTCCTCATAATAATTATATGATGACTTTAATAAGAGTTTACATCAGCTTATTTAATCAAAGTGCGACGTTGGGTTACATATCAACGCAATGTCTCTACTTGATTAGAAAACGAAGATTAAAGTGGGCTGTCTATTTTTTCCTTTGTTTATTTATCTATGTAAAAATATATAAAAAAAATACATTAGTATATTACTGAAATTATTAGAAAAATATATTCTCAATTTAGCGTATATTAGCGTAGATCATTAAGCAAGTCATTTTGCTCAGCAGTTTTCGTTTTAGATGCTTAAGACAGTGTTGAGAAGATTTTTTGTCGACTTTATGATAAATTATTTGTGTTTGTGATAAAATAATAATAAAAAAAGGTAAATACAAATAAAAGTGTTAAAACAAGCAGGACAAGATGTTGAATTCAGCTAACTAACACGTAGTATGTCCAAAATGGCAAAAAAGGGAGAACGAGTGGAGAATCTTAATACTAGGGACTCTTTAGACAGTTAAAAGGAAAATGCGTAAAGCCAAAATATTTGCAAATATGTTCAATTCTCGATTTTTGTAATAACAAAACAAGGTCGTATTGGCGTCTGTGGCGCAAAGTCTGACTCTAAATGCAACGGTCGTGGGCTTAATGGCAATTCCCATCAAAAGAAATAAGCTATTTTATTTTCTCAATCCGGTAAGAAGGGGGTGGGGGGGGATTAGAGGACGTCAATGATCATTCATTTTTCAGATCAGATCAGAACATTTTTTCGTCTTAAATATTTGTCCTAGCATAAATTGAAATACGAAAAAAAAATTATAATCCTAAATATTTTTTTGATAGGTAGATACATAAATTTTTTGATAGGCACGTAAAAAAGTCTACTTAAGATTCATTAGGAAGTTTTTCTGAGATCTCGGGCACTTTAATGAACTTAACGCCGCACTTGAGTTACGCCATTTAACACGTAATGACTTTAGAATTCTAAAGTCTGAACGGAATTTCTCGTAACGGAAATGTTTTAATGGGAACGAAGTATCTTAACACTAGATTCCCTCTATCTACGCTGCTATGTGTATCCCAGCGTGGAGACAAAAACACCGTGCTTTTACTACCTGAATATGGAAATAGAAATAATTTAATTAAATATACCTAATGGGGAACCTATAACTATTCCTTTTACGGCGTACAATTTTTTAATATACCTTATAAAACAATAAATATATTCATTGATAAAATACAAAAGAAACAAATTTACAAAATCCAAATTGAAAATGTAAATTAAACGACGCGAGCGTCGCTGTGGGGAGCTGAGACTGATTGCGGCGAGCTAAGATAATGAAATAGTTCGCGCTGAGGTGTTATACAGTCTTCTACTCTACACTATATTCATCGTTCATAAATATGTATAATGAAAACTAGGGACTAAAACGCGGCTTCGCCTGCTTTCGCTTTCTTAGACTATATTTTTTTTAATAAACAATAACTTATGTCCTTTCTAATATCTCTAAAAGTATGTGTTTTTATCATGTTTTGTGTTTTTAGCATGAAAGCGTTAGAAACAACACTATTCTCATTAATAATAATAGTATATAAAAAAATCTTATTGCAGCAAAATTTAATTGGCGACGTATTTTTCGAGACGGATACTCCATCTTAACATTAGGTTCCTTCTCGTAGTTTCAGAGGTTATAATTAACTATAAAATGTATAATAATACATCTATATGGGTTCAATCCCCGTTCCATCTACAGTAAGCAGCGTAGGCAGAGAATTTAATGTTAAGTTTATGTGTTATGTTATACTCCGTTTCTCACTTTCCGTACAATTTTTGTGGCAATGCTCGTTGAAGAGCAAAATTCAACGCCTCGCTTTGTCTTCTTACAAGAATGGGAAAATAAGAATAATTCATTTTCCTGAGGAATTGAAACTCCCTATTATATTTTCATAGATTTTTTTTATTTTTCCAAGGAATTTATTATTAATTTTACTTGTTTTTCTTTTCATTTTAACTCTCCAGCAAGACAAGTGCGGTGTTTAGTTCCGCCAACCAACACACAATGTTCTGAATATAGTTACACAAACTCATCTGCTACGTGCGTCAAACTAAAACAAATATCTTAAAAGTAAAACACTAAAACCAGGGCGGGTCGTAACTTCATATCGAAACTATGTTAGCTTTTTGAATAAGCTTAAAAGCTCTGACCTACTTCAAGGCAATTAGTCGATGCTCGCGTCGCACCGCTTAAGTCACCAATTCAATTTTTATGCCACAGCCATTATAAGAAGTATATAGGTAATTTTATAGCACAGAACGTCAGTTTACAAATAAAACTTTAAAAAAAATTTTAGAAATTTGTATACTAATATAGAAAAAAATGCGCTTTACGTAAAAATATCCCCTAATAGAATTTGATTAAAACATCTTCAAATCGAATAAAACCCAAGCCTAGGCCTAAATATTTTTACCAAGCTATTTCCCAGATATTTCGTCTCAACACATAAATGTTAACACATAACTCTGTTACGTATCAACAGTAACGTCTGAGCAATTACTCTTTATGGCTCGTTATAGACCTTCCCTAGCGCCTGCATCTATATAAATGCCTATAACTTTTGATGGACGAACCCTCATACCGTGTTTCATTTCTTAACAGAGTCAACGAAAATAGATTTAATTAAATAAAATACTAAATGAACATACTAAATTGTATGTCATTTGAAAGAAACGCATTTAAAATACCGGTCAAGTGTGAGTCGGAAACTTCGTCTTCATCCACAAGTTGTTGAACTACACTCTTTAAAACATTATTACTTTTTATTTATTAGCTGATTTAGATAAAACATCACTAAACGTTAAAGAAAGGTTGCTAAAATAGAGTGAAAACTACAGCTCGATTAAAAGAAATTCCGATTAATAAATAAATAATTATTTAATTCTATTTCATAAGTAAGTAGAATTGCATATAAACATACTACTAAATAAATATATTTTTAATAACTTATGACTAAATTATCTTTACACATATATAAATACAGAAATAACTTAGTAAGAAAAATTTTCTGTTTGCATCCTGTTGCGATTCACGACATCCTACTTTAAAAGGAAATCGAAAAATTCAAATCTTAAACATTCCTATCTTATGGAGGTATTTTTGCGAGGAGATTTGTTCAGAGTATTGCATTACACAAATATTTTAATGTTAAATTCTATATATAATTTAATAATATAAAAGATATTTGTATATGAATTATAAGGCTAAAGAGTACGCTAATCTTAGGAACTACTGATTCGAATAGAAAAAAAATATTATATATTCGTCCATTTATTGAAAAAGGCTATGCTATGCTAAAAATAAAAAGGCTATTACATATCGTTTCGAAATAATCTATTGTACCTGCGATCTGAGCTTCATTCGACAATTAGAATGTTTCATCTTTAGTAAGGCAATAGGCGATCTATACTCCATATAGGTTCCACTTACTTAACATACAATATTATGATATTAGACTAATTGAGAATAAATAATTTTAGGTTCCCTCTTTCTACCCTGTTATATGCGGGAAACGGCAATGAAAGTTTTAAAAAAGTAATATCAACTTATATTACATCTGCCACAAAAACACCCTGACATTATTGTTTCTTCACAAAGGATTATGCTGACGACGACTTTATATCCTCTCTTGCTGGTCCCCTTTAGATGGCACTTGAGTTTCGCTAACAGATACCTCTCGATGGACACTCGATTTAAGAGTTTTGTTATAGGTCACATCCCTTGTATATATCGCACGCTTAGTATAATAGCGAAAAAATAATAAATATATATTTTTGAAGCAGTTTCTAATGGCAACCTGCCTGCGCCTTTGCACGCCTTAAAACATTGTTACCAGTCGTCTCCCAAATTTGGATTGGAACCCAAAACCACAACGTTGCAACGTAACATAACATACGTAGCATTTCAAAATAAATTATAGAACAAAATAACAGAAAACCTCAGAACAAAGCTTAATGTATAGATCGTTTATCTAAAAAGCCTATAGAAGTAACATTGGGTCCACACATACAATTACAAGCCACTGATAACAACGAAGTCTTATCAACGTGAGCATTGTGACTAATTATAACGAAAGTTTACATAATGGCGTATAATTTTAAACCTTTTTAATGTATGTTTGTATGTAGGTTGAAATTTTAAATTGTATGCAATGATTGTAATCGTAAAACCTATATAACTGGACGTCATGTGTTTTTTGTTTCACCAAGGTGACCAGAAGGAAGTTAGTGTTATAGCACCCTTTGCACCATTTCCCTTCGGTATTCCATAAATTGTTTTTTTTTTTCATTTCGTCTTCTTTTCAGAGTAAGATAACGAGAATAACTCATTCTCCATACACGGAATGTACCATGGGTTTAAATAAATAATACAAAAAAATGTTCTCATAATAAATATATAATTCTAATAATATATAATTCTAATCTAAGCATAATATATACATATGACTATACCTATAATATGTGATAATATGACAGGCCATAATCAACTTATCCCATGTTTCGCAAGAACTCGCCCGGGACCAGCAAGACTGTGTACGAGTTAACCCTCGTCAGTGCGCGTTTCAGTTTTCGGTTGATTTAAAAAATAACGTTTATTTACTTACGATGTCTTGATAAAATTAGTTAGTACTGTATTACGTAAACCTACGACCATCGTAGGTCCGATTCCAATATAGGTAATATTTTGATAGCTAATATTTTGTACTAACGCTCGCGGCTTCGCTGGCGAATACAGCTAGTTCGTTCGCTTCATAGTAAACATGATATTAACGGCAGTAACAGGCATAAACAAGAATTGCGTATGACACATGACACAAGACACATTCTAAGTATTTAGATATTTCTAGGTATTTTTTTGACCACAGGTTGGAGGGTCATTGGGTTACATCGAAACGATAACGTGATGTAAGTATCTTCCTCAATATCAATTCGTATCGTTAGTTCCTGAGATAAGCATGTTCAACCAAACAAATTGATATTATAGATACATAACATAATTATAAATAGTTATTCTATTTATGTAATATGCATTTACCCTATTCCATCTTTTATAAAAATCACTTCTTATAGAAAAGGGCGTCTAAATTAACCTTTACCTTTTACAAAATTAGATTGTAAGTGGAATTATAATGTCAGGAGTGTATTTTAAATGATGGTCAAGTCCAAGCAATTAACGAACCTATTTAACATGTCACGAATATTAGCTTGACGCTTATTATAATGATAATCAAAACCGGTCAAGTGCGAGTCCCATAAGCACACCGAGGAATCCGTATCAATTTCAGGATTGTAGCTCAAGAAGAAGTACAATATATAAAAGTTGGCATTAAATTTGCGGGCGTATGCACTTATTTTAGATGAAAAAAATGTATGTAATGTATTATTTTACGTATGTAATTGTAATATAAAAAAAAATACCTTATTTGTAAATATTGTAAGTAGTCGCTTCATTCCAAATTCCATAATTGTGATTCCTTCCGTTAGGAAGACACCCTATAGGTTTTGTGAGCACGCCAAATAAACTTGAAAACATTTGACGGGCGTATGCATTCATTTTGTATGAAATGAGTTCATTTATTCAGCAAATATAAGTTTGTAATATATTTTTTCCTTTATTAGTATTATAATTTCTCATTTCTTCCTGAATTTCATATTATTTTATTAATACACAATATTATATACTATATTATATATATTAACAATAATATAGAAGAAGAGAATGTCTACTTAGATAGAATAAAATTTATTTTCAGAATTCAAATGAATAGCAGAAGTTTTTTAAAAACGTAATACTTTAGTCGACAATAGCACCATTCCTTCCTTTCAACAGTTGCATAGAAAATGTTCATTGTTAGCATTCTTGTTACCATGAGCTTTATATGACTTTATATACCTAACTAAAGTTATATTAAAATTATGTAATAGCTTTTGAATTATTTTAAATTTAAGATTAAAACTTTTATTAATATAAAATAAGAAAAAAAGATAGAAATTTAACTTGAGTCTGGACAAAGCTACTACGGTTGTAGGAAGGGGAATGAGTAAATTTCATTCAATCGTTCCTTGTTCCCACACTCACCTTGTTCCCATACGCTTCCTTGTTCCCACACCTTGTTACCACAAGGTAAGTCGCGGTGTTCTGCCAATGAACATGTAATTACTAGAAAAAAGTGGTAAACAGAGTGTCTTAACACTAGGCTTCCCCTGCGTACATTGCTGAGTATTGTAATATTTGCAGAATGAAGCTATTAAAAAAGAAATAATTATATATTTATTTTTTGGCTTTATATTATATTTTCTATATATACCATTTTAATATATGATTTCTTTTTACTTTCCTTTTTTTGATAGACCAAGTTCCTAGATTCCATTCCAGCATTGACGAATACTTCATTTACCAAGTCTCAGGACTTAAAGAGTGTAAATAAGAAATAACATAAATTATATATAGTGGCAGTAACTCGGCTCTGACCTAAGGATAACGAGATTACAGCAATTTACCCGAACATAATTAAAACGACGTAGCGGATTATTCCCGCGTCATTCGCTTTAATTGGAAAAGAAAGTTATTTATATTAATAGTATTTAATTTAAAGTACTTCTTAAATAAATTAATAGTTTTGTTTTTTTTTTGCGTTTTTTCTTTTCTCGCATAGTAGGGTAGGTAGCAGAGTGTAGTGTTACGACACTTAGTTCACCGTTTTGTGTGAATTCGAGACATTGCGTGTTAACGGGCTGAACTCAACGCCTCGATTTGTCCTTGGCCAGAGTGGGTTATTAAAAATAATTATTTTTATTTAGTTGCTGATGGTCACCCGACCTCTTTTCCTTTTCTAAAAAAAACGTTGAGTGGGAAAAGAACCCACAAGCTTCGCATACAAGTACACTTAAAGAATCTTTCGTTGTACGTTACACCTGGTGTATTTGTAAACTACCTTTAAACTACATTCTAATTTTATACAACTCGAAAATGTAAAGAAGATAAGGAAGCCTGATAAAATATGAACAACAATATTTTATTCAAAACGTAATATAATTTATTAGTGTCCATTATTACTATCAACTCGATGCTACTTGATAAATGACCCATTTTATTTTGTTAACCTACCTATTAGTTGTAATGTATTTAAAACCAAACGCAGAATCGGCGATGTAACTATTACCTACGGCTTCGCCCGCGTGGTCAAATAATAATAACTAAGAATTGTGGCACATGGTACATTTTAGTTCCCGAGGTGACTGACAATGGGTTATTATACCGAAACGATTAACCTATTCCAATATAGCCGTCCTTGATAATTCTACTATCTAATAAATAAAGGATTCATTTAAAACGGCTAGTTTTTCCGGAGATCAGAGAGTTTGTTTGGCTGAACTCTCTCGTTACTAGAAGAAAGAAATAAATATATATAATATATCATTCCTCCGAGTAAGAATTGAACCCACATCCATTACGTTACAGTCACTCGCTTTGTGCCCATGCGTCAAGATCGGTGTCAGCAGAATTAAATATTATAATACGAAGAATAATATTCCTCCAAGTAAATTTTTAACCAAATTGAAATCAATAAATATGAAATTAATGAGTTTACACCACAATCTTCTGATCGGGAATTTAATCCACAATGAAAAACGTATCAAAGTTAATGAAATGAATTTATGTAATTGTATGCTATTATTAACATCCAGAGACCAGTGGTGGCGCAGGGCACAAAGTGTGACTATATGCGACTGGTTGTGAGTACGATCCCCATTCGAGGAAATGAGTCCATTTACTGACTGCCTTTAGTCCATTTATCAAGGTCAATTGTAAAGGCAGTCTTTCATCACGTCATCGTTTCCACCACGTTTCAATTGTTCCAATTTAACCCAATATACCTGAATTCAAAGTTAACTCGGACGCTTAGAATGTGTTATGTGTCATACAAAACTCTTAGTTTATTCCATTTGATCACGGGAGAAGCCGTCGTTAAAGCTTACCTTACATAGGCAATGTAGCTTTATGCCATAAACGTAATAAGGGCACATACACAAAAATATCATTTTTATGGAGTGAAACATAAAAAACAAGTAGTTTTAGTTTCATTTTCGCACTTCCATCAACCCATCCCTTCGGCGAGGGTCCTTATCGGTTTTCGATCCATCAAAGGTCAAGGTCGACACCCACTGAACTAGGGGCTTCCTGAAATGAACGAATTGTATGGAAATGACACGAATATGACAAGTTGAAGAAGATTGCCAAATATTTGTTATTAAAATGAGGCCATCGCGGTGGGCTATAATGAACAGGATTTGAATGTATACACGAAGGTTGTGGGTTTAATACCCATTCGGAGGAATTATTACTTACTTAAGTAAGTAAGTAAAGAAGAAGCGTGATGCTACTTAGCTTCACTTTTCCCATTGCGGGGTAGCCAGAGATAACAGAGTGCCAATCGCTGCGGTCTCTCCATAAGTCTTTCGCCTCATCCATCTCTTCGTACATGCAAAATGATCGCATTTAATTTATTTGAATTTCTCCACTCTGATAGACAAAACGCGGCGTTGAGTTCCACCACTCAACACATATATTGATTTGATGAAAAATGGGAACCGGAATGTTTTAACACTAGGTTCCCAAGTTCCCTCTATGTGCGGAATACAATGTCTTTAAAAGTCTTAAAAAATTACTATTAAATTTCATTTACCAATATGTAGTACATAAGTAAATTAAAGAAAAAATACTGCCTCTAGCATTTCCAATTCGTAGCACATTCTAGGTTTTCGCTTCTAACCCTATATATCGAATTACTGGATGACACACACTCTGTTTGCAAAAGTGTGATATATTGTTTGTGGACATACAAATGCTTGTGATTTCTGTACTCAATAGCTGAATGGTTATCTGTTTTTATATTATCATTATTTTTATTATTCCACGTATATGTATGTAAAAAACAGCTTCATGCTTTTTATCACGTAGCAGAGTAGCATAACTGAGTGATAAGACACTCCGTTTATTTTCCTTAAAATTTACTGAAGGAAACTAGTGTTAAGGCATTCCGTTCCCCACTTTCCGAGGAAATGTCTTACTTATGTGGCGAAATTCAACGCCATGTTTTGCCTTGTTACATCTGGTAACAAGGCAAAGGCGAGGAAATGAAAATATAAAATAATTTATTTACACTCAAACGCTTGCATTTCAGCATTAATAGGTACCATATTTTTATCCATACGTAAATATGTGTTCTTTGCTCATATACTAATACCATCATTGTGCTAACAAAAAGCAACTTGACTTAACAATTTTCTTACTTTTTTAACTTCACGCTGAACCTTGTATTTCCATCTAGCAGGATGAGCAGAGGGAACCAAAGGGGTCCAATTTTAGAGGCGTTGTGTACTATGAACCGGATTTCGAAACTGCGCTTTGTCTTATATATTTTTATGTATAAATAGGACAAAAAATTGAAAATTCCGGTTTGAAACCGAAATTACTGAAGATAATCTCCCTATCACTTTCATTCTACCCGTAAACCATCAACAGTATTACTTTATCTGGTACCGCTATTCGTTAACAGTTACTATTACTATGTAAATTTTGTGGAGTCCCGTCGAGTTTATAAATTGGTAGTGAAATGAATCGAAGTTCTCTTTGTTTAGGACAAATAAACTTTCAAATGCTCGTGATTAGGGTTTTTGCTTGTAATACACTTTATTTGAAGTACAAAAATACGTAACTTTAGTCAATTTTATTAAATAAAGTTACGTATTTGTGCATTTAATATATTATATTTTTTTCTACCGAGAAAATAAAAGGTATAGATAGGTACTCGGTCCTCTGTTAAGCTTATCACAATGTTAGGTTACGTCACTAAAATTTGTCTGACTAATTCTAAATGGACCCAAAGCGTCCTTTTTACTTATCTCATGAATTTACTTCCTAATATTTTTTACCAAAAAAAAGCGGCTTCTTCTATTTCCACAGGATGCCATAATAAGAAGCTAACCAAACTTTCATCAAACTACCCTTGAAGTATATCCTTTCCAATAAAGAAAGGATCATCGAAATCGGTTGGTGGGATATTGAGTTATCCGTTCATTTGTCGCACACGTAATCATTTAAGATAAGTGATTTTCTCATGTATACCATTATCAGAGATATACTAAATTACCACACGGAAAGCTGCTTTCAACTAAAAAAAGAATCATCAAAATCGCTTCACCCAGTCCAAAATTCTGAGGTAACAAACATAAAAAAATACAGTCGAAAACTTCTTCCTTTCACAGAAGTCGGTTGAAAAAAGATTTAACTGTAAACAAGCAAATATGTGGGAGTCACTATAAGTAATTAGGTATATTTCACTATCGTAGCTTTTTCTAGTGCCAAAATGAAACGAGAAGGTAAACTAATATCAGGTAAAAATTCTTTTCTCGACAAGGGTTTACGATATATGTCTATATACCACATATGTACGTATTTTTTTGGAAATAATTGCTTTCGGGTTTTTACCTTCATACCCTATTCCGTATATAGTAGTGTAAGTAAAAAGAACCTACTGTTAAGACACTCCCTTCCCTACGCACGGTATAATTTTCGAGACATTGCGTACTGAGTAACAAAACTCAACAGCGTCATTTATCTTGTTACCGGAACTTATTAATTCCCCCGAGTAAGAAACGAACCACAATAACCGCGTTGGAGTGAGGCTTTGTACCGCTGCGCCAAGAAGGTCTAAAAGTACAAATAAAACATTTTGTATATGTACCTACTATCTTTAATTAAAAGATGAAAGTACTAGACACGCGAGCCTTCGAACCGACGCGTAGACTTAGCACGCAATCATCCGCTTCAGACAACTAATTGTACGGTCAGCTCGCTAACGCTTTATTTAAATTCAAATGTTATTTTACTTTCAATGTACGTATTCGTCCAATAGATAAGAAGACATGGATGTTAATGACAAATAGATCTATTATGAAATTTATTATTGTTTTTTTTAGCTTTACGTTATATTCTACACACAAGGTAGGGGAGACAGAAAAATTCTAGTGGTAAAACACTACGTTTTTGACGCACCGCCCAAATTGAACACCATGCTTTGTCTTTTTCTCAGAGCGAAGAAGTGAAAATCATTATTTCTCCCAAGTGTGCCAGTTCCAGTGAAGTGTGCTAATTGAGAGGCCTATATACAATAGTGGATGGGACGATGATGATGATGATGATGATAGTCATAATATAAAATCCTATATTACTTGAACGAAAACCGTATTCCTACAATATATAACGCATCATAAACTAATAAAAAAGATAGTTTCCCTACAATAACATCATAAGTATACGGCTTGTTACGTGAGGGTCGTGACCTCTTGACCTCCTCACACACCGACAAAGATATCCTCTAACCTAGTAAGATAAAATTAGCACACGAATAAGCCTGTTTTTCACTAATATACTTTATATCGCTGGGAAATGTATACTAGCGACCCGCTCGCGGCTTCGCCCGCCTTAACTACTGTATTATTCATATAATGTATGTTTACAAAGCACTTATAGACTGAGATCCCACCGTTGAATCCTGCATATACCAGTTTTCCTAATTAAACCTATATTAATGAATAATACACGATTAGTAGAACAGATTACACCTGGGTTGCCTGGAAGAATCCTGCCGCAATCACCTTTAATTACATTTTTTCGTAACTCGTTTTTGGAGAAAATTGCAGTCATACGTTTTTTATATGAATCGCACATCATTTGAAAGATAATCGCATAAGGAATTGGAAAATTAAGGGTTGCCAGCTCTCAGTCTGCCGCAAGTCTAGGGTTGCCTGGTTTAAAGATGTCACTAAATGTTAATAATTTGCAGTCATGTGTTTTTTTAATGAATTATATATCAAATTAAAGCTTATTTTTTTCTGAACACTATAAAACAGGGTTGCCTGGAAAATTCCTGCCGCAAACTGGGGTTGCCAGTGTTTGAAATATTT